>JAMJEX010000012.1:1200000-1864316 GCA_024713705.1 Morchella sp. 2018-W38C | reverse complement strand
CTAACTAACCCTAACTAACCCTAACTAACCCTAAATAACCCTAAATAACCCTAACTAACCCTAACTAACCCTAACTAACCCTAACTAACCCTAACTGACCCTAACCCTAACTAACCCTAACCTAACTAACCCTAACTAACCCTAACTAACCCTAACTAACCCTAACTAGCCCTAACTAACCCTAACTAACCCTAACTAACCCAACCCTCACACCACCCAGAACGGATATAATGCTCCAGTACGGGAGCATTTTTTGGGTTCAGCTGCCTGCACCAGGCTCTCGTACGGCAGTATTTTGCACAGGCAGAGTTTGAAATTGGCTCGATAGTAAGCGATCTCCAGATAGAGAGTGGTCAACACTCCAATACGGGAGCATTTTATGAGGCAGAATTGTCAAATACACTCCTGTACGGAGCATTTTACAGAGCCTACTGCTTCCTACTGTCAGACGAAAGCATTTTGCGACTAACCAGCCAAATACATCCAAGACGGGAGCATTTTGCAGACCCTACTGCCTGCACCTGGCTCAGTGACGGAGCATTCTGAATACTCAACGAGGTCAATTACTCCCCGTACGGGAGCAGTTCGCAGAGGCAGAGTTGTCAGATACCTCCGCATTTAAGCGATACGCTGAGTCAAGGGATTGCACTCAAGACACGACTGTCGACAGGAGGACTTTGCATGGTCATCGAGTCAAGTACTTCTGCAGACGTGATTCTACAGAGGCAGAGTGTCAAATACCTCCCAGACGAGAGGTTTGGCAGAGGCAGAGCTTTTTAAGTTTCTACCAGACGCCATTACCATACTAAAGTTCTCCGACAGTCTTTACCAGACGTCATCATCACAGTAAAGCTCTAACAAGATTCCGTCAGACGTACTGTCGGGTGATGGGGAGCATTAGAATCTCCCCGTACGAGAGCTTTTGGTACAGACAGTCCTTTGGAATCTCCCCGTACGGCCAATTTGGCACAGATAGTGCCATCGGATATCTCCCGTACTGGTCCTTTTGGAATAGACAGTAATTTGAAAGGTTCCCGTACGGGTCTTTTTGGGACAGACATTATTTCTGAATCTCCCGCACGGATCTTTTTAGCACAGAAAGAGCTCTGAATATCCTCAGATGGGACCTTTTGTGCAATTAATTCATTCAGATTCCTCCAGACGGCAATTTTAAGACAAAAGCATTTATCAAATACCTCCGACGTAGGTTTTACAAATTTATAAATTACCATTTAATGCCTAAAATCTAACCTTAACCCAACCCTCACACCACCCAGAACGGGTATAATAAGTCCCGTACGGGGGGATTGTACAAGAAACCCATTTGTGCATACCTCCCGCACGGGGCGATTTGCAGAATCAACTGGTTGCATCTACCTCTTGTACGGGGAAATTTGCAGAAACAGAGTTGTTAAATACCTCCCGTACGGTAGAAAGCCTTTTGCACAATGCTCCAGTACGGGAGCATTTTTCGGGTTCAGCTGCCTGCACCAGGCTCTCGTACGGCAGTATTTTGCACAGGCAGAGTTTGAAATAACTCACGTATTGGAGGACCATACTGAGTCAAGCACATGCACTTGGCTCTCGTATAGGGCGATCTCCAGAGGCAGAGTGGTCAAATACCTCCAATACGGAAAGATTTTACAGAGCAGAATTGTCAACACCTCCTCAGACGGGAGCATTTTACAGAGCCTACTGCTTGCACCTGGCTGTCGTACGGGAGCATTTTGCGTACTCAACTAGGTCAAATACATCCAGTACGGGAGCATTTTGCAGACCCTACTGCCTGCACCTGGCTCTCGTACGGGAGCATTCTGAATACTCAACGAGGTCAATTACTCCCCGTACGGGAGCAGTTCGCAGAGGCAGAGTTTTCAAATACCTCCCGTACGAGAGGATGCGCAGAGTCAAGGGATTGCATTGCACATGACTGTCGTACAGGAGGAGGATTTTTGGTCATCGAGGTCAAGTACTTCAGTGACGGATTCTACAGAGGCAGAGTGTCAAATACCTCCCAGACGAGAGGTTTGGCAGAGGCAGAGCTTTTAAGTTTCTACCAGACGGGCCATTACCATACTAAAGCTCTGAGTCTTTACCAGACGCCATCATCACAGTAAAGTTCTCTAACAGATCTGCCAGACGTGACGCCTGTCGCGATGGGGAGATTAGAATCTCCCCGCAGACGAGAGCTTTTGGTACAGACAGTCCTTGGAATCTCCCCGTACGGCCAATTTGGCACAGATAGTGCCATCGGATATCTCCCGTACTGGTCCTTTTGGAATAGACAGTAATTTGAAAGGTTCCCGTACGGGTCTTTTTGGGACAGACATTATTTCTGAATCTCCCCGTACGGGATCTTTTAGCACAGAAAGAGCTCTGGAATATCCCCGTATGGGACCTTTTGGTGCAATTAATTCATTCAGATTCCTCCCGTACGGGCAATTTTGGCACAAAAAGCGCCATCAAATACCTCCCGTACGGGGTAGGTTTTACAAATTTGCGAAATTTGGCCATTTAATGCCTAAAATCTAACCTTAACCCAACCCTCACACCACCCAGAACGGGTATAATACGAGCCGGTAGTCTCTATCAACTTCCAACTCCTTCGAGAAGAAAACAGGAACTTCCCTTACATTTGCCAGAGAATTCTCTTTGCCCTGATGGACTGGTCTAGAATGGGTCGGGACCTATACTCGAAATGGTGCAGACTGTACGCGTGCTTCGAGATATTCCCAGGGTATTGACCGATTTCAGCTTCATGTTCAGTAACACTCATGCAAGGCTTTGTTCAAACTCCCGGTCCACTCGAACTTGGCTTGATTGCTTTGGCGGTGGCTACGATCGAGCCTGGCTGCCTTCTCCTTCACCGCAACACCGCCCATATCCCTTCTCGAGTCTGGAAGTGGATTGGCCTATTTCAAGACTCCAGAGCGCTACGGCATACATACAGCCATCGCGAATTGATCTAAATAGAATTCCTGGACCAAGAGCGCGATCAGCCTGGCGTAAAGACGAAAACACGAGAAACCACGTTCTTACCCACCTTGCCAGCGTCAGATTTCACTTTGGCGACGCTGCTGCTATCTCGCGAGAGGCATCAATGAGTATGCTGACTGACAGGGAGATTGCGTGTGTAAGCTCGGCAACAGAGGCCCTTAGAAATATCATTAGGCGTTTCATGGTACCTGAGCTCGTGAACTTGATAACACAGTGTCTTCGCGAGGAGCATGCCCGCCTCGCATCAACCTCATCCGCTTACGCCGTTTCCTCTTCTTCCAGGGGGCAATCTTTGAGGGAGCAGTCCGCTCTTGTATCGGAACATTCTCGCAAAAGAGAGGTTCTGTTAAAGTGTTACGCTGTTTCGGAACATCCGCTAGGTCAACAGTATGTATACTCCCCCCCCTCTGGTGGTGATGATGATGATGATGATGATGATGAGGATTATTTATGATTTATATGATGGGAGCCAATTAACTCTAACCCTACTGTAGTGTTTTGAGGCCATTGATAAAGGATTTCTACCAGTGTTCCCTTGAGGAGCCGTGGGCTGGATGTTCATCACGCCAATTCTCAAGGCACAAACCGATGTTTTACAATACATAGAGGTAGCGACTGATTTTGCTATGGACGGACCTCCCGGATTTTACGGTGGACAAGCCGGGCTCCCTAAAGTCAATCCAACGGAAGAGTTTTGTCAAGCCGGGCATGTATTGGCTGGACGCCATGATCGAGACGATAACCACGGGGAGATGCTCCATTACCCAACGGGAATGGGAATGCGCGCTAGTTGATGCGCTGAAAAGGGAGTCAGTCGTAATCTTACCGGGTCCATGGAACGGTTTGTTGAGTGGGAGACGGTTCACTCAAGATTATGGACTATACTGGCCTAGACACCAGCAGCTATAAGATTGCAGTCGAACGGACCAACAGCTCCTTGAAACCAATATCAAACAAAGGCATGGTATTACTTTACAAGAACAAATCAGAATTCCGCACTTCACTGCAGAGTGTCTTTGCACACAGGACTAGGGAGGCGGTGGCTTTCCCGTTGGCGATACCTCTTCAAACGTTCCCTGCTGATTACGTTTCTGGAATGGAAAGCTACATAGCGCGATACGAGACACATGGAAACAAAACCCACCGCAAGGGGGGGAGTAAGCAAAACATAGCAAATTACCTCCGGCGTGCGGCAGGTGTCCTCCAGCTCAATAATCCCCAGCACAACCTGTTCCTACTGATAGGTTTTATCTTGTCTCGTTGTAGCCCACCTCCTGTCGGAATTGGGTACAATGCTCAAAGACCCCACGAGAAAAAGCTCGTGTTTGGTGCAAAAGCAGGTTCGGCCAAGGACGAATGGTATTTCATCTTCATCGTGAGGTGTTTGATGTATAGCAATCCGGAACAAGTGGACAGATATTCCGACAAGATATGCACATCAAAGGAGTTCACGAAGGTTGTAGGTGAGGGTTACTATAGTTAATATGTGTAATATGTTTATGTTGTGTACTGACTGCTTACTGTTTTACTCTTTAGAACACAAAAAAATCACGGGTAGACTTCTGGAAATTCTGGGGATCTGTGAACGTACCATAGGGGTACGCGAGTTTCCAAGAATGGAAGAGCTCAAGGTTATTTCTGCCGAGATACATGGGGACAAGCTTCGAAGCGCGGCCAGTGCCTCGAAAACGGGAGCGAGGGCGGTGATGGGAATGTGGCTATCGGAAGATCTCCTCGGTAATGCCTTGGCGGTTCTGAAGAATGACAGCGAGGATCTTGAAGAGGATCTCACGTGATACCCACTACTAGTTTGACGGTGAAAGTTATCCCTGTTCTTATCCCTGTTCTTATCCCTGTTCTTATCCCTGTTTTTATCCATGCTTTTATCTTATTTTTCAAATGTGGTGTGTGTGGTTGGTTTGGTGTGGTGTGTGGTGTGGTGTGTGTCGGTACTAGAGTCTGGATCGGAAAGGTGTGTGTCGGGACTAGTTGGGACTAGTGCCGATATGTTGGGACTAATTGGGACCAGTACGGATATGTTGGTTGGTGGTTAGGGGGGTGGTTGGGGGGGTGCTCGGTTATATTGTGGTATGAATGATATGATCTATGCTTATCTAATTATCTGAATCGGGTGGGAACTTAGTGTGGTTGGCCTATATAATCACCCGATGCCCCCTGCCAGCCTATTCCCTGCCAGCCTATTCCCTCCGAGCCAGCCTATTCCTCCGAGCCATCAAGAACCCCTTCCATCCCCCTTCCATCCTGAACCCCCTCCCTTGCTAGCCTTTGCTTACGCTACACCAAAGTCCGGAGTAAATATTTCCGCCATTTTCTTTTCTTTTATTTTCTTTTATTTTATTTCTCTCGGCCTACCTAGACTAATTCTGAGCAGGAACAAGATCCTCAATCGACAGCATACTTCAAGCCTTCTACCCCAAACTTTCCAGGAAGGAGGCTCGCTGCAGATGGAACGAGGCTTTGGAGTCGATCACTAACAGTATAGGTATGCGAATGGGAAGATGACCACCGAAAGGAAGCACAGAGCTTATTGGACCATTATGAGGCTGAATAGGTATGAAACTGTAGTAAGTGCTCCCTACCTTTGCTTGATAAAATTTATTGTCGACCTTATGTGTACCGGCTGGTCGGGAGGCCTTCTTCACGGTGGGCCTGAAGGCGAGTTGCAGTCCCTCATGTGGAGGATTTATGCCGATTCAGTTACAACGGAGCACTGATGACCTCTGGTCATTCTGTTGTTCAAGACATCTATCCTCTCATTTTGGCCCGTGCTTTGCAGTCCCTCATGTGGAGGAGTTATGATGATCCGGTTCTCCGGGAGCACTAATGACCTGTGGTTATTCTGTTCAACTCATCTCTCTTCTCATGTTGGCCAGCGAGTGGCAGTCCCTCATGTGGAGGATTTAAACCGATCTGTCTCCCCTGGAGCACTGATGACCTCTGGTCATTCTGTTGTTCAAGACATCTTTCTTCTCATTTTGGCCCGTGCTTTGCAGTCCCTCATGTGGAGGAGTTATGATGATCCGGTTCCCCCGGAGCACTAATGACCTGTGGTTATTCTGTTCAAGTCATCTCTTCTCATGTTGGCCAGCGAGTTACAGTCCCCTATGTGGAGGAATTGTGCCATTCCAGGTGTGCCGATGTGTCGATCCGATTCCACTGAAGCACTGATGGCCTCTGGCCATTCTGTTGTTCAAGGCATCCTTCTTCTCATGTTGGCCCGCGCTTTGCTGACCTGTTGGTATGGGAAAGTATGTTGATTTGCGGTAAAGGGTGTGGACAGGGAAACTGCAAACCAGCTCTTCGACATGACTAGCCCAACATCCCCCCCAAAGATTACCGAATATCCGCCCAAAGAAATCCCAAGTATTTCGATATCATCCCAGTTGACCAGTGGATGCGGCTCAGTATATCCAGTTTTCAGCCCAGCAGACAAGCCTCAAGCATGGACTCCAATACCTTGACGAGCCGACCACCCTCAAGAACCAGAAATTACATTGCATCAATACCTATCGATGGGGCATGGCCTTGCATTCCTTCGAGGAGGAGGAGGGACTAGAGAGCGAAGCCTCTTTGAGGAATGGAGAAGAAAAGGTTAAGTAACCACCTCCCCCTTCTACCATCATATACACACGTGATAAGATGTGATGGTTAACTCTCCAGAGAGACTACCATCACGGAATGTGATGGTTAACTCGCCCAGAGACCATCATGGAATGTGATGGTTAACTCGCCAGAGACTACCAACATAATGTGGTTAACTCGCCAGAGACTACCATCACGCGATTAACTCGCCTGCAGACTACCATCATGGAATGTGATGGTTAACTCGCCCAGAGACTACCAACATGGAATGTGTTGGTTAACTCGCCTGAGACTACCTTCATGGAATGTGCTGGTTAACCGCTTACTGCGTCAATCTAGTTACATCTGTGAACGGCACGAGGTGGGGAGTATTTTCGCAAGACCTGTTTAAAAATATTATTTCACAGACAACTAACTAACCCTTCTATACAGATTAAACGGTTATTTCACGCGTGGTTCGCCGAAAACTTCCACCTCCCAACTTCTCGACGATCCAGGTGCACGGGACCTGCCGCTATTGTAACGGGTGATATCACATTCAACCAAATTGTTAGCACCAACATCGCCCACTCTACTAACTGCGGAAACGCATCAAGTAATGAGGTATGCTTTTGCTTCCTGTCTGCCGCTTTTGTTCCCATGCTTATCATCAATGCTTATCATCACTGCTTGACAATAGGGCCATGCTGTTCAACGACGAGCACATGAACCTGATGAAGATTCTCAATCTTTGTTAGAGGACACCCCGAGCCCGCGCACTCCAAGCCCAGAATCAACTTCAGCGCAGCAGCAGAACCTCTGGGCCGTTTACCGTGACATCCCGGAGAAATGGAAACTAAAGTCTACCGGACGTGTGGTGGAGGATATCATATATGAGGCCTGCATTGCTACTGACTCGAATTTCATGACTAAATCATCACTTTTGCCATCCTTCGTTATCGATTTGGGTGATGAGGATGTCATGCGCCTCTTTCTCCCCCCTGAATTGGATGAAATCAACGCAGCGATGCCAAGTTTGCCTCCACCGGACGATGTTCTGTTGGGTTATCTGGGAGAGTTTGCCAGTGTCAGATCTGTCGAGGAACTGAGAGCTACGCTTCACAAGAACCATTACATTCCAGAGGGTTGTATTTTTGACAATGCTCGAGATGGCAATAAGTGCTATGCCTACTTGGCCTCAACACTATGTAGGTATTTAATATAACCACTCTGTTTTGCAATCCTCTAACATCCTTTGTAGGTATGATTTAATGCCCACTCTGTTTCGCAATCCTCTAACATCCTTTTCTAGGCTAAACGTATATGCATCCCCGAATTGGCCGCTGACCAGTGATCACCTCGAGGATTGGTTTACATCCTCCGTGTGGGCCTCAATAATCGATAATTACATAATGTCAATCTCAGGTATAACCCTGGACCGAAAAGAGACCCACCTCCGAGCAACTGGCATCCGGAAAAACCGTTCCCGAACACGAACTGGCAAGGGGAATTATCGTAAGAGTGGTCGGCATTACGACGGTATAATCCATTCAATCGGTGAAGGTTGTGTTGAATACGTGGTGCTTGAGGCTTCAAGGTCGGAAAAGGGTGGTGAGACATCGACCAAATACCTAGATGATTGGCTCAAGATTGGGAGGGGGCTACGCGACATGATGAACGTCCTGCAGCTGCAAGCTAATCATAACCCAAGGTTTTTGCCACACCTCTAGGCCATGATGAACGTCCTGCAGCTGCAAGCTAATCATAACCCAAGGTTTTTGCCACACCTCCAGGCCATCGGAATCATGAATTCAGGATCTAAATTCCAATACTCTCGTATGGTCAACCCTGTGGGTAACATCTGCTTGCTCAAACGTGAGGATGTACTTACTATTCCTGCTGGACTTAACGGGGGTTTGGGGCAATTGCTGCACATCATCACGAGTATGGTGAAAGTACGGGTAAGTTTTACTAAAGCCTTTACTGCCGTTATTTCCAAATTGGTACTGATACCCTCGGTAGGAAATAGTTGAGATGACCAGGTCATGGATTGTTAGCGCTGTGGAGGGCGGGTTTACGCCGGAGGAATTGGATAGAGAGTTGAGAGAAGGTGTTAAGTCTTACCCGGCACGGTTGAGTTGGGCAGATGAGGCAGATTGACGGGGGGGTGTTTCATATTGGCTTTATGGTTCTGGGATATATGAACATGTGTTATATTTTACTATATCGTGGTGGTGTATTATCTTACTGTATTATTATATCTTTACTATATTGCGGGTGGTGTATTTGGTGTACAGTGGTGTACTGTATTGCTGTTATAGTGGTTTATTCGGTGTACTGTGGTATAGAGTATTACTGTTTTCTTGTTTAACTCAGCAGACGTAATCAAAACAAAGATCTATTTATGACAAAGCAAAGTTCTTTTAGTCAGCCAGCTCGCTTTCCGGTTAATTCTATTCTTTCCGAGCTCCTATCTGGTTCTGGTTCTCCTGTTCTTCTATTCCCTTTTCCGGTTCTGGTTCCCTTCTCCGCTGCCCCTATCCTCCCCATCCTGGTCTTGCTTAACGTTCTTCTTCCTTTCTTCATCCCTTTACCTCTTCATCCCTTTACCTCTTCATCCCTTTACCTCTTCATCCCTTTCCCTCTTCCGTCCAATTGGAAGCGCTTTATCGATAGCTGACTTGGGTTATTTAGTCTAATTAGTATGGAACGGCTGTGGTGGTATAAAGGGTATATAAGGCTGCCAGCGTCCGTCTGCAGCTACCCATCTTGATATCTTCCTATGCCGAGTCTCTAGTTACCCGTCCTTCCTAGAATCATATGCGGTCACTCGACTTCCAGTAATAGGGAGCAATTTTCAGAAGCAGAGTGGTTAAATATCGCCGGTACCGGTACTGGCAGTATTGCAAAGAGACAGTTATCAAATAAGTGCCGTACGGAAGCATTTTACAGAGACAGTGTTGTCAAACATCTCCCGTACGGGATGATTCGCACATGGGATGGTTTGCATATGGGATGATTCGCATACGGGATGATTCGCATAGTCAAGTTCCTGCGCCTTGCTGTTGTACGACAGTATTTTACAGAGTTAGCGAAGCCAAATACCTCCCATACGAGAGTAATCGCAGAGTCAATGGCCTGTACCTGGCTATCGTACGGGAGCATTTTGCAGAGTCAGCGAGGTTCAGTACTCCCCGTATGGGAGGCAGATGCACAGGCAGAGCTTTGGAATAACTCACGTATGGGCGTATTTTACTAAGGCAGGGTTGTCAAACAACCCCCGTACGGGAGGATTTTGCGTGGTCAGGAAGGTCAATTGTTCTCAGACAGGAAAGCATTTTGCAAAGGCAGTGTTGTCAAATACCCCCGTACGGGAGGATTTTGCAGAGTCAACTGGTTGCATCTACCTCCCGTACGGGAGCATTATGCAAAGGCAGCGTTGTCAAATACCCCCGTACGGGAGGATTTTGCAGAGCATGCTACCTGCACCTGGCTATCGTACGGGAGCAATTTGCATACTCAACGAGGTCAATTACTCACCGTACGGGAGCATTCTGCGTACTCAACAAGGTCAAGTACTCCCCGTACGGGACTATTTTACAGAGGCAGAGTTGTCAAATACCTCCCGTACGGGATGATTTTGCAGTGCCTGCTGCCTGCACCTGGCTCTTGTACGGGAACATTTTGCACACCAAGACTTCTCAAATAGCTCCCATACGGGGAGATTTTGCAGAGCCAACTGCCTGCACCTGACTCTTGTACGGGGCATTTTGCACAGGCAGAGTGGTCAAATACCCCCGTACCGGAGGATTTTGCAAAGTCTACTGCCTGCGCTGTCTGTCGTACGAGAGCATCTTGCAGAGACAGAGTTGTCAAATGCCACCCGTACAGGAGCATTTTTCAAGAAAACAATTTGCACATACCTCCCGTACGGGAGGATTCTTCTAGAAAATATTTTGCTCATACCTCCCGTACGGGAGGATTTTGCAGAATCAACCGGTTGCATCCATCTCCCGTACGGGCGATTTGCGGAGGCAGAGTTGTCAAATAACTCCCGTACGGGAGCATTTTGCGCAGGCAGAATTGTCAAATACCTCCCGTACGGGAGCATTTTACAGAGCCTACTGCTTGCACCTGGCTGTCGTACGGGAGCATTTTGCGTACTCAACGAGGTCAAATACCTCCCGTACGGGAGCATTTTGCAGACCCTACTGCCTGCACCTGGCTGTAGTAAGGGAGCATTCTGAATACTCAACGAGGTCAATTACTCCCCGTACGGGAGCAGTTCGCAGAGGCAGAGTTGTCAGATACCTCCGTCTGAAAAGGATCTGGAGTCAAGGATTGCACATGACTGTCGTACAGGAGGACTTTGCATGGTCATCGAGGTCAAGTACTCCCCGTACGGGGGGATTCTACAGAGGCAAAGTGTCAAATACCTCCCGTACGAGAGGTTTGGCAGAGGCAGAGCTTTCAGTTTCTACCGTACGGGGCCATTACCATACTAAAGCTCTGACAGTCTTTACCGTACGGGCCAACACCACAGCAAAGCTCTAACAGTATCTGCCGTACGGGGCCTGTCGGGTGATGGGGAGCATTAGAATCTCCCCGTACGAGAGCTTTTGGTACAGACAGTCCTTTGGAATCTCCCCGTACGGCCAATTTGGCACAGATAGCGTTTATCGGATATCCTCACGGTCTGTTTGGAATAGACAGTAATTTGAAAGCTTCCCGTACGGGCTTTTTGAGACAGATATTATTTCAGAATCTCCCCGTACGGGGTCTTTCAGCACACACAGCACTCTGGAATCTCCCCGTACGGGATCTTTTAGCACAGAAAGAGCTCTGGAATATCCCTGTACGGGACCTTTTGGTGCAATTAATTCATTCAGATGCCTCCCGTACGAGCAATTTTGGCACAAAAAGCGCCATCAAATACCTCCCGTACGGGATAGGTTTTACAAATTTGCGAAATTTGGCCATTTTAGGCCTAAAATCTAACCTTAACCCAACCCTCACACCACCCAGAACGGATATAATTTTACAGAGGCAGAGTGTCAAATACCTCCCGTACGAGTGGTTTGGCAGAGGCAGAGTTCTCAATTTCTACCGTACGGGGCCATTACTATACTAAAGCTCTGACAGTCTTTACCGTACGGGCCATCATCACAGTAAAATTTCTAACAGATATCCTGACGGGGCCTGTCGGGTGATGGGGAGCATTAGAATCTCCACGTACGAGAGCTTTTGGTACAGATAGTCCTTTGGAATCTCCCCGTACGGCCAATTTGGCACAGATAGCGCCATCGGATATCTCCCGTACGGGTCTGTTTAGAATAGACAGTAATTTGAAAGCTTCCCGTACGGGTCTTTTTGGGACAGACATTATTTCGGAATCTCCCCGTACGGGGTCTTTCAGCACACACAGCACTCTGGAATCTCCCCGTACGGGATCTTTTAGCACAGAAAGAGCTCTGGAATATCGTCACGCCCTTTTTGCAATTAATTCATTCAGATTCTCCCAGATGGGCACTTTTGGCACAAAAAGCGCCATCAAATACCTCCCGTACGGGGTAGGTTTTACAAATTTGCGAAATTTGGCCATTTTAGGCCTAAAATCTAACCTTAACCCAACCCTCACACCACCCAGAACGGGTATAATGGTTATTGGTGGTGGCTATATGTCTGTTTTGGTTGGTGATGTGATACGGGAAATACCTAGTTCATACAGCCAGGTTTCCTCACTATTGCGTCACTTGAGTGCGTTCTGGAGGTTTAGGGTGAGTTTTCCCATTGTCCCTTATCATAAATCGCATCTCGTCTCTTCTTATACATCACCTCGCTAACTGAGACAGAATGTGTTAAAAGCCTGTAAGGAGTCAATCAACAACAACAACCACAACAACAAAGGACCTAGCTCTGGTGAGGAATTGCGGAGGTTTTTGCAGGCAGACGAGAAACCAATAGACTTGGATGGCCCAATGATTCCTAGATCAGTCGAAACAGAAGTAGATGATACAAGTGGCAGCGAGGAGGAGGGGGAAGAGGAGGGTGAAGGGGGTTAACGAATGAAAGGACATGTGTTATATTTACTGTATTATTATTTTCACTATTTCGGTGTGGTGTATTCGGTGTGGTGCATTCTCGGTGTACTATGATATAAAGTATTACTGTTTTCTTATTTAACTCAACGTAATCAAAACCAAGATCTATTTATGACAAAGCATAATTCTTTTAGTCAGCCGGCTCCCTTTTCCGGTTCTGGTTCTTCTTTTAGTCAGCCGGCTCTCTTTTCCGGTTCTGGTTCCCTTCTCCGCTGCCCCTATCATCCCCATCCTGGTCTTGCTTAACGTTCTTCTTCCCTTTCTTCTTCCCTTTGTTCTTCCTGTTCTTCTGCCCTTTCTTCATCTCTCTCCCTCTTCCATCCGAATTGCAAGCGCGCATTATCGATACCTGACTTGGTCCATAGGAGTGTTTTGTTCATTGTCTTTACTTCTTGAATGGAACAGACTACAGCCGTAAGCTCCGCCTAATAGTATGATACCGGTGTGATCGGATAAGGCTGTCAGCGGCTGCCCACCTCGATATCTTTCTATGCTGCGTCTCTATTCTGCGTCTTTGATTACCCGTCCTTCCTGGAATCATGGTCACTCACTCGACTTCCTGTTAAAAGAAGATTTTGCAATACCGCCTGTATAGGGGTATTGCAGCGCCAATTGGTTGCACCTGTCTCTCCTATGGGAGCATTTTTCCAGAAAACAACAGTCTTGTCAATAACCCCCGTACGGGAGGATTTTGCAGTCAGCAACCTGCACCAGGCTCTCATACCGGATGATTTGCAGAGACAGAGTTGTGAAATAACTCCCGTATGGGAGCATTTTGTTGTCAACTACCTGCACCTGTCTCTCGTACGGGGGATTTTGCAGAGTTAGCTGATTACCCGTCCATCCTAGAATCATGCTCGCTCACTCGACTTCCTGTAACAAGAGGATTCCGCAATACCGCCTGTATAGGGTATTGCAGAGCCAATTGATTGCACCTATCTCTTTTATAGGAGTATTTTTCCAGAAAACATTTTGCGCACACATCCCATACGGGGTGGTTTGCAGAGTCAATCACATGCACCTGGCTCTTGTACGGGATGATTTGCAGAGGCAGAGTTGTCAAATACCTCCCGTATGGGAGTATCTTTCAAGAAAATATTTTGCGCATTCTCCGTGACGGAGGATTTTGCAGAGTCAACTGCCTGCACCTGGCTTTCAGATGCGAAAGATGTTACACTGGAAAAGTTGTCAAATACCTCCAGTACGAGAGCCATGTTCAGGCAGTTGAATCTGGAGGATGCTCCCGTACGGGGTGATTTGCAGAGGCAGAGTGGTCAAATACCTCCCATACGGGAGTATTTTCCAAGAAATCATTTTGCCCATACCTGCCGTACTGGAGCATTTTACTGAGACAGAGTTGCCAAATAACTCCCATACGGGAGTATTTTACAGAGACAGAGTTGTCAAAAACTCCCGTACGGGAGTTGTCAAATAGCTCTCGTATAAAAGGATTTTGCAGACTCTACTGCTTGCATCTGGCTCTCGTACGGGAGCATTTTGCACACCGAGACTTATCAAATAGCTCCCGTACGTGGAGATTTTGCAGAGCCAACTGCCTGCACCTGGCTCACAGATTTTACGGTGGTCAAATACGGGAGCATTTTGCAGAGTCAACTGCCAGCATAAGGCTCTCGTACGGAAGCATTTTCACAGCCAGAGTGGTCAAATACCTCCCGTATGGGAGTATTTTTGAAGAAGACATTTTGCGTATATCTCCAGTACGGGACCATTTTACAGATACAGAGTTGCCAAATAACTCCTATACGGGAGTATTTTACAGAGACAGAGTTGTCAAATAACTCCTGTACGGGAGCATTTTGCCGTCAACTACCTGCACCTTGCTCTCGCACGGGGGATTTTGCAGAGTTAGCGAGGTCAAATACCTCCCGTACGAGAGGATTCGCAGAGTCACCTGCCTGAGCCTTGCTGTCGTACGGGAGCATTTTACGGCGACGGAGTTGTCAAATGACTCCCGTACGGGAGGATTTTGCAAAGTACGGGAGCATTTTACAGAGACAGAGTTGTCAAATAAGTCCTGTACGGGAGGAATTTGCAAAGTCAACTGGTTGCATGTACGTCCCGTACGGGGCCATTTTGCAGAGACAGAGTTGTCAAATAACTCACGTATGGGAGCATTTGACAGAGACAGAGTTGCCAAATATCTCCCGTACGGGACGATTCACAGAGTCAACTGCCAGAGCCTTGCTGTTGTATGGGACAATTTTGCATAGTCAACAAAGTCAATTACTCCCCGTACGGGAGCATTTTACGGAGACAGTGTTGTCATATAACCCCCGTACGAGAGCATTTTACAGAGACAGAGTTCTAAAATAACCCCCGTACGGGAGGATTTTGCAGAGTCAACTGGTTACATCTACCTCCCGTACGGGAGCATTGTGCAAAGGCAGCGTTGTCAAATACCCCCGTACGGGAGGATTTTGAAGAGTCAACCGGTTGCATCTACTTCCCGTAGGGGAGCATTGTGCAAAGGCAGCGTTGTCAAATACCCCCGTACAGGAGGTTTTTGCAGAGCCTACTGCTTGCACCTGGCTGTCGTACTGGAGCATTTTGCATAGGCAGAGATGTCAAATACTACCCGTACGGGAGGATTTTGGAGAGCCTACTACATGCACCTGGCTGTCGTACGGGAGCAATTTACATACTCAACGAGGTCAATTACTACCTGTACGGGAGTAGTTTACAGAGCCTACTACCTGAACCTGGCTGTCGTACGGGAGCAATTTGCAAAGTCAACGAGGTCAATTACTTCCCGTACGAGAGCATTTTACAGTGACAGAATTGTCAAATAACTCCCGTACGGGATGATTTTGCAGAGCATGCTGCCTGCATCTGGCTGTCGTACGGGAGCAATTCTCATAGTCAGCGAGGTCAATTACTCCCCGTACGAGAGCATTTTACAGAGACAGAATTGTCAAATAACTCCCGTACGGAATTATTTTGCAGAGCCTTGGGCCTGAACCTGGCTGGCGTACGGGAGCATTTTGCGCACGCAGAGTTGTCAAATACCTCCCGTACGGGAGCATTTTACAGAGGCAGTGATGTCGAATAACCCCCGTACGGGAGGATTTTGCAGACTCAACTGGTTACATCTAACTCCCGTGCGGGAGGATTTTATAGAGACAGTGTTGTTAAATAACCCCGTACGGGAGCATTTTACGGAGACAGAGTTGTCAAATAATCCCCGTACGGGAACATTTTGCACGTTCAACTGCCTGCACCTGGCTCTCGTACGGGGGTATTTTGCAGAGTGAGAGTTATCAAATACCCGCGTACGGGAGGATTTTGTAGAGTCAACTGGTTGCATGTATTCCCCGTACGGGGCAATTTGCAGAGACAGAGTTGTCAAAATAACTCCCGCACGGGGGATTCTGCAAAATCAACTGCCTGCACCTATCCGCCGTACGGGGAATTTTGCAGAATTTTTTTGCGCGCATCTCCCGTACGGGAGGATTTTGCAGAGTGAGAGTAATCAAATACCGCCGTACGGGAGGATTTTACAGAGTCAACTGGTTGAATTTACCTCCTGTACGGGGTAATTTGTGGAGGCAGAGTTGTGAAATAACTCCCACATGGGAGGATTTTGCAAATTCAGCTGCCTGTACCTACCAGACGGCATTTTGCACAGGCAGAGTGGTCAGATACCCCTCCCGTACGGGACCATTTTGAAGGGTCAACAACAGGCACATGGGTCTTGTACGGGAGGTATTTGACCACTCTCCCTTTGCAAGTCGCCTGTACGGGGCGACTGACGATCCAATTGCTTGACACTACCTGTCGTACACTACCTTTGCTAACAAAACCATTGTCAGTCTTCCCCGTACGTCAGCATTGCCAGAGTAAAGCTCTGACAGTCTCTACCATATGGGGCCATTACCAGAGTAAAGCTCTGAGAGTCTCTACCGTGCGGGGCCATTCCAGAGTAAAGCTCTGAGAGTGTCTGTCGTACGGGGCCATTTCACAGAGACAGTGCATCAGCAAGCTACCGGGTGTCTCCGGAGACTTCTGCCAGTCTCCGGAGACCGCCGCCAAGGCGCGTTCTCTCCTCACACCTCCTAAGCATCCTCGCGTCTCGCTTACCCGCTGGAACCTCCGGAGGCGCCCTGTACTCTCTGGATGCTCTCCGAGACGCTAATCAGAGCTCCGCAGACGCCCAACAAGAATTGTAAAGGCTCATTGAGCCTTTCGAAGCATCACGTTGGGCGCGCTTTCATTCATTCGACCCTGAGATAATCGAATCGTATGGCTTGTCATGCTTTTAAAAATGTTCATGAGCCTTCTTTACATACATGTATCTATCTACCTATATATGAAACTCGCTCCATGTTTTTAAATCGATTCTAGTATTTACTAGCCATTGGCCTTTCTCTACTTGAAACAAATGGGCCATTCCCAAGATGCTCAGATATTCACTACCTGAAAACCTTTGTCGGAGCGCCTCGACTCAGAAGGCCATGCGAGCCTTCCGAAGGCCCTTGTCCCTAGCCTCCAGCAGTTCAACAAGGGCAAGTTGATATGTCTTCCTTGTAGTACTATCACGTAGCTGGAACATTGCCCGACATTGCCCGCATCTCCTGAAAGGCACCCCACGGTTCTGTAGTTCCACTCTTATCCACGCCCAGTCTTTCAGACGCTCGCTTCCTAAATAGTGCTTCACCTGTACACCTTATATTATGGATCTCGTGACTCTCTGGATTTTGAAAACCGATACCGGGACCTGTAGGCATTTAAAACATCTCACGGGATAGTCAAGAGACCACGTTCTCTTCACCGATAAGCGCCTTTCGCTCGTACCAGATTCGGCGTATTCGACCGCTTCGACAAGATCGGCCCTATTAAAGTTGAAGAATCCGCGATATCCGATAACCTATTAAGGCTAGTACTAGTATCTAATGCGCCAACTTGGGTTTCGAGAGAACCCTCCTCTTTGTTTTTCACCATTTGCCGGTCGTCATTGTTGAAGATGCTATCATGCATCGCAGACTCTCCGATGGCGCCCCAAGCCTTCGTAGAATGTTCCGAAGAGAAAGAACGACATCTTTCAGATTTAATACACCGTGATTTCCATTGCCATACGCCGAAAGTGGAAATCGAGAATTTGAACGGTCGCCGACCTTGTTTGAGGCTGTATAGGCCTTCTTTATTTGTTGTTTATGGGCGAGCTCTCTGACATCTGTTGAAAACATTGGTATATTCCCAAAACGCTCCACATGATCTCTAAAGTGTGATAGTAGGTGCATCTTAATGAAATTGAAATGAGAGCTGAATCTCCTCCAGCTCCTCCAGGCCTCTCTCAAGGCTTACGGGCCTTCTAGTGCCCTTTGTCCCATCTTTCAGATCTTTCTTAGTGCTTATGGGCCCTAAATTCCAGAAACACATCCTTGTGTGTATGGAACTCTTCGAGGTATCCCTGTAGATATTCTAGCTGCCTCCCTGGCTTGTATTGTGCCATTAGATGGAAATCAATTGAGTTCTTACACACTTCAGCCTCCCGAATCCTCTTCAACGCCGCTGGGGCTTCCAAAGAGCCACGGCAAAGGCTCCTAACACTATCCCACCAAGATGTCGATTTCTTACCTTGCCATTGAGTGGTTATGCCGATATGACTTGTTAGGTACAGCGAGCCCTGGATAAGGCCCAACAGACGCCCAGGCTTGATCAAATTCCTCTAGCCGCTTGTGCTTCTTCAGAAACAATTGAACCCACCCCATCATATGTTTTAATAGTCCCAAATAAAGATTATGCAAGATATCCGCTTGTGAAGGTCGTGACACATTGACCGGCAAGGCCCAGAAGGCATTGTACATAGTCTTAATGCACTGCGATACCAGGTACTCCACAGGTGTGTTATCAAAGGTATCCATCTTATACCTCTCGCCATTTCCATATATATCTCTTGAATCCTAAGACTTGTTGAAGGCCTCCAAGGCCTTTGAATCAACTTCGCACCTTGGGCAGGCATGATTATTGAGGTTTAGTAATGCGGCGGTTTCTGATGATCAGCAATCCATGCGCATAGTATTGATAACATAATCGCCGAACCCATCCGCACATGGTATCAATTTCGCTTCTGCCCAGGGCTCCGGAGGCCATCGAGAATATCTCCGAAGACCTTGTGAAGAGCCATCTGGCTCTGCCGACGCAGTTCATCTGCACGCGTTCCCCACCCCTAACTTCGTGGAACAGGTAATAGTGCTAGTAATACTATCGCCTAATTTGAGGACTTATTTCGGGTTTCCGACGTGATATTTCCAATGGTCAAATAAACAGGCTGCCTTTTTATCACCACTGAAATTTGTTAGGTGGGTGCCATCCGACAAGAAATCACTGGTACAACAACCGCTGATCCCTCTGGCAGGGTATTCTTAAGATCCATTAGCTAAGGCTCAGTACGATTTATGAGGGCTTTAAAACCTGCATCTCCCACCACCAGTCCGCCGCAGATTTCCCCATACATCCGTTTCTCCCATCTCATTATACTCCATCGCTGGAGCATACACCAAAGACTCTGAATGCACGCTGCCCCAAAAGGAATCGCATTATTGCCATAGGATCGCGTAGTAGTAAGGACCACCTCTCCACCTATTTCAACCCCTGAGTGCACCCAGCCCTCTGTCCCAAGGCCGTCCCTAGCAGACATCTCATCAAGACAGCTGCAAAGCCCCTACCAGTTGTGTAGGAGCCTTTTTGGAAGGCTAGCGGAGCGAAAATAATCGCCTATTTGCCCTTGGGACACCCCAGACCGTAGAAACCAACGTGATAATTTGAATTCCTCTGCGGACTGTAGCGGGCTCCATGGGCTCCTGAGAAAGCTCTCTGTCACCTCGTTATATCCTGGTGTCGGAAAAAGGGCTTCACCTGCGCTCATATATCGTAGTGGCTAGATTAAACAGTGGGCGCCAGAGTCTAAATCACCACTGGTTCGCCGGATTCGGATTCGATTCGTGACGCTCCGCCAAATCCCAGCCCTCATTGTGCTCTCCTAGGCCGCCGTGAAGGCTCCCCAAGGCTTCTTCGCGTGGCTGGGAGAGCTGTGTATTATACCATTCAGCTGCCTGTCCCGAATGCTCTTTCGCCAGATGTCGATCAAAACTTCCAGGGCTCGAGTAGGTTCGTATGCAAAATGGACAACGAGATCTCATTGTTGATATTAGAATTAGACGTTGGTAAGGCTCCTTAGGCCTTTGGAACCGCCAGAATGCATCATGGGCCTTCCAACGCGAGCTCTTGGCACCAACGCCAAGAGCCAGCACTAAGCTCGTCTTCTATGTTGTACCAACACAATGATACCAACATAATGAGTGAGATATCATGATCCAACTCCATCTCCAACACAAACATCTAATAGATGACGTAGCGAGGTTTGATGCACTATCATACATGTATATAAGCTCCATTGAACCTCCATACGGCTCCAGAAGCTTTCAAGAATCCTATCTAAGCCCACAAACCTACCTATAGTTGAATACAATACCAATCTGCCTTTCAAGATATCCATCCTCACCTACATATAAAATGGTACGTTAGATCCCTAATCTCTATCAGAATCATCATTGACATCTAGATACACAGCCACCACTACACCCTCGTGATTCATCCTCCGATTCAAATTGGGAAGCCCACCAAGCCCTGAAGAAGGTCCGACCCCAACCTTCAAACGCCCGACCCCAACCTTGAAACAAAAACACCCTGTTGAACCTAACCAAAATCGTTTACTGGAAGCTGAATCAGGCGTTAACCAAAGTTGCGATAACGAAGAAGTCCTGCCAAGCCCTCCGAAAGAGCATTCCGACTTTGAAGTTTGCGCTACACCAGAGGAAACACCGTATACTAGGCATTCTTCCCCCGAGCTCGGTGTACCACTTGGAGAGAGCATCAGAACCATTATATCCAACCGCGATCGATTTACATCCCCCGAATCTCTTCACGCCCAGTTACAGGAAGATTCCACAGACGGGAGAGAGCAAGATTCTCCAGAGCCCAGACAGAATCCCCCGAAGGCTCCAGCACGGACAAAGAAGGCTTATCACGCCTCCAAGAAGCGTCGGCTTATATTTAAGGAAGGCACTCCAACACCTCGAGAAATGCCTGAAAGAGGAAGACAACCAGCGGCGTTCAAACGCACCACAATTGCAGAGGTGAGGCGGGTGCTGCAGCTTACTGGGAAGGACGCCTCTACAAGGCTCTGACCGACTTGGGGACGAGATGATCAGGCTAGGTGGGTTAACAAGCTAACCTCTGGAGAAGGATTATACAATCATTCAGTAACCTACCTAATCGACCACAGGGCTATCAACGCCTTGAAGACTACGGTCGCACGGAAAGCTTCAGAGGACTCAAGAAGATAGCAGCAGCCCTGAACTTTCTTATTGTTGATCGAACCCAGAAGTCCAGCAGAACACACAGCCGCAGTAGAGCGCCAAGACTAGACAATATAGAGGCCCCAGAAGACCCTGCACAAGGCTCGCCTGAGGATCCTTGGAAGGAATTGGGAATCGCACCTAGACCTGCAATAACTATCCATGTTATTGACCCGGTGAAGACTCGAGCCCCAAGAAGCGCTTGCTCATCATTACCACGACTGGTTCGTCCAGCATCCCTAACCCCTCACTTGCCGTCCTCCCGGGATGTTAGCTTGCAAGAGTTAACAAAGGTTGCGATGAAGCGTGCAGCTAAGGCCCCCTCGTAGGCACCCCGAGAGGCCATCCGAGCCTTCTATGGAGCCATCAATAATCCTCCGCCTGGGCGCCAATGCGATCCAAGAAAACCCGGAATATTGCCAGACAGGACGCCGATGAGTTGGAGGCCTGGCTCAAAACCAGTGAGGCAAAACCATTGAGAGTTTGCGCGGTGCTCCATAGGCCCGCCGCACTGCTTAGGGGGCTTCACAGGCCTCAAACCCCTCCCGATGGGTGGGATGACTTGACACCGGATGAGCTGATTCCGCCGAACTTGAGGCGGACAAAGAAATCTTTCAATTCAGATCGAGTGAATAAGAAAGGTTTGCAATTTCCTATTCCCACTCAAGATAGAGATTTAAATAATATTGTTGCCCTCCACGAGCATTGAGAGGTTTCAAACGCCGGAGAAGGCTCAATAGGCCTTATAGACGGCGCTTCCCTAATGGCATTATTTGATTCTTGCCATTACGATCAGATTTCGCTTTTGGACTGTTGCTGACAGAAACCACCTGTTCAGAGCGAATCACGGCGTAGGGGGAGATAGGCATGATCAAGCCGAAGAGGATGAAGAAGACGAAGAGGAGGAGGACGATGACGACGATCAGGAACAAACGATGAGGACGATGAGGACTATGTGGACGATTTAGCCTAGGTAAATCAACGTCTATTATGGGGCTCGGAAGGCTCGTATCAAAGCACAGAATCATTGGATGATTATCGTTGGGGGTATACCTATCCTCTGCTTATTTCTTTTTGTTTTTTCGTTGGTGTTGAAGCATGTTTTATTTTTCGAGAGGCATTTGTTACCCTACTATAGATTAGCGTGATATGTTGGTAATTATATAGCTAATTCAGACTAGTGTGATTTTTAGCGAGCCATTGAAAAGGCTTCTAAAGCCTTTATTCGATCGAATAGCTATATCAGGTTAGAGTATTTATTGCCAAGAGACAAAGCAAACCCAGAATGGTGTTATATAGTAGAGGCCCCAAGGGCCTTCTTCAAGGTTTTCGAGATGCCTCTTCTGCTCCACTACCACCACAGCCAAGATGCCTCCCAGACCAAAATCACAGAACGCCCAGTTCGATGGGCTCAATCAGCGTGCCCCAATCTCGTCTTCTGTTAGTAAACGCCACGGGTGCAATGAGTGTTTCCAGTGTGGCCAGCTCTTTCAATTCTATAAACTCTATAGTTTCTGCTGGATCGACAACAGAGGCGACACAGATTTTGGTAACGGCCCACCGAGCCTTGTAGAGAGCTTCAGTAGCTATCCCGAGGATCAAGCAGTGGAGGAATACTCCTCCCGTGGGTGGGTCGGACTTGACGATCATCCAGAGGAAGATGACGCTGCTTTGGAGATCTATGAAGATGACTACGACTATGTGGATGACTATGAGGATGAGTATGAACCTGGAGATGAGAATCTCGCACCTCCAAACTCTCCACCACCAATACCAGCTCCTCCCCGACCTACACCAAGGCCCCTCTCTGAACGTAGGCCCTCTCCACCACCATTACAAAGGCCCCCCCCCCCAGATCGAATACAATCTCAGGCTCCACAACCATTACAAAGGCCCAACCTCCCAGAGCGAATACCATCTCAGGCTCCCCCAGAACGAAGACATTTCCAGGCTCCCCCAAACCAGGCATCACGGCTCGGGAAAAGGGTGGCAGAGGCTCAGGCCTCCGCCATGGCTCTTGTGTCCTCCCGTAAGAGATCAAGTAGACCAGTAGAAGAAGCAATTGCTTCTTCTTCTGTTCCGGTGAAAATAACGCAGGTATTTGCTCACTATACTCTCTGGTTTGTCTATACTGATCGTACAAGTATGGCAATCGTCATGCAGTTAATCCACCCAAACCGACAACGCAACGGGACCGAAGGCGCCGCAGCCATCGAGAGACCTTCCTTTACATCTCCAAGTTCCTCGATTCGTTCGTCAAGCACCTTGCGACCTGAGCGTGAGCTTAATAGTACACCACCGGCTTCACATTCATATCGTACACCTCCGGGGACCCAATATTGTGGTTCCCCTCTCATGCATGAGACACCTGGGCCGGAGCCACTTGGCGGATCGGATTGCAAGTTGCCAGATTACAAGCCGATAGTTAAACAAGCCGCAGACCTTCTTGGGCGTTATACACTGCTTGAGGAGCCTTGGCCACAACCTGACTCTCTTGTGGTCAATATTCGAAGATTTTGCAGAAGCAAACGATTATTTTAATACAAGCTTAAATCTGACCAAAAGTGCGAGGGGAGAGGTGAGTACTTTTAGAGCCTTTCCATAAGGCTCAGGGAGCCCTTGCTTATACGACTAGGTTCAAATTGTCTGTTCACGGTGAGATCACACCTTGTTTATGCCATTAAAGACTATATGGCAAGGGGCTTCCTGTATGGGATGAATGAGCTTTACAGCGGATACAAGGGCCACGAAAGTCAATTATCTACTCGAAAAGGACCGCTTTCATTAGTGACCCTAAGAACTATTCGGTAAGCATTTTTTTTAGCCTTTGAGAAGGCTCTAACAGACTTCAGACAGCCGGGCACTTCTGGGCTCCAGAAATTGTTGACGTGATATTTCTGAAGTATTATAAAGGCGACAAGATGCGTGGTGCAAAGGATCCTGATTTCGTCGATGGTATTTCTCCGGCATTCATATGCCTAGTCTGTACCGGAATCTGGTTTGTCCTCCGATGTTGCACGACTGGGAATTACATAGAAGGTTTGCACTTCAACCCGAGCCAGAATACGGATATCATGTGTAAGGCGTCTCCAGCCCTGTGAAAGGCTCCTGCTTACTAGTGAATGTCAACTTATTCTAGGATTATGGATACATGGAAGAATAGAAGTGCACAGAATCAAATGGGCAGAAAACGACGAGAGAGAGTGAGAGATCCCCCAGAGCGGGTTGCACGTGGTGATGCTGCTGACGATATAATATTGTTACAATATAGGTTGAGGAATGTAACGGCGTACGGGACCGACCCCAGTCTGGTCCCGTCTTGGGTTTCCTTGTTCCTGTTTCCTGTTTCCTTGGCCTCGTTTCCTGTTTTCCTGTCTCTGTTTCCCTGTTCCCTTGCCGTCGGGTCACATCCCCGGCTGCAAGCCCTGTTCATGTCTTTCTCTGTTTCCTTGGCCCGAACCATCCTGTACCCCTATCCTCGCTAGCCCCTAGTCTCCCGCTCCTGAGTCCTAGTTTGCCCGATCCTCAGAGCTCTTCCCTGCTCTGGCTTTACCCTGTCAACCTTTATCGTCATGGACTATTCAACCCGGACGTATTGGAAGATGGCTTTGGTACCTGGAAGCACATCCCACGGCCCGGTTCTTCTTCTGTCTTACACGATCGAACCTCTTACCATCCTCCGATCCTCACAGACTTCGTGAGGTAATGCCCAGCCCTAGCGTCTCACATGTCGCTAGGGTATTTGCCGATCGATTCCAGTCTGTGCTCCAGTCCCCGTCTCTGTCGCCTCGTCCTGCCTTGTCCTGTCCCGTTTCCCTGTCTCCTTGACTCCTGTACTTTCCTAGTCTGTCCTAGCTTCTGTCTTCGTTCCTGTCGCTGTTCTCGTTCCTGTCTCTGTCTTCGCTTCTGTTCTCCGTTCCTGTTTTCCTCTGCGTTCCTGTCTCCGTTCTTCGCCTGTTCTTTCCTCGCCTCGCTCTTCTCGTTCTCGCTTCTACTTTTCCTGTCTCGCTCTGCTTCTCCGTTCGTTTCAAGGCTGTCGTCTGGATTAATCAGGGCGTTATGATTCTTGTATATAAGGGGGCCCTCTCTCTCTCTTCGAGGGGCTTTCCTTTTAGTTCTCTAGTCTTTTCTTCTTGTATAATCTTGTACGATTCAATTCAGTCTTTCACCTAGAGAATCGTTTCCCTCGTAGACCACGTTCCTTCCTTCGGGGCTCCTCGCCTCGGGGGAGGACTCCTGAATCCTCGTCCTCGCTTCGCGTCCAGGCTCCGCTCTTCCTAGAGCCTGTTCAGTCCCGTTCTTGTCCCGCCTGTGCCTGCGTTGTCGCTCCGCTTCCCTTAGAGCCTGTCTGAGAACCCTTGTTTTCCCTCGCCTCTGACTCTGCCCTGCCAGGCCGCTGTCATGCCCCGTACCTAGCCTGGCTGCCCTGTTTGTTTTGTTCTTGCCCGCCTCTGACTCCGCCTCGCCTTGCCGTTGTCATGCTTCCTGTTAGCCTGGCCTTCTCGTCCCACGGCCCGACCATCGCTCCTCGTCTGGTCTGCCGTGCCCTGTCTCCTGCCTCCGCTCCGCCATATCGCTCCATCTAGCCGCCCCTGATCCAGTCCTCGACTCTCTTCTGTTAGCCATCGCGCCCTGTCTGGCTTAGAGTCCTCGTCCTTGTTCTGCTCTCCCGTTCTTCCACCAGCTGGGGGGTTAACCCCAGCGCCCGTCTTGTCCTGTTCTGTCCCTCGGTTCCCGTCCCTCGCCCCGCTCCCTTCGCCCCGCCGCCGACTCCTGTCCTGTCCTGTTTCCTGTCCCGTCCCTAGTCCTCGTCGGTGGCCCACCCCGTTCTCAGTCCTGTTCCGCGACCACCTGGGGGGTGAACCCCAGGACCCACCGATCCCAGTCCCCGTCCCCGGCCCCGTTCCCGTCCCCGTCTCGCTTCCCGTTCCGTCCCGAATCCATCTCCTGCCGACCACGCCTGCCAAGAACCCTAGTCGTTACGAATCTACGAGGGCCCCTTCACGAAGACACTCTCTTCCACGAAGCAACGCCGTTCGCCCGTAACAAGGAATTACGAGGGCCCAAAGAGGTGATATCAAAGGTTGGTCAGAAGGAAGACGATGCGGCGTTGGCAGCAGATATCGCGGCGTGGAGGGCTAAAAAGGCTCAGGAGTTAGAGCTACAGAGAAGCATAGCGATGTTGACAACAATGCCGCCACTAGAGCTAGGTGAAAGGGTAGAGGGCTCGTGAAGGGTAGACGTTACAACGGCTTCTGAAGCCTAGCTGGCGAGGAGGCATAAGCGGTAGGAGTTGCTATGGTGGATATGGATAGATAAATAATTGTATTTTCTTTACGGTCTATCAGAATTCTTGTATGCTATTAAAATATTATTTGTTTGGGTTGGGTTACTAAGTCCCATTGAGCCTTCTAAGCATCCCCTAGGAGGTTCTCCTGAGCCATCAGCGAGAGGGAGCAGATGCTCAGAGAGTGAGGCGTGCTGAACCCTCGGGAGGAATGGGAGGGGCTCAGGAGATGGATCGGATGCTCAGGAGAGTGCAGGAGAGGCTGAGCCCTCGGGAGGCATGGGAGGGGTGAAGAGTTTTCTTAGTGGCTCAGGAGAGTGTAGGAGAGCTGCGGAGTCCTCGGGAGGCATGGGAGGGGTGAACAGTTTTCTTAGTGGCTCAGGAGAGAGTGAGAGCTCGCTGGCCCTCGGGAGGGCATGGGAGGAGTGAAGAGTTTTCTTAGTGGCTCAGAGAGTGTAGGAGAGCTTGCTGAGCCCTCGGGAGGGTATGGGGTGGGTGCTTGGTCAGGAGGGTGTAGGAGGGCTTGCGGAGTCCTCGGGGGGGTATGGGGGGGGTGGGTGCGTTTTCTTATTGGCTCAGGAGATTGCAGGAGAGCTCGCTGAGCTCTCGGGAGGGCATGGGAGGGGTGAAGAGTTTTCTTAGTGGCTCAGGAGAGGAGAGCTGTGGGAGTCCCTCGGGAGGGCATGGGAGGGGTGAAGAGTTTTCTTAGTGGCTCAGAGAGAGTGTGGGAGAGCTCGCTGAGGGAGGGCATGGGAGGGTGAAGAGTTTTCTTAGTGGCTCAGGAGAGTGCAGGAGAGCATGGAGTCCTCGGGAGGCGTGGGTGGTGGCTCAGAGAGTGCAGGAGAGCTCGCTGAGCCCTGGGCATGGGAGGGGTGAAGAGTTTTCTTAGTGGCTCAGGAGAGTGCAGGAGGCTCGCTGAGCCCTCGGGAGGCATGGGGGGTGGGTGCGTTTTAGTGGCTCAGGAGAGTGTAGGAGAGCTTGCTGAGATCTCGGGAGGGTGCATGAGGCTAGAAGAAATCTTTTGGTGACTCAGGAGAGCCTGGGACGGCTCGCTTAGATGTCAGGAGGTTATGGGAGGGGTGGTGAGTTTTCTTATTGGTACAGGAGAGTGTAGGAGGGCTCGCTTAACTCTCAGGAGGGGATGACTAGTATTTTTAATAGCTCAGGAGAGCCTAGGACGGCTCGCTTAGCTCTCGGGAGGGCGTGGGATGGGTGACTAGTATTTTTAGTGGCTCAGGAGACTCTAGGAGGGCTCGCCACACCCTCAAGAGGGCGTGTGAGAGGGTGGCTAGTGTTTTATAGGCTCGGGAGAGTATAGGAGGCCTTCCTGAGCCCTTCGGAGGGTACACGAGGAGGTTAACGGTTTTTCTATAAGCTTGGGATAGTGTCTCTGTAAATTCGTATACGTGATTATCTTACTATACAATCACTGCCGGTATGCCATAGTGCTAGCTATTGTTAGGGGATAGGAATCGTCCTCCAGATAGCATCGGAGACGTCACTCGTTCTCGGGATGGCCTCCTGAGCCTTTCAAAGGGCTGTATCTGCTCTCGTGAGACCCTCCCGATAGCGCCCAATGCGTTCGGGGGGGTCTCGCGATAGCGCCCAATGCGTTCGGGAGGGCCTCCCGAGCCATCGCGATGTCTCTGGAGGACTAGTCGGGTGCGCTACCTTCTCCGGAGAATTAAGGTTTGACGGGCATCTCCGGAGATCTCCCATGTCTCCCGCTTCTCCCAACAAGTTGGTACAGTTTGCTGATGTGTTGTCAAATAATTCCCGTACGGGAGGATTTTGCAGTCAACAACCTGCACCAGGCTCTCGTACGGGGTTATTTGCAGAGACAGAGTTGTGAAATAACTCCCGTATGGGGTGATTTGCAGTGGCAGATTGGTCAAATACATCCCGCAGAGCATCAGATAGAGCCAAATATAAATAACACCCGTACGGGAGCATTTACGGAGACAGAGTTTTCGAATAACCCCCGTACGGGAGGATTTTACTGAGTCAACTGGTTGCATCTAGCTCCCGTACGAGAGCATTTTGCAGAGCCTGTTGCCTGCACCTGGCTGTCGTACGGGAGCATTCTGAATACTCAACGAGGTCAATTACTCCCCGTGCGGGAGCAGTTCGCAGAGGCAGAGTTGTCAAATACCTCCCGTACGAGAGGATGCGCAGAGTCAAGGGATTGCATTGCTCATGACTGTCGTACAGGAGGAGTTTGCATAGTCATCGAGGTCAAGTACTCCCCGTACGGGGGGATTCTACAGAGGCAGAGTGTCAAATACCTCCCGTACGAGAGGTTTGGCAGAGGCAGAGCTTTCAGTTTCTACAAATAGCGCATTACCATACTAAAAGCTCTGACAGTCTTTAATTTACGGGCCATCATCACAGTATAGCTCTAACAGATCTCTGTCAGACGGGCCTGTCGGGTGATGGGGAGCATTAGAATCTCCCCGTACGAGAGCTTTTGGTACAGACAATCCTTTGGAATCTCCCAGACTAATCTAAGACAGATAAGCGCCATCGGATATCTCCATCTGGTCTGGAATAGACAGTAATTTGAAAGCTTCTCACGGTCTTTTGGGACAGAAATTATTTCGAATCTCGACGGAGTCTTTCAAGACACACAGCACTCTGGAATCTCGTACGGGATCTTTTAGCACAGAAAGAGCTCTGGAATATCCCCGTACGGGACCTTTTGGAGCAATTAATTCATTCAGATTCCTCCCGTACGGGCAATTTTGGCACAAAAAGCGCCATCAAATACCTCCCGTACGGGGTAGGTTTTACAAATTTGCGAAATTTGGCCATTTAAGGCCTAAAATCTAACCTTAACCCAACCCCCACACCACCCAGAACGGGTATAATACCTCCCGTACGGGAGCATTTTACAGAGACAGTGATGTCGAATAACCCCCGTACGGGAGGATTTTGCAGACTCAACTGGTTCCATCTAACTCCCGTGCGGGAGGATTTTATAGAGACAGTGTTGTTAAATAACCCCGTACGGGAGCATTTTACGGAGACAGAGTTGTCAAATAATCCCCGTACGGGAGGATTTTGCAAATTCAGTACCTGGCTCTTGTACGGGGGCATTTTGCACAGTGAGAGTTATCAAATACCCGCGTACGGGACCATTTTGAAGGGTCAACCACAGGCACATGGCTCTCGTACGGGAGGTATTTGACAAGTCTCCTTTATGTCAGACGCTGATGACGATCCAATTACTTGACACTACCTGTCGTACGCTGCCTTTGCTAACAAAACCATTGTCAGTCTTCCCCGTACGTCAGCATTGCCAGAGTAAAGCTCTGACAGTCTTTACCGTATGGGGCCATTCCAGAGTAAAGCTTTGAGAGTGTCTGTCGTATGGGGCCATTACCAGAGTAAAGCTCTGAGAGTCTCTACCGTGCGGGGCCATTCCAGATTAAAGCTCTGAGAGTGTCTGTCGTACGGGGCCATTTCGCAGAGACAGTGTTGTCAAATAATTCCCGTACGGGAGGATTTTGCAGTCAACAACCTGCACCAAGCTCTCGTACGGGGTTATTTGCAGAGACAGAGTTGTGAAATAACTCCCGTATGGGGTGATTCGCAGTGGCAGATTGGTCAAATACATCCCGTACAGGAGCATTGTATAGAGACAGTGTTGCTAAATAACACCCGTACGGGAGCATTTACGGAGACAGAGTTTTCGAATAACCCCCGTACGGGAGGATTTTACTGAGTCAACTGGTTGCATCTAGCCCCCGTACGGGAGCATTTTGCAGAGCCTGTCGACTGCACCTGGCTGTCGTACGGGAGCATTCTGAATACTCAACGAGGTCAATTACTCCCCGTGCGGGAGCAGTTCGCAGAGGCAGATTTGTCAAATACCTCCCGTACAAGAGGATGCGCAGAGTCAATGGATTGCATTGCACTTGGCTGTCGTACAGGAGGACTTTGCATGGTCATCGAGGTCAAGTACTCCCCGTACGGGGGGATTCTACAGAGGCAGAGTGTCAAATACCTCCCGTACGAGAGGTTTGGCAGAGGCAGAGCTTTCAGTTTCTACCGTACGGGGCCATTACCATACTAAAGCTCTGACAGTCTTTACCGTACGGGCCATCATCACAGTAAAGCTCTAACAGTATCTGCCGTACGGGGCCTGTCGGGTGATGGGGAGCATTAGAATCTCCCCGTACGAGAGCTTTTGGTACAGACAGTCCTTTGGAATCTCCCCGTACGGCCAATTTGGCACAGATAGCGCGATCGGATATCTCCCGTACGGGTCTGTTTGGAATAGACAGTAATTTGAAAGCTTCCCGTACGGGTCTTTTTGGGACAGACATTATTTCGGAATCTCCCCGTACGGGGTCTTTCAGCACACACAGCACTCTGGAATCTCCCAGTACGGGATCTTTCAGCACACACAGCACTCTGGAATCTCCCCATCTCCCCACAATTAATTCATTCAGATTCATCCCGTCTGAGCAATTTTAACAAAAAGCGCCATCAAATACCTCCGTCACGGGGTAGGTTTTACAATCTGCAATTTGGCCATTTTAGGCCTAAATCTAACTCTAACTAACCTCACACCACCCAGAACGGGTATAATGACCAGGATTGTTAGCTGTGGAGTACGGGTTTACGCCGGAGGAAATTGGACAGAGAAATTGAGGGAAGGTGTTTCTTACCCCAAGACGGGCTGAGTTGGGTAGATGGTAGATTGACGGGCCATGCTTTTTTGTTTTTATTGGTGTTTATTACGCTATGGTTCTGGGATATACGAACATTTGTTATATTTTTACTATATCGCGGGCTTATATTCACAGATCACAGATTCTAAGTGCGATTCTACAGATCACAGATACAAGATTACTGTTTTTGTTGAACTCAAATGGACGAATCAAAACCAAGATCTATTTATAACAAAACATAATTTTTTAGTCAGCTCCCTTCTCCGGTTCCAGTTCCTTTCTCCGCTGCCCCTATCCGCTTCCCTATCCGGCTTCCCTATCCGGCTTCCTTCTCCGTTGCCCCTATCCTGGTCTTTATTCTCCCCATCCTGGTCTTGCTTAATGTTCTTCTTCCTTTCTTCATCCCTTTACCTCTTCATCCCTTTACCTCTTCATCCCTTTACCTTACCTCTTCATCCCTTTCCCTCTTCCGTCCAATTGGAAGCGCTTTATTGATAGCTGACTTGGTTTATTTAGTCTAATTAGTATGAAACGGCTATAAAGGGTATATAAGGCTGCCAGCGTAAGGCTGCCAGCGTCCGTCTGCAGCTACCCATCTTGATATCTTCCTATGCTGAGTCTCTAGTTACCTGTCCTTCCTAGAATCATAGGCGGTCACTCGACTTCCAGTAATAGGGAGAGATTTTCAGAAGCAGAGTTGTTAAATATCGCTGCACCGGTACTGGCAGTATTGCAAAGAGACAGTTATCAAATAAGTGCCGTACAGAAGCATTTTACAGAGACAGTGTTGTCAAACATCTCCCGTACGGGATGATTCGCACATGGGATGGTTTGCATATGGGATGATTCGCATATGGGATGATTCGCATATGGGATGATTCCCATAGTCAAGTTCCTGCGCCTTGCTGTTGTACGACAGTATTTTACAGAGTTAGCGAGGCCAAATACCTCCCATACGAGAGTAATCGCAGAGTCAATGGCCTGTACCTGGCTATCGTATGGAAGCATTTTGCAGAAGAGGTTCAAGACTTCAGACGGGCAGAGACAGGCAGAGCTTTGGAATAACTCACGTACGGGCGCATTTTACTGAGGCAGGGTTCTCAACCAACCTCAGACGGGAGGATTTTATGCAGGGAAGGTCAATTGTTCTCAGACAGGAGCATTTTCAGAAAGAAGTTTTCAAATACTCGTGATTTTGCAGAGTCAACTGGTTGCATCTACCTCCCGTACGGGAGCATTGTGCAAAGGCAGCGTTGTCAAATACCCCCGTACGGGAGGATTTCACTGAGGCACAGATGTCAAATAGCCCCCATAGGAGAGGATGCGCAGAGACAATGGATTGATCAGACTTACTGTCAGACGGAGACTTTGAATGGTCATCGAGGTCTAGTACTCCCTGTACGGGAGCATTTTACAGAGGCAGAGTCAAATACCTCCCGTGACGGGAGGTTTAGCAGAGGCAGAGCTTTCTCAGTTTCTACCGTGACGGCCATCACCACAGTAAAGTTTCTAACAGTGTCTGTCAGACGCCTGTCAGAGATGAGCATTAGAATCTCCACGTACGAGAGCTTTTGATACAGACAGTCCCTTGGAATTCCCCCGTATGGGTCCTTTTGGCACATACAGTCCCTTGAATCTCTCAGATTTAACAAGATAGATAGCGCCAGATATCTGTCAGACGGTCTTTTAAGCAGACAGTAATTTGAAAGCTCCCCGTACGGGTCTTTTTGGCACAGACACTATATTGGAATCTCCCCGTACGGGACCTTTTGGCGCAATTAATTCATTCAGATTCCTCCCGTACGGGCACTTTTGGCACAAAAAGTGTCATTAAATACCTCCCGTACGGGGTAGCTTTTACGAATTTACGAAATTTCACCATTTTAGGCCTAAAATCTAACCTTAACCCGACCCTCACACCACCCAGAACGGGTATAATGTTAAAGAAAGTCTCCAAAGTGCAGCGTCGGTCAAAGAGAATTAAGGATCTGAGTCCTAGTGTCTGGAGGGTAAAGGATCCTGGGAGTGCGATGATCATGGATGAGTGTGCCTTCCCGTTTCTGTTTTCCGGTTTGGAGATCCATCTGGGATTTGGGCCAGCTGGAAAGTTTCTCGATCTCCGAGGCGACCAGTTCTGCTTCGATTCCGTCCCTCGATGGTTGTCGGATTCCGTGAGTATGAATTTCGACCATTTTGAATTTGCTCTGACGTCAATAACGTCAATTCTCATTCTAGATAGCGCTTGTTGGATTTCGTGTTTGTAGGCCACTACTGTTTCGGCCGAGGTGTCAAATTTGGTTTCCAGTACGATGTTGTTGCTGTGGGTCTTCCTGGCTGTGATGAAGTGGCATTTTGCGTCCGGGATGGCGGCGTTAATGCTGGCTCGGATTTCGGTGGGGTGGGCGTGGGCTGGGGCGTCGCATTCCACGATGATTTCTCTGTTGACTTTCGTGAATTCTGGCTTGAATAGGGATCCGGTTTCTTTTTCTTTTTCCTTTCGACGAGTTGAAAGGTATTTTGGTCTGGCTTATTGGCTGCGCCATGCTTTGCATGATGGGTTAGCCGGTTGCTGGGGTTTTTTTCCTTTCTTTCGTGAGGCTGGTGGTGCGAACTTAGGCCTGCCTTGTTGTCATGGGTTGGGGTTGGGGTGGGGGGGGATTGAGGTTGGAGTGGAGCTTGGGGTTGGGGCCTCTGAATTTGCATCTGTTGGATCGTGGTGACCAGGGAACCGATTGTGGAATGCATGCTGGTAATCATCGATGTTTGAGTAGCGATTTGGTTTTGGAGAGTGTCGAGCGTTCTCTTCATCGTCATTGTGTTTTCTTCGACCTGGCCCAACCTGTCGGAGGGTGATTCGACAAGATCAGAAGCGGCCTGATTGCCCAGGTGATGTAATTCAGGTCCGCTTTGGGTATGGGTTGCTGACTGCTCGGCTGAGGTAGTCCCTGCTAGGCTGATACGGTTCAAAGTAGTGGTGGTCTTCCGCAAAGGTGGATGCGAATCCTCCGCCATTTTGTTGATCGGTTGGGGTTGGAGGTTGAGGTTTTGGTGCTGTCCTCCGTGGGGAGTTTTTGCCAGTAAGAAACCCCAAATCGGCGCCATGACATGATTGAATGTGCTGCTCTTTGAGGGGAGTAGAGGGTTGTTTCGGATAAGTTTCTCTTCCTTCCTTTCGGGAGGTCAAGACTCGAAAATTCTTCGCTTGAAGCCAGATTGTAAAAAAATTTTTCCTTCGCTTAAACAATAACAACGCGACCGTTTGGCCAAATAACAAAACTGGCTTCGCCTAGTATGATATACTAGGGTAAACTGTAGCGCAAGAATAAAAATAAAAAGAATAAAATATCCGATAATAATGTTTGTTCGTAGCGAGTTTGTTCGAAAAAGAGTAGAAGAGAGAGAGAGAGAGAATTTATTTCGCTTGGAAGCCAAAGGCTTATCGCGCGCCAACCATCGCCGAAATAACTAAACTAAACGACTAACTAAATACATATGGGTCGCCCTCGAAGAGGGGGCGGATAACGCGAGTGGTACAGGTGAGCAGAATCTAAGCGACATCAAAGAAACCTCCCCGTCGTAAGAATGAAACCCCAACTTCCTCCGTCAAACTAAACTAAGCGAGCTATTCCCTACCGAACCGTTCACGCAAAATGGATCATTACTGGAACCGGTGGACTTTATCAGTGGACGAACCTTAACTGAGTCCGGTGGAATCCGGGCACGAAGGCATAAGAGAGGCCAACAAAGCCGTCGTCAGGGACGAAAGCCAGGGGGTGGTGTCAAGAGTGGTGCCCTGGGAGTCTACTTGTCAGGTAGCAGGGCGGTTGAGAGTGGAGGGAAGAGGGAGCGCGGCGCGAAGCTGGCTATTGAATAACCTCAACCGTGGTAGTAGTGGGGTGGGGTCGTCGGTCCCAGGAGCAACGGCTAAAGACTGTGCCCGAGTCGTAATGTGGAGTCCTCTGGAGGGGACGTGCAAGAAGGGTGAGTCTGAGACTCAGTGTATGTGGTGGTCGCAATCGTAAGTGCCGACCGTTGTTTAAGGGTGGTCTCGGGGACCGGTTGAGGTTGTGGCTTCTGGGGGAGCCGTGCAAGAATGGTGGGTCTAGGACCCGGTATGTGTGGGGTGGTCGCAATCGGAAGTGCCGACCGTGGTATTGAGTGGTGGTCTCGAGGGACCGGTGTGTGTGGGTGGTGAGGGGATCGGAGCCGCCTCGGTTAAGAATGGGTGGCCTGATTAGGGCCGAGAAAAAGGAGGGGTAAGGTCACGCGACCGGGTAAAATTTGACGAATGTTTGCGAAGGCTGAACGCAAAACTTCATGGCTGTTGAGCGCTTTGGCCGTAGATTCTCGCTGACTTGAGAGAACGGACAGTGTGCGAACCCAACGTGTATGGTGCTCGTGCGATGAGCAGCCGAGAGGGGGGTAACGACCGTCTGGCGGTGGCCGTCGTTTTGGCGAGGTTTGGTGCGTGATGGAAGCATCCCGTGAGGGCATCAACGCGGTGAAAGGGGGGAAGGCGAGAGGGAGACTCGTGTCATAGAGGGGGAACTAGCCACCCGTAGGCTAAACTAGAACTCTGGGTATCCGACTTATCGACGAGGAGGGCGTCCCCCGAGCGGTCAGGCTCGAGAGGAGTAGAAGAGAGAGAGAGAGAGAGAGATTTTATATTGCTTAGAAGCGTAAACGCTTATCGCACAACTATACTACCCGAACTACAACCTCCGCCGACTAACCCAAAAACAAAAACGCGAGAACAAAGACAAAACCGAAGACAAGATAAAAAATAAGCGAGGAGATAAAAACAATCAACTAGTTACCGCGGCGGGTGAGGCCGCAGATGACACGGAATGAGAGAGTAAGAAGGAGAAGGAAAAAAGACTAAGCGAGACAAAAATCAAACCTAGACATTTCCCATGTCATGATCGTTTCCTACCGGAGCCGCGCCGATTTGAATGGTAGAGTTCGGAGCCGTTGAGGCCACGACCACTGGGGCCGGGACTGCTGGGGCTGGGACTACTGGTGCTGGGGCTGCTGGAGCCACGTTGATGAGAGCCGAGGCTATTTTCTGGGGTCTGGATTCGTTGAATCTCAGCGATGCTCTTAGTGTTGCCGCTGTGACGCCGGCCGATTGATTGCTTTAGAAAGCCCTTGCAGTTGTAACATCTGATGGGCGAAGATTTTGACTCTCCCGGCAGGACTTGCACGGGTGATTATTCAGGTGTGGTCCCTTCGCGCAATGTCCGTGATCGGCCTGATTCATGGGAACATTGTTCCTGTCGGTGCCCGACGGCGCAGTTTCTGCACTGGGTTTCTTCTCGATGTTGAGATAGGTCTCATGAGCGGCGGTCGAAAAGGAGGAGGGATCCGAGCCCTAAAGTTTGGGTGGTGTAAGATCCTGGTATCGCAATAATCATTGTGGAGTGTTGCTTCCCGATTCTCTTCTCCGGGGTGGTAATCCATCTGGGAATCTGGGCAAGTTCGAACTTTTCCCCATACATCAGCAAAAAATTGGGTTCGGTCTGACGTGCTTGGGCGTACCCAGGCGCACCAGGCGCACGAGGCGCATGAGACGTTTTCTTACCTGCATCCATACGCCCCGGCGCAAAACGATATCGTCTCGACGAGAAAAAACGAACATCTCTCCCGTTCNCGTCGCGACGTCGTTTTTTATTATAAGACGAGTTCGCTCTTTTGACCCCAAAACGAACACCCGGTCCGCACCTAGGTAGCTTTTTGCCCGTTAACGGCTTTTCGCCAGCACATTTCGCTGGCAGAATGAGGTCACTGCAATCGGTACATAGATTAGGACACTAGTTCCGCGAAATGTCACGTATATTAATCCACATGTTCACGTAATTCTATGTACATTTCTAAGCGCCCCACCCACCTCCGCTATGCCCCACCCACCTCCGCTTACTCCTGCCCCGGCAATACCCTCCTGCGCTGAGCTGCCTGCCCGCTGAGCTCCCCGCTGAGCTCCCCGCCTGCTGAGCTCACCGCTGAGCTGCCTGCCCGCTGAGCTCGTCGCTGAGCTGCCTGCCTCCTGCCCGCTGACCTCCCTGCTCCCTGCCTCCTGCCCGCTGACCTGCCCTCCTGTCTGCCCTCCCGCCAATGTTGAGCTCGCCGCTGAGCCTGCCTCCTCCTGCCCGCTGAGCTCGCCAGCGAGCTGCCTGCCCGCTGAGCTACCCACTGAGCTGCCTGACATCCTGCCCGTCGAGCTCGCCAGAGAGCTGCCTGCCCGCTGAGCTACCCACTGAGCTGCCTGTCCTCCTGTCCGCCGAGCTCGCCAGAGAGCTGCCTGCCCGCTGAGCTACCCACTGAGCTGCCTGTCCTCCTGTCCGCCGAGCTCGCCACAGAGCTGCCTGCCCGCTGAGCTCGCCGCTGAGCTGCTGCCTGTCCTCCTGCCCGCTGAGCTCGCCACAGAGCTGCCTGCCCGCTGAGCTCGCCGCTGAGCTGCCTGTCCTCCTGCCCGCTGAGCTACCCACTGAGCTGCCTGTCCTTCTGTCTGCTGAGCTCCCTGCTGAGCTGCCTGCCCATTGAGCTCGCCGCTGAGCTGCCTGCCCGTTGAGCTCGCCGCTGAGCTGCCTGCCCGTTGAGCTCGCCGCTGATCTGCCTGCCCGCTGAGCTGCCTGCCCGCTGAGCTGCCTGCCTGATATGTGCTGATTTGGAGTAGTATTCGGTGACTAGTAGGTGTCCATATGGCGCAGTATTCGCTGCCTGGGGGTGTCCATATGCTGCAGTATTCGAGGACTGGTAGCTGCAGGATTCGCTGCAGGGAGGTGTCCAAATGGTGCAGTATTCGCTGCCCAGGAGGTGTCCAAATGGTGCAGCATTCGCTGCCCAGGAGGTGTCCATTTGGTGCAGTATTCGAGGACTGGTAGCTGCATGATTCGCTGCCTGGGGGTGTCCATTTGGTGCAGTATTGGTGACTGGTAGCTGTCAATTTGGAGCCAGCAGCGGCGTCAGTATACCGTCAATATATTGCAGGATTTGGAACTCGCAGCGGCGTCAGCAGCGGCGCCAATATACCAGGGTATTCGTACCTGCAGCGGCGTCAGCAGCGGCGTCAATATACTGGGGTATTTACCTGCAGCGGCGTCAGTACAGCGTCAATATACTGGGTATTTGACTCTTTCAGCGGCGTCAGCAGCGGAGTCAATATACTGGGGTATTGACCTGCAGCGGAGTCAGTATAATCGTCAATATACTGGGAATTTGACGCCTCCAGCGGTGTCAGCAGCGGCGTCAGCAGCGGCGTCAATATACTGGGGTATTTACCTGCAGCGGAGTCAGTATAATCGTCAATATACTGGGAATTTGACGCCTCCAGCGGCGTCAGCAGCGGCGTCAATATACTGCCCAATTTGACGCGTCCAGCGGCGTCGATATACTGCATGATTTGGAGCCTGCAGCGCAGTCAGTAAAGGCGTCAAAATGCAGAGGAAGGTAAATACGTATCTAGGCGTCAATACAGGCAGGAGGTGTCGATACAGGCAGGAGGTAGGTGTCGATACAGGTAGGAGGTGAGGTAGGAGGTGAGGTAGGAGGTGAGGTAGGAGGTGAGGTAGGAGGTGAGGTAGGAGGTGAGGTAGGAGGTGAGGTAGGAGGTGAGGTAGGAGGTGAGGTAGGAGGTGAGGTAGGAGGTGAGGCAGGAGGCGAGGTAGGAGGTGAGGCAGGAGGTGAGGTAGGAGGCGAGGTAGGTGGGGGGGTAGGTGGAGGGGTGGGTGGATCATAGGGTGTGGAGAATAGTCAAATCTGGCGTCATTCTACCTAGTATTAGCATTAAGCGCCTGTCATGGGCAGAATATCACTTCATGGCGACTTCAAAAAGCGAGATATCACATTTAGGAGGCGACCTGGGCGTCAAAAGGCGAGATGTCGCATTTGGGCATACTAAGCGCAAAAACGACATGTCGCATTCTTGAGCTCTGGGTAGCGGACGACCAAAAATTCAGTATTTGGTAGCAAAAAGGCGAGGTTTTGGTCATAAAAAAATCGATGCGTCTGGGCGTACAATTAAATCTTAGTGGATTTTTTTGCTGATGTAGTTGTTTACGATTTCAGGCGACCGGTGTCGAGTCAGTCATCGATTGTTGTCGGGATGCTGTGTAAGAGGAATTTCGACCACTTTGAGTTGGCCTTAATGTCGATCACGTAAATTCTCATCCCTGTGAGCACGTCTTTAATTTCGTGCTTGTAGGCGAGCACTGTTTCGGCGGAGGTGTCGTACTTGGTTTCTAGTACGATGTTGTGGTTGATGGTCTTTCTTGCCGCAATGAAGTGGCATTTGGCGTCTGGGATTCCGGCGTTAATTTTATTTCCGGATTTCGGAGGGTTTGATTGCGAGAACTTGGTCGGAGGGCGTTGCATTCAGCGATGATTTCTCTGATGCTTGGAAATCCGACTTAAAAAATAGGTCTGGTTTGTTGGCAGCCTTTTTCCTTTTACCACTTGGAAAGTTTTTTGGTTCGGGTTGTTTGCAGGGCCCGTTAATGAATCGAGAGGGTTGCTGCTTTGTCTTTGTTGTTGTTGTGGTTGTTGTTGTGATTGTTGTTGTGGTTGTTGTGGTTGTGGTTGTTGTGAATATTTGTTGTTCTTTGGGCCATTTCTTGCGGTCGAGCCTTGGCTGGTTGGGCTGGGCGGGGGTGGAGGCGGGAGAGCAGGAGGAGGGGGAGGTGGGTTGGGTTTGTTGCGAAGGAGGGTTTGAGTCTCTTCGGAATATTTGGCGATTTGTTTTATGAGGAGCGTTTGTTCCTCCTCTGTCTTTCTGATAGCGGGGTAGATTGTTTGGGCGAGTGCCTCCCGCATTAATTCGAGGGTCTTTTCCTGTTTGATGTTCTGATCGACGATGTTTCTCAATTGGTAGGAGAGGTTCCCAACCGATGCTGTGAGATCTCGTAGTTCTTTGAGGGTTGTCTCCTGTATGGTTTTCGTTGCTGCGATTTCCTTACGGAGTTTATCCTGATATGTTTCCTGAAATGTTTTCGTCGAGTTGGTGTCAGTCGTTATAGCGTGTCTGATGGCCCATGAAATATAATTCAGGTCCATTCTGTTGTGCCAGTCGCCTGGGACAATGCTGGGATTGAGGAAATCGGTTATGGGAACGTAAGGAACCTCATAGTCCACCGTAGTCGCGAATTTGGAGAGGGGTTCCTGGGGTTGGTTCTGGTCTTGGGACTGGGTTTGGTCGAAGCGAGGAGGGGCTGGGGTGCCTGGGGGGGGCTCCGCCGCAAAGTAGCTGGAGAGGGACGCCTGGGAAGCCATTTCAAAGGCAGATCTATCCGGAGATGGTGCGTCGGCAAGGAATCTCTTCCTTCCTTTCGGTCGGCCTGAATTTGAGGATTCGTTTGAATCCAGCTTATAAAGGTTTCCTTAAAAACAACAACAACGCGACCGTGCGGCCAAAAAAAACAAAATGGCTTCGCCTAGTATGATATCTTAGGGTGAGGTATGTAGCGAAATAAAAATAAAAGAATAAAGTATCCGATAATAATAGTTGTTAAGTAGCGAGTTTGTTGAAAAGGAGTAGAAGAGAGAGATTTTATATTGCTTAGAAGCGTGGCAGCTTATCGCGCAACTATATCTTCTAGAAACTACAACCTCCGCGTGCTAACAAACAAAGCGAGAACAAAAATGGAAAAACGCAGACAAGCGGCGACATGGCGATCAACAAGTTACATGGCGGGTGAGGCGCGGATGATAAAAAGAGTGGAGAGAGAAAAAAAGACTGGCGAGACCAAATCAAGCCTAGGCATTTCCCATGTCGTGATCGTTAACTACCGGGGCGGTGCGGTGTTCTTGTCTTGAATGGTGGATTTGAACCGTTGAGGCCACGACCACTGGGGCGGGACTGCTGGGGCAGGACTACTGGTGCAGGGCTGCTGGAGGGCCGGGGATACGGGTCTGGATTCGTTGAATCTCAGTGATGCTTTAGTGTTGCGCCCAGCGCTCTGGAGCGCTCGATCGATTCTTTGTGAAAGCCCTTACAGTTGTAACATCTGATAGGCGAGTGGGTGCATTTACTCCTCCGGGCAGGACTTGCGCGGGTGATTATCTGTGGTGTGGTCCTCTGCGCAATGTCGCGTCGGCCTGTTTCATGGGAACATTGTTCCTGTCGGTCTTGAATTGAGGCAGTTTCTGCACTGGGTGTCTTCTCTGATGTTGAGGTAGGTCTCAAGGGAGCAGCGGCGGTCGAAAAGGAGGAGGGATCCGAGCCCTAGAGTTTGGGTGGTGTAGGATCCTGGTATCGCAATGATCATTGTAGAGTGTTGTTTCCCGATTCTCTTCTCCGGGGTGGTGATCCATCTGGGAATCTGGGCAAGTTCAAACTTTTCCCCATAGTTGTTTCTAATTTCAGACGCGACCAGCTGGCCCGCGTCGAGTCCATCCCCGATTGTTGTCGGGATGCTGTGTAAAAGGAATTTCGACCACTTTGAGTTGGCCTTAATGTCGATCACGTAAATTCTCATCCCCGTGAGCACGTCTTTGATTTCGTGCTTGTAGGCAAGCACTGTTTCGGCGGAGGTGTCGTACTTGGTTTCTAGTACGATGTTGTGGTTGATGGTCTTTCTTGCCGCAATGAAGTGGCATTTGGCGTCTGGGATTCCGGCATTAATTTTCGCTCGGATTTCGGAGGGGGTTTGGTTGCACGGAGCTTGATCGGAAGGGGCGTTGCATTCGACGATGATTTCTCTATTAACCCTGGAGAAATCGGATTTAAAGAGTGGGTCTGGTTTCTTAGCAGCCTTCTTTCTTTGGACCACTTGGAAAGTCTCTTGGTTCGGGTTGTTTGCCCGAGCCACATTTGCTAAAGATCGGGAGGGTTGTTGCTGTGCTTGCTGTTGTTGTGGTTGATGTTGTTGTTGTGGTTGTCGTGGTTGTGGTTGTTGTGGTCGGAGTGTTTGTTGCTGTTCCGTTTGCACCGGTCGAACCTTGGCGGGTTATTTCGGCGGGGATGGGGGCTGGCAGAGCAGGAAGAGCGAGGAGGTGGGTTGGGTCTGCTGAGGAGGAGGGTTTGGGATTCCTCGAGCTGTTTAGTAATTTGTTTTGTGAGGAGTTCTTGTCCCTCCTCTGTTTTCTTAATAAGGGGATAGAGGGTTTGGACGAGTCCTTCCCGTACTATGTCGAGGGCCTTTTCCTGCTTCTCGTTTTGGTTGGCGAGGTTTTTTATTTGATACGGTAGGTTCTTGATCGTTGTTTTGAATTCTCGTATTTCTTTAAGAGCTAAGTCCGATCCGAGTTTTGTTGCTTCGAGTTGTCTGAGGATTGTCTCTTGGGTGTTTTTTATCGGTTCGATGTTGGTCATTGTAGCGTGTCTAATGGCCCATGAAATGTAGTTCAGGTCCATTCTGTTGTGCCAGTCTTCTGGGACAATGCTAGGGTTGAGGTAGTCGACTGCGGGAATGTAAGGGACCTGATAGTCTATTGTAGTCGCGAATCTGGAGAGGAGTCCAGTTATGGGTTGCTCCTGATCTTGATCTTGGGATTGGGTTTGGTCGAAGCGAGGAGGGGCTGGGGTGCCTGGGGGGGGCTCCGCCGCGAAGTAGCTGGAGAGGGACGCCTGGGAAGCCATTCCAAAGGCAGATCTGTCCGGAGATGGTGCGTCGGCAAGGAATCTCTTCCTTCCTTTCGGTCGGCCTGGATTTGAGGAGGATTCGTTTGAATCCAGCTTATAAAAAGTTTCCTTCGCTTAGAATAACAACAACGCGACCGTGCGGTCAAGCAATAAAATGGCTCCGCCTGGTATGATATACCAGGGTAAACCGTAACGCGAGAATAAAAATAAAAAGAATAAAGTATCCGATAATAATAATTGTTCGTAGCGAGTTTGTTCGAAAAGGAGTAGAAGACGTTGCTTAAGGAAAGAAGAAGAGAAACAGTACGAAGCGAGGGAGAGCCCTCCTATATATACCAAAGAAATCCCTACGATGACTAATCCCCAATGACTCACACCGCGTAACTGAACAGAATCCCATAGAAGACAACAGAAACATCCTGACTAATCCATTCTTGACCAGCTCGGCCCAACGTCATGAAAGCGTCGGCGAAGCGTTCCGTTCTTGAGCGTCGAGGCGAAGAAATCTCCGTCGGGATAAGCGTCTGAAGCGAGTAGCTCCGTCGGTGGCGTATTCTTCTCGGTACTAGATCGTTAGTCTTGGCGCCTGCGGCGAGAACAAACTAGTCTTCGCCAGGCGAGTCTTTGTGCCAGAAAGCGCCAGGCAGCTCCGTTGCTTCTCTGGAGAGCGGTTGTCTCTAGCGCCTAAGGCGCCTGGAGCGGAGGTTGGAGGTTTGCTGATGCAGTGGTAGTGTGGAAGATCAATTTGGGCTTGACACGTGGAATAACATCGGCAAATACAATCAAAATAAGCGATGCCTGCCTCTTATCCCATCCGCTCTTACGTCTTTTCTTGAAAATTGTCGCATCTTGTATATCGTATGTCTTCTTGCCGAGGAATTCGAAAGGTATTGGTGTCTCATCAAGGTTGGTAATATTCGAAAGGAGGAAACAACCAATATCGCTAACAATGCCATCTCTTTCCCACACATTGCTTGGCTGAGAAATCCGTCTATTAAACCGTAGCCAATTGATTATTAATCGGCGATGATCTTCCGGGATTTTTTGTGCTTTGTTCGTAGTAACTCTTAATGTTATGTGGTGACGGTGTTGAAAATTGCTGAACCAATCCGCAGAGAAAACAAAGATAGCTAGCTGTGCATTTGGGTACTTTTCACGGAATCTCCTTGTTGCATTCCGTCTAAACCAACCTCTTCTTACAATTTTTCCCTCCGCTCGACAAGAGAGAAAAAGAGTATACAGCTGTTCCTCAAGTACCGGCCATTTGCAGGTAAAAGAAATATTTTTTGCCCTCTGGCTTCCACATTCCTATTCCACAATCTCCTTCTCCTTTTTCAACCAACCATGTATTGTACTCTCGGGTATCAGGAAGGTATTGCTTGTTTCAGAAATGCTGGGGGTTCGATAGTAGGACACTTTGTTGTATCGTTCCACTGGTATTTTGTGGAGATAGTAGAATTTTAAGACCCGGATTTTAGTTTCCCTGTTATAACTACGCTCAATTCTTTTCAATGGCTTGATTGAGTCCGAATTATTGGGTACCCGCTGCCTGATTGATTTTGCTTTGGGACCAGGCTTTTTGCGTTGCCGCTGAGAAGGAGGAGGACGGACTGGTACTGCTGCCAGTGGAACCTGAGGTACCCACAACTGAGCTGGTATACTAGGTCCTGATAGAGCTTGAACTGATGCTTGATTGACATCAATATCCTGTAAGGATCGGTGGCCTTGTACTGTCATCTTTGTCTGCAGGTACGGGTCACGGTCTGGAATTATTTGGAGTGAGTAGTACCTATCTAACTCTCTCCGTCCTCTTCAAGGTGGACAGGCAAGGCCGGGGCTGAGAACCATCAACTCATTGATATTTGCATGTCTCAAAGCTATGACAATTCTGGCCGAACTGGTAATGATCACCTTTACCTGCAAGCCACGCTCCTTGGCAACCCCCCGAATAACTCGAGATTTAGCGGTATCTTACTTTTAGGTAACAGATGATAATTGGTGATGATGGCGGATGATAGATGATGATGGTCACGGATGATGGATGGTGATTGGCGGGATGGTGGAGTGAGCTGTGGCACTGACCGTTTGGCTTACCAAATCACAGTGTGAGCGGATTGTGTTTTGCAACCTCCAAATCGCCTTTTGCGATGACTGTGGTTGCTACGAGACGGTGCTTCCAAACGGAGCCTAAAACTCTCTACTGCCATCAGACAGGATTCGCCTTCACACTGTGCACCCGGACAGAGGCGCGCCCGCCCAAAAGCAAAAGAAACGAATTTCCTGTGGTCCCCGCCTTCTTGCGTCAATCGGCAAATCAGAATATGGTGTGCGCACGTACCTAAATGCGCAGTCACCGTCACGCAGTGATGTGGTTGGGTCGAAGGTCCTTATCGCCAACCTGACACATTAAGTGGTGTCTTGGCGTTGTCGATTCATGCATGCTTGCCCCGAAAATAAGAAGAATTATGCTGCATTACCTAAACTTGGGAACATTAAAGCTGAGCGTAATGAGGAGTGAGATGTTTGGAGAGATGCGGAGATGTCGATCCTCAGCGCGGGGTCAAGAAAAGGAACACCCTCGAAATATTGGCCAGCAGGGATTATCTAGGTACCTCCTTAACGATTAGGTCTACTAATAGTAATTTTCATCTGGGAATGTTTCCGGTAGATTACGCGGCTGGGATCGAGCGAGTTGTTTATTTTGAATGCAGATCGCAGATCACATACTCGGTAGGATTAAGAACCAAAAAATGCAAGGAATTATTTGTATGGAGTGGCGCTGATCTGCCTACAAAATACTCCCAAATAAGGATTTCCCCCCGACGGGAACTTCTGAACTTGGCATCTTATTGCACTGCATATGCCAGCCTTATGTGACAGGGAATCCCAGACATCAGGTTGTTTTGTTGGCACCCCATCTCGCTATCTTGAAATGCTGATGAATACTGCGCTTCTGGCGCGACCGCTCGTACATATTGCGTCCTGGTAATGACTTTCCCCCACAGTTTCTATAACTAAATGTCACCGTAGGCTGGATATTTTCGACCGACATGGCGGCCCCCGCAGAGTATAAGAAACCTAAAGCAATTGTTCGGACAACCAACCCATCCCTAGTCAGGTCTACGAGCCCAAACACGCCCATCTCGCCCCCATACCAAACCCCCGACACATCCATGGGCGAGCAGCTCCTCAGCGACCTCGGTAGAGCGAACTATTCTCTCGTCCTCGCAGCTGGAAAGGGCGACAAAAAAGCCGTTAAACAGCATCTCGATGACGGTGCCAACGTCAACGCTCGTATTCCCCCTCCACCAGGAAAATTCAACAATAAGCAGGATGAAGTAAGAGGGAACCCAGAGCCGGGTTGGCTGCTTATCTCAAGCTCTTTGGAGGGGTTAGTTAAGGTGGAAATGGCAAACTGTGAAAGAACAGCTCTACAGGCAGCAGCAGATGGAGGATTTAAGGATGTTGTGGAGCTTCTTCTCAAGTATAAGGCGGATGTCAATGCACCCCCAGCTAGTGTGTTTGGAAGGACAGCATTGCAGGCGGCAGCAGGGAGCGGAAACTTGGGCATCGTCGAGATACTGGTGCTCGAGGCGAATGCGAACGTCAATGCACTACCGGCAGAACAATATGGAAGGACAGCATTGCAAGCCGCTGCAGAGGGTGGGCATCTAGAGGTGGTGCGGTTCCTAATAAGATATTCAGCAAAGATCGACTCAGCGCCGGGGGAGAAGTTTGGGCGAACAGCCTTGCAGGCGGCGGCGGGGGCTGGCTGGGTCGATGTGGTGGATCTGTTACTAACTAAGGAACGATTCCTGGTGAACAGTGATAATGAAGATCCGGCAGAGGTTGGAGGAAGAACAGCAATACAAGCGGCTGCAGCGGGGGGGCATGAGAGAGTTGTTGAAATGCTCATCGCAGCCGGTGCCGATGTCAGCGCCCAGCCAGCTGCAAACTATGGGACAACTGCATTGGAGGCAGCAGCACGTGGGGGCCATGAGAAGGTGTTAAGGCAGCTTTTCGATGCCGGTGTCTTCATAGGCGCTGGTCCTTCCTGCACAATCCTTCACGATGCCGTGGATGATGAGAGCCGGTTAAGTATGCTTCTCCGCTTGTCCAAGTTTCACGCCAATGAAAAGGATCACCTAGGATCAACCCCGCTTCATATCGCAGTCAAGAAGACGAAGGTGGCGTCGGTTAGGCTTTTGATCGATGCGGGAGCCGACCCGGATATTGTTGATATCTCGGGCGCTACGCCACTCCAGACCGCCCTTGAAAAGGGCTCCGAAGAAATATTGAACTTACTTCTTCATAATGGTGCCGGAACGGATCAACTGAAGGTAGACCGGTATCTAGACTTAATCAAGGCTTCTGGCATCACAAGGCAGTATGATGAGCGCGCGATTATCCTCCGGGAAGTGTTACCTCAACGGAGAGCTGTTGAGACAGTTCCTTGGGAGAGTACAGAGATTAAAGATCTTAAGGATGAGAGCTGGTCCTCGCCATCCATTTGTTTGTTCAAGTAGGTCTTGGATGCTCTTCCCCTGCAGGACGAGGGACGATGATTTGACCATAATTATTCCAGCTCGGACGACAGCCGTGAATACTATAACTACGGTTGCTCATTCTCAGACCCTCGTGTGTACCTCAAGGGATATTACGACGCGAAAAGCCACCAAACTTCAGGATCACCACCCGTAGTGAGCTGGTCTTGGTTAACGGTCCAGAATAATCGAAATCTAGGCTCAACCTACCCTACTGTGTTTCAAGACGGAATTCCTAATAACCAGGCGATGTTATCAAAGTCCGACACAGGTAGGAAACGCATTCTTTAATGTTATTGTAATAACTCTGATCTCTCATGATAGAGGTAATCCTTGTCGCCTACATCAGTTTTGGCGTACCTGCCCAAAGCAACAGTGTGCCTACAGAGATGCAGTCATTCCAGGTTACCACTCGGAAAATCGACATCTCCTGGGTGATGAGAGAGCTAGAAAGTGCAACAGAAAGCTTCCAGGAACCTCGCTTTCGAGCGGTAACATATGAAAAGTTCCGGGGATCGTTTATGCGGAGTGAAACCATTGAGAACAGTTTTAGAGGACCACCGCTCCGGTCAGCAACTTTCAACAGCACAAAGGGAGCGTTTGATAGGTCGAGAGGATCATGCCTGCGATCTGTCAACTTCAGAGGAACACTGCGTGTCAAATATCTCAAGATCCCTCGCCACGGCGTAGAGTTCTTTATACTCTTCCTGGACTATGTGCACCTAAACTGGGAAGATCTAATAAAGGCAGCCAAGCTACACCTTACATCTATTGTGAGTTGTGAAGAAAGCTTGTGTCGTGTGAAAGGGTGACATTAACATTTAGTGGCGCCACAGCGCGATGCACAGCTTAGGAAAGGTGGAACGGAACCCCTGATTACCGAATGTCTGCTAGAAGACAGTCAAAAATGGAACCGCTTTCACGCTGAGTTGAGCCAACAGGTCCTGAAAGCACAGGAAGTTCTCAATTCGTTCAAAAAGCACGAAGCACTCTACACGGAACTCGTTGATCCGGAGGACTGGCGAGAAAATCTTGTGGAGATGCCACAAATCAAAAGTTTGAAGCAGAGAATTAACGATTTTGAGTCGAGCTGTGAGCGAAAGATCAAAGAACTCATGGATGAAACAAAGATAATGATAGACCTTGTGATTGCTCCGCCACTGCCATATTCCCTATCAGCTCTCTAACTCTGGTATGTGCATAGGAGTTTAGTCTTGTATCTATCGCTGAGGCACGAAGGTCAATTGAGATGTCTATGAGTATGAAAAGATTAAGCTGGATAACGGTATGAGCCTGTCTAGTGCAACTTTAGCTAGGGATCCTAACATAATCTACAGTTTATCTTTCTACCGTTAACATTCTGTTCTGTAAGCATCTCTCTATTCCTAAACCCCATCCCCCGCCCCGCCGGGGAGAGAAAGGTGTGAAATGACTGACATAAAAATAGGGTCTCTTTGGGATGAACGTTAACGTGCTTGAACAAAATCCAAGCTGGTTATGGTATCCTGTAATTGCAGTGCCAATACTAGGCTCTGCCCTCATCGTTTGGCTTTTGTTTAAATATATACCTGTTCGTGGCCCATTTTGCCTCGATGACGAAGTGAAATGCTGATCAAGAGGATACGTACACTTACAGGTTGGTATATGGATCGAGCAAAGAATTGGAACCTGGATCGAGAGAAATATCGGAGCCCCCATAGAAGCGAAACTCATTGGATCACCTGGAAGGCCCCCTTTGTCGCCATATAGACAGGATGAGAACACAAACCCATGGGGGTTAGGCATAACACACTCCATGGAACCACTGCCGCGGTCGCACGCGGCGTCTAGGTGGCAACAGGCATATCACAGTCGCGAACGCAATCCTACCCAGTGGCTACGGCGCAAGACCAGGGGCAACCAAACAGGTGGCGATCATGTTGTGGACGTGCGCTAATCCAGGGATTAGCCTTGAGCGTTTCGAACCTTTTTTCTTTCTTTTTCTTCTTTTTTTGTGGATGGGAACCGCATGTCCGGCGTTTTTGATCATGTTTATTTCAAAATGTATTGTTTGGAACTGAACTATCCAGGGAGATAATGATATTATTTTGATCCTTGATCTGTCTGGCCTCCCCTCATTGTCACCTGAAAGTTTACCATCAGGGGGTCAAAGCTACAAACTATTCCGGTATACAGTTGGATTTACTATATACTCGACCAAACCCTGACTGGCACTGAATGTGTCTTGAGACCTTATCACCATATCCCAGACCGATTGCCACTACTCAAAATCCTCAATTTTCATATAGGGCGGTGATATATATATAGTAACTAACTCTCGGTACGTGAGTAGTGTTCCAGTTCTTGTCGAGACGTCAAAGGCGATACCAAGTCCCTAGAACAAACTAGTTATCCAAGTCAGGGATTAAATACCGGTGAGATCTATTCGTCGGACTCCATCGTTAGAGCACCCAGGCGTAACGCCCCGTTCGAGCTTCAAACGGCCCATAGGGCCATATTTGGCTAGCCCTACTAATATTTACCTAGTCGTCCGGGGTATTTCATTACGAATTATGGTAAATTGGTATGCAATATATCCATCACAACACTGGTGGTCAAACCTCTAGGCCAGACTATCTGAAACGCCTGGTGGGGTATTGGAAGCGCGTGGTATTACAATCCAGAGTGCCGGCGTCAACCGCAACTTAGTACAGTTGCAACTCGCTATGCCGGATCTCAATATGCCGGATCCCTTGCTGTCCCGTACGAAATCCTGGGGGATTTTGATTTTCTTCCTGCGAAATCAGTTTGCTATCCCGGATTTCTTCTGAATATTTGCTATCCCGTACGAGATCCTTAGGATCTTGGCAATCCGGCATATCGAGTTGCGACTGTAGTCAGGAACTCATTAAGATTCACTTTATGCAATTAGCCACCGGTCGTGAGGCTCTCCTATATATATGTAGATATGTGGGTTGATTATCAAGATAGTTGTGTTTTGAGAAGGAAATCTATACGGTCAGCTTTGTCCCTTGCGCTGCAGTTTGTCAGATTGTGATTGCATGCCATCGAATGTACAAGCTAGGAAGATATCCTTCCAATCGGGCCAGTGGAGCGAGTGACCACCCATGATGGACCTCTGGCAACAGGTACAGCCATTTCCCAAAAGACTTGGCACCTTGCCAAAACTACATGTACATGTATGCCTGACAGAATTGAAGCCTGTACCGCTGCCAATGGAAGCCATACCAAATGGTAATAGTAACTCAACTATATAGATTCATACCTGCACTTTAGTTTTTCTATTCTATTTGTTATTGTTGTGTAATCTGTACCTTTCTACGAGCAGTGAAGGCGATTCGAGGCGCCAAGTCTTTTGGGAAATGGCTGTACATAACTACATCGTGTTATGTAGGCTGCACAATTAACGGTCGATCAAAGATGCAACATATGCCACATGGCCTAAAACTAAAAGACCTTTGGCTGAGGATACAATTGGGCCATTCGATGGCTCATTACGATAGATCTTACATGTACCTACATACCTACTCTACTCTACTGCTCCTGAGTGCATGGATGACTTGGCGTGTAGCCTCGATCCCAAGCTCAACCTCTCTCCCTTGAAATCGAGGGAGCGCGGCTAAAATCATACTAAATGTAGACTTTCTGTGTTTATAACTCAACAACCAAAGCCCGCGCTGAAATCCAAATGGTGCGCATGACTTGTTACTCCTTAGAATTCTATCTGGGAGAAAACTGTATGTTGCGCTCACCTCAATTTCACAGGCTTTGACATGGTAGCGCAACTTGCCAGCCACACTGAGCCTGGGATCGAGGCTACTAGTACCGTCTCTGTCCTATCACTAGAAGGAAGTGACGAAGGTCAGTCACATTGCAAATCGTCCCGACTCGAGGGGAAGCGCAGTACTTAACACAAAGCACATCCCGAGGCCGCACAATCGACTCAATAAAAGATATTAACCTCGAACATACCCCCCCCCCCCCCCCCGGGCCTCGGCTATTGTACAAGCTACCGCGGCTGACACTCGATAATAACAAATCTTGGTGAGAACCTGTTGAGAGATCTTGGGCTTCGAGCCCCTTTGGACAAGCAGTAATAACCGTTGACATGGGAGGATCTCTAGCTCGAGCTTGCGCTTCAGAACTTTGCCACGCGCAGCCTGCTTGCTGCTACTACATAAGACTTTCCCCGTTCTCGTCCCCATAACCAGCTGAAGCTTTAGCGGGGATTCCATATGATCTTTGAAAGAGCCCTTGACATATGAGCTGTCTATTGCTGTACTCTGCGCATGAAACTCGAACAAATCATCGGGAAACGATAGCACGACCTCTCGGGTATAAGGGGTTTTCCCGCTAGATTGAGTAGCCTTGCCACGATGCCGTGTGAAAGGGTCTGGGAGGACAGCACCTTCCGATCGAGTGGGGGAGAAGGCTATTTCGATCATGAACTTGTGCGGGCAGCGGCGCGGGGGGAATACGATGAGGTGGAGAAACTTATGGAACATCTGACGGGCCTGGAAGCGGATCCGGGGGCTTCCTTCGCGGGGTCTGGTGCCGGCAGCGGTGCTCTACGGATGACAGGAAGAGTAAGGTGGACGACACAGGATAATTACTCGCGTTTTGATCTAACAACCCACGTCGCGTTGAACGCTGCGTCCCTGGGCGGAAAAGAGAGCGTTGTACTGTTTCTGTTGGATATCTACAAGGTGCATGTCAATGCTCCTACTGTATTGCAGAATAGCAGGACGGCTCTGCAGGCGGCGGCGGAGGGTGGGCATGAGAAGGTGGTGCAGCTACTATTGGATCACAAGGCGGATGTCAATGCACCTGCTGCGAGAGAGGGCGGTAGAACAGCTTTGCAGGCGGCGGCGGAGGGCGGGCACGAGAAGGTGGTGCAGCTACTGTTGGACCACAAGGCGGATCTCAATGCAACTGCTGCGGAATCGCACGGTAGAACAGCTTTGCAGGCGGCGGCGGAGGGCGGACACGAGAAGGTGGTGCAGCTACTGTTGGACCACAAGGCGGATCTCAATGCAACTGCTGCGGAATCGCACGGTAGAACAGCTTTGCAGGCGGCGGCGGAGGGCGGACACGAGAAGGTGGTGCAGCTACTGTTGGACCACAAGGCGGATCTCAATGCACCTGCTGCGAGATGGAGCGGTAGAACAGCTTTGCAGGCGGCGGCGGAGGGTGGACACGAGAAGGTTGTGCAGTCACTGTTGGACCACAAGGCGGATGTCGATGCACCTGCTGCGAGGTGGAGGGGTAGAACGGCCTTGCAGGCGGCGGCGGAGGGCGGACACGAGAAGGTGGTGCAGCTACTGTTGGACTATAAGGCGGATGTCAACGCACCTGCGGTGACAGAGGACGGTAGAACAGCCTTACAGGCGGCGGCGGAGGGAGGGCACGAGAAGGTGGTGCAGCTACTGTTGGACCACATGGCGGATGTCAACGCACCTGCGGTGACAGAGGACGGTAGAACAGCCTTACAGGCGGCGGCGGAGGGCGGGCACGAGAAGGTGGTGCAGCTACTGTTGGACAACAAGGCGGATATCAACGCACCTGCTGCGGAATCGCACGGTAGAACGGCCGTACAGGGGGCGGCGGAGGGCGGACACGAGAAGGTGGTGCAGCTACTGTTGGACCACAAGGCGGATGTCAACGCACCTGCTGCGGAACCGCACGGTAGAACAGCCGTACAGGGGGCGGCGGAGGGTGGACACGAGAAGGTGGTGCAGCTACTGTTGGACCACAAGGCGGATGTCAACGCACCTGCTGCGCAATTTGCCGGTAGAACAGCTTTAGACTCGGCAGAGAGGAGTGGAGAGTTGAATGTGCTGCTCTTGATACTTTTTGCGGGCGCCAATCTCCATGGACAGGGAGGTAACAAAGGGCAGAACCTCATTCACTACGCATGCGGTACAGGCAGAACGTATTTGTTGCTTATTCTTCTTGAGAAGGAGAGCACTCCGCAGACCCTCAACGCCAGGGACTCCTCGGGGTCAACACCTCTGCACATTGCTGTAAGAAACAACCAGCCAGCATCCGTGGAGCTCCTCCTCGAGAAGGGTGCCAACAAGGAAATACATGATACCTCAGGCAACACACCACTGGCGGTAGCTCTCGCCATGGGCCACAGCGATATTTTCCGCCTTCTTCTCCAGAAAGGTGCAAGCACGGACACAATAGCGACGAGCGAGTATGTCAAATCCCTGAAGGTTCCTAAAGACGGCAGCGATCACGATTGCATCCTTATATCCGATCACACAGTACAAGGGCGAGCCATCTCAGCGACAAACTGGCATAAACAGCGAATTAAATGGGAGAGTCCCCACCTCACAACAAGGTCTATCATTTTCCAGTGGTCGGAGCCCCGTCCGTCTAACCAATACGAAAGCCCCCCTTCTGTTTCCAACGCCCTTGCGAAGCCTAGCCTATATCTGGGGTCTCTTGGTTACCAAGATCTAGAGCCAGACTCGGGCAGTTCGGTGATACGGTGGATGTGGTCACCCTGGAACAAAACCCAGAGCAGTTCTCAAGATACCCTACAATTTATGTCTGGGATTCCCAATAATCAGGAGATCCTATCTCTTAGCCCCACCTCAGGTAAGCCATCTCCCACGAATGTGTTCCCGGTATAATATAGCCCATGAGTCTCACGGAAGAAGTCATTGTGATTGGTTATGTCTGTTTTGTCTGGCCCTCTCAGAACCCGGCCACGGCTGCTGCTTCCTCTCCTGTCAATGGTCATCCAATTAGCTCTGTCCCACCGTATTCATTCAGATGGGGAGCCCAGAAGGTCGAAATCTCCTGGGTAATGCGAAATGAAAACGAAATCACGGCTGGGGAATCAAGTCAATCCGTGGGTATTGGAAGCGCGCTCGATATATGGAAAGAATTTGCCAAGTGGAGGCACGGGAACGGGGAGAGGGACGAAGATGAGGACGAAAGAGGGAGGGAGGCAACGCGGGGGTGGGGAGGACTCAGGGACAGGGAGGAGGGGGAGGCGGTGTAGTTATTTTGTGTACCGGTTTATGTCTTTTGTTTTGTTTTGTTTTGTTCTCTGTTATGGTACGGTTACTGTGTGTGGCGGTGGAGGCAGCAGGGCAGTTCTGGGGAGTGCGATATTACCATAGACTACGGTCTGCATGTAATTAATGAGTTAAACAAAAAAAAAAAAAAAAAAAAAAGTCAATCCGTGAGGTTTGTCCACTACCGAGCTACGTTCCCTCTTAAATTACTTGCTATTCCCCGCCATGGGGTCGAACTGGTTACTTGGTTTCTGCGCGATATTATCGACCGATGGGTGGAACTGATCGGCGGTGCAAAGTCCCATCTAGCCCAACGGGTGAGTAACGTATTTCACCGGGAAAGCGATCATCACCGGGAAAGCAACCAAGGGCGACAATGGGATGATCCAAAATTGCTGAAGAAAGTTGGATTTATATACAGTTACAGAACTAAGTAGCCAGAAGTGTTATCTCCCAACTATTTTTGACATGATTTACCTCTATCTAGCGAGAGTATTGTTTCAGAGAAGTCGTTGACTGGATTAAGGACTGTAAGCTCTATCGACTTTACCAAATTTTGGTTTATATCATTATATAAATCCAGGATCAGGAAAAGACATACTGAACCCTCTTATATTTGCCTCCCTTCATATATTGTGTTTTGATGCCCATAACCTCTTTTTGTGAGGTTCGGTTGCTTTCCCGGTGATGATCGCTTTCCCGGTGAAATACGTTATCTCTCGCCCCTTAAGCTTTATGATACTCGGAGATGTTTAATGACCTGGTTCGTGGTCAACAGCGCGGCTCTCAGTTGACTGCAGCAGGCACTGATCGCACCATAATTCAATCCTTGTTACAGGATAGTCAGGAGTGGTACCGACTTCGCGGTATTTGGCGGGAACACTACGATAGAGCGAAAGAGCTTGTGCGGCAATTTGAGGAACATGATGTCCTCAAAAGCGAGTTGCTAGATCACAGTGTTGGGAGAATTAAAAATGAAAAGACTGCTACCCCGGGCACGCACGCAGGTGCCTCGACCGAAGCAATCTCCAGGCTGCACTTACCCAAGCGCCTCTCGGAGCAACTGTCATTCCTTGAAAAGCGTTGCGGAGACGCATTATCGGAACTCGACGCCGAAACAAAAGACCTTATTCAGCTTGTGAGAAGATCACACTTGAGAGTTTGAAGAAAGAAGAAGCGCTAATACTTCTATATTTGCTTCAGGAGTTCAACCTTGTTTCCATTTACGAAGCCCGCAGGTCACTTGAAATGTCTGAGACATCCAATGAGATGGCAAGGAGTATGAAGAGATTAAGCTGGATTACGGTAAGCTGAATCTGGCGATCGCTGAATCTGGGGGATTGTTGAATCGATGCTGACGTGATCTACAGTTTATCTTTCTACCATTGATGTTTATCTCGGTTTGTATCAGTCCGATAGATGTTTCGAGGCTTTTCTGACAGGTAACAGGGGCTCTTTGGTATGAATGTTAATGTCCTGAGCAATAACCCGGCATGGCAATGGTATCTTGCTGTCGCGGGCCCTTTCTCTGCCTGTGTTATTGTTACTTCCATTTTGTGCAAACATCTTCCGGTACGGAATCACTACCTGGAGTAATTGGCTGGATACTGCTAAACAACTGTACAGATTACGGACCTAGCGAACAGAATCGAGAATTGTCTTGATGCAATATTCTCCAGTCTTGTTTCCAAACCCTGCAGAACCCAAGAGGATCATCAGATCGCTACAACCGAACAGGAAGCATCTGGCGAGACGACTAGCCGACGATCCTTGTATAAGATACTGCGGCGAAGAAGGCAGAGGCCTGTGAACGACTTGGAGAGCGCATGGCCTGCTCAACCTGATGGCGGGTAGAGCCCAGTGGTAAGGATGCGATATACTGCTTCGTGATGTAAACCCTCAAGGCCGGAACCGACCTGTATACCGTAGTCATGTATAGAAAATAATATAGGAAATGATACAGAAAGCACTACCATATTGCATCGCGAAAAGACACTTGTAAATGAATCATTCATGACATTTGCAGGCGACGTCCTCGGTAAGGGAATCAATTGTTTCAATTTCTCAACTCGGTTTGATGGGCAATGCATCAAATGATTAGGGTTAGTTGGTTGGTAGAGTCGGGCATCTGTACAGAACTGTTAATTCGAAGGGCTTGACTTTGATGTAAAACGTAATCGGGACCTCTCTGCTGTATATAGCTATAGACCCTCCATGTATATATGTACGTACATATATCATTAGGCGAAGAGCTTTTGAAAAGGAAATGGTTTTCTATTTCCTCTATAGCTGAAGCCATGCTTCCGACGTATCACCTGCGTCCCAGGGGCTCCATGCATTATGCAACTACTCGTAATTTCATAGCATTTGTGAACATGACCTCTATTGCATACACACAAAAAACCTCCAAGACAACCTTTTTTATATGGCATGCAATAGTGGTCGTGTTCACAAACGCTGTGAAATTACGAGTACGTTCTTTAGAGAATCTATTGCCAGGTCGTGGTTCTGTCCACCACCACCAAGGCTTCAATGCACCCAAAGAACGCATCCCTACCATCCTTGCCAGTACTTGGGCCCCGAGTTCCATGGCTTCTGCTCACCCCAAGCCAGTTTGGAGCTCCCGGGCCCCTAATGTGTATATATATACGCTATATACGAGGGATTAAAAACACAGCAGCCACAGCGACAAACCTTTTGCGCAGATGGAGCTGGCTCTAAACTGCATGTACATATACTTGTATGATTGGTTGGTGTCTCATCTTGCATAACCGCGCCACCACCCACCGCCACGGCCCAAACTGATCGATCCCAGGCAAAGGAATAGATAGATACCGATTCAGTAAGTGAGTGGTGTGGCTGAAGAACCCGCCTCCCTTATCATAAGAGCTGTGGGTTGATGGTGTTGTTTCCCCCCTCAGCCCATCCGCTCCACGGCCAACACAACACCACAGTGCAGCACAGTACAGCACTCCCGCCATATCTACACATCTCCCCTAAATATATATAAATATATCTGTGTATACACCCATTGCCCGCCCACCGCCATAGAGGGCGGAACAGGAATATCCCCATCTCTAACGGTCCGCACCCCCAGCCTCCCATCATCACCCGCCAGCAGAAGAGTGCTAACCCCCGTGGCGTTAGAGATACCCCCCCGCTTGACCACCCTTACCACTGTTGCACTATCTACCCCCCCCCCGCCGCCGGCATCCTCCTCCCCACCAAGGAGAACGACACAGTCACGAGGATCAGGCGCCCCATTACCAGTACCAAGCGAGCCAGGCGGCTAAATTGACCTTGAGGTCCGCGAGCGGTGTGCGCGGCGAAGCTAGAAGAACTCGCGGAGAAGATTACAGATAATGGAGGGGGGGAGGAAGCGGCAGGAGGCGGCGGCGGCCTCGGGGCGTAGGAGAGCAAAGGCGGAGCAGGACCCGGGGGCCGCGGAGCGTAGGAGAGTGAAGGCGGAGCAGGACGGGGCCGCAGAGCGTGCTCGGGCCTGGGAGGCGACGTTGGAGCGCAGGAGAGTAAAGGCGGAGCAGGAAGCGGCTGCGGCCAGTGCTAGGGCGCCCCGGGGGGGGAGGAGGCGGCAGGCGAGGGAGGATCCGCTTGCCAGGGCGACGACGGCACGGGATGCACTGGAGGCGAGGGAGGCGCGGGAAGCGGCCGCGGATTATTCCAGGATGGGGGCGGAGCGGGAAGCGGTCGAGGAGCGCGAGAGAGTGAGGGCGGGCCGTCAGAGAGCCATAGCGGAGAAAAAGGCCAAGGAGGAGGAGGCCCGGCGCAAAGAGGAGGAGATTCGGCAGAAAGAGGAGGAGGCGAGGATTGCGCTCCAGAAGCTCGAGAGAGAGACACGGGAGCTGACGAGAAGGCTGCGGCAGCTCGAGATGATGGAGAAGGAGGCGAAAGAGAAACTAGACAAGGAGAAGCAGGAAGCGGGCGGCGGCGGCGGCGGCGGCGGGGAGTTTGGCCCGCGGCGGTGGCCCACGCGGGAGGAGTTCCAGGACGCCATGCAAAAGACGCAGTACGACCGCAACAAGTTCCACATTGCCATCGTCGGCGGGACCGGGTCGGGAAAGTCGTCGCTCATCAACGCGTTCCGCAACCTTCGCAACAAGGACCCCGGCGCCGCAAGGGCGGGCATGGCCGGAACGACCCTCGAGATTGGGCGCTACCCGGAACCGGGGACCGCGTCGGCGGGCCAGTGCATTGTGTGGTACGACTTTCCCGGCGCCGGCACGCAGCGCGACATCCCCGACCACGACCTTTTTGTGCGGCAGGGCCTGTTTGTGTTTGACCTTGTGCTGCTCGCGATCGGCGACCGGTTCGCGGAGATTGATGCGCGCATCGTCGAGGACTGCGCGAGGTTTCAGATCCCGGTGTTTATCGTGTGGTCAAAGGCGGACATGCACATCCTCAACCTGATGAAGGAGTACGGCGACTACGTGCGGGCGGCGGACAACCCGGCGCTGTACGCAAAGTGCCGCGACGAGTTCATCTCCCAGACGCAGAGGGTGGTGAGCGCGGGCCTGGCGGGCTGCAGGGAGAAGCTCCCGGGCCATGAGGTCTACGTCGTCTCGCGGGATGTGCTGCAGCGCACCTACAACGGCGGCGGCGGCGACCTCCACCGGGTCGGGGCCCAGCACGACGCCGGGGTTATCCACGAGGGGCGTCTTTCCCGGCAGCTGCTCGCCGCGGCTGCCGGGCGGCGGTGTGACGCGGGGAGCGGAGGGGGAGGGCGGAGGGGAGAGGAAGGGGGCTTGGAAGGGCTCGGCACCCAGGCATTGAGAGCGGCGGACGGGTCCCGGGGGGGGCCAGCAGCGAAGAGACCAGTCACCAATGCGGGCAACCGGGCCAGAAATACAGCAGCGGGGGGGGATGCGGAGGGCGGACTCGCCGCTGGTAACCGCAACAGTCGCGGCGTTAATGCCCGCACCGACATCCCCGGGCCCTCAAACCCCCCCACCGCCGCCGGCGTTCTCCACTCGAACCGACAGCGCAACCCGCCACCGCCACCGCCACCGGTCCAGCCACTGCTGCCACCGCCACCGAGGCCGCCACGGGCGCAAAACAGAACAGCAAACGAGCGCAAGCCCGCACAGCAAGCAGCAGCCTCCCAAAAGGTGCTCAAGATGATCTACCCGCGCCAGCCCACCGACTCAGACGAGCTCTTCGCCGACCTGATTCGCAGTAATCCCGACATGGAGCACATGCTCGTGTGCAAGCCCCGCATGTTCAACCCGAAGGCGGGGATGCTGACCTTCTCTCACCTTGCGCCCGTCCCGGCCGAGGTAACTGCCTTTGGAGTGACACTGCGTCTCAAGGACTACGAGGTGCGGAGCAGAAGGGGGGCGGGCGAGAAGAAAGGCGAAGCCGCAGCAGCAGCGGCAGAACAGGATGATCGACGCAGTAACCTGCCGACATGTGGAGATGGTGGCCCAGAGAGCGGGTGGGCCGTCGACAGCAGCGCGTCGGAGAGGAGTACCAGACGCGGTGAGGTGAAGAATGCTTGGAGAGACAATTAGAACCAAGACTTCCGAAAGCTCGGCGGCGCCACATATCCATGCCCCAAAGCCAGTGTTTTACGCATTTAGATGCTCCTTTTCTTCTACCCCCCTCGGTGTCAGTGTTTCGTTTTTTTATCTTTGTCTCGTGATGATCTGTTCTTCCTTATTTCCGACTATTGTTGCTGTAACCACTCTGTACGCTCCCACACCTTGCTTCATGTCTGCCCCACCCCATGCGAGCTCGCCCCTTGTCAGCGGAGGTCCTCCGTTTGCCCCGCGTGCTGTTCGAATTTGGGACGTCCCCACAATCAATGCAGTAATGATTCAGGTTTAGAGATGCGGAGCGGACTGGGATTGTTGGTGGTAAGCTCGAGTGGTGAGCGGTGTGCCTGGGCAGTCGCTGGCGGAGGTATTCGGTTTCTTATATTGGACGCTTTGGGTTTTAGTTTGTTGCATAAATTTGATTTTTCGTTTGAATCTCCGGGGCCTAGCAGGTCCCGGGATCCCACGACACGCACGATAGGGGAAAGAAAAAGACGACAGGTCCAAGGAAGGTTACATGTAGCTATCTACCACTAGGTGGGACGGAGAAGAGCGGAGCGGGGGAAACGAACAGCGGTCGTGTACTGATATTTCCCAATACTCATATTTCCTAGTCTAAACTGTGCGAGATGGAGTCAAAATCTCAATCCAAGAGCACCAGTAGCGGCTGTCTGAATAGTATAGAGCCACCTCTGACCGGACGGACTGCACACTCCGCACTCTCCACGGCATGTTTACTGACTTTATGACCCCCACACGCCCGCCAAACAAAACACCAGGGGCGCGGAGATATGGATCTCAATTCGGGACCTGTGGCTTTCAACGTCAGCGTCATCGGCTGCATTATTGGAAACCATCTATGCGATGGTGAAAAATACAGACCTTGCATATTATGCTGTCTCGGGCAAGCGGCATCGATAGAGAAAACGGGCGTCGTCTTGATGCGCTCCAGGCGCATCAAAGCAGCCCTCCCGCCATTTGTCCTGTAGGTTTCTGATGCTTGAACCCAAGAGCCAGTGTTTTTTGAACGTGAGTTTCCGCTCTTTTTCGTATAGAGATGGGCCTACATTTTTTTATTATAATTCCTATTTCCGTTTGTCACACCACGGAAGAGTCTGGTTTAGTGTATTTCAGAGAAAGGCTAGAGATCTGGGGCATGTAGTCGATATGCGATAACCATAATAAGAACGAGACACTGGGCAGTCACATAACAGAGTTAATTGTCTCGGGCAAGAATCACAGTGGTTTGATAGATTCACAAGTCAAAAGAAAGTGCAATTGCTATTCAGCATATCTATACAATAGAGAAATGATAATCCGTGATGTCATTCATACAACAGCTGCGGGACCTACTCTCCACAGGGTCAAGAGCAATGAGATTGTCTGCTGCCAATACCCCTATTGAGACTAGTTCCATCTGTTGTTGCCATTGGGTGAAGCATTGCGGGCTGACCTTATCGGCAAATACCACGACCTCCGGTTATAATCGACTCCGTAAAGAACACGTCTTTTCAGAGCATGTTGCAATACTCTAACTGCAAAGTGCCATCAAACTGTTGTGCGCCCACGCTCAAAGGTAGCGGATCGCGGCGAAATGTCAATCCCTTAAGACTTTGCCACGAGAAATGGTATAAAATAAAGCGGAAAGATAGAACTCTAGGTCAAGAGATGAAGTTTATATTTATCTTTGCAGATTTCTGATATCTGTCTGGCCTTAACAAGTTGAAATTGTGTATTTTGCAGGTAAAATGCGCCATGACTGAACAAAGTGGAACAGCATTATACCCCAGAAAGAAAACCTGACGTCTGGTCTGTGGCAGCAATGCAGCAGAATGGCTCTCTTATTGGCCCATGAGGCCCTATTGCAGCCACAATTGTTCCACTTCCGTATGCCACCATATCACCTTCAAGAGTATGCGCACCATAGAACGAGTGGTATCAAAAACATGTGTCCCTTGGACGAATGAGACATTGGAAAATCTCTTATGCACATATATCATGTGATGTCTATATTTTGGTGAGAAAACGTCCGGGTAAACAACTTGCTACATTTGCCAGTCTCTATATTACGCTGGTATGCCATATATTTCGCAGCATGCTGCCTTAAGTTCAGTCAATCACTTCTTTTATGGAACACGCTAATGCTTTAGAGAGATTTTCCAATGTCTCATTCGTCCAAGGGATAACAAAACCATACAGCGGGAGGACTTCAAAAGGTTAACATCACCATGGATGCATAAACCCCGATCAAAAGAAAAAAACCCGTATTTGGGTGTTATATGCCACTGGATGGACCAGCATTTCGACATGCAGGATTGTGTAATTGGTTTAAAGAGATTTAAAGTTATTGTGGGTTTCCACAAGTAAGCGTACATTCATGTTGCAACCAAAACTTGTATTTCAAAAGCGTATTTCTCCACAACCACAAGGAGATGGAGCAAAGGAATCTTAGATATGGATTCTCCGGTAGTGATAGTATCTACAGCCAAAATGTCAGTTCGAGAGTGCGATTTGGTTACCATCTCAATGTTCGCTTACTTGTGGAAACTCACGATAGATAATCTTTAATTTCTGATGTTGGGTTCAATCGCTACCAGAGTTTGAGTATTTGGTGTATTACGGCTGACAATGCTAGCATAAATATCAAGTTATCTAAGTAAGCTCAACATCATTTACCTGATTCGATTAGGAGGGCGGGCATGTTAAATGCATCATGGGCCAAATACTCAAGGCAGAGAATATTACGCCATATGTAAATAAAGTACATACCTACACCTACAAAACGGTATTTGGTAATAGAAGAGATGGAAGATCCCTTCAAAGATAGAGGTCTCCAGTCTACTGTTTGAGGACCGCTCCCGATTGGTGGGCAGGGCACTCCATTCGGTGGCGCCAGTCCGTTCACGGCCGTCAGCGGATAGCGAGCCTATGTCACTAGGGCATTGCAATTCTACTTTTCCAAATAACACAAACCATGGTCAACTGTGGACCCATCCAAAGTCTCGAAGAACTTTCCATGGTTTGGGTGACTCCAGACAGGCCCTTCAAAAACACTTGTATTCCCTCCGGCCACTCAACACAACGTAGTCACATCTTGGTGCCGAGTCCGTCCGCTGATCCCTGACCAGCCTCCCCGCTTGCAGCAGCCGCGCCCGATCCTAGCTTGCTATACACTTTACCTCTCCGCACTCCCCTACGCACAGAAAATAAGTTGATGTACTCATTCAAACCCTAAACCTTAGTCACCGTGGAGTACCTGGTGGAGTTTTCTATATGCGTTTCCCCGTATATATCGTTATTTATGCCCCGTTTACCCGCCATGCGTTATTATCAAAAGACCTCATGAACTAATAGTGCAGGAATAATAATCTACTCCAATGGTAGAGTTGATAGAAACATGATAGGCACCGAATCTTGTTGATTTAGTCTTGTATGGACTATTGAGCATCTTGGAATCACACCAATACGCGAATTATCCCCAATGACAAATCTAGTCTAAGGGGTGGCCGAGTGTTCAGCTTCATCAAAAGAAAAGAGGCAATGATTATTATAGTAGACGATCTAATTTCATCTGAGAGATCACTAGTAGAGTCACTCACGGGGTGAAAGCGGATCCTATCCGATGGCTGTCAACTGCAAGGATTTGAGGCCAATACCGTATTAATTCGAAAGAACGACCGGTCACACAAGACGTCGAAGTTGCCTTTTCAAAGAGAAACAACCAAATATGAATTCCAACGTCTTTTGTGACTGGCCGTTCTTTCGAATTAATACGGTAGCAGAGTTAAACTTGGATGCCAAGGGTAAATTACCGCAAACCAAGCCATTAGACAGGATCCGCCGTCACTAGCTATAGGTGAACGACTTTCCTGAAGGCTATTCTCACGCTCTACAATACAACCCCCTGTGATGGAGCTGTACTTCCGCGCGCCCTATACATGTAAACCCGCCAAGGGTGCTTAGTAGAAGGATTATCCGATAACGTGTGTAACCGCCCAGTACTATGATGCAAGAAGGCACATAATAAGTTGGTGTATTGCAAACATGAATTGGACTCTCCCTCGATGGAATAGGGTGGTATGGAGTTATGAGTGCAGTGTTCAGAAATATGGAGATCCCTTTGTCAGTTAAGTCTTCAGAACTTAGCTTCCTGAATTGATTAAAGGCAATAGAAAATCTGGGAAAGGTATCAAAGATGATTTCGGTATGCTTAGCAGGGAAATTGAAGTGCACCTGTAATGGGGTTATGATCCAAGAGGGCGAGAGGGCAAATGCAAAAGCATATATCAAGACCCTTGGTTTCTGCCTCCTCGATTTTTTGGCAGAACTGACAAGGAAGAGTATGAGGCCAATATTTATGCAGGATAATGGTCCGGTACAAACTACCAGAATTACCAATCAATGATCGGAGGAGAATGAGTTGATATTCTGAAGGACTGGCCTCCTTATTCACCTGATCTAAATTCACTTGAGCATGTTTGAGTACACATCAAGAAGCTATACCATCAACCTTACCCTTATTTGATATATGATACTAGATCACCTAAAGTACTAAAGCCCACCATGGAGGCAGCCTTAACCCACTGCTGGGAACTGATACCTGATGATCTATTTGGTAGGCTGGTTGTGAGCATACTCAGGAGGATAGAGGCTGTTATAATGGCAAGGGGTTGGTACACAAGATATTAAATGTCATTTATTTCTTCTTTATATACAAAATAACTAACTACTCTACAAATTCTCAGCTCTTTAAAGGATCATTTGTGGCTGTTGTGCTTATAGTTGTGACCCAGCGGGTTGTGTCCGAATTTGTTGCTGCGCGCGAATTCCCACAAATTTTGGTAGGGCGCTATAGATTCCTTCAATTTCTGGATATGCCTATGTTGGTCTAGTGTCCTAATCGTAGTGAAGCTAAAGAGATAAAATCAGTGCGCCAGTACCTTTATCCGGCAGATAAGAAAGATAAGAAGTGGGAGAATTGGAAAGTATTACAACTTACCACGCATAGCATCGGCTGCACCGGACGTTGATCCTCACCAGTATTGGACCAGATCCAAAAGTCATTACTAGCAGTGCGTGGTCAGTGTGATAATAAGTGAGTGCTGTGCGGGGCGAGGCCTATGTGCCTCATGATCATGGAATATCACTCGATGACCAAACGGCGTTGATATACAAGGCTGGGTGGCGGGCCGTGATCAGTTTTGGCATCCGGGGATTCTTACTCAGCTACGCGGCTGCCGGGCCAATCACAGTCGTGCGTTATTGCAACAAGCCAGGCCTCCAATCCAACCGCGGCACAAATACCCGCGCGATAAATACCCCACCCTCCCCTCCAACTCATGCCCGCCCTCACCACCAACAACACCGCCATCCAAATTCTCCAAACAATGACATTCGCGTATCTTCCCCCTCCCCCACCTCCTCTCCTCTCCTCTCCTCTACCGCAATAACTGACCCCAACCAGCACCGACACCGCGGCCATCCTCAACAATACCATCGCCTCTCTCAACAACCTCACCTCGCCGTCCGGACACGCACTGCTCACACCCCAGGAGCGGCGCTCCGCACTACAGCAGCTTTTGACGACAGTGGAGGCCGCCGCAAAGCTCGCTGATGTCGTGCATCTCGAGGCGCTGACGGCGTACGAGGCTACCGGGGGAGGCGTGCGGGGTGGTGAAGAGAGCCAGCGCAAGGCGGAGGGGAAGGGGGAGGCAGAGACGGATGTGAAGGTGGAGATCAGCCAGGAGAGTGTGCGTGCACTCATCCGGGAGGAGAGGGAGGCAAATGAGCGGGCGGCGAAAGAGCGCACGGATGATTTAGATAAATTCTTCAGACAGAGGGTGCAGATGCGAATGTAGAGATGGGTGGAAAGGATTTTGAGAGGTCGCTCTCTGGAGGGCGGGGATGATTTCGAAGGACTTTTGTAAGTGCCAGGGAGGAAGACATTGTTTTTTGCCAGGGCTTCGGATATTGGATTATAAAGCCGCGCGTGAAAGATAGGTAAGAAACTTGAGTGCTCGCGTGTATATATGTCTCTAACCGCTCGATTGGCGGTGTTTTTTTAACTTTATACCGTGGCCCGGCCGTATCCTCGGGGAACTCTTCTCCAACATTCTTGTCTATACAGCTGTCCTAGTAAATTCCTTGCGCTTCGAATATGGCGCCGGGAGTGCGTCATATCAGATCACTCGGCAGCGACGATGCCATCTTGGAGGAGGCAAGTCAATGAACCGTGCATCAGTGAGTAGGCAATTATGTGTCATGTCAAGGCTTTATCAAGTCGGAAAGAATTCAAGGTATAGAGTTTACACTTTCAAAACAAATGTATACATGTCCTATGAACGGTTTTGATAGTCTACATAACAGATTCTGACTAGTTGTAATACTCACACACATATCGCACAGTTATTGTCACCTGCCATAAACACCTGCTCTTTCAATGAACCATCATCGAGCGCACCAATACGTTAGGGGGCACGCCCCCCTCCCCCGGGTCAAAAGTGATTACTCTACGCAGGCACAGGAGCGACCCTTATATATAAATCGAGGTGGTTTTAGTTCTGGGGCGGGTTGTGAACGGGAAACCCCGCGGCTGCCAGGTGGTTTGTAACTATTGGATAGGTAGCAATGAGATAAACTCCACGGCACCTCACCCCCCGCCATATCTTGGTCATTGTTCCCGCCCATTTCGCTTCCGTCAGCTTGACCCGCGCCTTTCGATACATTTCCCTCTATATGTGTGCTCCAAGCATATGATGTTGTTGCACCTATAGCTATCCTTACTGTTGGTTCGGCTTGCTATTCAATCGCCAAACTTGATGAACCAGCTAGCCAGTTGATCTGGGAATATTCCAAGATCTAGTTTTATTCGATCTTGTAACATGGGCAGCAAGCGCGCGGATCTCGAAATATGAAAGGCATGGCTGCGTGTTGAGCGGATCCGCACAGGTCATCACTCGTAAAAAAATGATCTTCGGCAGGCATCCTTCAGAATCGGTTTATCGCTTCATTGACTGTACATACGCATCCCGGAGGTTATGACATTACATGTAGTTTTGTAAGATAGAAAAGAGTGCTTGCAGTTTCACCACAATGCCGAGCCCATGATCCCGTAGAGCATGCATGAAAATCCGAATCATAGGTCCAAGCAGCAAAGTCCCCCCACCACATGCACATGTCACAGGGTTCATCCATGCTCGGGTACTGCCGCGAGCGAAGATCTGTTACAAGGCCGGGTATATCAGTGAGGCTCTGCGAGTAAGCAGATTCGATCATGATAGTGACCAGTATGATCTCTGGCCGGTCGGGCTCTAGAGGGGAGGATCCTTCAGCTTCGCTTCTCCTAGGTCCATATGGCTATCGGTTCTCTCTGTTTCTTCTCTCCCCCGCTCTTGTTTTGTATGTTATGTACTCAACAGCGACAGGGATTATATTAGCGAAGCAAGCGCCAACGTCAAGCTGCAAGGCGCACCCATTATGTATTAAGGCTTCACCGGTGCCCTCGTAATGACTCCCCTGCATGTAGGAGTAATACATACATGTATATATATCACATGTAATATCCTGTTTTCGCTCCCACCGTCTGGTATTAATACAAGTCCCAAAGACTCCCCCGAGCAGAGAAATCTCCTCTGCAAATCTCTCCGTCTTTGGGTCGAATCCAAAGCCGAGAATCATCGCCTCCTCTCGTCGAATATCTGGACGAAAGGACCCTTAAGCTTCTACGCCTAGCTCCAAGTACTTATCCCATCTCAGAGATTAAGCCGACATAGATGTCCCACAATCGAAGCTTTAGGGGGATGATCTTGCGTTTTTTCCCCCGCTCGCACAACTCAGGAACCCGTCTAGACGAAAGCCAGGTCGGGGTGCCTAAAGAGACATCTAGAGGCTTCGCAAGGAGGATAACAAATATCTTTACATCACCTTCACGAAAGACGAAAGTTGGCCCGAGGAATGGGGCAGATGCCGCAGCTGCTGCTTCGCCACGACCTGCTAATCCGAGACCAAAAGAGAGCGCAACCAATATACCATCCGACGAATTACCGTTGAAAGAGCACGCAGACCAAAGCTCAAGCCAGTATGGCGCAACATCTCTACCGTCAGAGCAGCACTCCCCATCAAGACCGAGCAATCCCGCCGGCGCCGATACGTCCACGAATAACACCACAATACCCCCGCTGCAAGCAACCAGAGCTGCTTCACCCCCCTCTCCTCCTCCTTCTCCTCCTACTCCTAGTATCCCCCCTGTATCGACTGTGCCACCAGGTACCACTGGTCAGCTGCCAACTAGTCCCGCCCTTTCTCGGTCGGAGGAGGGATCAAGACAGCTGCTTGCCGAATGTCCAAATGGTGAAGACCTAAGTCTACCCGGTACCGAATGCGATTTGGCAAATGGTTCTTCTCTACCCCGGCGGGAGGGCCAACCACCACTACCACCGAAGGAGCCTTCTGACAATACATCATCAACCTCCGACAAGAACTCGATTCAGTCAGATGGAGTTCGCCTTCCGCCGGAGGAGCGCCCTGTCTCCTTGATGGCATCAGAATTTACAGAAGAACCCGGAACAAACTCTACACTACCTGGAGGTACTGTACCCAGTCGAGCAGCGCTCGTACCACAGGTGCCTCCTACAGCCAACGTACAGTACCATGATGTAGGACTGGCACGGGAAAGCACGATTGCCCGTGACTTTGCGATTACATTGTCCCAAGAGCAGAATCTTGGCAACGAGATAGCATCCAATCAGAACAGCTATACCACTTCTTCTCACACTAGGCTCCCTCACTCAGCGTCCAAAGTTAAAGGTGATTCTGTTTCAGATCAAAAGACCGAGGAGCAAGCCGTGCATGACACAACATTGAGCGTCAACCCTACAAAAGCGGCGTTATTCAGCCAAGTTTCCAATTACAAGCTCAATGTACGAGCCTGGGATGATCATAGATACACCGAACAAGCATTGGAACGGCATGAGTGCCCAACCACTCCTTTTGAGATGGTGAGATGGGACCAGCAAGCAGTAATCGGTTCAGGGGCTGCTGGTAGAGTTCTTCTTATGAGACAGGAAGGGACTGGAGAGTTGTGGGCTGTGAAGTCAATTGCTCGAGATACTTTGGAAGCCCCCGATTTCAACGAGGAACTTTTGACCATGACAAAATTAGGAGATGTGAGTGCCCAGAGAACCACACACCGTATGGCAATATAGACTAATAGACCGGTGCAGTATGATCACCTTTTCGTAAAGTTCTTTGGTTGGTATGAGGATAAAGCTCACGTGTTCATTGCGATGGAGTACCTGAAACTCGGGGATTTGGGTACCTATATGGTGGATGAGCAGCAAAGTGCGAAGGAAAACGCCCAGGAGATTACCAAGCAGATTCTAGAAGGTCTTGAAGCTTTACACAGGGAAGGAATTTGTCACCGTGACCTAAAACCGCAAGTAAGAACTCTTCTAATATTAATACTCCCCACTCTTATCTTACTAATATCTAACATGACTCGGCGTAGAATATTCTCATCGCCTCCAAAGACCCAATATGGGCCAAAATTGCCGACTTTGGTATATCAAAGAGAACGAAAGATACTCTTTTGAGGACGAGATGTGGAACAGACGGATACTTTGCTCCAGAAATCCTCGGAGCGTTTACACCAGCGGGAACCACCTCCACAGAAATAACATTCACCGACTCGCTTGATATATGGTCATTAGGCTCACTGGTGCACCAAATCTTCACCTCCCGAACCCCATTCCAAGGAACCGACTCTGATATTGAGTTGGGCACTGAATCGCTATCAGGTGTGATAGTTAGCACCCAAACAACAAAATCAACAACCACAACCGACATGAAGTCTCTGGTAGCATATTGCGATGGTAGAATCGAGTTTCCAATCGAACTCCTACAGCAGTGTGATCTAAGCGAGCACGGGATATTATTTATCAAGAGCATGTTGAGTCCTAATCCCGGCGACCGACCAACTGCATCAACGCTCCTGAAGCATCCTTGGCTAAAAGAACGACGTGCACAGAGAAGTCACTGGTACCAGGAGCTGAGGCACGAATTGTCAAGCCTTGGAGAAACCTTGGATGTTGAACTCTCGGGAGACAATTTATTACGGCAAGCCCGTACAATTGATATCTTACCCTATTTGCCATGCCTGCGGAAGGAGCGCATTCCCGATATACTCTCAGTGGCTATAATGAAGGGATATAATATTGCCCTCTTGAAGCTCTTGCAATCTCCTAGTCGTGGTGCCTTTGACTCCGCAACATTGGGATCGTTATTTCAGGTAGCTACCGAGGCTCACAATCTTGATGCGGTCGGAGTGCTGCTACAACTCAAGGCAGATGTCGGTGCTCGGGTCGGTGACCTCACAGTGCTGCAATGGGCGGCCAAATCAGGGCATACAGACACAGCTGCGCTCTTCCTGAAGTTCTCATCCAACGTTAGCACCTCCGAATGCCAAATGGCGCTTGATTTAGCAATCGACCCGAGACATCTTGATGTCATAAATACACTCCTCTCCCATGGGGTCTATATTAACGGCAGAAACGATAAAGGCTACACGCCGCTGCAGAGAGCCGCGGAGAATGGAGACATCGACCTTATCAAGCTCCTGCTGGATGCCGGAGCTGAGGTGAACCGCAAAACAGCTGCACAAGACCATCCTACACCACTACGTGCAGCTGCGGGCAACGGTCATCTTGAGACTGTGAAGTTTCTCATCGATGCGGGGGCCGAGCTGGATGCCGAGGCAGCAAATACCACCGGGGCAACAGCCCTACAGACGGCCGCTGAGAGAGGACATATCGAAGTTGTCAAGCTTTTATTGGACCATGGAGCTAGGGTGGACATCGCAGCGACCAGGACGGGCCGAACTGTCCTGCAAGCAGCGGCCCAGGGTGGCAATATAGAGATTGTAAAGCTTCTTCTTGATTTTGGGGTCGATCTATACCCTAAAGATCATAAGACCTTACAAGCTGCAGCTAGAAGCGGAAATATCGAGATCGTCAAACTTCTATTCAATGCCGGAGCCTCTGTGAATACTCTATCAGCACTCCAAGAAGCAGTGTGGCGTGGATATTCAGATATCGTAACGTTTCTATTGGATACCGGGGTCGATGTAAATGGAATGGGTGACCGCCATAACCATGTAATCACTCCTAATTTCACGATAGAGGGGATGGAAAGTGCCCACCGTCATCTCAGTAGACCAACTCTAGAGGTCGCGGCCGGGAGCGGACGAATAGACATGTTATGTCTTCTCCTTGACGCGGGGGCTGATGTGAATGCAGATGGCATGGCAGTCCTTCAAGCCGCAGTGGTTTCAGGATCTACAGATATGGTCAAGTCACTTCTTCAGGCGGGGGCTGAGGTGAGCTCTGTGTCAACTGAGTACAAAGGTGCGAGTGCCTTGCGCATGGCTGTCAAAAGTGGAAATATGGACATTGTCAAATTGTTATTGGACGCCGGAGCAGACGTGAACTCTATGCCCCCCGTGGGTCGTAGAGTAGGTCACATCGCTCTTTCACACCAATTAACGATCTTACAGGAAGCCGCGGCAGCAGGCCATATGGATATCTTCAAGATTCTGCTAGACCATGGGGCCGATATAGGGCGCACTGCACATCCCACCTGTAAGACAGTACTCCAAGCAGCTGTTGAAGGGGGTAACCCAGATATCATCAACTTTCTCATCGATACCGGGGTTAATCCGGGTGTTAATTTGGGTGGACCTTGGGGCCAAAGACTCTTAGAACTGGCTGCTTGGAAAGGAGATATGACCACCGTCAAGCTGCTTGTGGATTCCGGAGTCAACATTAACGCCCGAGCAACTGATGCGGATCGGACAGCTTTGGAAGCGGCGTCGGCTCGAGGGCATATAGAGCTTGTCAGGTTTCTGCTGAGGGCGGGGGCCGATGTAAATGTCCGAGTCAGCAGCTACGGAGGTCCAATGGCGGCCTTACAAGGAGCTGCCGCGGGAGACTATCTTGATATCGTCAAGCTTCTAGTCAATGCCGGGGCATATCTAGACACTACAGCGGGTGACTCAACAGGGACCTTGACTGCTCTACAAGCTGCAGCTCGTGAAGGACACATCGAAGTTGTCAGGTTCCTCGTGAGTATCCGCGCAAACGTCAACATGAGGGGGCCGATCATGAACGGCCGTACAGCCCTGCAAGCATCCGCGGAGAGAGGGCACCGGGAGATCGTCAAGTGTCTCTGGCGGGCAGGGGCTGATGTGAATGCTGCACCATCGAATAGTGGGGGCCGCACTGCGCTGCAGGCAGCTGCAGAGAGCGGCCATATGCACATCGTGAAGTTCCTGTTAAATATGGGCGCCAATGTGAACGCTGCAAGCTGCGATATTCTAGGTGTATTGGCCTTGAACGCTGCCGCTGAGAACGGGCACCTTGATATTGTGAAGGTTCTAGTGGATGCTGGAGCGTTGATTGAAACTCAAGAGAAGACAGCCTTGCTAGCAGCTGCTGCTGGAGGAAACATCCAGGTCGTTAAGTACCTGTTAGACCGGGGGGCCAACGTCAACGCCCAACCGGGAGTGGGGGCCTATCTTACAGCGCTGGGGGAGACAGCAAAGAGGGGAAATATCCCTCTCGCCAGGCTTTTACTCAATGCTGGGGCCAATGTCAATGCAAGCCGAGGACCGGACTTCAAAACAACTGAGGGTGTATTGCAAACTGCTGCTTCAGGGTGGGGTCATAGGGATATGGTCAGGTTCCTGCTCGATGCTGGAGCAGAGGTAGACGCCACCGTGACCAACCACACAAATCCCCGGACAGCGCTTCAAGCAGCTGTCAAATGGCCGGGGAATCTCGATATCGTCAAGATGCTACTCGCCGCAGGGGCAAACGCGAACGACAAGGCCAATCCCCCGCCTAGCATGAACTATACTGGTCGTCTAAAACGCCCTCTTCCCCGACCTCCTTCAATGAGTGAGGAGGATGGATCCTTCCCGTTTCCTCTCGACCATAACGAGAAGGCCATCGCTAAGAGTGTAGGCACAGGCTTCACGTCTCTACAAATCGCGGCCCGAACCAGAGATATCGACATTGTCCGGTGTCTGTTGGAGGCGGGAGCTGACCCAAATGCGAAGCCGTCTAGGTTTGGGGCGACGGCTCTGCAACAAGCTTCTCTCCACGGGCATTTGGACATCCTGAAAATCTTATTGGATGCTGGGGCCGAATTGCGCGGCGACTCGGCCGGGTATAGTGGTCGCACAGCCTTGCAAGCAGCAGCCCAAGAAGGGCACATCAATATCGTCCGGTTTCTATTGGATCAAGGAGCTGACGTTAATGCAGCCGCCGCCCAAGCAGGAGGTCGGACAGCGTTGCAAGCGGCCTCTAAGGGTGGACATGTCGATATCGTCAAGATTCTGTTGAACGCCGGAGCAGACGTCAACTCCGAAGCAATTATAGAGCATGGCTTCACAGCTTTACAAGCCGCGTCCTACGAGGGTCATGTCGATATCGTAAGAGTTTTATTAAATGCGGGGGCACTCGTGGACGCCGATGCTGCTGCAGGTGGTTACACAGCCTTGGACGCGGCAAATCAGTCTGGAAATCCTGTGATTTTTAATCTCCTGTTAGACGCCTGGAATAAGCAGAATGGTTAAGGTGCACATAATCCTCCGTGAATCCAAGATATTTTGGGTATCTCTAATCGCTTTGCTAAACATTCGCAGACCAAGGAACCTCTTGGGGATATCCCACCCTGCCATGAGGGTAATAGCGAACCTTATGAAGGATGTTTGGCTCATTCGGGCCAGAAATGGCCATATTGTTAGTTTGTATTCCATTCGGAAGCACAGACGATGTTACTTTTTCCATGCTTGACTCTACTGTTTTCACATTTATCCCCCCCTCCCCCCACCTTCTCTTAAGCACGCTCCTCCACGATCGTCAACTTAACTCGCGATGTTTTTCCCAACTACCCTCACCTTCCTCAATTTTCTTTTACTCTTATATTCATGCCTCCTTATTTCGTCACTTTACATGAAAAGTTAGTGCCTACGGAGTCTACTGGCGCTGTCATCTCCAATCCAAGTATATACGGCTTGAGTTAGTGGTTATTTAATAATATGATGGCAATATTACATGATCTAGTCTGTTATTCAATAGAACGCAATTAGCTACTGGATATGTGTCACGAATCATCACTCGTCTTTATTGGAATGCTCGCGGTGACCATTACCCTAGGCCTGGACTGATTGCTCGAGAATTCATTAATTGGAATTAGGACTACCCCGGACCGAAAATATCCACACAGAAGCATCCCGCTGAGCTGTAAGTCAACGCCGCTTGTGGCTATCTTGACGACCACCGATTTATTACTAAAGGCCCAAATACATGTATCAGTCCAAGTGGCCTTCAACCGCCACACTGTCTTATTCTGGAAGAGTCAAAGTAACAGCTTGCAAGTAAATCTCGCAGTCGGCACATCTAATACACACACAAGTTGGCATGCATACACGTAATTTAATTCAAAAATCCATAGAAACCCTAACCCTCCGCACATATAACGGCTTGGCCTCCTGCTCATCTTTTCCGTATGTGGTCGGAAACACGCGATAGTACACCGCCTCGAGAATTTGAGCAATGCATACTCTCTAGGTCTGTTTGACGACAAAACAGGCTCTACTTAGAATATACAGGGCAAGACGAGAGTGGCGTGAGACCGGTCTTGTTTTCTGTTGTATGTACCAATCACGTACTAGAAACATGTGCAACCGAGCATTGACCTACCAGGGACACCACGCGCGTGTTTGCATTGGCGTACGTACAATCACACGGCAAGCACTGGTCTGGTCTACAAAGCCATGGTGAATTCGAGTGATAACCTGTGACTACGAGTCCCACTCCGCCAGGCGAGATATGTACATACCTCTTGCGGCAGGTCTAGATCTGTCTGGGCATGTCTGCGTCTAATAGTCCCCTGGGGCTTGTATATTTGTTATATGATTCACTGCAACGGTTCACTATATGTAATTTTGGCTGGTCTACATGCACACAGTTGTCGTATGGCCGCCGCGTTGGTATGGTTATGCGAACCACAGAATATCACTCGGTCCCTGACACCACTTCGATACAACAACTAGATGCATGTATAAATCCAGCTTCGTACGGTGCGTTCATCGATCCTTCTGTGCTGGCCATGGCCTCCCACAAGTCAACTCGCCCCTCACACCAAATACCACCACTCTATCCCCACCCCCCTAGCCTCCTCCCACACTCGATCCCCACGACCAGCGGCCTACAACAGTACGGTATCCTCTCCGAGCATTTACACCCCCCGCGCCACCCATCCAACCCCGCCTTCACTTCAACCCACTGCACCCCCTCCACGCCATCACACCCATACCGATCCCCCCTATCCCAACTCTGCCCCCCGGGGCTCGCCATCCAGAAATCGTCATAGCTGCCCTCACCCTCACAACTGACCTCCCTCACCCACGCCCTCTTGAAATACCGCTCCACATACCCACCAAGCCCAATTCTGGGCGTCCCCACATACCCGCCGAGCTCAATTCTGGGCGCCGCAACCCCCGCGACGAGCAGTAACCCGAGCGCCGCGTCGAGCCCGTTCTGCGGGTCGGGGGTAGTCGAGACGGTGTTGTATAGCCAGTGGAGGTTGAGGGGTGCGTATTGGAGGACAGTGCCTCGCTCTTCCTGGATGGCTTGTAGGCCGAAGATTTCGCCTCGGGGTCGCCATGGGGGAGGGAGGAGCTGGCCGCCGGGGGGGCGGTAGTTGCTTGGCGGGAGGGATAGGTCGGCCCGAGCCCAGATGGTAAGGGAGAGTGTGTGTAGCTTACGCATGGTTGCGAGTGAGGCGGAAAGGGACTCCTGTTTATGGCCATGTCAGTGATTGAGGGGAGGGGGGGTCTTGACTTGGGTTGCGTAAAGAGATGGATATATAGATATGGTGAACACAGCTATACTAGAGTGAAGGCTTACAAAATTACCATCCAAAACCGGCATCTTCAGCTCCTCAATATTCGGACACGCCTCCACCAGTCCGCACACTTCCTCGGCCGTCAGCCCCTGCATGCCCGCCAAGCACAGTCTTGCCAGCGTATCCCCATGCCGGGCCAGAACCCGCACATCAAAGACCTCCGTCTGGCAAGAGAGCTCCTCCAGCCCTCTATACGAGGCCACGAATATGTCCGCAGGCCCGTGGACATACAGACACTTTGGTGCCGCATTGCCCACCAACTCCTTTAATAGCATCTCCTGTCCGTTGCCCCCACTCGGACGCGCAACCTGCAGCCGCCGATTCTGGACGCCCAAACTCCACAGGTCCAGCACCCGCACCCGCGAGAGGTCTAGCGCCTTACTGAGCGCTGCCGCAATGGGCTGTGTGAGCGCCGGGATATCGAGTGTGAGCTGCTCTAGTTTCAGTCTCTGCGGTAGCGCCGTGAGTATGTCGACGAGGTGCAGCTGGCTGGGCCTGCTGACCGCCGCGAGGCAGAGTGTGAGGCTTTTGAGAGTCGCTGCTGAGGCGGTGAGGAGTGCGGTGAGAGAGGTCACTTGGGTGAGCTCGCTGTCTATCCAGTAGACGTCAAGGGATGTGAGTGCCGGCATGGGCCCGGGGAGGAGGACGTCGGCGTTGCTGGTTTTGAGGTGTCGCAGCTTTGACATGGCGCGGATAGCCGCGGAGATGGCGGGCCGGATGGCCGGGGGGGTGGCGGCGTACATGGCGGGCCGGAGGGTGCCGTTGTCCTCGTACCTTGATCACGGCGAGGGTCAATATATCCCCTTCAATATGAGTCAATACGGTGTCCCCCCCAGCTCCACCATCATGATCCCGATTGCAAAATGGAAGAGGCACCGCATTATCACTCAGGGACTTTGTGATAAGATCGGTGGCATAGGGAACATACTCGAGACGCTCTACGTTTGCCATATGCACAATCGCTCTCTCCAGCTTGGCCCAGCCCTCCAGCTCCTTCTCCGTCCAGTCGTCCTGTATGTGTTGGTCCCATGCGATGGGGCGGTAGTCGTACACGCTCAGCGTGCGAACCAGCCCCGCGATCCTCGGGTCCCCAAGCGTGTCCAGCAGCGCGCTCGATGCAAAGTCGTCGGTCACGACATGGCTATACAGCCTGGCCGAGGCATGCGCATACAAGCGTTTAGACACCAGGCACAGACTGGCGAGGGTTCGGATATCTATGTGATTTCGGGGTCTCGTGTCAAGTACTAAATCCGGAAGTAGAGGGGGGTTAATTGCTCCAAAGTCGACGATTTCGGCGATGATCTCGTTGGGGAGAGCAAGGAGAGGCATCGTCAGCTTGATATGTATATGTATATATATATATCTATATGTTGATGGATATATATCTATATATTGATAGATATATACATGTATATATATATATATGCCCTGTGTATATTCTGTCGAATCCTGTGGAACCCGTTTCTGTGTCTCGCGTAGTATCAGTATGGTCTGTAAAGGTGTAGTGGCTGCTATTGGCGGGAATTCTATCACAGTGTAAAGCAAGCTGGATAACGTTGCGGTCGATATCGGGAGTCGGCGGGCCGGGCACGGGTGGGGTCATCAACTGATCGCCCGAGCGGCGCAGGTGGCGCAGACGGCAGTGAGAGACTGTGAGACTTTGTGGCGCTGAGAACAGCTGATTCGAAGATACATACATATGTATGCCACGGTATGCCTTGTCAAGTCATACGGCAAGTCAAGTAGCCTATCACGACCGATGAATCCTGGGTACGTGGAGTGCTCTCTTTACCTAGGCCTGGGGACTACAACGGACGCTGGCTACATGTATGTACTTGGTAGGACTCCAAGTGCCAAGATTACTCATCGCGTATCACTCGGACTCCCGTCGCGTGAGTCACCGTGTATCACTCGGCCATTTGGTTGAGAGGTTCGGTCGAACTCGTCGCTCAAAACCAACGGACAACTAAAGCAATCTACTCGAGGGATATCTATATTACTCAAGTACATTTCGAAAGCCGTGTATCCTAGTTTCCACGATTTTGACTCATAATAATCCTCGCTCAGTCACCTTTAAGCAGTGTAGCTCTACTCCTGGCCGGCTCTACCCATATATCGCAGCTCCTCATGAAATCTGAGGATGGAATAACCAACAGCACAGCTATTCCCGTGTGTAATCTTACGTCAATATTTAACCGGTATTTTACCTCTTGCGTGATGGACAGAGGCTAGTTTTATCAGTAAAACAGTTGTTTCAAGTGTAATCCAAAATGGTAAAACATGGACATTTGGAAGTATACAGGATATCTACCGAGACAGGTGTCAACCCTCATCAACCTAGTATTATCCACCATATAGAACTCGATTTTCAAGTCATAGTACCAAGCTAACAACTACGGAAGATCTCAATGTAGCTATCAAATTGGCGACATGGTCGTCTTACTTACTAGGACCCTCCGATTTCCAAATTTAAAACGCACAAACGGCTCATCAATTCGATATCTAGTAAATAGATCTTCAAAGGAAAACACTCAGCTCATAACGTATATAGCGCAATTCATAATTTGGATTCTCTTCTTATTTGTTTTATTCTAACCTATTCCAAAAGTTAGGTTGTGCCTACTATGGACCGTTGCTATAGAAATAAGTATAAATTATAATATAAACTTGGTACATATGTAACATGTACCTACAAAACGCGTCGATTGTAAAGAAACATCCTGATTGGTCTGTTTCAACCACATAAAAAGCCGCCAAGACAACATTTTTTGTATGGCATGCAATAGCAGTCGTGTTCGCAAACGCTGTGAAATTACTAGTAATCCCTGTTCACCACAACGCTAAAGGGCGTTACTCTCCAACTAACCAATACCTTGTTGCTGTTAGATAGTCGCGCTGTTGTGATTAGCGGATGAAAAAGTTAACGTATGTAGAGCAATCATGCTATGAGGCCCTGTATCAACGCCAAGGCGGCTAATATGAGCTTCTAGAGGCATAAGATCATTTGATGAGAGGTAAATATATATCTCCCTTTGAGACAAAACAAAAAGCAAATCTCGCAGGCAAATACAGCTTGTGACGAAGATAACTGGATAGCATCACTTATAATAGCTGTCATGTGGGTGCTTGAACTCGAAAGCTATTCATAGATCTTTTTGTGATAATCATTGCAATTGTCCTAAATGCTCTATCATTATAAAAACTATTGCCCCCGCATATTGTTTGCCTCCATAAACCCAACGATACAATACGATACTTCAGTGTAGTAAGGACTTATACACAAGATTGATTTCTACTATTTATTTGCAGAGCTAATATTCAAATTTGGCACTCAAGTTTTTACCTCAACTTTTATCCCTTCCTATATTTAACACCTAGATATGGTTCTGAGCAATATCACTTTACGGGTTTATGGGATACCCGATGAAATTACCGAAAACGACTTTCTCCATGACATGGAGGCCTGGCTTTCCAAGTCGCTCCCAAGATACTCAGCAGAAAGATATATCACCAGATGGTCCTTCGCGCCAGTGCCCATACACGATTACAGAAACGAAGCTGGATACACAAATAAGCAAAGTGTTGCAACCATCACCCTTGAGAAAACCCCAGAAGCCCTTCGCGATGGGGGTAACTTTACCGTAAATCTAAAAGGACTGCCTTACACTCTAACATTTGATTCTCATTTTGATGGGTTGACACCTTTGAGTAATCCTGTCGGTCAACCTACAGTGGAGTGCGTTCTAGCTACCGATCCCGCAATCTTAGGGGTACAATGCTAACGAATGAACTTGGTCAGTATCATTGCAGTGACCGGGCTTGCTGGCCATGCCTTCGGGTCATGGAAGTCGCGGGGCGAGAACACGATGTGGTTGCGGGACTTTCTTCCAGAGCATGTGCCGACTGCCAGAATTCTGACCTATGGCTACGATTCGACTCTACACCGAAATTCTTCAATTTCTGGCGTTGATGAATTTTCCACCCGATTCTTGGAGGTTGTAATGACAGCGAGATCCCATGAAGAGGTATGCCTACATGTCCTACCTTTGTCAATAGGGCGACCTTTAATATTGTTTTGTATTACACAATTTAGGAGCAACAAAGACCCATCATATTCATCGGCCATAGTTTAGGGGGAATTGTCGTTAAGCATGTAAGCCTTCTATACCGTTGATTTGTAACTTCTTGTGTTCAGCTCGTACCATATTGGCCAACCTTTACAGGCACTCATCAAGGGTTTTCGGTCAGGGTGGCCACAACACAATTTCATATCCATGTCTTCCTATGCACTGATCTTCTTCGGTACCCCAAATAGAGGCCTCGAGATCGACGCATTGAGATCAATGGTGAAAGGCCAACCAAACGCAAGACTAGTGGAAGATCTAGCACCACAGTCGAGAACACTCACTGTTCTCCATCAAGAGTTCTGTAGGCTTTTCAACTTCAGCGATGCGCAGGTCGTGTCAGTTTATGAAACACAGCCAACAAAGACGGTTGTTATGGTAAGCTTTCTCGATGATAGATGTCAACTTTCTCGTGGTTCCTGCTGACCACACCGAATTTTCAGGTTGCACCTGGGGTTTGGAGAAGGGAGGGTCCCCCTGTCCTGATGGTGACCAAGGAGTCCGCAACATACTCTGGACCAGCCGAGAATGAAAACGACCAGCTGGCGATTGATAGGGATCATTCGGATATAACCAAGTTTAGTAATCACCAGGATCGCAACTTCATTCCAATCAGGGAAAGAATTATTGCCTATGTTCGCGTCGCTCCCGCGGCCGTTCGTGGGCGTTTTTATCGTGGAAGTCGCCGTAGGTAACAAATCACCGGAAGAAGTATGGGCTATTATCATATATATCGGTTTTGAAGAGAAATTAAGTTTTTTCTGAGTATGCGCCTACCCAAAGGTTTTCGTGAAAGCCCGAAAGTAGGCGAGCCGTGAAGTCCCGCACAAGATCTATGGTGCGCCCACGCTTAAAGGTAGCGGATCACGACGAAATTTCAAAAGTATGATGCTTTGCAACGAAAAACGTTATCTATCTTGGTTGAAATGCCTTAGCAAGTTCAAATGGTGGATTTTTGTAAAATGCGCCAAGACTGAACAAAGTGGAACCGTATTATTCCTATTTATACCCACAGAAAAGCAAACCTGACTGATCCGGCAGTAATGCAGCAGAATGGCCCTCTTATTGGCCTTGAGGACCTATTGCAGCCACAATTGTTCCACTTCCGCATGACACCACCTTTAAGAGTGCACACCATACCTAGCAACAGGGTTCTCCACTACAACACCTTATTACACCTCAACCACTTCTTTTTAAAAATCCGAAAATCCCCAGAAGGCTTCTCCCGAGAATTGAAATTCTTTACCTGTGTTCATCACTGTAATTAATTTTGTCGTGGTTCTATATTGAGAACCTGGTTCCACTTAGTTTGGGTGGTAATTGGCCCTTTCACTAAAACTTTTAGGTAATGGCTTTACAGATGATCGAAAATCAAATTTTAGCAGGTGAGGAGTTTAGCCATGGTTCCTGTGTACCATGCTTTAGCGGTGGGCCAAATCAAAAACCTATGAAACTAGCTTCGGCAATATAGTGCCGGAGGATAGTATACAACTAAGCATGATTGTCATAATGCGGGCCAACCCACTGGGGCCCGCATATGCACAGAAATTTGAAATGTAAATTGACGAAAGGTACTACTCGCAATTTCATAGCGTTTTTGAACACAACCAATATTGCATACACACCAAAAACCACCAAGACTACATTTTTGTATGGCATGCAATACCGGTTGTGTTCAGAAACGCTATGAAGTTGCGAGTATAAAGAGTACAGTATGTGAGCCATCGTAAGGGAAAAAAAACCTTGTTTTCCAAGCCAAAGCATATAACAGGGTAAACGTGCAGAAATAAAATCAGAACCTATCCTCTAATTGGCCCGATAACCACTTTCTCCAGGCCTCTAAGACGGCATCTAGTGCACCGGATATGTGTGGACGGGCCAAAAGTCGAAAATTGCCGGTGACTTGGGGTTAATGGGAGGGCGAGATGCCTAATTCTATACGTGTTTCCCCTGGCGCCTGACCTCATGATCGGGGCCTGCCGGGCCCGGGGTCGCGGGGGGGGGGAGGAGGAGATTCCACCAACCCCCTAGCCTAGACACCGGAATTAGCCATAAAAATGCCGGTCCTAGCATGGCAAGAGCGGCCATATTTTCCTCACAGAAAACCTCAAATTCTGCAAGGAGCTACGATATAGGCGTCTTTGTTTGTGTGTTAATCATAACACCATTCCACACACACCCAAGCCGAGACGTTTTAAAGGCCTTTATCGTTCTTCATGACCATGATGTATGTGAAAACCTACACTATCTAGGAGTTGAATGTATCAATATGGATGCGGATTTTGCTATCATGCGAGTAGCTCCGGACTGTTCGGATACATGCTTGGGGCTACACAGGGCTTCACGTGAAAGCAGGGGCGGCGGGCTGGGGTACAGGTGTTGTGTGTACCCCTAAACCCCTGCTTCCATCTTTTTCACGTACCGCCAAATTCCATTGGAAGATACCGGTCTCTTCTGACATTTGCAGAGGGGCTCAAGTTTTACAAGGAAAGTCTAATTGGTCCATTCTAATTCAAGTCCTCCAAACCAATCCAAACATCTTCAAGAATCTACCTAAACAAATTTACATCTCCTCCATCTCCATCTGCATCTCATCAACCCCATCCATCTTCTTTCCCAGAATATCAGGTCATTTATTAGCGAAAAACAATATACTCCTCAAACTACGACACATCTGACAAGTTACAGTACTTTTCCAATGCCTGGGTTCGTCACAAGGCCGGTCCGATTGGAAGCAAAATTCACCGTCATCGTGGTTGGCGGCTTCATCACAGGTCTCACGCTTGCACATTCTCTAGACAGAGCTGGTATCGACTACATCGCTGTCGAACGCCATGAGAACATCACTCCTGTCCTAGGAGAATGTGTTGATTGGGATCATGCCAAATGGTGGACGCACTCTCGACCAGCTGGGGCTCTTTGATGCCATCGAATCCGAGGTTGAACCAATCCATAGATCACACACATATGATCCCGGTGGCTCTTCCGGTGAGTTCTTTTACCCCAAGCTCATGGCAGCCCTCTTTTACGGAGTGTTAGATCTAAAAGACGCTCGAATGTGGACAGGCTAAAGGAATTAAACACAAAAGAGAAAGAAAAAAAGGTATTAGTACAGAGTCGAGTGATGTTCTGTGATGCGAAGGAGAACACCAAGGGGGTGATTTTTTTTTCCGTTTAATTCATACTCGCATGCAGGCCGTAGTCTATGGCGGCGTACTATCCTCTCTAAGCTTCACCTAGAGGGTTTGATCCATGATGGACCCAATAGAATACCCTAACTGAGCACTTAAGCCTGCTACTTTTACTTAGTTACACTCCTCCGCATTTTTCTCTACATGTCCCATTTGGGCGCCGGGACTGGGAAAACTCTCCTCACGAGCAGAAACCCACCAAATGCCAAGCCAGGAAAGGAAACTACGATTAATATCCCCTGAGCCCTCGCCCCGGCAGAATTCGAACCTGCAATCTTGTCAACCCTCCGAAATTTCCTTCTCCAAGGGAGAGTGCTAGTGGACATGCATGGCGGTTGTCCGGGGAGAGCCCTGTTTTTCATTTAAGCATAACAACTCCAGTCCTAACCTTAACTTAACGCCAGCCTGTGGGTGCTAATTAAGTCAGAGTATTGTTGAATAAAATATATGGCCATATGGATTGATAAATTAATCTATCAATGCATATGAGATACATCTATCTATTACTACTAGGCCGTAATGATCTGAAGGAAAAGAGATCTATCTTAACTCTAGTAACGCCCATCAGCGTATTCCTACGAGCGATATGTATGTAGCTACAGCCGTTCCCAGGTCAATAGTGGACATCCGAACCTTAGACAAGCATGGTCTCCGACATACCGCGCCGTCGATCCTCACTCCTAGACGCATCACTCTTGCTCACCAAACTACCATCCTTACGGACAGTGAGGCAAAGGAGCTGGCTCTAAGATATCCTTATAAAAGAAATCTCTTATTTCATCGGCTCTTCATCAGGCTGTCACGATTGTCATAGCCTCCGCGCCCCATACACTAATGAATTATCAATCAAACAATCAATCGTCGGCTCTTCAACAGTATCTTACACAACTGCTGAATTCATCAAAACAAAATTGTTGTTCTCTCCGATCCAATAACTAGCCGCACGCAAGTGTGCAATCAACACTTCCCAGTTCACGAACAGTAGAGTCGACAGCCAACAACTTATGAAGTCTGAATTTGATTCCCGCGCGTACCGTACAAGTTACTAAATGCCTATTGTATTTACAGAACAAAAAGGGATGCCTCGTGTCATGCGTCTGGGTGTAAAGACACACACCACGCATACACGCGAAGATGATATCTCCATACAGTCGTTCTAATGACTACTGTCAGTTGGAGAACAAGATTTCAAACAGCCTAGTTGCGATGCCCCTAGTTCTATTGGTCTACTTGTCAAGTGGCAACTTGTTCATTTTTGCTCCATCCTCGAGCAAATCTTCTTACAGCTGATAGCCGTAGAGAATTTGCAATATTGACTACCTGCTCAAATGCACAAATGCTCAAATTCTCGGGTGGTTGGAGTACATTTGGAGACCTTCCCCGGTAGAAAGTAATGCCCCAATCATCAATGAGTGGAGGACTGAAACAGTCTTAAACGGGTTCCAAGGGAAGAGGCGAGTTCTCATTGCTTACGAGAAACATCCGTTTTCATTCTAGACCCGCAAAATAGATCGCCAAACAGGATTTATTCTCTCTGAGCGGGGTTCCCACTGGAACGCACTTTAATTTCAAGCCACTATAACTCCGTTTTTTGAACGACCCCTGGGCTCTAAAGATAACCGGTTTATTTGCACACAACGAGGCTCATCTTGATCTCCACACCTCCACTCTAAGATTTATACGGGTCTTCTCTCAATCCCAACAGAACTCCAAAGTTTCCAGCACGACGATATATTAGTATATTATATCTTGAAGGTTGGAGGTATAAAGCGAAATTTACGGCAAAAATGGCATAATAAAATTTCAACAAAAGAACGCCTAATGCTCCCTTTCAGCTGGCCAGGATCCACCTCACGCTGGCCGATCTCCATACCCGTGCTGCTGCTGTACTGTATGTGCATCCATCTCGGGCAATTCAGGCCTCCATAAGATGTCCTGGGCTGCAGGGGCAGATTGCAATTCGTGCACCGGGTACTGTGCTGGGGGTTGTGGGGGAGCACCGTACTGAATATGGTGCGGTGTATCCTTTGGTTCATATACCACCGGTGGCGCCTGCACAACCACAGGGTGCTCATCTCTTTTATGCGCCTTCCATAGGAAGATCGATAATACTATAATTATTGCAACGGCCAGGAATGATCCTATCGCGATCCCAGCGATTGCACCATTGGTCAGTTGTCTCCCTTGAATTGAAGATGTTGTTGGCGCTGGCGTGCTGGTGGATGAAGATGTTTCTGTGGGTACCGGTAAAGCTGCACCCGTAGTTGTGGTGGTTAGGGGTCGAGCCGAAGCCGGGGATGCAGTAGTCCCGATCATGCTCCCGAATGCAGAGGTTATGGGCAGAGAACCAAGTGTAGTAGTACCGATACCGCTGGTCGGAAGGCAGTAAACCACCGTGGCCGTGGTTGTCGATTCTATTGCTACCAGAGTAGAGCAGTATGGACTCTGCCGAGTGCTATATATTCTCATAATACTTTTGATTAATAAAGGTCAACATATTCGGAAATCGTTTAAGAGAATACCAGGCGTAACACCCCGCGCCACAATCAGAAGGTGGGTCCGCAAGATAGTCGACACATTTGAACATATTTGTGGGCGCGGCTTGAGCATACGATCTAGTAAATTATCGTCAGTAAAGTGGTATATATCCGAAACAACATATACATATCGACAAAGGATAGACAGACGGATAGCAACCGATATCATTTCCGACAGTATAACATGCGTAATTCACATTACAGTATACTAATTCCACCCAGTCAGCATAAATAAATAGCTATATTAATGGATTCTAGAGCTCTGCTTAGCTTACTTGAAAAGTTGGGCAAACAGCACTGCCTCGATGGGAAGAGGATGCCCCCTCCGCAATCCACAAATCCTTCGGTAGTCATTTCTGTGGCTATCAAAGTTGAAAGCTTTTGTGGTTCTCTCGACTGTGGCGATTAACTATATACCGGCAGTCTTGTTATAGGGTGTATGAAGTGTCTGGAAGGATGGTGGGGTAAAGAGTGGGTCAAGGATATTATATATAGCGATCCCAGGTGAACCTCACAAAAAGATGGGTATAAACCCACAGCCATTTTGAAGTGCAAATTTGGTGCCATGTCATGAGAGTCTTTTTGGTAAAATACAGCGATTCACAGGCATTTGGCGAATACACCCATTTGACGAATTTGTATGTAGCAACCAGCCAGCAACCAGTCAAACCGCGAGTTTGACATAGATATCCTGATTCTTATTGGCCCTAATCCTTGGGTGTATTCGCCAAATGCCTGTGAATACCCAAGACTCTAGTGCATGCAGGATGTGTATCATATATCACTTTTTGAATCGAGTGCTTAAGAGCACGCCGCCAAATACTTAGGATACCAGTCCTTAGAATTATCTTTTAGGAGTATTCCTCATACCACGCAGACCAAGGCCCTCCTAATGCATACGCCAAAGTCTTGGGTATTTCAATTTACTAGTAGTACTGACGTCTCTTGTGGTCGTTGGCTAAAAGACTCTATTGTCTCGCATGTGTTGGCTACATACTACCGGCTTATACCGCCCAGGTAGTTGAAATACCGCAGAATCTCAGGAATAACGAATCTGACTGGGTTGGAATACCACTTACCCATTGGTCAAGACGACTAAAAGTTACGCTTTGGGTCTGTCGGATTGAGGCTCAACAAGTATTCGACCAATCCGAAGCCCAAGGTTCCAGTCCAGTTCGATTCGTTATTCCTGAGATTTTGCGGTAGAGTACAGAAAACAGGTTCCCTCTATATATCTTTGCTGATTGCATTTTGCGCTGGTTGGAGTTGCTTGTTGTGAGCAGTGGCGTTACACAAACATTTAAAACCAGTCCATTGAACGGCGACGCTGTGCTCTACTCGTATTTCCCTGACTTTGTGGACGCGACTGATATTGCATGCCATACAAAAAATACGCCAAACTCATGATTTTGGGTGTATGCAATAATAGCCCAGTGAAAACGTCAGAGAAATACTAGTATATCTACTCGTATTTCCTTACACACATACCAGGAAAATACACAAATCAGGAGCTACCTACCTACATGTAGCTATCCCTTCGTCTGTTAAGCTGACCATTTTTCGTGGGGGCCAAAGACGCCACAGCAAATGCTGACGAGATATTGGCCAGAGATTGATTCAGATAGAATAGTTGCTAACATTAGCCACCCCTTTGGCCCCCACCAAAAATTGTCAGCATGTTCTACCAAACGAAGGTATATGATGTCTTTCTCTAGGTGGCTTGAACTACCTGGCTTTTCCTGGTTAACGTTTTTGACCTAGTACCGCGTCAGACTGCAGCTGGGAATCGGTCATTACCATACAAATTTGATTGTGGCCTTTTCGCCTCCAAAATTTGTGTGGAGATTTTAGTGCTGTTGTAGGCCTGACACGGTACTCGGTCAAAAACGTTACATGTAATCTCTGGCACTGTCTAGCGGCAATGATTAATCTTGCGTCTTCTAACATTATATGCCAAAGGCATCAAAAGACATATTTCCGTCAAGTCGAAGCACATACTCACGCGGCCGGTACCGGTTTGAAGCCGCGGAATTGTGGCGAGTGATCTGGCAGCCAATAAAAGCCCACCTTTTTTTGCAGTATTCAGATCAATTGCCCTTTTTGTTTGAGCGGCTTCAATCCGGCAGCACGAGTGTATCCCATAGTCCGGCGCGCAAAATGCTGCCCCCCCCCCCCCCCAGAAAAAGCAAATTTGGTGTGGCTTTACTAATAGATCCTGTTATCTCCCTTATAGATCTCCCATACAACTTTAATTCCTGTATTATAAGGGGGGCAGCATATGGGATAGCCTCAGGCAGAAGAAACCACAGTTTGCAGGTTCCATTGATATTTTGAGCCGCCGTTATTACGTGTTGTGTACATGTGGTATGCAAAGCCACTACCCGAGAGTTTTCGTGGAGGGGCCGATTGCCGCCCAAACTGGGTGGAACCAGGTTCTCAATATAGAACCACAACAAAATTGATTACAGTGATGAACACAGGTAAAGAATTTCAATTCTCGGGAGAAGCCTTCTGGGGATTTTCGGATTTTCAAAAAGAAGTGGTTGAGGTGTAATAAGGTGCTGTAGTGGAGAACCCCGTTGCTAGGCAGATCTTGTGCAGGAGCTCACGAAAACCTTTGGGTAGGCGCTATACCTACATTAAGAAGCCATAGTTGGCAGTATGGCTGCGGACACCGACACTTGACCCCCAACCTTGGACGGTGATGACTTTCCAACCACATCTAAAATTATTTTCTCTCTATTGAATGATGCTTGAGCCTCCGCTCTACATAAAGACATAGCCCGATTAATCCTATCTTTTACGGTTGTGGTGTTATTGCATTTCTAAAAGTTGGGTTTTTGGCCCAACACTACCATTTAGGCAATAGTTTTAGAGGGTTGACCACATTAATTATCGGATTAGGCAATTCCTGGCTACCTCTTAATCTACTTGCATATATTAGCAACAAAAGTGCCGAGTTATTACTAGATTAGGCGAGTGATAGCCAAAAACCTCCAGATACAGGTGTCCGCAACCCCGCCAACAATACTCTAGCGAGCGATTATATTGAATCACCTGATCATTCATCCACTCTCATGTTCATAGCGGTGGTACTGTGTTTCTGAGTTGATATCCAGGTCCATTAACAAGGCCCCTCAAGTCAGTTTTATTTTACTAATTAACAGGCACTACTACAACCAAAAGGGGAAAGTGGGAGCATACTAAACGCTTCAACTCCACTTCAAGAGCGCTTGTTGTTACTGATCGCTATTCATCACGACGATGGGGCAAATAAAGCATAGACTAAACCAGCCATATATTGTGACGATGATGAGGAAACCAGCTAAAAGTGGTCTTATTTTCTTTTGCTTAATTCATTAGTTGCACGCAGCCCGACAGCACTCAGGAGAGATTAAATCATCCACCACCGCAAGCTAATCTTTTAATTTCGCTCGTATTAGATCCGCCACCCGTACAGCTATGAGGACCTTAGGTACTAGAGAGGCTCGGAGCGCGCCTACCTAGGCTCAATATTCCCCCCTCAGTTCGTTCTGCAAGCGTAACGATCATTGATCCTCCATACAAAACCTAACCCTATACAGACTAGTACAAGGCACTGGGATTAAGTGTGCGAACCAAACGGGGTGTTGACAGGTGAGGGTCCGTTCACTCACTTTATCCGAGAGCCTTGTATGTACCCATGTATCCCAGCCGCCAAGTCCCACTAACTACCACCTCCCGGAGAGAGAAAAAATTAGGTTTTCCGTTGCGGGGAATTGAACCCCGATCTAGTCGGATCATGAATGAGAGCGACTGATGCTAACCATTACACCACAACGGATGATGTCTGGGATGCAGAGGTAGCTTTGCTGAGGAGGATTTCTACCAGCGCTACGCTGCCAAGGTGGTGCATCTTACACGGAACAATGTCTTCTGGATTGTGCACGGAGCGATAGAGAAGATTAGAGGTAATTAATTGTAGGTTGATTTATACTTATTGTCCCTTCTGCCATCTACTCAACCTACTAGACTGAAAGATACTACTAGTATATTTGGCTCTCCCCCCGGTCTAAGTCAGTGTGTAGGTACATTACAAGCAATGGAGTCACGATTATATCAAAAATAGGTCAAATTTGGACCTACTTAAACCCGCAGCCTTATACAAGCCATTCCGAAGGCTTAGTTTTAAAACTACGTCTTATAGAAAAACGTCAAAGTAATGTAATGTAATGCAATCACGTGCCAATCCTCTTCTGATCGGCGTGAGGAACAAACCTTGGCGCCAAGAGCAGTTTCGCAACAATGGGTAATGATTAATCTTCAGTTTTTCTGGCCATAGGCAAGAGGCAACAAAGATGGTAAGGAATTCAAACCCAAGCATATTGACACGAGCCCAAAGGCTCATTGGTGATACTATATTCACACCGCCCAGAGCAAATAGAAACTACGATGAGGCTGAGAAACCGCATGGCCGTTAGTCCAATCAAATGGATTCATTTAGTCACACCGAAAGCGACCCATGCCAAGAAAAACCACATGCACATGCATATGTTTTCTCTTCCACCACATCAACTCCAGAGAACTCTTTTCTCTGACTACAATGTCTATAGACATGTATGCCTTTGTAGATAGGAACATTCTTGTATTGTATACCTGTGGCTTGGATCACGGTAGTCTATAAGGACATGTCGACTTCGTAGACAGCGGGGTGGCTAGTGCAAATTAAATATCACTGCCTTCGTACACCTCCAGGCGTGCAATTAATATAAGGTCCATATATCTCTGGTGCGTCTAACCTTGGTGCAAAGTTGACTCTTGAGCCATGGCCACTTAAACTAGCTTTTAGATTACTATGGCATGCCTTACCTCTCCAACCCTTTGAGATTTGATGATGGGGGCCCTTGTTGGCTAGCAACTGGCAGCCCGGTTCTGAAGCTTCTGTTGCGGGTGAGGGAGTGGGTTGTGCTGCGGTTCGGGCCCCACGGCGTATATTTGTGGCGCCGGCGCTGGAGCTGTAAATACTGGGGAGCATATGAGGTCACACTCTACTAGTATCAAAGGTTAACTCGTTTGAGAAATTATAAAATTAACACTACCAGACTCTATCTAAATACCAGGCAAGCTGCCTATATGGCCCTCCAGTACTTGAACCACCTCCGCCCTTCGTTGTAGCTTAGGCCTAGGATGCTCGTCGAACATCATCTGCATCTCTCACGTCCAGGAAGTAATACTTGGAAATTTATGCTTCCTCTACAGATTCTTTGAGCATAGAGTAACTTTCCTACCCAGCTCCCATCCCAGCCGAGAGTACTAGATGCGCCACCGTCCTTGACCTTGTTTTATATTTAAACTTGATTATTGATAGGGGTCAAAAAACAGTAGTCATTCATGAATTCCGACCCTACGTGGGGCTCTCTGGTTATACTTTTACAAATATAGGATCAGCTCGACTCGAGCTCAAGAGGTGCATTCAATTTCAAATTATTATTATATATTATTACAAGCAGAGTGCGGCCTCCGGCCGCCCAAATGCAGCGAAGAAATGAAGGTGCGTGCGGTAATGCGATAGTAATTTCTTAGATTATTGTTGTCATTTTGGATTATTGGGTCATCCGGGCGTACAGGCACGCACTAAACCTCATTTCAATCTCTCCTTAGAGGTAATTCTGTGATTTATTAGCTCTAGTATGCGCTCTAAGTCATTCAATGAGTAGCCCATGATGAAGTGCTATTAGGGAAATTAGACCTTGATATATAAGAATACAGCTGCAGTTACGCTAGCGCTTGTTCCCTTTAACGCCAGCTCCCTTCCACCTCGGGAGTTGTTCTTTGTCTACTTGTGTAATGATATGCAATCAATATATATTAGAAATAGTAAGCAACCAATAGAAAACGCCCCTGGTGACGATGAGGAAGACTATATAGATCTATATATAGATTAGATAGGTTGTTATATATATAGATTAGATAGGTTATTGTATACTGTAGATCATGGGTGGGTGAGTGTATTGACGAACACCATGTACCAAATGATGGCGATCACCGCGGCCCGATATTAGCTAGTCGGTGAAGTCATGAACGGATTGAGAGATGACGGTTAAATTAAGGATGTCAGGTGCTGAAGCATGAAGGCTCGCAGTGAAGAATCCGCGGGGTGATAGCCCATGATGAAGGACTATTTGGTGTTTACGTATAAAACTTGCTTGATTACGTTTTTGTTTACACAAGTATTTAATTAAAATACACCGCTTATATATATACCTAGGTAGGCGGGCACTGTTATAGGTACAGATAGTAGGCGGGCGTCAGTGATAGAACGTTGTGGGTGATACATCCATGATTATTGAAGAGTCCTCGAAGGGGTCCACCCTACTAGCGGGTGTGTTTCTGTATCTACTTTCCTTCCTTTTTTTCTGTCGGATTGAGGCTCAACAAGCATTTGACCAATCCAGGGCCCCAACATTCCAGTCCAGTTCGTTATTCCTGAGAGTTTGCGGTATACTTAGGTAAGCATCATGAAACATCGGTACACGTATGCATAGCTATAGGCTAAGATAAAAAAGAACGTTAACCAGCTTTCACTAGACGGCTACTCCTCAAAGATACCAAAACCCTCACCCCAACGTACTTAAGATCTGTCTCAAAGGATTTAACTCCGGCGGATCCATCAGCTGATCAGTGTTGTAGATACAATACGATGTACGACAGCTGGAACCTTTCCCTACTGATATCATCGATCGCACTTTTTCTGGTGACAAGTGCCCCTCAACCTCGGTCTCATGCATCTATTATGCTATGCACGGCGTTTCTGGGGACTCGGCTGGCTGAAACAGGGAAAATCGGCTTTGTGGTCTACATTATCATGAGCGCGATTGTGCTCATCCTTTCACCCTTGCAGCTGCTCCTATTGTTCTATATATCACCCAAGCCTGAAACAAATCACGGAATTGTCGTACACTATCCTGTAGATGAAAACGGACCCATTAGCGTGGAGTAAGTCTTATCAGATATCCTGTATGACGACTCTAATGAGTGGTGGATCATCAGTATCGTCGCAGTTCACGGGCTCGGCTCCAATCCAGAATGGGCATGGACTTGGGGGGGGAATGGCACACAAAAGAAATGCATGTGGCTGAAAGACCTGCTCCCGAAGTCGGTTCCCCGGGCACGCATATTAACTTACAATCATAATTCTGCGTGGATGCGTGATGCCCCGGTGAAGACAGTGCGGGATTGCGGGAAGCAACTTTTAGCGGCATTGGATTCTTGCCGAGAGGAAGCAGAGGTACATACATTCAGCTTTTCCATCATGTATCCCAAGTTGAGATTTTATATCGCCCGTGCTAGCATTCTGACTAATGCACGGAATTATTGTAGGCAAAAAATCGGCCGATCATATTCATTGGACACAGTTTCGGTGGGATAATTATTAAGAAGGTAACGTAGCTAGCTGCTATCCTAGCTGGGTATAGCTTCATAGCTGACTTGATTAACTACAACCCCCAAAACAGGCCCTGGTCATGGCAAATTCTGAGAAAAGAAGTAGAAACGATGGATTGATAAAAGAATCAATGCGTGGGGCAATCTTTCTGGGCGTTCCACATGATGGGTCTCAACTCACCGCTTTTGGAAAGTTGGCCTCTTACTGCACCTACTGGCTCGGATCGAGTACGGAATTGTTGGAGGCGCTGCAATCGGGGTGCAGCTTCCTGCGGGAGTTAAACCAAGATTTCATTGATAGTTACGGCGAAAGTGATCTAGTTGACTTTTATGAGCTTCATCTGAGCAAAACTATGGGAATACCGCTGCTGATGGTAAGTACGATCCTTCGTATTCGGCCAAGTAGACTGCCATGAGAAACCTGACGCATTTGCGGAACCTCGGTACAGGGGGTAGATGCGCATTCTAGCACAAATCCAGGGGTGAAAAGGGTCGCGTTAGAATCGGATCATGTAGGAATGAATAAATTTGGTTCGGAAAAACAACACAACTATCAGTTGGTGTGCAGGCAAATTACAAGGATGGTGGCAAAGATAGAGGAAGGTACGCCTTTCGTTGATTAATCGGAGGATCCTATGTCAGCAGCTCATATTGTGATATAGACCAACAAAATCAACTTCTTGTGGAGAAGGAGAACCAATCAAGCGAAAGTAGGCTACTTTCACCCACTCCTAAAAGGGGGCCCAAGTGATAAACTGAAGAATTAGACGCGAGACGAGGGCAGATTCTTAGATGGATATCAAGGCTAGAGCCGCAAGACGACCTTGAAAGATTATATAGCAAGCGGCACGATGGGACTGGTACCTGGATTATGAGGCTACCTACCTATGAAAGATGGTTGGGGGCCAATGAAAGGTGTCTTCTGTGGTGTCATGGATCCGGTAGGTTGATACATTAACCTATTTTGTACCAATTGCAGGATACAGCTAACAATATTCAGCGGGCGTGGGCAAATCTGTACTTACGTTCGCGACCCACCGCCATCTTGATGAGGTGTTCATTTGGGCTAACAGATAGATCAGATCTGTGGTAATAAAGGACTTATGTAGTCGTTACCCTCCCAGCTCTCGTATTGGGGTCGCCTTCTTCTACTTCAGTTTCCAAAGGACTGCTGAGACTACATTATCCCTGCTATTTTCGGTTCTCATCAAGCAACTATGTTGGAGACAGGAGAATCTGCCAAAGAGTCTGACGGATCTTTATGAGAGGTGTGATGCCCAGGGCATATCATTGCCAACGCAGGAAGAGCTTCAAAGCGAGTTCGAAGGATTAATAGGAAATTTTAAAGAGGTAGTCCTGGTTTTGGATGCCCTGGACGAATGTCCAAAGGTTGTGAGGAAGGCCATCTGCAACTATATTGCCAAGCTATTGCAGAATACCCCCGATAAGTTGAAAATATTGGTGACTAGCCGTCCGGAGGACGACATTAGGATAGCCTTCAAGTCATCTACGTTTGAAACGATAGAGGTAGCAGCAAAAAATGTTACTCCCGATATCAAGTCATATGTTCTATATACTCTAGCAAATCAGGAAGGCTCCGGTTATGCTATCTGTGATGACATTAACTTACAGCAAGAGATATTTCATGCTTTGTTGTCTCATGCCGATGGAATGTAAGTGATACAGAACCCTATAACATCTGATATTCACGCTGTAGCTAAAGATTACTAGGTTTCTGTGGGTGCAGTCTCAGCTCGACTACGTCTACGAACTGCCGTCGAAGGCGCGGATTCAAAAGGCGTTGAAAGCCTTGCCAAAGGATATGAGAGAAACCTATCAACGGATTGTGGAAAAGATAAAGAAACAAATCGACGAGAACGTGGAGATTGCGAGGCTAGCATTGACTTGGGTAGTCTATTCTGCGCGACCTCTTCAGTCGGCCGCGCTCGCCTTTCTGGTCGCCGTTGAATCGACAGGCGAATGGGAGACGTTACTAAAGGGGCCCCAGCTATACGAAACAAGATGGTTGATGAATATCTGCTGTGGACTTCTAACAGCAAGAGATGACGTCGTCAGGCCGGTCCACTTTACTGTCGTGGAGTTTCTAAGAATGGGAGACTTTGTGAATAAAGACGAGTCTGTAGGGCATGGAGAGCTCGCGGCTAGGTGCATCGAGTGCTTGATTGGTGTGGCAGGGTCTCAAGGCCGCTTACTTTGGACCACCCCTGAGGAAGAATTTCTAGAGCAAGTTGGCGGACCAGGCCTTGTATACGCCATACAATTTTGGCATTACCACCTCGGTCTATCACCATTACCGCTGCCCCCAATATTGGAGGATCTATTCAAGGATTACATTGATAGCCCAACTGCTAGAAACAATTTTAGAGAAAAGGTTATCGTGTACAGTAGCGACGAAACTCCATCCCCGCTTATGATTTGTGCAGGATTTGGCATCCTACACGTATACAGCTCTGTTTACGCAGATACGTTATCCTCCGTTGACTTTGAGCAACAGCGTGAGGTATTACAGATTGCTGCAATGGGGGGCTCTGTGAGAGGGATTGAATTACTTTTGAACGTGTGGGGTAGACAGTTTGAGGAACTGGCGGAGCTTCTATCAGATGCCGCTATGCATGGGAAGACGGCGCTGGTGGAACATCTTCTGGATTATGGTCTCCGCCAGGACCTGATAGATTCAAAAACAGGACAACATCCTTTTATACCCGCAATCGGCAGGTCGCTGCAATGGGCACTGACGAGCGGTTATATTGAGACATCTCGTGTTCTTTTAGCCCGCATGGGCAACCCATCATTGACTGGTGGATCAGGATGGTGGGAGAGTGCGCTTGAAGACGCAGCGAATAGCGGAAGGATGGAGGTAGTGGAGCTCGTTGAGCAAGCAGGCAGAGGGTATAAAGTTGTGACGGACGGTGGCACGACCTATGGGAATGCCCTCAACGCCGTTGCATCTGATTCCCCGGCTGTCCCGCCCAGTAAAGAAGTGATACTCTATTTCCTGGAAAAGGGTCTCTCGCTTAACACGCCTGGACATTCGGGTCCCGTCCTATGTGGGGCATGTGCCCGTGTGGAAATGGACGTCAAGACAGTACAGCTCATGCTCGATAGGGGTGCAGACGTCAATGCACGAGGCGGCAGTTTTGCAACCCCGCTACAGGGAGCATGCGCCCAGGGAAATATAGACATCGTGGCTCTACTCATTAAGAACGGTGCCGACGTAAATGCGATTGGCGGGCTGCATGGTACCGCTCTCATGGCCGCATGCGATGATCCTTACGAGTATCGGAGTACGAGTGAGATAGTAGAATATCTCATAGCTAGTGGTTCCGATGTGAACATAAGGGCAGGACAATATGGAAGCGCCCTCCAAACAGCATCAGCCGACCTAGACCTAGCCCGCCGTTGTGCTCCTATACTGATCAGGAATGGAGCAGAGGTTAATGCTCTCGGGGGTAAGTACCATTCCGCTCTACAGGCAGCCGCGATAAGCGCCACAAACCCACAACCTATTCTAAGATCAGATGGAAGTACGCTTGCACTTCTATTACGCAGCGGAGCCAACCCTGATGTTTCTGGGGGAGGTCATCCCAGTGCATTGATGTCTGCATGTTATGCAGGGGACATGAAGCTTGTGAATCTGCTCATTTCCGCAGGCGCTGATGTGAATGTTTCTCACCATATCTATGGGACCGCCCTACAGTCTGCTTCCTATCGAGGCAATCAAGGCGTGGTAGAGCTCCTACTTTCAAAGGGTGCAGATGTAAACGCACTGGGTGGGAAATATGGCACCGCATTAGTGGCAGGATCTAGAGCTGGTAGCACCGACGTACTAAAAATACTTCTTTCGAATGGGGCCGATGTCAATGCGTCTGGAGGGCGTCATCCCAGTGCACTGACAGCTGCATGCGAGTCAAACAATATACAATGCGTGGAATTGCTTGAACTATATGGAGCCGATATCAATGCAGCGGGTGGGAAATATGGTAACGCATTACAAGCAGCAGCCCATGGGGGTTATACACATATCGTGGAGTATCTCCTGGCGAGAGCAGTAGACATCGTTTGCGTGGGGGGGAAGTACGGAACCGCACTTCAGGCGGCATCACATAAGGGACGAGAAGATGCTGTGGCTATGCTTATTTCCAAAGGTGCCACGGGCAACGAGCTAGTTGGGAAATACGGCACCAAACTGCGGAGAACATCACCCAAGAGGACTTCTGTGACTGTACCTTCGTTTTGCAAAAACGATTTCAGAGTTAGTCCATCGAGCGCCATTAAAGGCAGCTCTGTGTTGGTGTCTGAGTGTGCTAGTGGCAACACCACCCGCTCACGTCTGAAGGTTATTCTTGCCCAAGGAGCCGATGTCAATCAATGCTGTAAGATTTATGGAACTCCCCTCCTGGCTCTATGTGCTGCTGGTGCCGCTGGTCCCGATATATTCGTGGACTGTGTACGACTACTTCTTGCCAGAGGATCGGATGTCAAAGCATCAGGCGGGCGATTTGGCACCGTGATACAGGCCGCTGCTGGGGGCCGGGGCTCTCAGAATAAAAAGGCATGCGGAATGGTGGCAGAAATCCTCTTCAGGTTTGACGCGGACGTGAACGCAATAGGTGGCGTCTATGGCACAGCACTTCAGGCGGCATGCTACCGCGGTGATTATGAGTTGGCAAGAGGTCTTCTCAAACAGGGGGCAAATGTTAACGCCAGGGGTGGACGTTTCGGTTCTGCATTGATAGCTGCATCGCACAGTGGCCAATTAGACGTGATATCGAAGCTTATAGAACACAGCGCGGACATAAACATGGATATCTCACCATATGGAAGTGCTCTACAAGCTGCAGCCTACTCTGGTCATCATAAAGCCGTTCAGTTTCTCCTAGATCATGGTGCCAATATCAATCTCGGCGGTGGAAGATACGGGACGCCACTCAACGCTGCAATTGACAGAAATAGAGCATATGTTGCCGACCTTCTCCTCCGCTACGGGGCAGATGCCCGCACGAAAGGAGGCCGGCATGGTAATGCTCTCCAGGCAGCAGTTCATCATCGGAATCAAGGCCTCGTAGAGCTTCTTTTGGATTACGGTGCTGATGTCAATGCACATGGAGGCCTCTACGGAAGTGCTTTACAATCGGCAGTCCTCAATGGAGACGAAGATATAATCCAGCTCCTCTTAGAGAGAGGCGCCAGGATCAACAAAAAGGGTGGGAAATATAATAATGCTCTCCACGCGGCTAGTCTCAGCGGGAAAAAGTCAACGGTCAAGCTCGTCATTTCCCACGGGCTCGCGATAAACACCATCGGTGGACCGTACCACAATGCTCTCCAGTGCGCAGTGCTGAAGGGTGATAGATTCACGGTTCTATTACTCATCACAAGCGGATTCGACGTCAATTGCCAGGGTGGGAAATACGGAAATGCACTTCAGGCAGCAGCGGTGAGAGGATGGGTAACAATGATACGGCTTCTTATATTCAAGGGAGCAAATGTGAATGCCCAGGGAGGTAAATACCCGAATGCACTTCATGCCGCCATCGTCAAGAGACACAAAAGTTCCATTGAGTGCCTTCTGGAAAATGGAGCGGATATCCAGAGCCTCGACCCTGGATGTCTTGCAAGTGCTCGAATGCGGAATGATCAAGGGGTGCTCCAGATTCTGCAAAAAATATGTCACCCCACCCCCCGGATGTTGAGGTAAATATAATAACCGTTCTGTAATACTCATTGATGGAATACTACTGACATAATCGAACGGCTCGGTGAGGACGATCAGCAACACGTTCGAGAAGAGCATTGATGTTGTTTAACAGGGATGAGAATTATGGTTTTTCATTTTTTGGATACTTTCTGTGCAGAAATATCAGCATCTCACTGGTTATATGAGAAATGACTGGCTTTTACGTAGAGCGGATTATACAAAGATTCTACGCCGTATTAGTGCCTCGTAGTCCTAGTTTCATATTCAGCTCGCACGCACCGAAGCTTCACTGAAAAAGATCCGGTCCAAATGATCATTGAACTCGACACAAACCCTAACCCTGCGCAGACTTTGTATCGAGCCGCCAAGTCCCGCTAACTATCACCCCCAGCAAAAAAAAAAGAATTCCGTTGCGGGGAATTGAACCCCGATCTAGTCGGATCATGAATGAGAGCGACTGATGCTAACCATTACACCACAACGGATGATGCCTTGGTTGTGGAGTTAGTGTATGTGAGGACAATTCCTAGCGCTGCCAAGGTTGATTGTGCGAAGAGCGATAGAGACAGGACTGAGGAGCAGAGAGAATTGGAGACTCTACCAGCTATGTAAATGAATCAGTAAATGAATTGGATCTCGCCATACTTTTTTAGTGTGAAATGCATTGGAAAAGTGCTAGTAAATTAGGGCCGTCCCGATTTCCATGCGAAATGGATCGTTTTACTATGTAGAAACGAATCAAGAAATGACCTCGAATTACACATTATTTGATACCATACCCAACTAAAAATAAAAATAAAAATGGCTCGAGGTGGAACCTAGGAAACTGCGATTTCCCAGTCCACATCTCATCACCTACGCTACTGACTCTCAGTACCTTCTGGATATGACATTGGCGCTGGAGAATACATTTCTAGTCCCCCGGTGCAGCAGCGGAAAGGGCACCAAAACGGGGGAGCGAAAAAAAAGCATCAAGAAAAGCACCAAGAAAAAAGGCATCAGGAGAAGGACACCAGTGGAAATGAATCTTTTGTGCCTTTTCCACGAACGTCCCCAAGAAATGAATCAATAGGTTTATCCGTTGTCCCGACAAAGATGAAAAAGAATAGAAAAAGTAAATGGAAACTAAATGAGAGTAAAGGCAAACATCTGATGCCTCCCTTAGTTTCCGGCTCTCTTTTGCCTGTTGATCCTTGGGTATTGTATCGAACAACTAAGAATTACTCCAGGCTTGCTTGCAGATACCTAATACTCTCTGAACATCGGACAGCTGCTGGTGCCGTTACAATCGCTCTTTACTTTTTTCTTCTTTCTCCCTTTCGTCGCTGCGTACCTGAGGGTCTTAAATGGATTCGTTTCCCAAAACCCGCTGGGTGGGAAACGAATCCAACCATTCATTTCCACAGCTGGTGGAGAGATTGGTTTATACTTGTTGTCCCCTCTAACATTTCTTTTCTCCGGACTCATAACCTACTGGACCTTTTTGTTTTTGTTTTTGTTTAACTCGTTAATTGCATGCAGACGGTAGTCTATGGCAATACCACAACCCCAGAACCACCCTGCTAACTCCTAGCCACACCCAATAAAGGGCATTCAGCAAGCTGGCACTCATCCGCCGCCGCTACCTAACTACTAGTAAAAGAAAAGAAAGTAAAATCAAAACGCAAAAACGCACAAACGCACTACTTAGCAGCAATTTGTGTCTTCTCTCTTTCCCCCGGCCCCGGCCCCACCAAATAATTCCCATTGTACTTAAGCTTTCCAATTTCGTCTTTGCCCTCTCTGCTTATCCAAGTCTTTTCAATCGTGATAACCGCGCCCTATTCTTCTCGTCTTCTCTTGGCTCTGATCCCGCAGCTGTAGTCCGAGCCTCTTCTTCCGACCAGAGTTTGTGATTTAGGGCAGTACCAGGCCCATCTTCTGAGAGTCATGTTCAAGTTCCCTCCCCCGGTTGCGCATGCCCTGTTGTAGTTGTTAACCTCTTTTGTTGATTCGCCAGTGTTGGTGGCCCGTTATCCAGAGTCTTGTGTCTTCTTCTTCTTCTTGTTCGTCTGGGATAACCTACTGGACTGGAGGATACATACTACTAGTATATCCGACCCGATCCAAGCAAGGCAGTGAGCACATTGCGTACGATAGTGCAACCGCTAAAGTACCCTTGCACTGGAGTTGAGATACTTGCCATACCATATATATATCAAAAGTGCTCGTGCTCCACATCAAAGCTAGTCAGTGCGTGATCGATGCAGCTTGCTTACCAGATTTCACGGCCAAATTGAGGAACCAAATTGCATAATGTATCTATATAATTGTATCCAGTGAGTGACAGAGAACACCATGAATGTCTAGCTAATATTGACTTTGACCACCAATTGACTGTTGCTGTGTTGAGGTTTGGAACATTTCAATTTGGTGGGCGCCTTGGTTCCTGACTTGACACTTGTGATGAGTGGCTGTATATCAAGGGCTTCGACATACTATACCACCCCCCAAAACGTTCACCCACACACACACCACAAGACGGTATAGTTCCCGCCCAGACTTCATCGCACCACAAACGAAACCCCACCACAATCCGCCAAAACATAGCGTTAGCCCACAACGCAGGGACCAGACCCTGATAGATTCTTGGCATTGCATACATGGACATGTAGACACAACCCCCCCATGCATAGCCCGTCGGTAAACCGCCGCCCCCCCAGAAAAAGCGGCTTTACCTACCACCAGATCCAGCCTGGCATCCCTCCTACCAAACCACACATCACCACACAAACCCCACTCCCCTATTATAGGGGGTGTGGTTTGTGCGTGACGGGTGACGGATACATACCGGGTGATGCAGCATGACCAGGGGGATCCCGGGTGATGCAGCATGACGGGCGAGTGAGTGATGGGCTGTGTCTCCACCTCACGGGCATGGACTGTGGACAGTTCTAGGTGCATTAACGGGGCTAATTACAGCATCAGAGTGACCGCGTGAAGAAGAAGAAGAAGAAGACGAGCAAAGACAAGAAGCAGAAGCAGAATCCATGTACAAAAAGAGCCAACCCAGAAGACTCCGCCCAACACCACAACCCTAACCCTGCACACAATTGTCCGTCACACAAGACATCCCCCGCAACAGAAGAAGCAAAGAATAGAAGAGTAATAAAAAAGAACACCCCCCCCCCCAGCGCCCAACATCTACAGATTGCCCCTCTCCGCCTGGTCCCTCTCGATCGCCTCAAACAGGCTCCTAAAGTTGCCCGCGCCAAAGCCCGAGAAGCCGTTGCGCTGTATAATCTCGATAAACACCGTGGGCCGGTCCATGAGCGGCTTCGTAAACAGCTGCAGCAGATAGCCGCCCTCGTCGAAATCAACGAGGATGCCGAGCTCCTGCAGCACGCGAAAGTCCTCCTGCAGCCGCATGCCGGCGGCCGCGAGGCGCTTGGCCATCTGCGCGTAGTACGTGTCGGGCACGGAGATGAAGGCCACGCCGCGCGCCTTCATGTTGATGACGGCCGAGACGATGTCGGTGGTGCGCAGCGCAATGTGTTGCACGCCCGAGCCGTTGAAGAATTCAACGTACTCCTCGATCTGCGACTTGCGCTTGCCGTGGGCGGGCTCGTTGATGGGCATCTTGACGAGCTCGTTGGGCGAGGCCATGACGATGGACTTTAGCGCAGAGTACTCGGTGAAGACGTCCTTGTCGTCGACGGACCAGAAGCGGTGGAAGCCGAGTGCTTGCTCGTAGCTGTCGGGGTCGGGGGGTCAGTATAAGTTGATTAGCTAGCGGACGGAGGGGAAACCCACTAGTCGCACGCCGCCTCCATCTCGTTCCAGTCCTGGTTGCCCACGCAGTGATCAATGGCCTCGAGCCTGACCTCGGGCAAGAACTTTGCCATCGGATCCACCTCCGTCACCGCGCGATACCCGGGCAGGAACGCGCCGCTGAACCTGCTGCGGTCGACCAGCGTGTGTATCGTGTCGCCATACGTCTTGAGGCTGGCCACGACCACCTCGCCGCCCTCGTCCTTGAGCACCCTCGGCGGCGCCACGCTGACGGCGCCGTTGGCCATGGCGCGGTTGTAGATCTTGTACACGTCGTCGACCTGGAAGGCCACGTCCTTGACGGCGTCGCCGTGCTCCGTCATGTGCCTGTGCACGAGCTCGAGCTCGGCCGTGTCCTCGGCGGAGAGCTCGGCGGGGGCGGCCGTGGGGGCGCGCAGCGGGGAGGTGAGCACAAATGTCACGAGCCCGTTGGAGACGACGTGGGAGGCGAGGGAGCGGCAGCCGGTCTCGAGCCCGCGGTAGGCCACGGCGTGGAAGCCCATGCGTGTGATGTAGTATGAGGCTGCCTGCTTGGCGTTTCCAACGTACCTATATATATATATATGTATATGTTAGGGATTGTGCTACAGCGGGCCAGATGTGCGTGAGGGGGATTGCTCACCAGTGCACATGGTCGTAGCCACGGTACTCTGTGTTGTCGCGGGCGGCGGAGGCAGACTGCACGCCGGAGAGAGGGAATGTCTGGCCCGTGGAGGTTATGACATGGGAGCTCGGGGGAGAGGACGAGAGGGCTGATGGAGGCATTATGGCTATAGGGCAGCAGGTCAAGCTTGTGGGGGGGGGGGGGGTATTCTTGTTGCTGTGCACTGCGGTGAAACGTTTGTATATATATTTCTATTTCTATATCTGTGAATGTGGAAGTGGAAGTGGAAGTGGATGTGGATGTGTTCTTGCTAAGGTTCAATGCAGGAAGAAGTGTGTGTGTACTGTCGACAGAGAGAGGGGGCCAAACACCGAGAGCAGCAGGAGGAGCTGTGGAGTTTAATAAAGAGACGTCTCATCGAGCTCGTCGGTACATGGCCACCATAGCTGGGCCTTCGTGCGAGTCGTGAACGGCGTGGGTTAGGAAACGTTCACTGAGAGCCGGTTGGACACGGCTAGACGCGGGTTGTTGTTGTTGTGGCGATCCTGCATGACGGCATCAACACGGCCAAGGACAAGGTCAACATGACTTGACGCAGGGGGGCAGCACGGCTAGAGATGGCAGCTGGAGCCTGGGGGGACACTGGGGGGATGGACATTGGGGGGACACTGGGGGGGGCACTGGGGGGGGCCACTGGGGGACACTGGAGGACACTGGGGACACTGGGGACACTGAGAGCACTCGAGGGGCATCATACATCATTAAGGGGGCTGTTGGTCTTTCTGTCACCTCCTCAGGCCATATATCCAGTCTGCAGCACCTGTCCACAATACTGGCAGTCCACACTACACAATACACACACTACACACCTGTCCTCACAACACAGGTCCCTCTCCATCTACAGCCACTCCTCTCAGCTATCCAGCTATCCCAACTCTCAGCTATCCCAAGCTACACACACACACACACACACAGCTGCAATGGCCGCCACCACCCTCGACCTCACACCCAACGACCTCCGCGTGCTCACAAGCATCTTCGACACCCCCCCTCCGCCCCTCATCGACAGCACCCTGCCCCCCGACCCGCACGTCTCCTCCGCCCTCCTCCCCTCCCTAAAGTCCACCGAGCGCCTCGCCATCGCCGCCGCCGAGGCATCGGACCTGCCCACCGCCCACTCGCTCCTCCTCACGCTCACGAGCATGCACCCAAACTACGCATCGGGCTTCAACAACCTCGCCCAGGTGCTGCGCCTCATCTCCGCGCCCATCGAGGACATTCTCGCCGCGCTCGACACCGCCATCGCCCTCGCGGCACCCAGCGACGCCGCCGCCAGCGTCAGTGCCGCCCAGGCGAACCTGCTCAAGATGGCCTACACGCAGCGGGGCGCGCTGTGGTACGCAGAGTGGAAGCGCACGGCCGAGGAGGCGTGCGAGGAGCGGGCGAGGCGGGACTTTGAGGAGGGGGGCAGGTGGGGCAGCGGCGTGGCGAGGGAGATGGCCGTCAGGACGAATCCGTATGCCAGGCTGTGTGGCGCGATTGTGAAGGAGGCGCTGACGAGGGAGTATATGGGGCAGGGGGGGGTGTGTGGGAAGTAGCTGCGGGGGGTTCTTTCTTTCTTTCCTGATGCCGCTGTGGCCTATTCTATTCTATTCTATTCTGTTCTGTTCTATGACATTGTTCGGTTTGTTCCTTTTGAGGGCGTTTTTTTCTATAGGCTGTGATTAGATGGGTTGGATTGTAGACGGCAGGTTCTTTGCAGAATAATGGATTACGCTTTTCAATTACAATCATATCATAGGCCCCCCCGCCCCCGCACGCGTGCAGGGAGTGGGGGGCATCAACAAGATTTGTATCATCATACACATCCCCATGGTAAACCGTCTGTAGGCGTTTGCACGGCACAAAGAGGGTGGGAGCCCGCACAAGACACAGTAATGCTGACCGCATGGAGCGGCTTTGTCACCCACAGCACCGTCCAATGCCCACAGTCCCAGGCCTTATCATGGCATCCGATAAATCCGGGGTGGTTCATGACCGCACAGACTGTCCCAGAGCACACATGTACCCTACTCTGGGTGCCGGTGATAAGGGAGACTCACCAACCCAACTGCTGCATGCAGGTATCCGTTGAAGCAGTGGTGGGTAGCTGCAGCGCCGGTGCATCACGATCATCGAGATGACCTCGAGGCCGAAGCCATGGCCGTGTGTCTGTCGCCCCTCGTATGTATGTACGTACTGGGAGCCTGTAATGGCAATGAATGCCTACAGACCGACAGACGAGCAGGGCATGCCGGTTCTACTGAATCATGCGTTGTCACTGAAGCGTGGGACTGGCTGGGACAGCTGCCCCTAAGCCACATTCAGCCGGCCGCGCTAGTACCGCAAGTGGTAGTAGTAGTAGACTAGACTACATGGGTAGTAGTAGTAGAAAGCTTATCGGTAGTAGCGCGGCTGGCGTCGGCTACACACACGTGGTTATCTAATCAATCGCTTGGCCGCGTTCACCTTCCCGATGCATGGTGGCCCGATGCGGGTATGTACTACGCTGGTAGGGGTTAGTCTGTGGACAGTGAGGACTGAACGTCATTGAGATGGCCTCTTCTATCCGTCTCAAAGCGAGCTGTGCAATTGATGCAACAATGGGCAGGAAGGGGAAGGAAGGGGAAGGAAGGGGAAGGAGCACGACATGACGGTTGGCTTCATCATGGGATGGGGGAGGAGGAGGAGGAGGATGGATCATGGAGTCCAGACCTCCCTCCAGTACGAGTACTTATTGTGCACTTCTCCCCCTCCCCCCCTCCAGGTGTCATTCTACCCAAGAATAGTACATCAATGCTGTCCGGATTCTGTTGACATATATATATACACAACTGGCGGGTAAAATGACAATCATCAAGGACTCGTTCCACTCGCTGGAGCTCCCTGTGCTGCTCTCCCTCTCAAAGATGTCCGTCCTGTCGAGCCTCTCCATCCTGCTGTCCTCACTGGCTGTGTATCTTGCCTCGCTCGTGTTCTACCGTCTCTATCTGCACCCGCTGGCAAAGCACCCCGGCCCATTCCTGGCACGGACCACAGACTGGTTTGTCCTCCCCTCCTTGTTCCTGAAAAACATAAAGAAATCCCCCTGACATCCCCAACAATATCCAGGTACAATGTCTACCACGCCTACCTCGGCGACCGCCATCTCGCCCTGCACAAGGCCCACCTCAAGTACGGCCCCGTCGTCCGCTTCGCCCCAAACCTCATCTCCATAAACTCCTCCACGGCCCTAAAGACAATCTACGGCCACAGCCCCGCCTCGCGCTCGCTGCAGAAGGGCTCCTTCTACTCGGCCTTCCCCGCCGTCAAGGGCGTCTACAACACGCACAACTGCATCAACAAGGCCGAGCACGGCCGCAAGCGCCGCGTGCTCTCGGCCGCCTTCTCGGAGAATGCGCTCAAGAGCATGGAGGACCTAGTGCTGGGCAACATCCAGGTGTTTGTCGACGAGATTGAGAGGCGCAGCGTGCAGCTCAAGAAGGGCGTCGACATGGGCGAGATGTTTAGCTGGCTGACGTTTGATGTCATGGGGGAGCTGTGCTTTGGAAAGAGCTTTGGCATGCTGAGGGATGAGACGACGAGGTTTGTGACGCACCTGATTGCGCAGGCGGCGCACAGCCACTATATCGTGAGTGCCCCCCCCCCCCCCCCCAAAGCAACAAAGGAAATATCCCCCCCTGTGAATCCATGTGCTAATTGGGGTCGAGTAGAACGGAAACTACCTCCCCCTCGCCACGCTCAAGATCTCGCGGATCCTCTTCCCCACGATCCAGCGCGACAGATGGCGATTCATCCAGCACTCGCGCGGCTGTGCCAACGAGCGCATGAAGCTCGGCGCCGACTACAAGAAGGACTTTTTCCACCACCTGCTCGACGCCAAGGACCCCGAGACCGGGAAAGGCTTTGAAACCGCCGAGCTCTGGGGCGAGGCCAACGTGCTCATGATTGCGTTAGCACCCCCACCCCCACCCCTGTCACAACGCAATTACATGTCCAACTGATCATTGATACCCATTTTACAGCGGCTCCGACACCACCGCCACCGCGCTCGCAGCAACACTCTTCTACCTGCTCCGCAACCCGGCCAAGCTCGCCACGCTGCAGAAGGAGATCCGCGGCATGTTTTCCAGCGCCGACGAGATTGTGGGCGGCAAGCAGCTCACAGACTGCCACTACCTCAAGGCCTGCCTCGACGAGGCCATGCGCCTCGCGCCCCCTGTCCCCGGCCTGCTCCCCCGCGAGGTCACAGCGCCCGAGGGACTCACTGTCGACGGCGTCTTTCTCCCCTGCGGCGTAAGCCCCCCCCCCCCCCCCCCTCAATATAGTAGTAGAGCTGGAGACTAACCCAACACACACAGACCGTCACCGGCACGCCCATCTACGCGCTGCACCACAACCCCGCCTACTTCCCCGACCCGCACGCCTTCGACCCCGAGCGCTGGCTGGCGCCCTACACGGCGCCCGACGCCGTCGAGGCCGCCCGCGCCGCCTTCACCCCCTTCTCCATCGGCCCGCGCGGCTGCATCGGCAAGTCGGTCGCGTACGTTGAGCTGCGGCTCACGGTGGCGCGCCTGATGTGGGAGTTTGAGATGCGCGAGGTGGCGCAGGAGGGAAAGGGCGTGCTGTGGAGGGAGGGCGTTGCCGTGGTGGAGGACGAGGAGTTTAGGTTGTTGGACCACTTCACGAGTAGGAAGGAGGGGCCGGTGGTGGTGTTTGAGAAGAGGTAGTGGCGGTGGGGTGGGGTGTGTTTGTTTTTTCTTTTCTTCTGTTCTTCCGCCGGGTGGGCGGTTGTTTATGGCTGTGTAATGAATGAATGAATGTGGGTTAATGAGCACTTGGTTTGTATGTTGAGCGTGGAGTAATAGTTGCGCGGACAGAGTTCCTGTCGGAGTCAATAAAAACTGTCTCTGCTACCACTGGTGCAAGAAGTAAAATCAACCCTGCCCGCACTAGCAAACACTAGGGGCATCTTGGCGTCTGTCTAGCTAGCTTGATATAGTACCCAGGCAGCCACCGACACAAGATTCAGTGGTGTAGGGGTATCACGGGCGCTTGCCATGTTTACATGATTTGCGCCCGACCCGGGTTCGATTCCCGGCTGATTCATCGGACAAGAACAAGACTTGGATCCAGGTAGTGTTCCTTTTGTCGTTTTATTTTGTTTTGTTGGTGGTAGGCAGTGGGGGGATAGGGTGGAGGTGATGGCCGCGGAAGAGAGCAACGGAATGGGAGTCATGGTGTGTCACTCGGTGGGTTTTTGTATGGCCGAAAATGTTGATACTCGTGCTTGCACCCCGTAGGCTATGAAACTCGCTGGTCTTCTTCGTCATCCCAGAAAGCCCCTCCACCCACCGCCATCTCAACAAAGAAACGAGTCTGGAGATATGAGATAGCGTCTGCGCAACGAGAACCAGCGCAATAGCGTTTTTTTCCGCAGAGGCACAATTGTCGATGGCCTTTCTGAAAAATTGCGGTATATATCTGTGCACATCGGTGACTTCCCCCGGACCCGCCACGTCTCCGGCTGCATATGTAGGTATGTAGGTATGTGGGTATGTGCTCTCTGAATATGCACACACACACACGAACCATGTATGTACATTTCCAACTCAGGTTCACCTTCCAACACAGGTTCACACGCTATCATAATAGCCAGGCGAGGAGAGGAACAGAGGGGGTGTCATTGGCCGGTTCGTGGGGCCCGTAGAGGGGGGGGGGGGGTAGAGTTTAGTTTGTTTGGCCGATGGTTCAAGCCAAACTACATGTAGAGTATATATATAGGCCGGAGATACAATATCATTCTCATTCGTGGCCGAGCTGGCCGCGGGGAAGGAAGGGGTGCTGGCTGGAGATGGTGTCTTGGGTCGTGCCGGCGTGTGGCTTGCTTGGGGTGTGGAAATACCCTGGATATATGTACGTATATGTACTCGCAGGTGACCCTACGATCGGGGGCGGAAGGACGGGGGGGGGGGAGGGAATGTATGTATGTTCCTGCGGTTTTTGTTTTTGTGCCACTCCTGCCTGTATATATCTATCTGCCTAAAACGACACGATGGAGATCAGATCTGGCCGCGTAAATGATAATGAATACCGGCCCCCATAGTCTAAATGCTTTTTTTCTTTGGATGAGAAATCTTTTGTGAATCTAGATGTCCGAGTGAGAGCTCATGAAGGACCTACGTCCCGCCAAAAAGAAAGAAAGAAAGAGAAACGCCGAAGCCAGAACCTGAAGAAAGAACCCCGAAGAAAGAAGGAAGAAAGCCAGCCAAACCCCCAGGACATACATATCTATCTATCAATTCTCCAAGCCTACATCTAAGCCGGCGGCGGGAATGCGCCACCCCTCGCCATCTTCTTTGCTCTCTGGTCTCTCCTGTTATGGTTGGCCCTACTCCCTTTGCTTGCCTCCTTGTTTGCCCTCCCCTGCATCGTCTCCTTTTCTCCACTCGGGCCCGCGACATTGCCGCCGCCCCTCCCTCTGCCACCTCTTCCGCCCCTCCCGCCGCCGCCGCCCCTCTCACCGCGGATACGGCCACCCCTCCCCCGGTCCCCGCGGCCACTATCCTCCTCCCCCTCCGCCGGCGCGCTCCACCGCGTACTCTCAAGCACCACCGTCTGCTGGCCGCCACCACCGCCCACATCGCCATACCGCCGCTCTAGCATCCTGAGCCTCCTCGGCTCGCGCTCAAGCATGATCTTCCACCCCTCGATGGCCTCATCCGTCATGCGCGTCTCGGCCTTCAGCGCGCTCCTGCCCGCGCTCCTGCGCGTCTCGGCGTCGCGGCCAAACACGGCCCCGTCACGGCGATACGCGTCCCACAGCGCCTTCTCGGCGGGGTCATCGTTGCTGTCTGCGGCTGCGGCTGCGGCTGAGGGGCGCGGGGCGGGGTCCGCGTCGTTGGTGGGGTCGACGGCGCCGCCGACGTCGGTGGCGTCGTAGGTGTCGTCGCGCTCGTCGTCGTCGAGGGAGATGGCGGCGAGGGCGGAGAGGATGGAGGTCTTGGAGGGGGCGTCGGTCCTGAGGAGGGTGTCGGCGGTGAGGGTGGCGTTCTTGCGCCCGACGTGGAGGTTGCGAAGGGTGGCGGAGGAGAGTGTGTCGAGGGCATCGTTGTCGTATCTGTTGCGGCGAGTGATGGGCGCGGGGGTGTGTTTGGTAGTTGGCTGCGGGGTGGGCGCGGATGCGGACGCAGGTGTGGATGAGGGGGCTATATCTGGTGGAATGCTATATGGATGTTAGTTACGACTCTGTGTATAATATGTGGGCGAGCCTTACTATTCCTCTGACCGGTCTGCAGTGGCCAATGCCTGCGGCAGCGACTCCTCCAGCAGCGCGCTGGTGACCTGCTCCACATCGCCATCAAACGCCTCCAGGCACCGCCGCAGAAAGCCGCTGCCCAGGTCCGGAAACAGCTCCCGTATCGTGGCGACCTTGCCCATGGTCTCGACCTCCTCCTCCTCAGTCGGGCCCACCATCTTGCCCTTGCCCTTATCCTTCTTCCCCCCCTCAACAACAACCTTCCTCCGCACTACCCTCGGCCGCCCAAAGCGCTCCAGCGCACCCAGCAACGCATCGACCCGCGCCTCCTCCGGCGTCTCGCGCGACACCCTCCGCAGCGCGCCCACAAAGCTCGTCTCCTCCACGAGGCTCCGCAGAAACGCCTTCTCCTTCCCCGCGCTCCCGCCAACACGCGGGTTCTCTGCCGCGCCAATCAGCACATACACCCGGTCCGTCACCAGGCTCCAGTTGCCCTTACGCCCCGTGTCTGGAGCGGGGCCCGCAACCTCCAGCACGGCGGTGCGGAACTCGCGCACACGCCCGCTGTCGACGCACACGTCCACCCAGTCGTCGCCCGCCAAGAAGGTCTCTGCCGCGCGGCGGCTGAAGCGGAACAGGGCCTCGAGGCCCTCGCTGCCAGCGCCCTTTCCGGCGATGACGCTGCGCAACATGGTCTCGACGGTTGTCTCATAGCGGCGCCAGGCGGGCGGAGTGTCGAGTGCTGTGCGCAGCAGGCGGGAGCGCGGGAAGGAGGTGGAGAGGGAGCGCAGGAAGGTGGGGGTTGTGTAGGGCGGGGGGAGGGCGAGAGGGGAGGGGAGGGTGAAGAGGCGGTGGAGAAGAGTGGCGACTTTGCGTTTGAGGGTCTGCTGGGCGGGGGTACTGGGGGGAGGGGAGTGTGCGAGATAGGTGCTGAGGAAGGTGCTGAGCGTGGGGTCTGGGAGGGAGGTGCTGGCGAAGGCGGGGGCGGGCGTCTGCAGGTGGTGCGTGAGGCAGAGCGTCCACAGCTCGTAGGCACTGTCGGGGACCGAGGGGTGCTCCGCGGGCGGCGGGAAGGGGGCGATTGGGATGGACATTGAGGGGGGCGGTGTTGGTGCTTGGTGTTGAGGTTGGAGCTGAAGCTTTGGGAGATGCGTGCCGCTGACTGCGGGTTGCCTGGAGCTGTGAAAAAGGCAGGGTAACCCTGCTGCCGGGTGATCATTGACAGGAAATGATCGGTTGGTGGGTTAATGGCTGTGGGTCAGGTGTTCAGATCCTACGGGAACCGCAGCCGGTGAAGGCTGTCCATAAATAGAAAAGCACGAGTGATTGTATCATGATGATGGGCAAAGAAAAGAAAGAAAGCGAGGCATACAAGATACAAGCAAAATACACACTACTAGGGGTGCGCCACCTCGCGACCGCGAGGTCTCCTTCTCTCCCATCTCCGTGTAGTATTTAGGCAACTCCAATAGTTACATGTAGTTAGTTTTGTCTTAGCCTTCTCATACCCAGTTCTCCCAACCATGCATGTCGCATAAATGCCTTAATCTTGCTGTAGCGACTCGGATCCATCTCTTTCCGCTAATTATCAGCTATCTCTGCCAGCTCCAGTGCCAGCTCAGGCATGCCCGCTCTAATGCCAGCTCTAACGCCCGCTCCGGTGCCCGCTCCAATGCCAGCTCCGGTGCCCGCTCCGGTGCCATCTCCAATGCCGGCTCCGGTGCCAGCTCCAATATATGCCGGCTCCAGTGCCGGCTCCAGTGCCAGCTCCAGTGCCGGCTCCAGTGCCAGCTCCAGTGCAGCTCCAGTGCCCGCTCCAGTGCCCGCTCCGATATATGCCAGCTCCCTTCACCGTTCCTCCACCTCCACCGCTCCTCCACCCCCCACCCCCCACTGGTCGCCCCTCCCCCGCACCCCCCGCCCTCTACTGCTCGTCCCACCCCCCTCCACTGCTCCTCGCTCCTCCCTACCCCTCCTTCACCTCCCGCCGCTCATAGTTGACTACTAAATAGTTATATTTGTTATTTAATTATAAAGAGTTTCGTTGGGTGGGCTGGTTTCCATGCCGGTAAGGTCAGGGTTAGGGTTTTGGCTGACCGCCAGCAGGAATGAGGGAGGGTAACCGTCCCAGGCAGGCAGGGTAACAGCACCTAATCAGGCAGGGTAACCGCACCAAAGACACGGAATTTGATGTGTCGTGCTTACTAAATACCCCTGTCGCTCTCAACCAATCAGATTGCAACAAACTACGGAAAGTGTTATTCCAGTACATATTAGATATAGAGACACAATTAATGAATTAAACAAAAAGAAAAAGGCTACGTAGAGACACAGTAGTCTTTGTGCCCACTCCTTAATTCGACCCGCAGGTTATCTGCCCTTGGGCTCGTATATATTAATGGTTTCCGAGTCAATTGACGGCCTGCCTGCGCCACAAAATTATGATAGTATATTAGGACTGAGGCCGGCCTCAACCTTTAGTAACTGGACTAGTTACCTATTTAAAAAAAAGATTAGCTACTGGAAAAACACCAATTGCTGATTTACTGGGTATCCACTTAGCAGCGAGTACATGGGGGGCAGCGGGAATGTGTGAATGAAGAAAAATCTGTTCTCATTATATTTGAGGAAGATAAACAAGGAGGAGTATAGTGGGACATGACGTGTCGGAGGTGGCTGGAGCTATAATCTTTCCGAGCTATGAATAATAATAAAAATGGCACCTGCTTAGTTGAACTGGAAGATTATGGAAATATCGAGAATTGCGGAGCTTATATTGGAGGCACAAACTGGTACCTCAAGCTAGCTTGAAAATGGACCATGCAGAGAGAGTTAGGGAAATGACGAACCTAACAGATTGCTGACCATGTATGGATAGAATACCAAACAAGTGTTTTTAATCCGTCTTGGCTAGCGATAATCCAATCCGAGCCAAACTGATGGTGACATTTTCTAGGGACTAGCTAGCTATAGGCCATTCAGAAAATCCCGATAGATAGGCTTATTTGTTGAGTCTGGGAGCGCCCACGAGGAAGCCGAGGGGGCCACAACAGACTATACACCTAGCTTTAAAAAGGCCTACAAGTCTGGTGCATTCGGTAAGGCGGGCTGTCTCGAGCCCTCGACTCGAGCTTTTTTTTTTTCATTTATATCATATTCGAGTAGAAACCCTAACCCTACAGACACCTCTTTCCGTGAAGTGATACAAGGATTGGATATTCGAGACCATTGTAAAGCTCGAATGCAGCCCGAGTTTACTTGGCGCTCGCCGACCACTGCACAACATTATAATATGATGCCAAGCACCAGCGATCAACAAATCCTGCTAGTGCACCATTGACCCCCATATTCCAATCTCCGCGGTGGTCATGAGTCGGTAGATTACACTGTCGAGGGAGAGCATGTTAAACCTAAGCGCATTTATGGAGGGGTGTTTTTTGGCTCTTTACTCGTAGAAAATATATACAAACACCATTGCATTAAACCTAACCCTGGTTCAGGGCGTGGCCGTTGGAAATCTTTGCCCAACGTCAACTACTTTCTGTACGATTGTAGCGGGAGATTAACTAGAAGCTCTACAGAATTGACATCAACGTTCTCATAACTACTTCCTTGGTGGAGGCTGTGCTGCTGTCTTCTTTTCTTTTCTTTTCGTCTTTTTTTTTTCCTTAAAAGGGAACCCAGAACCGTGACAAACAAACAGTTGCCCTGCTGACTGAAAGGTTACCACGTCAAGTTGTTACCCCAGCTTCATAAAAGCAAAATAATCCACCCAATATCGATACCACTGCGGAGCACCACCTCAAAGAAAGGGAGTAAATGTCGTAAAATTCGTTCTGCATAACTACTTGTACTTCGTCGTTGCCTTTGCTGACATTCCTCTCCCCATCTAACCAAGCACACAAAATAGCTACTTTTTATTCAACGCATCATCTTCCTGCAATTTCACTCGGTACACTAACTCGTATCTTCATCCCAGCCTATAACCATTCACCTCGTAAAACAGGAACCAGAGCAGCGTTAATGAAAAAGAGAGGAAAAAATAAAATCGAATGAAAAAAGATAAAATGGCATACTAAAAGGTAGAGGAGCAATCCATAAGGTAAGAAGAGGAAGGATAAAGAGAGGAGGGGGGGAACCGGAATGCCTAAGTAGCCATCAATCAAGCTGCCTCATCCACATAATCGCAATATTCAACAATGAAAAGGATCCGTCGAGATCCTTAAAGATCATGTATCAATGGCAAAAAAGATCTTGCCATCCTTCACTGCACTGATAAAAGAATTAAAATAGCAATTTTGTTTTTGCTCTTCACTTCTTCCCCCCCCCCCCCCTCTTCATTTCTGACTATTATCCACCCCTACGTGATTTCCTTCCATGGTTTTCAGAGGCTTGGCTTAAACGCCCAACCTTCTTCTAAGTTCACGCTCAGTCTCGCCTTCTTCCTCAATCATATTTTCGAGGCCATGCACCTCCGCCTCCTGTGCCTGAGCGGCCGCAGCAGCCGCCTGCGCAATAAGGATAGCCTCACCGGCGGTTTTCTCGAGGTCCTGCTGCACGCCGCTGCTGATACCACCCTGGCCAATAAGCGCAGGATCAACCATATCCATTTCGTTGTGCTGGTGGTGTGTGTATTCATTAGTGTCAAGATCCCCGGTAAGGGAGTTCATGGCGACGACCGGAGCAGGGTTATGGAGAGGGTAAGTAGTATGGTGTTCCTGATGAACATAGTCGTAACCGTTCTGTGGCTGTGGTGGTGTCTGGGTGGGCTGCATGGAGTGCGGTTGATAGCGCTCAGTCCGAATCTCAAGAGGGAGTTCGTTGAGGTTAGATAGGAGACGAGAAATGATCTCGTGCAACGGAAGGCGACGGTGGGGAAGATGTGCACGCATGGATTTGTATCCTCTCTCGAGGTCACGGGCGCCCCACAAGACAGACCGTTCGCCGATGGTGTCCCATGGTATGGACTTTTCCTCTTTAGCCTGGGATTCGCGGATTCTGTAGGTGTCAGTGGGGTGTGTTGTGGCAAAAGACGGAAGGGGGGGGGGGCTTACTGTTCCAATATCCAGACTTTATCTCCGACTTTCATGTCCTCAACGTTGAGCTTGACTTTGCGCTTCTTCCACAGGGCGCCTCGGCTTTCTCCTGCGGGAACTCCGGTGACTCTGGCACGCTGCTGCTTCATCTTATTCCATTTGTATCTGCACTGGATACGACTCCTCTTATTGCCCATCAGTTCACTGACACTGGTCCAGTTAATCTCTTCCTCGCCTTCAACCTCGTCAGCCTCTAGGTCGATGTCTTCCTGCCTGACGTTATTTCCTTTGTTGGCCCTGATAGTTGACAAGACAATCTTCAAGACTCTCCGGAGCTCGGACTCTTCATCCTCGGCCCATCGGTCTCTTCCACGGTCTTTACCACACTTGACGTAATTCCTCCATCTGTCACGACAGTCCTCGCCCATACGGCCCATGGCATCACCAACGTCCTTCCAGCTACTTCCTTTCTCGGCGACAAGGCGAGCAAGCTCTTCGTCATCTTCGGTAGTCCATTTTGCTCGCTGCTGGAATACATGGTAGGAGCGGCGGACATGCTTGTAGATGCTTGCCCTACTACGGTTGGGGAGGACGCCACAAACACTTTCCCAGAAATCGTCCTTTTTACGGTCATTGGACCAGACACGTGAGCAAAGATCGGCATGACTGAGTTTGTGAATCCCCATGTACTCGGAAAGGTGCTTGTCGATAGCATGCCGTTCGTCGAGCGTGAAAGTACCGCCATTTCCAGAAGCACCTGCGCCACCAGAGATTCCATCAACGGGAGTAGAGACGGTGGTTGGCTTGCGGGCACGTGGTGGACGTTTTGCAGCTACGGGGGTGGGAGGAAGGACACTATCAGCGGGGAGTCGACGTTTTCGTTTCGATTTGTCGCCGCCCATTTCGTCTGCCTCGTCGTCTTGCCCTGCGGCGGCATCGAGAGCACGAAGAGCGGGGTCGACCAGCTTATTCGGATCGTCTTCGGGGAGCCGTTTGCGTTTATAGCTGGTTTGGGCTTTGGCTTTATTGGCGTTACGAAGGGGAGATACCAAAGTTGCAAGATCAGCGTCGAATTCGTTGCCAGTGAGCTCCTCTCCCATCATGACGACGTCCTGTAAATCTGAAATGTTGGACTGCGGAATGGGATTGTGTTTTGACATGTGAGCCGCGAGATGTTGGGAGATGATACGGTCAGAGTCTGGGATTTCATGGAGAGTGTGGTGCTGAAGGTCTGTGTATTGGAGGAGTGCGAGATCCTCGGCCTGTGAGGTAGCGTTGGTGGTAGGATTTGTAAGAGTGGGAGGATTGGTAGGTGATTGTGGGGAAGGTTCTTCGATCTGTGGAGGGGCAATTGGAGCCGCAACAACGATTTCGTCCAAATCGGCATTTTCTTCTTCGGAGGGTTTTGTCTTGTTTGTTTTACCAATTTTTCGATTGCCGCGACGTTTCTTCTTCTTGGGTTCGTCCTGGCCGTCTCCGTCATCGGCGCCATCCACCTGTTCGACATCGTTAGGCGAAATTTCACCCTCCGGCGCCGCTACCACCACAGTGTCTGCATCAGCGACCGAGTTAACTTCTTGAAGGCCTTTGTTGAGGGCCAGAAGCGCCTGGGCAGATTCCTCCTCCTGACTAGTCTGACGATTTTTCTTTTTCCGTTTCAACTTTTCGCCGGAGGTTGTTGGGGCTGCTGTTGTTGTTGTCGTTGTGGTGGTGGTTGCCACTGTCACAACGTCCTCGGTATCGTCATGTTCATTCTCCTTTTCATTTTTCTTTGACTTTTCCCCCTCTTTCATCTTCTTCTGTAGCAGCTGCTCCTGGTTTTCATTACTGGCATCCTCATCCACATCATTTTCATCATCATCGACGCGTTCCTTATCCTTCTTTGACTTCTTCTTCTTGCGCCTCTTCACCTTCTGCACGTCGACGACTTTCTCTGCGTTCTCACTTGGGGGATTTTCTTCGATAGACTCGGGGTCCTGGTTGACGAAATTGTCGTGGTCGTTATCGCCATCTCCAGGCTGCGATTGGGAATTGCCCATGGAGGGCATTTGTTGCTTCGGGCGGGTAACGAGAGGCAAGTCGATAGGGTAACTATTGTGAGTTTGTTGGAGAGGACTGACGGTGAAGGAGGCCGGAGAGGGTAACTTCGAGGCGAGGAGGAGAGTTGAGGTGTGTGGTGAGAACTTTTCTGCCAAGGCCAAGCTTGGTATGTGTGCCAAGAAGACGTGGTGGAGGTTGTGGAGGTGGTGGTGGTGCCACTGTGGTGGTGGTGGTGGTGGTGTCACTGGTGGCACTGTGTGCATGTGTGCATGTGTGACAGACAAGCAAGTGGAACTGAACTACATGTACATGTAGTGGTGCATGTTTGAAGAATCATGAAACACCACGAAACGCCCGTGTGGGGTGCATACATGTATGTATCTAACGCACCATTGTAGATTTCTCTGTACAGCTGTACTACTGCTGGTCCTACTGCATTGTAAGCTTCTGGAAATATGAATACGTCGGAGATCAGTTTACATGAATTCCCTGCCACTCTCCATCGCACAGAGCCGCAGCTCAGTTAATAAACAATACATCCGTCGCAGGTGCGTACATCTACATTTATTCATGTGCTCAAATTACGAGCGGCACGGTACATTATAATCATGCGCGCGGGGCCAATGCTGGATACATCGTTTTCTGGGTTTTTTACTATATATTTTGCTACCTCACAGCGTCTCTTTGTCTTTGAAGTGGATGTTTTGTTTCCAAACACAGGCCAATGCATCCTCAGGCATAGCAGAGATGTTTTGTATCCGAATTCTGACTTCAGATAGTGTTTTGTGTTGTGCCAAAATATAGAGATTTGGGTGTATTTGGGTGTTGTCGGGCCAAAATGTGCATCACTTTCCAAGACTCTGGACCGTATCACAAGTTGTAAAATGTATGTATAGACACAGCGCACAAATGTACTTGGACTGGGCCGAATAATCTCACGAAAGAAATTGCTTATAGACTACAGTACGAAAAACGGACTGAAATCACTACTGCAAGACTACGAAATTTAGTAAGGAATACGAATTAGACCAGCATTAAAAAATGAATTCCGTAGTAATTCCGTATTATTGCCGAATTACTAGCGCATTAATGGGAGTAACGTAGAATCCATACCCTTCTGTGGTATTGTATCTCATGTATCCGGATATCTCCGTGAATATGCGATCATTAACGACATCTAATAAGTATATAATTATAACCTGCATATGCAATGTGCTTTTATAGTCCTCTGATTGGCTCACTGAGAGATTTTGTTTCACTTGAAACATGTTGTGTTGGATATTAACATAGGGTATTGTGCTGAGTGGTGTTAAATTGTTAATAGGATTTCTACTGGTTCTGGAATTCGATTAATAGTTGGATTTTAGAGGCTTTGTGGCTATTAAGGATATACTTGCAGCGTGAACTGGAGGTATTTCTGACTGATATATGGGGGATATCAGAAAAGGCACATATAGATCGACCAGAGCGGATATAGTGATGAACTTTGCCTGTCAGGAGGGCCGCGCAGCGGCCTGAGAGCCCCGACTGACAGGCAAATAGAGAAATAAGCCGCAAGGCGGCTTGCCTGTATATTGGACTGATTGATATACGTGTAGTACCGGCCGAAGGCCGGATACCACTTGTATATGACATACCAGTGTATATACGGATCCCGGGTCGCCCACTATTCCCACAACAAATGTTAGTACCACTCGTACAGGTTTCCTATTTGTTGTCCACCACCAAAAGATTACCTCGTGCTCTATATACAAAACTGCGATGCCAAGTTGAACGGTAAATAATGTGCCTGGAATTTAAAGAGCATTGTGAGACATTCATAAATTATCACTCGATCCAGCTAGTGCTGCGATGTCAACAAACAGCATACAAGAACATATATGTGCATTGTGGTCATCGCAACATGCAAGTTCTCAAAACCGCATCACACCCACGCACAATTTACACATCAGAACAAAGGACCAATTCAAAAAAGCGTCTTCTGAGACCAGCACTAGCAATTCTCATACGTTGGTATACAGTGTTCACCAGTGAGCATATATTTACCCATAAAGAATACAATGACAGGGTTATCATAGTTATATTAGAAGTCCACTAAAAACAAGCCAATTCAGCGCCAAGCAGAAACTACAAACGCCATCTCCTGCAAGTCCACATTCCCTATTTACAAATTGATTATTGCATTTCTAACAGCCTTGCTAAAAGTGTCAGTAGCTGAATTGGAACTCTAACTCAATCAGATTAATATAGATGTGGCTTACCCTTGGTATCGATATCGATCTCGTCGGAACCGTTCTTGGAGCACACCTCTCCTACATCATACTTATGCATATGAGTAGGTAGGTCTGCGAATACCGTGTTAGCTTCTAGTTATCAGAGGAGTATGGAAAATGCACAAACCGCGAACAACTTTGCCGCAAGACGACCCTTCCTTGGCACAAGCAGCGCTCTCGGAAACGTCATCCATCTTGTGGACTGCAGTAGTCTGCTTCTCGACGGGGGTCTTCTGCATCTTCTCATCGCCCATCATCTTGGGATCGGTTTCTTTGTGGTCCATCTTGTGGTCCATCTTGTGGTCCATCTTGTGGTCCATCTTGTGGTCCATCTTGTGGTCCATCTTGTCGTCCATCTTGTCGTCCATCTTGTCATCCAGCTTCTTGGGGGAAGCTTTGTGGTCTGCCTTCTCGGCCTGTCTCTCCTCGGTGTCCATCTTCTTCTCAGCTTTGGTATCAGAAGCCCCGTCCATCAGTTTAGGATCAGCCGAAGATTTGGGCATTTGGGCACCCTTCTTCATTTCGACCTTCTTAGTAGCGTCGTCAACGACCTTAGAGTCGACTAGCCACTTGTTAGTCTAATAATCGCACTGAATTTGAATGTGAGTTATACATACCTTTTTCATCGCCTGAAATAGCGCCCTTGACGGTGTCAGAAACCTCGGCGTTCTTGCCAACCTCTGAAGATGATCCCCCCATAATGTCACAGGCCTCAAATTTTTTCCCGGCGTCTGAAAAAACCTTCTTGATAGCGCCACTGGCTTCAGCAGCCTTAGACTTACAAGCGCCGACCATATCAATGGAGTTTTCATGCCCAATGGCCATCTGCATAGCGCCATCGGTATCCTTGATAGGCTTGATGGCAGTCTTCTGGGTAGAGACCTCGGTATCCTTGACAGGCTTGATGGCAGTCTTCTGGGTAGAGCCCTCGGTATCCTTCGTAGACTTCATTGTAGTCTCACAATCTCCACAAGTATTCTCGACGACAGCAGTGCAAGCTGAGGAGACTGTGGGGATGTAAGGCTTGGAAGAAGTCTCTTTGTCATCGTGACCTAAATGAAGCATGATTGTCAGCTAGATATCTTAAACAAGTAGGCGAAGGGGTTTTAAAGAGAGGAGAAATTTGAAAATTTGGGCCTACCAGTCAAATTGCCAACAACAGAATGCATGGCATCCTTGGCCTTATCGAAGTATGAAGGAGGAGCAGCGGAGTTGTTGGTTCCAGACATTATTGTTGTTGGATAGAGACTTTTGAGTACTAAAGAAGTTGAAATTCGAAGAAAGTATGTGTAATGCTTGGTGTTGAGATTGAAGAGTTGAATGATGATGGAGATACGGAGGTAGGGAGGGGCTGTTTATATAGTTGAAAAATGCCTTTTAGTGACATCTTTTACGCCAATGCTACAAATAATCGGGCCTTATAAATGAGACGCCAATGTGGCAGGATTCAGTGAAGACGCGTGTTCTACTGGGCTTTCAGCCGTTTATTCCAAGACTTTGCTCAAAATTTCGCCGCCCAAGCAGTCTTGAATAGACTTTCGCCGCTCATGGACACCTAGTACATACATGTAAGTCCAAGATTTTCCCCATGTTAAATGTGTCCTCTTATATACAGTATTTGGCCAAAAGAAGGGATGTGATATGTACTGTATCAATGCAGAATTTTGTAAACCCTCCGAATTAAATCGGAATCCTAACTATTATACCGTAGCAATACCGTAGTCCTGCAGTATTCTGCTAGGTGCGGCACTGGACCCACCCGCGTTCTTGGTACTGTTCTTCAAAGACATTTCATTACACTGAAAGGTAGCGTTGTTCTATACTACATGTACATGTAGATATGATAGTATAAATATTGTGGGGACCCCGATAACATCCTATACACGACGGTTTAATCATGTAGTTCAATCATTGAGATTATGTAGTATTTCCTGTCAAGTATAAGAGACATACTACATGTATTCATTGTAAATTAATGAATCAAATTTTTTTAAATAAATAAAAATAAAAAGAGCTATCCATTGCAAGCACACGCTATCACTCGTTCGTGCCAAGACCCCCGTGGTATTCAAAAGCCATATATATGTAATCTTCGGAACCGTGTCATCCTTGACTAGATCTTCGCCCAGCATACATGTAGTTAAATACAGAATTCCCAGTAGAGCCTTTCTATAATGACACCACCAAGAGCGACCGCCCCATAAGGGTACTGGCTCCCCGCCTATATTTTTTTGCAGGGCTAGGAAATTATATTATATACAAACACTAATTCCTCCCGGCTATTTGGTTATATACTCGCCACACATGATGTAATATTATACTTGAACTGTGGAGTTGTAACGCTTTCCTCTCGGCTACTTTCTCAAGATACATGACTGCACAGCCTTTGCGGATGAGATGGCTGTCACTGGTTAGTAATGCTCGTAATGTGTCTCCCATACTAGTGGCCGATGTATTACGTCCTAAACTCTGATGACAGTATACTGATAGTAATCTCTGTTTCGTAATTGTAATATTCTGTAGGTTCCCGGTATTAAGAGTGCGTATGTGCCCTCCACAAGGGTAGGCATGAAAAGCTGTTGGACCGTTTGGGAACGTGGCAGATTTGTCTGCGCTTCAAATACAAATTACATGTAATGACTCCTATGTAAGCTCCATTGTTGTAACAACGCAGGCTGGTTGATATTTTCAGTCACACCAAAAAAAAATCCTGGATAAGTAACGACCCTGCTGTTTCAGAAACCGGAACATCGTATCTCTGCGCGGCATGATGATGCCTCCAGCTGGAAGTAGCTATAGAGGGGGGCCGAGCTTCGAGTGACATAAGCTCCGGCCTTTCCGAATTGCTTGATCTGACAAAGTGAAAAGCTTGTTAATTGGGAACCTGAGTTCGATCTTCTACACCTAACCCACAGCCGTTTTTCCGACTCAAAGTCTGGATATGTCTCAGACGTTAATGACAAGCATTGCACTGCCACACTTGTATGGCCATAATAGGTCTAGCGTCATGCAGTTGCATACATGTACCTTGTCCACTAGAGCCTCCCAGGGCGGAGTGGGTAGAAGCAGAATCTGGAGCCGCATGCAGAAATGCAAAGGACCACCACATCCGGGTGGAAGATGCATGGAAATTTGTTAGTGTCAAGGCTCAAGACAAGATATATACCAAGCATTGGCTGGAGATGGACGCGTAATCTGGCTCGGAGGGATCATGATGTGCAGGCTCAGCTCAACTTCCTTAGACGAGAGTAATTAGGCGTATCTACTCTATTTCAAGATAGAATAAACGGTTATATATACTTATAAGATAGATCGCAATATTGGCGCTTGGATATCTCGGGAGCCTGTGCAGAGAGGCACAGTTAGTACCTACTTCCGGGAGTATACTCTTGAGGGATGATGAGACAGGCTTCGGAGAAGCTAGAACAATGCTGGGAAACAACCGCCGAATTAAGAAAGTTTGGATCGGGCGGGCTGGTTTTCGGGGGAAAGGCCGGGGTGGGGTGGGGTGGGAAGATAGAGGTCTATGGAATGGTAAAACACTTGGGCTATCGCTGGCAAGCTCTTCCACGTCATTCCTGGGTTGTCGAGCTGTAATAAACAGTGCTGTGTAGGGACATACCTGTACCTACATGTGGTGCGCCATTACCGTGGATGATCACATTGGAGGCGTCTAGTCTCTGCCATAGCCTGTGAAAAACACTCACGCACGATCCAATCACATTGTGCGACCAGGGCACGAGGAGTTTTTTCTATTTAATTTGTGTTGGCGCGTGTCGATAGGACCCTGTCAGCTCATTCATAAAGAATCGGAACTTCTACATACATGTAAGTGTATATCTCTTCCCAGATCTTCATCTTCTTAATATAAGCTTCCCTGTGCCTGGTCCCTTCACACTCATCTTCACAGCTCCTAGCTATAGCTCCCGCAGTCTTCTTCCCAAAGCTTAGCGCAACCAAACCCCTCAACCCAACCCCCCCATCTACCTCAATTCTGAGTGATGAAGAACCTCACATTTTCGCTCCTCCTCACAACAATCCTTCTTGCAATAACAGCCAGAGCTGGCCAGAACTTCGGAAGCGAGGTCTGCAAAACTACCTCGTGCTACGGTGTTACCCTCATTGCCGCAAGCTGCAATTACACACTCGACATAGCACAGGAAATCACTGCAGCAGAAGCATACTGTACATGTCATAACAGTAACTTTACTTCCGCAATCGAATCGTATGTATTCCTCTCCTCCTGCGCGCAAACTCCTTACTAAATCAGATCAAGATGTCTTGAATGTATGGAACCATACAACATCGCAGCCTACAAAGAGAGCACCTGGGAGCGCCTATGCCCTAATCTTCTCGAAGACGACGACGACGATGACGATGACAACGATAGCGACGGTCAGCAAAGAAACGGTTCCCCGAGAAGCATTGACGGACAAATCTTATCCACTACGGGGGCGCTTATTATAATAGCCGGAATGGTTTTTTCGGGGACAGCACTCTGAGAAGTACTGGGAATGCCGTCGACGTCACGACTTGATAATTAGCCGGGAGTTCTTGTTTATCAGTTTGTTTTTGTTTTACTAGCGCGGCGGTGTCTTTTTATTCCCTTTCTTCACTACTTTTATTTCGGCAGCGGCGCACACGGGTTCCAGTTACAAAGACTTTTTTTATTATTCGGGGTCGACCCCTTCCACGGGCGGTCTGTATATATCACAGGCTTATGATTGGCGCAGCACAATCTTTTATTATTTCTTTTGTTGAGGAACATTTTTTTTGGATTGTAGCAGTATGATTAAATCTTGACGAAACTATAGTACATGTATTTGCAGTTTATTAACTGCATACATGTAATTACGACTAAAGCGTAGAGATTGAATTCCAGGACGTAACACCCTGAAATGGCCACTGTCCAAACGGCCTACGCGTGTCAGGGCCTACGTGTACTTAATTACACGCACGCATCTGCCACAATAGAACCACAAAATTACAACATTCAATCCTTTATGACTTCATAGCTACGGCCTAACATGATCATATGGGCCGACACGCAACGCACAAATTGATCCCGCGAATCCAAGACGAGCAGACTTCAACGCTACATTTGTATATATGGCCGAACAGAAGACGACCAGTTGGCAAGAGGACATCTGAACACCCGGGTTCGTATATGTACTGGCCGGTACGCGGTATTGCTTTGTTTTTTTCTCTTTCTCTCGCCAGATCCATACATATATATTCCCCAGCGTTACTTGTACTGACTTTATGACTGTCAAAGCAGTCTACAAATACGATCTGGGACCCCGAAAGTAAGCTCCACTAGACGCACTCACGGGGGTGGGGATTTTTCTATCTCAACGTGGTGAGGATATACATACCAGAGTCGATTTGCAAGAACTCTAGATGTCCTGTGGAAGGAAACAAACCATAAATCCCCGTACCCCCGTGGTTGCCACACCCCCGTGAGTGCGTCTATCTCATCAAGCTTTCCATACTAGTATAACTGATACACAATTTAATTCATAGATCCTCCTGCCTACGATACCCGAGTGATCCTTCATGCCCCATGCCAAGCGCTTGAGCCCAGGTACAGCAACCACAGCGCGGATCATCCTTGGCATGCATGCAGCCGTAGATCGTGAGGAGTGAGCTGAGGTGCTCACCACTACCGATGACAACATAACTTGCAACGTCTCTCGATAGCCGTCAATGAGCCGATTACTTCCCCGGATATAGTTCCATTAAGACATTGAAAACGGTAGAGGAAGAGAGAACGAAGCTTGAGTTGGGTCATCTCATCATATCATTAAGCTATTACATCTAGATCTTGCTGGTAGGTTTCAACACGGCCGCTCTCAAAGAAAAAGGCTCTAACATGTAGTAAAGCTCAGGCTCGAAACAAAAAAAATAAAACTCATGGAAAAAATTGCAACCCAAACACACAAAACTCCATGAAAGGACTACTCGGCCAGACAAAAAAAGAAAAATATTACAGTGCTCTCACATAGGCAAGCTCTAATTCGGGAACCGTCTCTTCTCCAACAATAATGTTCCAGAAGGCCCAGACTTCTGGAACCCTCTAGAGGCGGAATATATCCTGTTTCCTCGGAGCCATGTTTCGACGACCTTGCCTTTGAGTGTCTTGTTCTCGTAGGGGGTGACTTTATTTTTGAATTTCATGTCGTTGGTGGTGACCTATTGAACAGTGTTAGTTGACTGTCATTAGAAAGTATTTAGGGGTAAAGGGCAACAAACAGTAAACTCTGCTTCGGGGTCAAAGATGCAGATATCCGCATCCCAGCCAACCTCCAGCGCACCCTTCTTCCCCAACAAACCGACCTGTTTTGCTGTCTTATAGCTGGTCCACTCCGCGCATTGGACCAATGATACATCCCTCTTCTGTCCTTCAGTCCATAGGATACTAAGTCCCAGCCCTACAGTTGAGATCCCACCCCATGCCTTGAAGAAATCACCATCCCCACCGTTGTCCTTCAACATCTTTAAATCAGGTGTGCACGGTGAGTGGTCGGAGACAACCGTCTCTACCAATCCCTCTTTGAGCGCATCCCAGAGGAACTCGCGGTTGGCACCTTCACGAATAGGAGGGCAGCACTTATGTCTGGTATCTCCATCCTCGATTTCTTCGGCCGCAAGTGTCAGGTAGTGGAAACAAGTTTCTGCGGTTAGCTTTATTCCACACTCCCTAGCCTTGCGGACAAGTGGGATTCCCTCTGCGGCAGAAAGATGCACGATGTGAAGTTGTAACTCAGGCGCTACATGTGCAACTGAGAGAATCTCCTCGATAGCATATGTTTCGAAAGCAGGAGGGCGCGAGGCAAGGAAGGTAGAGTATGATTCAAGGGGTCCAGCGGGAGCGAGTGGGGGCTCGCTGTGGAGAACAGAGTCTCCGAGAGATAGGGAGAGGGGTGGGAGCATCTCGGCGTGGAACATTAATGTTGTTGGTGAATTTGAGAGGGTCTTCATCGCAATTGATACATCTTCCACGCTGACGCAGGGGAACTCTTCGACCTGAAGATTTATCGGTATTAGCTGACATGAAATAGATGTTTGATAAGATTGTGTCAGACTTACACCAGAGTCAATAAGGAAACACTTGAAGCCTCGCACACCAGCTTCAACAAGAGGAATTAGATGATCCTGGTTTCCTGGGATAACACCGCCATAAAACCCAACGTCCACCCAGCACTGCCCTTCTGCTGCCTGCTTCTTCAACTCAAGATTCTCCACCGTGGTAGTCGGAGGAATCGCATTCAATGGCATGTCAATGACGGTAGTGACACCACCAAATGCCGCAGCTTTCGTTCCGGTTTCAAAGCCTTCCCACTCAGTCCTCCAACCGGGTTCGTTGAGATGCACATGTGCGTCTACGAGACCCGGCATGATTACACGAGGGGAGTAGTCATGGTATGGAGTTCCTGGCGGAAACGACCTACGCGAGAGGATAGAGGTATGAATTCTAAGAATTTTACCACTTGTTGGGGAGACTAGAATAGTTGCAGGTGTGAGTCTTCCAGAAACAATGGCACGTGAGGAACAGAGAACTGTGGGAAGTTCCTGAGGAGCGGTGAGCTCGTAGATGCTGAGGTCCAGCTCTGTGGGAAGGGTTGATAGTGGTGCAATCGGGGTTTCAAGATGGGGCGCCATGATGAGAAACTTGTTGATATGTGATGTGACAGGTAGAACACAAGAGAAGATACGTATACGGCGGTCTATATATTTTATCGAGAGATGGAAGAGCAAGAAGAGGGCCAGGGAAGACGGAGGGGAAGAAACCAGAGGGGGGAATAGAGATTTAAAAGGAGGAAATACTGCGGCAAAACCACCCCGGGGTAATCATTTTGACCTAATTCCGGGGTATTCCCTTGTGCTAAGAAAAGATCTCACTGATAACAAAACTAGACTGGCCGATAAGCTTGCACCCAGAACTCTCTCCACCCGGACACATTTTCAACCGCATTAGGCCCCCAAGCTCCCACCTAACACCCTTCCTGGGGAGGCGATTTAACGGGAGAAAAAAAAGATGTCCAGGGCCTACGATTCTTCCAGAACAAATTGAAAAAGAGAGGAAAATCAGCCATCAAAAGCTAATTCTCATCTAGCTCTACTAGCCTAATATAAGTAGACTAGCCCAATACGGTTAGCAAGGCAGCATGAGAAGGAAGGGTCTTCGTCCCTTGAACCCGCGATCCATGGTTGCTAGATGCGCTTCCCGAAAAAGAATCGGGATGTAACGGGAATGCAGGCCAGAGATGGACTTCTGTGCAGGGTATAATAGAGTATCAGACCTACCACAGAGAGAGACTGAGAGAGTATGATACATACATGCCAATCTACGTGTAACCACCGAAGGAAGTCGCTATCTACTGCACCGTACATGTACCTCCATTCCAATAACTCAGTGATCAGCTATCTCTCCTCTCTATCTCTATCTATCCGTGTATCTGCAGGTGTGCGGACAGAAGGGAAAGGGAGCTGGTGCTGATGCCGATGGTGGTAGACTGGTCGTTTAACCTTTGAAGTTATCGATAAGATAAGGAACACCAATCGGTTATTGATGCCGCAACCGGCCGATTTACCCCTTGATAACCGGGGAACGCCGTGTGCAGCTAGATTGCTTCAGTTCCTGGATTATAGACCTGTCCTGCTATAGACCTGTGAATTATATATTTGACTGCTATCATAGAGGGCAATACGTGATACATGTGCCTACATATGTGAAAACATCATCTTGGTTCATTCGTGCGACAAATTGCAAAGTGGATGGATATCTTTACTTTCACGGTACCTACATAACACCTAGGAGGTACCTGATTAATCGCAGCCTCCTCATACCCACAAACAGCACCATATAAGCGCGCATCGCATGGTATCGTATGATTTAGGATAATCCAAGGAGTCGAGGACCACAGCGCTCGTATCCGCCCGCAGCTGGGTCATGTAAGGATTACTCGATCGAATTCCATTACTTGAGAGAAAGCCTCTGGAGGTTTCTATTACTCGAGAGGAAACCCTCCTGAGGTTCCTGTTACTCGAGAGGAACTGCGGCCAGACTCCACCTTACGTAACCGCCAACTGTGGCTAGCTTAGTCTCGGAGGAAAGCTTGTTCTCCCCCGGTGCGGCGTTTGAGAGCGTGGGTTAGGGTTATTATGGCCGTCGGGCAGTGTTGGTGGTTACCCGCCGCTGACAGTGCCTGCCTGCCTGCCTGCCACTGGCCAGTGGGTAAGACGGAGATCCAGCGGCCGGATGCCGAGATCCTCGGGCGTAGTGTCCCCACAATGTACCTACTATCAATACTCCCATGGCCCCCTTATTGACTATTTGTGGGGGGGATGTAAATACGGATTACTCGAGCGGATCTCCAGCAGCTACGCAATTCCAAACATCTAGGTACAGGATTCAGGATTTCAGGCATCACAGTTGACGTCGTCATGCACCCCACCACAGAGGCATCAAAGCAAAAGAAAACGTTGTCACCAGGATAGTAATTTGCGGGGCAATAGATAGCGAGCAAGCGAGCTGTCAGGGTTATCTATCGAGAAAATTAACGTCGGTCGCTCCTTGACTATTTACGGGCCGGAAGGTGTGGGACGAAAAAAATAAACCCTTGAGCGCGGCGGCCGAGTGAGATAGGATGATGGGAGTGATGGAAGGCAGTTGCCGGATTTGGTGTTGATCGACTCCGCGAGATACCTGCTCTAGGCACAGGGGTGATATGGTTAAATTAGAGATGCACGTCGGTTTATTGGGATCATCCGTTTGTGTACCAGGAGGAGGTATCATTGACTTTGGGGTAACGTGGTACAGTACGCCGGTCAGGAATGTTATCCCAGCGTCATTCCTAGAAATGATTGGCTGCGCGGGCAAGAATGGCACTTCATATATCCAGAATCAGTAGTAATCGCGTTCTCTCTATGTAGAGTACATGCAGTTGACTTAGTTAGGCCATTACATTGATAGAATCCTTTCGCCAGCATGTCATTATTAGCGCAACTTGAAGGAACGATTGACTGTGTCGCGGGTCACACTGGTGACATGAATACCTCAACACTACACGTAGTGTAGCGTTCAACAAAACGCCCAAAAACCTAAGTCCCCAGTAATATACCTAAGAAATACTCTGACAAAACCTGTGCGGTGTCGCACTCATCTCATAACAATGGGCATGAGACAAGACTAGACGATTAAAAGCTTCTCGTCTCGCCTCGTATTCTTTAAAGTGAGTCCTGCTTGGAGACCCGGGATGATAGTGTCATAAAGTCTCCAATTGATAGAAAAGAATCTCTCATCATGGCCCTCTGAAGTTCCAGGAGAGTCTGAGTGTAGTTCGGCCAACTGCGCGTGCGGTCTGAATGGCTCCTAATTGATGTTAGGCCTAGGGATAAGATATCTAGACCTACAGACAAATGGTTTAATTTTCGTTGATCGACTTTCAGCAAGTTAGTACATGTGTATATTTATGTAGTCTATACAAGAAGAACATCAAGCACTGTTGATGTTTAACTACAAAATCTGCCAACTATCAACCACCTTCACGCCGAGTGATACCCTATGAGGATCACCAACGACCTTCGCATCCCTTTACCCGCTCCAAATTAACCCACCTCCATCATTCAACAACCGCTCTATTCACTCTCATTTCAGATGCACGAAAATCATTCCCCTCCATCTCCTAGCGCTGACCGTCGCACCAAGCTGACAAGGGTACACCATCCCCAACAGTAGCAGCCGAGCCTCAAACTTCGGATGCATCCCGCCCAAGCCCACTAAGCCAAGACACACACCACCGGTGGAGTGTACGTGTAGCTACATACATGTAGTTCAGAAACTCACGTAGAATAACCAGCCTTGATCATATGTGACTCCGAGTATAACCATAGCTTCCGAAAAACCTCTTTCTCCGAATACCGGCGGACAAAAAACGAAAAATATGGACCCGTTAACGTTATCGCGACAAATTTCCGGCGGGACAGCAGCTACAACGACTGGTGGACAGTCCCAGATGGAGGGTATACTCCATTACTATGTGTACTCTACTGTTTAGGCGAAACTCATAGCTAACTTGTACAGCAGACGCCGAGTGTAAAACACGTCTCAGTATACCACTCAAAGGAGGTACGTACTTCTATTCCCTAGCTAGCTAGTACTGGTTGGTTGATAGTGATTGATCTTGTTTAGTTGCAGGGCGCGATGCTCCGGGTTTGAAATGGCATACGAAGGGCTACACGGATGAGCAGAAGGGGCAGCCAAGGGTATTGATGATCGATTATCTGGAGGGCTATAAAGGTATAGTATACCCTGGAGGGAGGTTGTTCAGGGGGTTACTTACTTACAAGGCGACAGAGGGCGATGGAAAAGTATTGGAGGAGCGGGTTATCTTCAATGAGATCCATGAACTATCGGTTCTGAAGGCTATGTACAGAGAGGCATGTTTACCTGTTACCAGATTTTCATATGAGCCTCGCATATATTAGTCACACTAACCAAAATTAAATATATGTAGAACAAGAATCCATCAAGAGCTCTCCGAGTTATGTACGAACCCCCGATATATTCCTTAATCCTTACGTCCATAATCATATATAATCAAACCTTAGCTAACTGCCCTGATTCATTAAACAGCCACGTACAGAACTGCAGCTGGGCAACCAAATTCCTCATCTATAAATTCCGCATCAAAGACAACGACGAAATCATCGGGTTACAAGAATTCGGCGATTGGCTCTTGCAAAAGAAACCACAACGACGGGCCGGAAAACCGCTGTTACTTGGGAAAACATGGAGGACTACATCTGATCCCTGGAGAGGTGCGTACTTATGGAGAAGCTCGAATAATTGCATAGAAAGGTCCGACTGATGTGGGTTGTGGGCTAGGGATTACAAAGTGTTCTTTTGGGCTGGATTATATGAAACACTATGTCTGTCCCGAAGTAGAACGCCAGATAGACAAAGAGTCAAGAATTCTGGGACTGCAAGGCTACGATTCAAATGGTACCTGGAACACACATATACATACTGGACTCATGCATTTACCTGCAAATCAAAAGCTGGAGATGACATGAGGTTGATAAGACTTATCATCTCAAAGCTAACACGTTCCACACACAGATAATGCTACGCACCGCTACAATGTATTCTCGCAACGGCTGTCTGTTTATGTGCAGTACAACGCCCCCGACCTACAAACCCCGGGCCCTGACATTGTTTCCCCTTACCGGAATCTTGATACCCTCGAAGAGCTATACGACAATGGCAATACAATTATCATCTTCGATAACGCATACACACGAAATATAGAGCATACTCTATTACCCGCCCGAGGGGAGTGGGAGAGCAAGTGGAGGAGATTGCCGTTCGATCCACATGTCAAGGAGATGAACGTAGATGTGGCCGCATTAGGGTTGATGAATATCATCACGCAAGATATATTCAAGGCTGTGGCAGATAGCTGGGAATCGCTGCTGGATGCAAGTTGGGAGCATGTTAGTATATTGGTATGACTCTCTGAGCCAACAAATACTACAAAAGAAGAGCGATTAACACGGAATAGGAGGAGAAAATATATGAGCAACCCGCTGACGAGAGTCGCGCGCCTGAACTCTGGCGAAACTCTGCACGTTGGCTTAAGTATGAGAAACTTATGTTCACGCACATCGACATTGTGAATGATATGCGAAAATATCTTGTCGACATCGACGGTGACCGAAGTGATGAAGGGAAATGGCTCCAAGAGTCACCAGGAGATTACGCAAGGTTATTAAATCTTATAGAGGAGGATTTGGTAAAGCGAACCAACAACTTGTCAGAATTGGTGAGTCCTGAAATATGCGATCTAAATTATTATCGTAATTGCTAACAATCATGGAAGATGTATAAATCAGTTGCAATCAGGGACTCTCGTCAGTCGTTGCAGCTAGGCACCAGCATGTGGAGGTTGTCCTGGGTGACCTTTATCTTCCTTCCTCTTACCTTTATATCCGGTTTCTTTGGTATGAACGTTGATCTCTTCGAAAACAACCCTTCCATAAAATGGTATTTTATAGCCACTGTCCCATTCGTAAGCCCCATCTACCTCCCCTTTTTTCTCACTCAACTAACCGTGAATAGATGATACTCGTCCTCTTGTCTTGGTACGTCCTCAAGCACGTCCTCTCTCGACACCGACAGTCACCCCAACAACGCGGAATCTACGAGGCATTTTACACTGATCTCAACAACCGCCGGCCTGACCTCTGGACCCGTCAAGGTCCCAGAGACTTTGTACAGCCCGCTACTCGGATCGCAAGACTCAAGTGGTGGTTCATCACCCGCTGGGCAGCCGGAAATCGTGTGCAAGTCAGGCATCTGGGAGACGATGAGCCCATCGGTGCCTGGAACCGTGTTAAGCGGTACCTCGTCTGGCAGTGGACCGATGATCTACCTTTGCTTGACGATCCTAATTCACTGAACCTGGACGCAGAGATGGGACTAATGGGTAATGGGAATGGGAACGTTGCGGCGGCGCTAGAAGAGACCATGGTGACAGCCATAGGGGCTGGAGCTACTCCTATGATGAAAACGAACTATGAGCAACCAATAGATCCAGATAGCGATCCAACGCCCGAGGAAGCCTCTGAGGGGAGGCTAAGTGGGGTTATGATAGAAGAGAGGAGGGATACGGGTGAGTTGGTTACTGGGGAGAGGGAAGAAGGAATGAATGGGTCACTCAAGGTCCCGATTGGAGATGCGAGTAAGAAGGGAAATTCAAGTCGTCGCGACAACCCATGAGTGATGTGATACTCTTTTTTATTAATTTGTTTATTGAGGTGCCAGCGGATGAGGTGACTAGGTCGTTGTGTATACGTAGCGCTCTGGATCTGTATTTTGATTATTTTGTAGGGTTGTTTATTGCGGTCGAAACATTATCTAAGTTTAAGTTACCGTGCATTTATGTAGTCTATGTACATATATCTAGAGGTCAAGTCCCAGGCTGAGGAGTTGCAGTTTAACTACTGTGGTCCACGATTCCATTTCCCGGTCATAGAGCCCAGACATTAGAGACTTCGTGCAAATGGAGCCGGCTCTATACCACCATTATCTGATTGGCAGCTGGAGGGATCGGCATCAATGATGTTACCGGAAAATGGAGCTGGCTCCATTTCCGCAAAGTCTCTATTATGTGTTGATTCACACAAAGTCACTCGTGTTAAGCAAGATTAGATTAGATAAGATGTATGTACCATGGTCTAGGTCTAGATCCGATTAACCCAATGATGACTCTTAATTGATCATCCCCGTGACTCCGCCACGAAACTACTAAACGCGTCCCCCCCGTCGCGACTTTTTTCTTCAATTTTTAGCACATTATCCCTCATACCCCCGAATTGCCACTGCGCCATCCATTGTGTGAAGTCCATCACGATCGTTATGCATCGCCCCAAGGTAGCCAAGGTAGTAGTCGACGAAAACACAAAGACTCCGCTCAAACGAACTGCTACACGACTCTACGGTAGTGCCACCACGGACACGCTCACGAAGCTCGTCAAGCCGTTTAAATGTCCTGGATCAGCTCCACAAATCCGTGAGCGTGCACTACCAGCGAGGAAGAAGCGTAAGGTTTCTTATAAGGATCAGGATGGAGGTGATGACGATGGCGAATTTGTGAAAGAGGGCGAGGAGAAGAGGGTTGTGCTGGGGAATTTGGAGAAGAACAAGGCGTTTCCGGTCTTTAAACCGAAGGACAAGGAGACGACATTCAGGCAACGTTTTGCAGTCCCGCTTCTCAATAAGAATGCTGGGGGTTACGACGCTCAAAGACCGGCACCGGCACTGGGGATGAGGAAGAGAGCCAATTTCATTGCTAGACCGTTACACGATCCGAGTGGCGAGTTTTCAATTGTACTTTACGACCCGACGGTAGATGATAAGAAGGTTGAGATTATAGAGGAGGATGGAGAGGTGAAGATACAAACAGTATCGAAGGTCCATCGGAGCTTGGCAGATATACTAGGGATCAACAAGGATGCAAAAGAAGAGATACCTAAGGTACCGGTGGTCATTGATCCCAGGTTGGCTAAAGTGTTACGGCCTCATCAGGTCGAGGGTGTGAAGGTTTGTATTTCCGCCAATTGACTATGATACTCAGAAAATCGCTGATATTATTTATAGTTTTTATACAAGTGTGTCACGGGTATGATCGATCCTAAGGCCAATGGTTGTATCATGGCCGACGAGATGGGCCTCGGGAAAACATTACAATGCATAGCCCTCATGTGGACTTTGCTCAAGCAATCTCCAGAGCCTGGGAAGCCAACCATTCAAAAGTGTGTTATCGCATGTCCTTCATCACTAGTCCGCAATTGGGCCAACGAGTTGGTCAAATGGCTCGGAAAGGATACTGTCACCCCGTTTGCAATTGACGGTAAGGCATCAAAAGCCGAGCTTACAGCACAATTAAAGCAATGGGCAATTGCCAGTGGCAGGAGTGTAGTAAGGCCTGTCTTGATCGTAAGTTATGAGACGTTACGTCTGAATGCCGGCGAGCTCGCCGGTGTACCAATTGGACTTTTGCTTTGTGACGAAGGGCATCGACTGAAGAACGGAGAGAGTCAAACTTTCACCGCTTTAACTGCTCTTAATGTCGACAGGCGAGTTATCTTATCCGGAACACCTATCCAAAACGATTTATCTGAATACTTTTCTCTCCTCAATTTTGCCAACCCTAATCTTCTTGGTACTCGTCTGGACTTCCGCAAGAAGTATGAACTACCTATTCTACGCGGTCGTGACGCCGATGGTACCGAGGAAGAACGCAAAAAGGGCGATGAATGTCTCAAGGATCTTGCCGACCTTGTTAATAAGTTTATCATCCGTCGGACGAACGATATCCTATCGAAATATCTTCCCGTCAAATACGAGCATGTGGTATTCTGCAAGCTTGCACCCTTCCAGGAGGCGTTATACAAATACTTTATTACCTCACCTGAAATTAAAAGTTTACTTAGAGGCAAAGGTTCTCAACCTCTTAAGGCTATCGGCCTACTTAAAAAGCTATGTAACCATCCTGACCTACTGGATCTCCCCGATGATCTTCCGGGGTGCGAGAATCTATTTCCAGAAGATTATATCCCCAAGGACGCCAGGAGTAGCCGAGACCGCGAGGTCAAGACATGGTATTCCGGAAAGATGGTGGTTCTAGACCGAATGCTTGCCCGTATTCGCCAAGACACCAATGATAAAATCGTCCTCATCAGTAATTATACCCAAACCCTTGATATTTTTGAAAAGCTTTGCCGCAGCCGAGGTTACGGTTCTCTCCGACTTGACGGCTCAATGAATGTCAATAAGCGCCAAAAGCTCGTTGACAAATTCAACAATCCCGAAGGTGAAGAATTCGTTTTTCTCCTTTCGTCCAAGGCTGGTGGATGTGGTCTCAACCTTATCGGTGCCAATCGCTTGGTCCTCTTTGATCCAGATTGGAACCCCGCTGCCGACCAACAGGCGTTGGCTCGTGTTTGGCGTGATGGGCAGAAGAAGGACTGTTTCGTATACAGGTTCATCGCAACCGGCACCATTGAGGAGAAGATCTTCCAGAGACAGTCACACAAGCAATCTCTCTCATCGTGTGTCGTTGATGGGGGTGAGGATGTGGAACGCCATTTTACTCTTGACTCATTAAAGGAATTATTCCTGTTCCACCCGGATACAAATAGTAACACGCACGATACATTTAAGTGTAAAAGATGTAGGGACTGGAGACAATTAATCAAGGCGCCGGCCATGCTTTATGGAGATACGAGCACCTGGAACCATTTCAGTGATACTAAAGGAGGCGGGTTAGAGAGAATTCAGGATCTTTTGTTGCGGCAAGAAAGTGGAGAGGGGATCGTTAGTAGCTGCTTTCAGTACATTTCTCATTAGTTTCTTTTCTGTCTGAACATTGGGATTCTTTTGTTATTATGGTGTTTTGGCCTTGGTTACTATGGTTATGGTCGTTTTGATAAAAGGGAGGCTTTTCTGTTGCTTTCTATTCTGGGATTAGACATTGATATACTCATGGTACAATGTTTTCACGAAATACCTGTCTTACTGGGAGTGATACCCTTGTTATGTTTGTTTATGATATTCAATTTTCAATGAAGTGATGCTTAATCAATCCCTTTCTAATTAGGGCATGCCACTAGATCATACCGTAGAGACCGCAAGGTATCAGAGTGGTGCTCCTTTAGCTAAACTTATTTCCTATTCACCAGGCCATCTAAACTCTCCAGTCCGTTAATTTGAGTCCACACGCCCAGTTCCATACCTGTTATCTATAGCATCCTAATCAGTATGAACCCGAGTAATTGTACGAGATCGTATGTAGGTCGATTGTTCTGCAGGAATATGTGTTATGTAAGGGACCCTATTCATCAATACAAAAGATTAATTATCTATTTTGCACCTAAGCTTACATTAATCCTAGTAGCCTCACAATTTGGCTGGCCAAATCATGCTACACTTACAGCCTGCCGGAATACCCGGTACTGATAGATCTACAAATCATGGGAATGACTCGTGTGCCATTCAGATTGAAGCTCCTGGGCTATCGTCTGGTCGGCCGAGACCTGCTCAGAACCTGGTGCTCTGCATATTATTGAGATTGCAAGAAGAAATACCCGTAAACAGTAATTCTTGGTGTAAAGTTTCCAAGGCTACAGAGCACCAGATTCTAGGTAGGTCTCGGCCGAACAGGCGATACCTATATTACCGAATGAATATCATATTGTCACGTACAGATGTGGATAAGCACAAGGTAAAACTACTATGGCCACACTACATGTAGTCCCACAACGACTCTAAAGAAACTCGCCTGAACTTCTTTAAAGGGGCCATTAATTTTCTCCTGTTTACGGCCAGGAAGCCCGGGGGAACTTCTTTAGCGGTACTGTCGATTAATCAATTGTACGGGAGTGGCTTTTACTGTAGTATGTATGTACCTATCGATTTGATCGGGTAGCTACACGGAACAACCGTTTGAGGGTGACATATTTTCCTCAATCCAACTGCTACGAGCAACAGGGGAGCTCCTCCAGTAGCAATTCGCCCCAAGTAGAGCTTAGTGTCACGAATACACTCTATTATGGCCTCCTTCGTTAAGATACATGCTCTCTGGGTACGGGATTTCATGCTGCATGCAGTTAAACAGTTTACAACAATTATTAGCATGATCAGCCTCTACCATCTGCACCTCGACAAGAGTTGACATGCTAAAAACATTAGGATTTCGGCATTTCGATAAAGGCTGTCACAACTCCACATCTCAAGGTTTGAACGCTCTCATCCTCCGATTGGTCGCTCCATTCCGATCCACTGGATCGCGTATCGCGCCTCCTTTGGCGAGATCATTACCACAGGGATTAAACACCGGGGCAGGGTGCCACAAACACAAGGATTACAAAAAAAACCGCAGAAGGGGAAACGTAAGGATGATAAGGGCTATCTCTCTCTCTCTCTCTCTCTCTCACTCTCTCACGGGGAGGGTTCGGAATTTACTCGGCGGGGAAAGGATGATTAGTAAAAGCAAAAATGATCTGCTCTCCCAGCCCGCCGAGTCTCGCGATTCGTCTGGCTGCATGCATTGAGCGCCTGTGCAAAGGTAAAACACATCTGCGTCATAACATAAAGCCTGCCTCTCCAGCAGCAACAGCAGCAGCAGAAAGAGCTCCTCAACACCAAAGCATCACAGAATGGAGAAGTTATCACAGCAATCCTCAATCAGTGGCGGTAACAACGGAGGCAGAGGCGGGGAAGAAGGTTACGATGTCGACTTTGAGAAGAAGCTTGTTAGGAAGCTGGATAGGCATATCATACCCGTGATCATGCTGCTGTATCTTTTCAGTTTTCTTGACAGGTACTGAACTTGCACCTTTTAATTTTAAGGGAACAATTGAGTTAACGGCAGCTTCTGCAGAGTCAATATCGGGAATGCGAGACTTTACGGGTTAGAGGAGGACCTGGGACTTCAGGGGAACCAGTATCAGGTCGCGGTATCGATCCTGTTTGTTACTTACCTTGTGAGTCCCTGTACTTCCTGCGAGTTAGCCCAAGAGTATTTACTCTGATACTGTTACTGTAGCTCTTTGAAATTCCCAGCAACCTCGTGCTGAAGAAATTTACACCCCGCCGCTACAGTAAGTATCTCTATTCTTACCTGGAATCACAACCACTGACAACACAGTCGCCCTCATCACCTTCATATGGGGTGTCATAGCCACTTTAACCGGTCTCGTCAACTCATACGGCGCCCTCCTCGCTTGCCGCCTCCTCCTCGGCGCCGTCGAAGCCGGGCTCTTCCCCGGCCTCACAGTGTATCTCACCTTCTTCTATAGTAAGCGTGAACTGGCACTGCGTATTGGGTACCTCTTCGTCTCCGCCGCGCTGGCCGGCGCATGTGGTGGGCTGCTTGCATATTTGATTGGCTTCATGGACGGCGTGCAGGACATGCGAGGTTGGAGGTGGATCTTGATCCTTGAAGGGATTCCGACGGTCGTTCTGGGCATTGCTACGTACTGGTGGTTGGCTGATAGTGTTGAGACCGCCGGGTACCTATCGGAGGAAGAGAAAGCTTTCCTTGTAAAGAGGCGCGGGAGAGAGGTTTCGAATACGGCAAGTGCACAAGCATTCCACTGGGCGGATGTCAAAAAATGTTTTACGGATTGGAAGTGCTGGGCCTTGTATGTTTCTCCTCTCCCACGCTCTGAGATTTTACCAATGACTGACAGCTCTCGGATATAGTGCATTCGCGCAGTTCGGGATCGACACTATGCTTTACGGTTTCAGCACTTTCTTACCCACCATCATCAAAGCTATCGGCAATTGGTCCAACCCGCAAGTGCAAGCACTAACAATTCCTTGCTACGCTCTCGGTGCAATAACTTACCTACTCATTGCACGACTATCAGATGCACACCAGAAGCGCGGCCTCTTTGCGGTAATCTTTTGCTGTATTTCCATCATCGGGTACGGGATACTGCTGTCAGATGCATCCAGCGGCGTGCACTATCTGGGGTGCTTCTTGGTTGCCATGGGGCTATATGTTGCAGTAGGACTTCCACTGGCATGGCTGCCAAACAATTGCCCTAGGTATGGAAAGAGGACTGCGGCGAGCGGGTTCCAATTGACGATCGGGAATGCGAGTGGTATCATGGCACCGTTTGTGGGTTTCCACCTCTCCCTCTACGGCGTTAAGCGGATGATAAGTAATGGTGATTATGTTTATTTGTAGATTTATCTTTCGGCAGATAGTCCTAGGTATATCAAGGGGCATGCCGTGTCCCTCTCGATGGTGGGATTTGCGGGTCTCATTTATGCTTTTATGTGGGTACGTAGTATCATCCTCCTTCTTTCCCCCCTTCGTACGCTTTAGCTGAGAATGTGTGCCATGTAGTTCTGGCTCTCGAGACTCAATGCACGCCGCGCACGTGGTGACGAGGACCATTTAGTTTCCGGAATGAGCGAGGAGGACATTGCGGAATTGGGTGATGAGTCGTACGTTACCCCTTCCCCCAGAATTTCAGAGCACGTGCTGACTATTGTAGGCCGAGATACCAATACACGATTTGATGAGTGAACAGGGAGGGGGTGCTGTAAGATTGTAATGGACTTGATGCTGTCTTGTTTAATGAGCCAAACCGGTTATTCTCTTTTGTTGGTTTTATTGGTTTGTATGATTGAATGGCTGTATACCAAGCTTTAGAAATAAAACACGACGTATTGTAGCGCAATCACGAGTGCTCGGTAGAACGCTATGAAGGAAACCAATGCATTGTGGAGCACACGCCGACAGTCAGCATATAAATCATGTAGTGAGATTACATGTACCTACTCGTAGGTTCATAGCATTTCCGAACACGGTCCACACCTTCCATCAGACTCATTGACAATCAAATTCCACCGCCAAAATACGTCGATCGAACACATATATGTATACAGCTTTAGAGCTATACCTCCATGGATTGAGATGCTCTAAGCTGGCTGAGGGGGGTACATACATACATGTACCACATACATGTAGTAATAGATGCAATAACCCTAACCCTGACAAGTTAGCAGACACCGTACCTGAGCGCGCGCCCCTTTGGTGCATACGAGATACCTAGCAATGGGCGGGTTCCGGGGATGATAGATGATATGATAGCCACAACGGCTGTATGGATGAGAAAGAACTCTACCGTACCGCCGTCTGTCGCTCTGGCGCTCGCTAGTGAACTCTAACAGCAATGACACCATGGTGGGGGGGGGGGGAGGTTATAGATATAGCAGAAGCACATGTAGTAATAATACATGTAGTATTATAGCTATAGGTACATACATGTACACAGGAGGAGCTCGAGAGGGGAGGGGTTTCATGCACTGTTTGGACAGTTTCATGGAGAAAAGCCACCCACCTCACTCGCCCCCCCCACTGCTGGCTGATGAGGCTCTCTCGACTCTCTGCACTGCACTGCACTGCACTGCACTCTCGTCCATCATTGTGCCTCTGTCTCGCCTTTCAAGCTCAGGTACGGATATAACGGTATGTACATGATGTACATGTACTTACCTTCATGTACTTACTTTCATGTACTTACCTTCATGTACCCCCCCCCCCCCCCCATCTGCCTGCCCGTCCTCCTCTTCCACATGTCTCAATCCATGTTGTGCATGTGCATGCAGCAGCAGCAGAACAACCCATACATACCTACCTAGAGTACATAACCTATCCACAATTAGCATCCTCCATCCACCACACACACATACATACTTAGGTACACACACACACACACACACAAAAACTGCTCTAACTGCACACCACACAGCCTTCTTCTTGCCTTCCTCTACTTGCCTTACTGACGTCGAAGCTTCGGCACCCGGAGCACTCATAAACCGGTAATCCGATGACTCTGCTGTAGCAGGGCAGCCTATCTAGAACACATCTTCTACCTCTACCTCTATCTACCTACGCTGCACTTCCCCCACCACAACAACCTCGACACAGCACCCACCTCAAACAATGAATCCATTTAGGAAGAAGTCCACTACGCCGGTATCGACAACTCCTGTGGTAGATGTGCCGCCGGATCTCTGGGGAGATACAATAGATTCAGGTATGAGTCTACCATCCAGTCCCCCCCCTCCCCCTTCCCCCACACACACATACACTTGTAACCCCGGATTAACAATTACAGCGCCGATCGCCTCTCCGGAAGCTGTGGAGGAGAACCCATGGGCGGATGTATCTCCGAGCACCTCTTCACCACCTCCGTCAGTGTTGTTGTCTCCAGCTAAGCCCACGTCAACGGCAGCCTCAACCTCCTCTGTGGCTGCCCCAACGTCAACTACCTCTCCCCCGCAACCTAAGGTTGCCCCGCGAAGCCCCCCACCACCTGTAGCTCCCCGCCGTAGATCCCAGATACAGCGGAAAGCTCAAGTGCCCCAGCCGGAGCCTGTGGAACCACCAATAGATGATCCCTTCAATACCGACACCTCCGAGCCGGAGACACCACCCCTTAACCCGTTCATTAGGAGCTTCTCGGAACCGCCTGAGCCTGCACCGCCGAAGCAGAGGCAGAGCCTCGATGTCGACGCCTTCAAGCGGCTCATGTTGACGGGTTATGCCGACACTCCGCCAGCAGCTACTACAAAGGACGGATCGTCGACTTCCGAAAGCAGTGGATCCAGGTTGTCTATATTCGAGCCCATATTAGAGTCCAAAGGTGGTGAAACGCCACGGAGTAGTGAAGAAGTAGATGCGGAAGGTAGACGGAAACCACCGCCACCAAGACCTCGTAGGGTGTCTCCCCCATTGGGTAGGAGTCCGTCAATACGACTATCAGTGCCCCCTCCGCCACCGCCGCAGCCTGCTCCGACGCTTACATCGCCTGCTACTTCACCTCCTATTGGCTCTGTCTCGCCAATTCTCAGGATTCCCAGCTCACCGCCGCAAGCCTCACCACCGGCCTCGCCGGCGACATCACTCAAGAAACGGCTAGTTCCCTCACCTCCACTTTCGCGTCGCCAGTCTGTGCGCTCCTCTGTCGAATTGGAGCGACCATCAACTCCTAGTGGTGGGTCGGGAAAAGCAAAGCCCCCGCCTCCACCAGTGAGGAGAATGAAGAGTACAAACCACAGAACTCATGAGCGCACTCCAAGCATTGGGAACATGCCACCGCCACCGCCACCACCACCACCACCCCCGCCGAGAGGCAGGACCGTCAGTGGCAGCACGATAGAAGAAAAAGTGCCGGAAGAGAAGGACATTCTAATAGATCTGCAAAAGCTGCAGAGAGAGGTCGATGAGCTGCGGGGGAAGTATGAACAAGGGATTGTAACTGTGGAGTAGGTGTACAGATATGCCACTAACGCACCATGTTGGAGTTCGTGCTGGACGCGCGGGATGAGTGCTTTTTCTCCCTCTCTTTATTTTTTCCTTTATTTTATTTTTATTTTTATATGGGCCCTATACCTCTTTACAAATTAGTCTTTCGTTATACCATATCCAATCTTTCTTAGGTTGTTGCGTCGCCTTTTTTCCATTGATTTCATTGCGTTTCGTGGGCTGGTTTGGTGGGTGGGTTGCAATTGGTGGGTGGCTGCGAATTTGACCCTTTGAGTACTTGTACGGGCAGTAACTATCAGTGATGTGGCGTGTGGTGTGATGTGATATAGTGATGTGAGACGGTACAGTGATTGATACATGAATGGAGATAATTTGGCGCTGGTGTGGTTGATGGTGTTCTGGGGGGGCTGTGTGTGGTGAGAATATAGAGGTTTAGGTGCACGCAATTCGTTTGTGGGGCTCGTGATTGTGTTGGTTGTTCGCATGAGATATCACTCGAGGGTGATTTCCAGTTATGATGCTAGCTCCCCCAGCTCCGAGGGATTCTCTCTCTGCCCGGTGGTCACCCGGTAGTGTTCTTCGCCGAGTGATCATCTTGTGCCTTCACTCAGTTAAGGACTTGAGCCTCAGACAAGTGAGATTCCATGCTCTTGCACGCCAAGCATTGGCTTGCAAACGAGTGGGCGCACATACCCTCCTCGCCTGAGCTCAAGTGGTCGTAGGTTCTCAACTGAGCGACACGCAACCGAGTGACCACCTATGAACGGCAGTCAACCACTCACCAATTCTGTGGCTAGCCCAGCCCCAGCGCAGCCCAACTACATGTACTTGGCTTATAAGCACCTCCGTTTGTGCCGCCATTGCATGTTCGGTACATGTAGTTACTCTCCACCCCCGCCACTATCAGATTTTTCCCTATGTACGTACATGACGCCTTCTTCTTCTTCTTCTTCTTCTTCTTCTTCTCCTCCGTCGATTCAACCGTATACACCACCGCAGTATACCACCCCGCCCTTCCGCTGAGCCGTCATTTAATCACACGTATGTATTGTATACGTAAACCCGTGACCATAGGTAGACACAAGAATCCTCACCCCCCCCCCCCTCCCCCCAAGCGTGGGGGGGGGGGGGGTAAAGACTACAATTACAGTACATACATGTCGCCTCAAACCACTACCTCTACTCCAGCCGTGTAGGCCAGGTACATGTATATACGGTCGCAGAAACAGGGGTGATTTTTTTTTTTTTTTTTTTGTTTAACTCATTAATTACATGCAGAGAAACAGGGGTGATATCTATGCTGCATTTAAGCAACTACCGTATTACTACATTATCAGTACAGGGGGGGGGGTACATGTAGTATTGGTAGCGTAGCAGTAGCATCAGTGGGGGTATTTCGGGGTAAGCAGTGGCATCAGTGTGGTATTTGTGGTACATCAGGTAGCAGGCCGGTATTGCTAGGGTACATGTATTCCTTTACCTTTTTTTTTCAAGTGTACATACATACATGCATGCATGCAAGATTTGAATATATGTACACCTCGAGAAGGATTCCCAGGGCCTACCTACATGTAATCAATGCATCATCATGACGCATCACGGGATTCATCATCACCACAATTCTGCTCATCAAATAGTTTTTGCCCATTTCTAGTCTTTCATCATGATCACCGGGTGATGAAGATTTAGGGAAAATACTTTTTAAAACTAAATTTTCTCGCCACTCGTGGATCTCAGTCTACCACGGTTGATCTATCAGTAGTTCGTGCTACAGCTTTCCTAATCATGATCATCAATACCAATTATACTATGGCGTTGAACCACCAGCTGGTAAAAGCGGACCTGGTCCCGCACCCGCACCCGCCCCCATCCCAATCCCCGTCCCCGTCCCCGTCCCCGTACCCTACCGCCCGCTTCCGCCACCTTCCGCCCCCTCCCACCCAGCCACCAGTCCCCCATACCCCCCTACCCGCCCAGCAGCTAGCCAGTCAACCGTAACCCACCAGCCAGTCACACCCAGTATTCCCAGCATAGTGCTACCGCATTTCTACTATAAACCCCCCCCCCCCCCACAATGCCGTACCATCTCCGTATCGCCAGCCATGCGGCAGTGCAACACGCACACACACACTGCGGCCGTGGTGCGGTAGGGATAGCACGCCTAGCTGTTTCTGGTACATGTATTCATGCATGGCCGGAATTAACGACGCTTGTGTGACGAGTGATACGCTGTGACGGGAGGGGGGGGTATGGTTCGGGTTTTTATCGTCGGGCCCTTCTTTATGGGTGTTATGCGCGGACGGAAGGGGAGGATAATACTGATGTTGTAGGTTAGTTTGGCGGTAGGGGAGGGGTTGATGGATCAATGACGGGACTGGCGTGGGTTTCGAGTTGTAACAACCAGATACACTGAAATGTGCAGTCGTCGTCGTTCATACATGCTATCCAACCCCCCCCCCCCCAGCCCCCAAGTCTAATCCGTTGTTATCAGCTGCATGCACGCCGTCGTAAGATTTTTCCATGAGTGTCGGCCGCGGGGGGATATATAAGTATATATAAGTATATATTCAGGTAGTTCACTATACAATGGGCCCAACAATTAATGAATCCCGTATCCGTATCTTTAGAGTGTTAATTACGCCCCCGCCCCCCCCTTCATTAATCATGTTAAAATAGCATCTTTACGGAGATTTCTATGTGGCTCTACCTACTATAAGTACAAGAAGAATTTTTTTACACAAAAAAAGGTCCCCCCCCCTAGCTAGCTCCCTACAACACAGCACAATCGAGTCATCAGCGCACACACACACACACACACACACACAAAACCATTCCCATCTCAGAGACCAAGATAAGCACAAACACAAACACAAACACACTCACCACAAACACTCCACTCCACTCCCCTCCCCTCCACTCCGCCCAATTGCCTCACGGCTTCCCCGCCTTCGGCTCGGCCTGCGCCTGCCCCACCGGATTCGGCATCCCCACGGACTTTGCGCCCTCGGCCTCGAGCTTCTTGAATGTCTCGTTGCGGTTATACTCCATGACCCTCCTCTTCTTGAAGTACTCGACCTGCATGCACCATTGCCCCATTAGCCATCAGCCATCAGCCTCCTCCTCCTCCTCCTCCTCCTCCTCCCTCCTTCTCACATCAAGGATGAGGGGGGGGTGTGGCCTACCCAGCTACCCACACACTCCTTCTCAAACGCCGCCAGCGACGGCGCACACTTGTCTGCCGCGGCGGCGCTGTTCTTGACGGGGTCGATGATGTCGTTGCGGTCCAGGCACTGGAAGAAGCTGTCGCGCGCCTCCCAGCACTTTGCGCGCTGGCTGCGGTTTGGGGCGACGCCCTCGATGGCTGCGGGGTTTGCGTTGCTGCTGCTGCTGCTGAACCAACCCATTGTGAGTGTGAATCTGGTGGTGGTGGGTGGTGGTGGGTGGTGGTGGTGGTGGTGGTGTTGCTGGTTTCCTGTGGTGGGGGAGAGGAAGAGTATGACGTCGGGGGTGGTGGTGCTTGTGGTTGCTTAGATGTACATGTACATGTAGTCTTATGGAGATGTGACGACGGTGGGGTTTGGGGGGGAAATGTATGGATATCTCTGCAAATGGCTGCGGGGGAGAGCGGCGGTACTGGCGAGCGTGGGGCCGGGGCGGAGAGCGAGGGCTGGTGTATTTGTGCGTGTGTATGTGTGTGTGTGGTTGGGCCGTTCGTTGGTGTTCATGATGATCGACAGGGCAGGGACAAGCCAGACAAGACACTTTGCATGAGTGGTGGTCCGTGTTCCCACCTCGGTCAGCTACACAACCACACATCCACTCATCCACTCATCCACTCATCGCTCCATCCATCTAGCTCCTGCTCCAGCTGCCTACAGTCCTCCCTATACACAGAACAAAACAACATTCTCAACACCCCCCCCTCCTTCTCACACACACACACACACATACATACACCCCAAACCACACTCACACCCAAATGCCCAAACGACCACGCCGCATCCGCCGCCCCGCCGCAAACTCGTTCCAGCCGCTGCAGACATTCCTCCAGATTCTCGCGCTGCAATGCATCTACTACGTCACCTCGACAGCAATGATCCTCTTCAGCGCCCTCGTCGCCGGCGTCCCCTTCGGCCTCGACCTCATCTTCTCGGCAGAAAACCTCAGGGGCGACAACGCCATCGGCTGGACCCTCGTCATCCTCTGGGTGCTTTCCGCTCTGGTCATGTTCGTTGTCCCCTCCTCCACCCCTCCACCCCCTATACTAGGCTACTCTAGAGAGCCAAGCTCGGACCCCGGATTGCTAACGCACGCATGCTTGCTGCACAGGGTGATTGCGCAAACGCTGATCCACGCCCGCTCAAAGCTTGTCCTGGACTTCTCGCTCACGCTGCACTTCCTCCACCTGGTTGTGGTCGCGCTGTATGACGGCGCCCTGCCCACATCGTGGTTCTGGTGGGGCGTGCAGGTCGTGTCGGCGATGGTGATGGTGGTGGTTGGGACGTGGGCCTGCACGTGGCGGGAGCTGAGGCCGATCCCGTTTGGTGGGAATGGCGGCGCGGGCAGGGTGGGGGTGGGGGAGGGGAGTGGTGGTGGTGGGGCGGATGGGAGTGGGGAGTATGAGATGGTGCAGATGAAGGGGGAGGAGGTGTAGTGGCTGCGGATTTTTGCTTGTGGGGCTCTCTCTCTTTTGTTCTTTTGTTGGCGTTGGGATAGATCCTTTGCTGTTTTCTTGTTTATTAGTTCTAGGCTTTATTCCATTATTCCGGCCGGGGCAGCATGGGCTTCTGGTTACTCGTTTTCTCTTTTTGTTGGAATCTTTTTTTTTTGCATGCATGCATCACCAATCATCACCAATCACCCCGTTTTTCCTTTTTTCTTATTTTTATTCCTCTTTGTGAGCGGGTACAATATTGACACACACACTCCTGGGATGTTTTTTTGGCAGTTATCCCCATCTGTTTCGTTTTTTAACAATAGCAGAAAAAACGACGCCCTAATTTAGAATTACTTAACAAGCTGCCAGCCTGGCTTATACCGCTTATACGGCTTATAATTACACATGGGTAATTATAAAAACTCCGCTTGTGCATGTATGTATGTGTATCAGTGTTTTTTTGGGGCAGCCCTAGGTCGGGACAGGGCTCATGGGGAGGTCAAAAGACGGGGGGATACATTATATAGACGTCTGGTTTCCTCGGGCTACTAGACGCTACATACATGTAATTAATAGCCCATAGCCAACTACATATAAGCATCCCGCCCACCATGAGTGGCCCATATCCACTCCGCCCAGTAATAGTAGTAGTATTAGTAGTAGTAGTAGTAGTAGTCGTAATAGTAGTAGCATCTCACCCAACACACCAGTACCCCCGGCCCCTTGCAGCCCAGCCCCACACAATATTAGTAGATCAGCAACCCCTCCCTCCCTCCCTCCCTCCCCCGCCAATCAACAGCCAGAACCAGAACCAGCCAGTACCGCCCTGTGCGTTAATAGCACTAGTAAGCGCTCTGCCCAAGCTGGCAGTCTGCCAACCAGTGAAGGGCCTGCGCTGCTCGCTCACATTAATAACTTCAGCTATAAGCTACCTATACAGGCCTGCATGTTTGGTAGATACAGGTATCTATGTATGTAGGTACATGCCATGTATAACTTGCACCATTAAACGAACCAAACAGGGACAGGGACCGGGACCGGTTTGCCCCTGCAAACAATGAGCGTCGAGAAGCCTCAGCAAGACGGATGGTTCGACTGCAGCTGTCACCGGAAGAAGCGAAAAAAAAGAAAAACAAAAAAGCGATACCCAATGTGACCGGCCATACATACATACATACATACATACACCCCTCCCAGCCAGGCCATGCATATATGTGCCCTATCCAGGCCCACTCCCCGGCGGAACAGTCCCACGATTAGCACCGGCCCGGGGTTGAGTCCATGAGCTATCTCCCGACGGCCACGGGACGGGGCAGGAATAACCCACCCGCGGGTGTACCAAGACGATGCCTAGTCGTCTACCGCTAGCTAGCTAGGCCAGCCTCGCCGACCATGACACAACTATCAAAGAAGCCGGAAGTAGCACTTAGGGGAGTAACTATGTAGTGAGGGCGAAGTGGGCTAGCTAGCTGGCTGGCTACAGGGGGTGCCGGGACACCTACATAGCCATACGAAGACCATAATCCACCACGACCCGGCCAGTGGCGGCCTTCTTGTAGGTGTAGATATAGGTACATGTAGTAGGTATAAGTAGTAGTGCCGGCGCATAAACAAAAAAAAAAAATAGTGCCGCCGCATGGGCCATCACTCGGTTTCTGGGTGCCGGGGTGCTGGGTACGACGAGAGTGGCGGCGCGGCGTGTTTGGGCTGGTTTTCTCAGGTGGCGGGCTGGGTGGGTGTCTGTAATGCGTTAGAGCGGGTATGGGTGTGGGTGTGGGCGTGGGCGTGGGGGATTGATGTAGTGGTTGGCAGTAATCACTACCTTCTCTCTATATATATATTCATATACCAGACCAAATGCACTAGCTTTTACCCTATTCCACAACCCCACGTACCCTCCTTGATTGATTATAGCAGTACCAGCCCTTCGCCCCGCCACCCCTTTGTGGCTCCAGACGCTCGGTCTCTGTAAGCACACCCTCACTCTATATATCCAAATATCACTTTCCCCTTTTCCTTCTATCAATTCGTTCTTCGCGGTGGCGTACACCTCAACTGTATATAGTGCTCAAGTAGGAGATCTCGCTGGCGGAGCAGATCTAGAAGTATCTTTGCTACATATCTGGCTACCTGGCTAGAGCAATATGATAACCTTCCCAACCACGCGATGGCCGTCTCTAGCTCTGGTTTTTTATGAATTTAACTTCTAGACCTTGATCTATATAAGCTCTCTAGAGACCTTGTATGGACTGGCGGGACGTATGAATGTGTGGGGAAAGCTGAGGCAGATCGCGGATAGCATTCGCATCAAGCTGGCCCTCATGCCCCGAGCAAGTATACGTATATAGTAGCCCCCGCAGAATTCACGGGTTTTTCTTTACTGTGCAATCAACTCCAAGACCAACTACCTTTCCCCCCGCTATCCAATGGGCACTACTCGCCTCAAGCACCTTTGACAAACTATAGCTATAAGCGAAGAATAGTTTAATTCCTCTCCCGCGCAACGGGATAGGTGACCGAGTGACCGATCATGACGCAGCACCCCCCACCAGCATCAGGATATATCACTCGCGACTTCAACCGCCGATCGAGGGCTCGGGTCACGGGTGTGTGTTGTTCCCTGTGCTGTAACGGCCTAGCTGCCTGTATTTGATATGTATATATAAACTAAATTAGTTCTTATATATGGTTTTGTTTCTCGATATATATACAGCGGGATGGATACATGTATACGCATGTTGGTTTAACGACCTTTCTTAGTTGTCTTTATTTTTCAGTACAAGTCAATATCTGCATTGTTGTTACTGCCCATACCGGGCAACGTCCTTACGTACAGTCTGTATCAGTCAACATGACGTCGTGTATGCTGTTCATAAGATATGTGTACATGTTTCATTTCACTCTTTTATCGCTATAAAATGGCGGTCTCTCCTCCTCCTTCAGTTCCATCAGATCATATCATATAACACGCAACGCAACCCTCTGTCTGTCTCTTCAATAGTCTTTGACTACGTACAGCCATATTTCGAGCTCCATAATGGGCATTGCGTACCGTACTCTCGGGAGAGCGGGGCCGTTCATAGACCCCAATTCGGGTTATACGTCGGATCAGAATTCCGGGGAAATCTGTGTCTGTGGTTCTCGGAGAACTCTGGGGAATTGAGGCCCCAAACTCTAGCTCGAGACCCTACCGTGTAGTAGGAAAAATGTGAATATATATATACAGCCATAGGAACGGTCGTTGGCTATATATGTAACTGGCTATATAGCTAACTGGCCAGCCAGGTACATCATAAACAACACCGATACACAGCAATTGGGAAGCCTCAAATTGATCCCACCTTAGGATATAATATCGTTTAGCCGGACTAGCTGTCGTCGAACTTCCCATGCCGTGGCACAAAAGGTCTATTCCTCCCTCCGAGCCGAAAACACCGAATCTCTTACTCCGACTCCGGACTTGCTCTCTCCTACCTTACGCCACACATGTACACAAGCATCCAAACAGGTGCTAAAATCATTGACCATACGCAACACTGCCAAGTATTCACATGCCTCCTCTGCATGCATGCATAAGGGGGTACGACAGTTTTATATTTATATCTGATACTCGAATTCGCGAACCTTCCAATCCCCTCTGCATCTCCGCGGTAGACCATTTCAGCCAAACAGGCCTTCAACATGCAAGGCTATTGATCTCCACCGTTAGAAGCCTAAATATTCCTGGGTTGCCTGATAGGCAAACACAAACTACTCGCTGGTATGAAAATAGTCTATCTGCTCGTATCGTATACGTACAACCGAACACAAGGTATGTGGATATCCCCGAGATTAATCAGTGATCATTGGCCCAATTTGATGAGTTAAAAACAACAACAACAACAATGATCATTGGCCCATTAATATCTCGGTCACAGGTTTAAAAAAAACAAATCCTATCAACCCTTGCTGATGATAAAGCTGCATACGTAAGGCATTTCAAAGCCTATACGAATTGTTATATGCATGTATTATCTAGCGCTCATGATTAACTTTTTACTTTTTCTTCAAGCTCCAATCTAGAGATATGGTATTCATGCTGACTCGTAGATAGTGATGATGCGCCAGATGATATAGTAATGCCGATCATATGTACGTACAAACCCCCCTTAATTGCTTACGTAGTTCAATCGTGTACATATTCCAAGTGCACCTTCTACATGTGCTATATATTGACCATTTTCCTTAAGTCCGACTATGGCACTGGCTAGAAGACGCCACGATGGGGAGAGCCCCTTCATGAATTCAAGCACTTGTAATTATACCGAGTAATATAGGCGGACGTGCAATTCCGGAATCTTCCAGGCCATCAAGGGGTTGTAATCGCTGTGCCTCGCATGTCTACGCCGCGCGTAACATTTTTATATGTCGATAGAAGAACATATCTAAGCTTAATCTTAATTTTGAAAGTGACAGTGCTGATCACATCACATAACCGCAGCAGATATATACGATAAGTGCATACATCCCTATTAATAGTCATCATCTCGTAACTCTACTAGTAGTACTGTTCAAATACTAGTCCAGAACCGAACCATGGACAACATTCCCATGTCCTGAGAGGCTTATATCGATCCTAGCTAGCTAGGGCGAACTGACCAACTACTAATCTACTCCAATCCTGATTACTTGCCCGCCGAAATATCTCCGGCCCCCTTCGTATCCCACTCTGCTCCAATCAGTGCTTTGGAAAACTGCAAGCCTCCAATCTATTCACCGGCGCAATCACGTTCGCTTTCTCCACTAATCTGCAATCACACCACATCACTCGGCCCGCCCGCCCCGCCCCATCATCCAGTCAGCCCTAACCCACCGCGGCGGCGGCGGCAGCAGTAGCAGTATCAGCATCAGCAGATGCAGCGATTCGATTCGCCCGGATGGAATTAATTGCCAGAAGCTAAAAGAAGCATCACCATATGTCATCAAAGGAAAACGCACATCTGTCAGCTTGCCTGTGTCTACGATAGGCAGACAGGCCATATGACTCTCTCTCTCACTCACTCTCTCTCGCATCATTTTTCTCCTTTGCACCAGTGATTGACTCACCTTTTTTTTTTCTCTCTATCAAGCTTCTTCGCGGAAAGAAGTGAATCATGCCAAACAAGGACTTGGCCGAAACAGCCCCGGCACAATTACAAAGTTACAAGCACAAGTGAACATGCAACAGCTCGCGTATGTATCCGAAACCTAATAAGCACCATCCCCAGAACACACGAATGGCTGGCCATGGCTGGGGGGGAGTGGGGGGGGGGGGGGGCTGAAATTTTAGAAATGTCTCGGATCAAGCTAGCTAGCGAGCCCTACCTAGGTACTCTACTCTACTCTATATACACCCACCCATGTGTATCATACGCATGTACCTAGGTGGAGTATTCAGGTGATTTATGTAAGAGCGAGACTTTCTTCTTTTCTTTGTGAATCGTTCGCCCGCTCGGGAGACGAGTAAAGGCTTGTTGTTGTTGTAGTAACAGCTGCTGCATAGTGTTGCGCAATGTGTAATGTGTCCTTCGGGGATGTGGACGCCCGTGTCGGTCCGGAATACTAGTAAACGCCGAACGAGGAGGACAAGAAGAATTAAGGCGTGATTCACCTGAACCTCACTCACTCACTCATAGTTAATTGTGGATTGTAATCCTCGGCTTTTAATTCTAGATACACACACATTGGCATACATACAAGCCTAAGCTGTACTCTCCATGATCCATACCTTACTCAATCAAGACAAAGCTAGACAAATACAAAGCCTATTTCGTACCACCAAATCGTTGAAATGAAATGAGCTGAGGCGATGCGGTGAAAGGCTACTATTCCGGGGGGGCTTTGCAATCAAAACAGGTACTTTTTTTAATTACTACATACCTGCACATGTACATATGTACATGCTTTACTCCAAGTACAATATAATACATGGCTGTACCTACTCTACCTTATGTACCTTACTCTACTCTACTCTACTCTGGTCTACTTCGGCACTCAACCCAGGATGCCAAAGAATAAGAAACAGGAACAGGAACAAGAACAAGGACAAGGACAAGAACAAGAACAAGAACAATAAGAATAAGAATAAGCAGGCGGCTGAGTCCGCGGAGGGTAGAGTAAAAAAAGCTTTTCTCTCCTGTCTCACAGGGCTGAATGGCCGGGGGCAGATCCAGTGGTTAGAGCTAGAGTTATGGGAACAGATCTACATACCAGTCAGCAGGAAAGCAATCGGGCATATCAACTGTTGCTGATGATGCTTAAGTGCCCCGAGTGTAGTGTAATGACCAGAGTGAGGCACAATACCGAACATAGCTATAGGAAAAGTGCTGTTCGTATGAAGGCAACAAGTACCTATCTCAGCGTCCCAGCAATCCCGCCGGATAGCACCGGTGCCGAAAAGCGCACATTACTTTCGCTTCTTGACACTTTCTACACTTTTGCTCGCCTTCACAAATCATATCATGACTAACAAGTACTCGAGGTTAATTACCAAACATAACGCCGCACTTTATTTTTTCGCCAATCCTCTCCAGCTCCCTGCTTTTACACTGCGGCTGAAAGAGGAAAAAAATAAAAGAGTACTCCCGAACCAAACCGAGACCTTATCGACAGAAGTACGGAGGCCCCGGAGGAGTGCCTATACCCCCATAGAGATTCTGATTCATGCCTTTTACTCCGAGGAGGGGATGAAACGGAAAAGAAGCGAGAAATCCCACCAACCGTTTTCATAGACAGAAAGGTTTGCCATCATATGGAGGAGAGGGGGAAAAACACCGCCTCCGCCGCAGCAAGCAGTGGGTAGCGTCGTGGGGTCCTTACCTGTCTGTATCTAGTGGTTGGCTGGCTGTTCTCTTTTCTCTTGACTGCTTGTTTCTCGCATCTTCTGACCTTGGCTAGAATGTATACCACCATTAATGAATGCCAGTACGGCATGATATGGTATGGTGAAGCTGCTGGGTACCGGTGTGGTGCTTACATTCCATTAACTATGACTTTTATCTGATCAGATGAGAGAAGCATAAACCGTAACCCGAACAAACAAAGCCAAACCTTGACTCCCGAGAGGCTCTTTTCCCTCTATCTCTCTCTCTCTTTCGCTCCATTAATGCGTACGTGCATGCAGGTGTTTCTCTAGGCGAGCGCTTAATTTAAACTCTCATCCACCTTTTCCCCCATACACCCTCCCCCCCAATGGCCCACCAAAGCAATTTATGCTTATTTATTATTACCGTTTCTCCGCAAATGGGTTCATGTCAGTTCAGCCCCCACGTGGAGAAAAAAAGGTCAAGAAACGGAGGTCACGTAAGGAAAAAGAAAAAAGGTGAGCTCAAGAGGATCATAGGGGGAACGCTAAAGGGTGGTATCAAGCATCAAGCCTCAACTCGATTCTCTATGGTTACCAATTCATGTAAGCTGAAGCTGTCCTGTAGCTGGATCGAAGTTTTTTTTCTTTCTTTCTCGTTGCTCTCCCTCCTAGGCTTCATTTCTTTCGGCCTCTCTAACATAGCTATGTAACCAGGCAAACTGATCAATCTTGTTCTGGTCCTTTCAAATTTAGACTACTCTCGCTCAGCTGTCATGTCAGTCAATCAATCACTTACTTCAATCTCGGTCTATCGGCTACCCGCATCATGATCACCCTCCCTCTCGTTTCACGTAAACCAAACCACTGGCTGGCTAATACATATCTTAGGCGATCCCCCCCCCCCACCCCCTTCGAAAAAAAAAGCAAAAAAAGCTTGTGTGCTTGACCGCGTAAATTAATTGGGTCGGGGCGAGAGTACGTATGTCGTACCTACCCAGCTAGCTAAAGTAGTTACTTTAGAGTAAGTAATAAAGCCACCACCCAGTAGTACAGCAGCAACAACATCAGGGATTCGGATTCTTACTGCACAAGTTACTTACTTTTTCCTGTCATGTCTTCGTTCGGTTCTTCGGCACGTCCGAAGGGAAGAAGGGCATGGTATCTTGCCGGCTCCGAGAGAGGGAGAGAACCATCGAAAGGAAGAAGGGGGAGGGGGGAGGGGAGGGAGGGCCAGCTTGCCGTTGTTGCGAAGAAGACGAAGAAGGGGGGGAGGGTATACGTATACCACGGGCTTGTCCTCCGCACCGGTCCGGAGCCAGCGGTAGGATGAAGCTTGGCCATTTACAATTATATTTGCTTGCTTAGGTTATACTTATATCTATAGTCCATACATACATGTATACATGTACCTACCGTAGCCGATATAAGCACGCAAGGGCAAAAGTTTAAAGTAGAGTGGGGAATTATATATAATGCAATCTACTTCAGTACTCTAGCTAGAGTAGCTGAGTAGAATTAATACTAGCTACATGTAGTTCAATTACGAACAATACCAACACCACTCGCTCTAAAACAACACATTGAGAACGTAACCACCTGTAACCACTCACTCCACATTCCAAAGCCACCTGGCCCCGATATAACAGCCTTCTCTTGACTGCCGTAACCAGGAAAGAGCCAGCTAGATCTAGAGAGCAATTAAGAGAGAGAGAGACAGAGAGGTACGTACTCACCCACCACACACCCCTTCACGGAACCTTCCATTTAAACATTAAGCCTCCTTCCCCCCTCTAATCCCGGGGGGGGGGGGGGGGGGGGGCTCTCGGGGCTGTTACCGGCATGGCATGGCAGATGTAGGGCTTGATATTAATAACATGAGCTTATGCCCTAACCACCTTGAGATTATGAAAGTGAGTGGCATTGAACGTTTCTCCTAGGGTTAGGTTGAGGTGGGTAGCCTGATGTAAAGCTGATGTACCTGTACCTATTTATTCCACAAGGCGGTACATTAAAGGTACCATCTGCTGTTAGTGGTGGTTGATCAATGGCGGTGGTGTAGGATCGTATTATCTTTTCCCGCAAAGGCGAAGAAAATTGGCTTTTTTGTGATCTCTCATCTGATCGAGCCCAGCCAGATTCGTTTCCCAGGATCCAGGTGCATGATATGAGGGCGCAACCACATCTTACTTGCTGATGAAGCGATTTTTTTTTCCTGTCATGTATGCTATCTCAGATAGCAGTGCCGATGGCAATAATGGTAGCAGACATAAAGAGCATTTTCAAATGTGTGTGATATGATGGTGATCGAGCATTATTTTTGTTTCTGTGATGACATGATGCCCCCCTTAAAAGGAAAAGAAAAAACACGAAACGATCCCTGGTATTTCCCCGTTCCCCACCAACCAAAAGTCCAATCTATCCCTACTAACAAAGAAATAAAAACTACCAAGGAAAAATAATAAAACAATCCGGATACCGCCAATGTTAGAAAAACCTGTGAGGGAAAAAAAAAATACGAAAAAATCCACGGTAACTCAGTAAGTAGAGGGAACAAAACAGAAACCAGACAACACCAAAAGGAAAACCCAATCCCGAATGGTTTACAAATGAAAATTGAATAGTAAGTAGTAGTAATGAGTAGGGTCCAATAATGTAAATGAAACGAAAAAAGGAAATGAAAGCAGATATAATAAACACCCCCAAGCGATGCCACAATTATTTCCAATAAAACAAAGCAAAAAAAAAGCCCAAGATTTTTCTAGTTGTATCCTTTTTAATCGACATGACGTGTTTATGCAGCAAAGCCCCGGTCAAGTACTCTTAATGCCCGAATATCCTCGCTGAATCCCAACTTCACGGCGGGAATATCTTGCACCTCCAGTCCACTCCTCTCGGGGCTTCCGGGCTCCATACCGTTGGGACTCTGTCTTAATGGGTTGATGTCCCAACTATCTCTCGGAGGTGACCGTTGTCCAATGCTATTGGCTGGTGAGGTGTAACGATCCGATTGTAAAACGTGGGGAACAGGAAGGGCCGGCGGCGGACTGGACTGTTGCCTCTGATGCTGCGCATCAGCCATTCTGGGGGAACGGTGGAGGTGCATTAAGGGTGAGCCCAAAGCGCGATGGGTTGCTTGTGACGGCAGAGAATCTAGATGGGGCAGTGGCGGTCGATCGTACTGCATTGGTGAGCCACCCGAGAGGGAAGGTGCGCTGTACGACATGGGCGAAGAAGCGGCACTATTTGGTGCTGGAAGCTGTGCTTGGTTTGAGTAGGACAACTGGAGCGGAATGTTTGTGGGAGGTGTCGATACAGGACTCGGTGGCCATCCGTACGGATTTACGCTTTGAGGGTAGTTATTGGGGTGGGTAGCGCCCTGTCTCGGTATTAAAGAGTTTGGAGACGATTGATGAGGAAAGTTCGTGGCGATCATGGGGCCCCTGGTAACCATAGGAACGTTCTGCTGCTCGTGGACCGTGGACTCCGGGTACATTCCTTTAGCGGGCCTGATGTGTTTCAATTGGATATCTTGTGTGGGCTGCATCAGGTTCTGCGATGACGGATGTGAGCGGGCGTAATAACTGATGAGATGCAGTTTCTGGTGAGTTGCTGTAGTGATGGAAAACGACTGCTTCATCAGACCATCTGGTTTATAACGATACCCATCCGGCCCCTCAATGTCCATGCCCTCCGAGTCACTATCTGGATTCGGCGATTTCCCTCCTCGGCCAGACACGGCAAGAGTCGTTACTGGGGGCGCAAACGCATTTCCTCCTCGTTTCCCCTCCATCTCTCTGTAGGTCAAGAAACTGCCTGACACCCTGCTCGCACTCCACGACTTCCCATCCGTCCACCGCCTCATTCCAGCCTCCCTCTCATCCCAGACAAAGATACTCCCAGACTTGATGTTTTGTCGCTCCTTCTCCGATAACCGGCGTTGTACCCGAGGAAGCAGGCCTATCCTACAAGCCTCGAACAGAACGATAGCGTCGGCCGGTGACCGTACATGACCATGGTAAGTTTCCATATCTAAATATTATTCCCCTCTGAGTCGGATCAAACGGCTATGATTGAGGGGTGTAGGTGGTGGGGTTGTGCGATTCTATTTGAGTTGCAAATTATTATGTGATGTTTTCTGTAGTGTGTGACTAGTTTCCGCTTGTTAGACTATGCAGGATGATATGTGACTAAATTTTCTCTCTCTTTGTTCGTGAGGTAGGGGAGGGGCGACATCGACAACGTAGATGAAGAGGAATATGGTGGGGTTGGGGGTTGGGGGGGGGGGTTATGTACCAGTATCGGTTTCCTGTTAAAGCAAGCCTTTTTTTTTAAAAAAAAAAAAAAGAGACAGGTGGGCAAAGGAGGGGACAACAGTGAATGTTGGTGACGTAGATGACTCCCGTGTATGGATGAGCGTTGGTTGGTAGTAGGGTCGTTGAGAGGAATGATGGTTGGTACACACGAGGAGGGATCGAGAGGTTTCTGAGAGAAAGAAGGTATGAAAAAAGAGGAGGGGACCGCGGGAATATGTAGATGAAGGGGGGGTAGGGGGGGGGGGGAGAGAAAGGAAGGATGGAGGGGAGAGCGGCGAGGTATATCTATGATTATCGGGGCGTGTAGGCACCTTGGCTGCTGCACAAGCGGCGGCGGGCGATATTCCCACTTCTCAAACAGCCAGTAGTCAACAAGCAGTAAGGATTGGAAAGTATCGCTCGGCTTCTCGGCGGCGGTCAGTATGGATGATGCTCCGGGGGTCAAGAGATTCTACTAATCGAAGCAACAACTCGCGGCACAGGCTGTCTCTCATTCTGTCACTCGCACACACCCATCATCTCTACCTACCACACACACACACACACACACACACACACCCTCTCTCTCTCTCTCTCTCTATCTCTCTCTCTCTCTCTCCCCCACACACTCCCACACACTCCCACACACATAAACAAAAAAAAACCGTTTAAGCATGTAGATGGTTAATTCCGATACAAACAGAGCACAGGGTCACAATAACTATAGAAAGAGTCTGAGTAAGTATGCTCTAAATTATACAGTTACAATTGCAAGATTTATAATTAGGGGCCAAAACATAGCGTGCCAACGGACACCCAGCGGACAGCGAACAGGGGGAAAGGAATAGGAATAGGAAAATAAATTATAAAACAGAAATAAGAAATAAGAAGAAATAAGAAGAGCCACGCGGAAACGTAACCCAGGAACACCGATAAACATGTACATGGGTATGTGGTAACTCAGTCTAAGATGTATTGTAGTAGTAACAAGTAACAGCGGTGGAGACCAGGTATGTAAATACCTACACACATACTAGTACAGACAGACACATATCCAACTGTGGAGACGGAGAAGATCGAAACAGTCTATAACCGTCAAAAGTCGGACGACGACGACGACGACGACGCTTACGCTTGCCTGCTCTTGTTCTCGAGAGAGCCCTTTAGCTGGCTAGGCCAAGTATCATTTCGCGCCATCTTGAGCCTTGGCGCCTTGAAGTTCAGTAGTACCGCAGTATAGAACCCTGCATGCGGTTTTTTTCTCATTACGATAATGATTTTTTTGTTTTCTTAATTCATTTTACTATTCTGATTCGACTGTTCCGTTCTTTCCCATCTCTAGATCTCTATCCCCCTTCACATATGCATGTACGTTTGCCCTCTATATATTATCATCTACTGACTTATATCACCATATTTGATTTACCCTCTTTCCGGTAAGCTGCCTGAGGGATAAGTCAAGTGACAAATCCGGCTTGGAACTTATCAACATATTTTTTTGATTGCTGCTTTCGTGTACTGCCTGGTCTCTCCCTTGCGCGGAGGAGGCGGAGCATGAGTACGAGTCGAGTAAAATAAGTAAAATAGAGAACAAGCAAGGTAAGTTACGTGTGCGTCGTATTGTAGCGCAAAGATTGGTAAAGTAAGATCCACGGAGTGTAGGAAATCCGTGTGGCTTAATAGACTACCCTATCCCTATTCTGCAACAGTAGCAGAGCCGCGACTCGCGTTCATTCCTTCCTTCTCTCTTTCCCTCATCCAGATTCCACCCACCCACCCACCCCAAAGGGGGCATGGCAGGCTGGAATGTGAAATTAAGTGGAGGCTGCTAAATGCTTAGAAGGTGCATTTACTTCGTGCCGAGAAAGCTTGGAGACCCCCCCTCCATTACGATTACGCTATGCAGCACGTTCATAAATTATAACGGCGAATAAAATCAGATTTATTCGACCCCGTGCAAAATTACACAGAAGTGTTTAGGGAGCTAGCTTTCTAGCTGGTACATAGACTTTGAAGGAGCAAAACAGGACCGAGAGCACCACCGCTACTATCAATTTTCAGCAACACCATGAACGCCTCTGGCTTATAGAGCTCCTTCCGTCAAATGAAGCCAGGTGGTAGTATGGAAGGGTGAATGTTGAATGGATCGATGTCTTGCTCAATCTTCCTCCAGTTGGTACCCTCGCCATCAATTCGTCCTTCTACTAATCATAGTCATGAAACCGACTGACGACCAGTAGTATGCTCTGAAAACGGTGGTGGCATTCTGCATCAAGCCTGGGCTCGTAACCATAAATACATTCATACATATTCCTCTTGCCTACACTAGTACCTACTTCTGGTATAGACAGACACATTCGTACCTACCTTATTTCTCTGGGTCTCCGTTATAAAACGGAGATTATCATACAACCCCGGAGCTCCCCTTCCTTGGATTTAAGACCCTTCTCGGAAGCATGGGATGTCAAACATCCAAATATCTGTCTACGCAACAAGCAACGAATCGGTATCATCCTATGGGGGGGCAGGCATCTTGGGAGTTACTCCTGGAGTAATCTGTGGCGGAACCTCCCACACCCAAACAGTATGGTGGAGGGAAAGTTCAGTTGGGCGGAACTAGTGGCGCTTCTTCTTGCTCTATAATAACTTTTGGCTAAGGATGGCTGGCTGAATGCTCGATTGAATGAACCTGTTCTTTCTTGACATTGATCTGGCTGACGACGCGTGGTCGGGGTACGGTTTGATGTCAACGCTCGCCTGCCTAGCTTATGCCCAATCGTCAAATGAAGCCCCATTTCCTTTCATCTCTCTTCACTCGAAGCTTCTTCTAGCTAAGGCAAGGCAATTACTTTAATAATTGAGATCATCCCTCCCTGGCCTGGAACAAGTGAGGTGCCCGGAGTGAAATTGTGGAGAAACCCACCCCTAAAATCCGAGTGGGGAAAGCGCAATTTTACTACAAATATCTTTATCTGAGATTAAGACCACGAGTACTTAAGGGGGTTTGCTATCTGATCCGGGATCGAGTCGATGCTTGCAGACTAAACGGTACCCCGAATGCTTGTTATGATATCTGCCTATTATCTAATATCGATACGCATAGCGAAGATTACTTGAATTCCTTGCTACTACCTACATAGGTATCTCTTTGGACAAGGGGCATTATTTGATCGATTTGAGAATATGTCTTCTATTCAATCGGATGGATTGGAGTTCCTGCGCAGGGTTCGATACCTGCAAGACAGTTTTAACTCATTACATCACGCAAATAAGGCGTCTGGCCGGGAGAACGGTCCTGGTCCACAAAGAAGCCAGAGATCTAGACAGATTGTAAAACACGCCGCCGATCACATCGGTCGGTAGGTAAAAATAAGAAGAAGCTTAAAAAGATACACATGTACCATTCCGAGGCTCGGAATGTCCGGTGGTCTGCTTAGTTTACGTTTACTACACACTTTACGCGCGCGCGGTGCACGGAAGCGGCAACCAAACGAATGATGCTCAGTGATGGGAGGGATTGCGTCTCAAGTACAGCCGCTCAGCTGAATAAAGTCCATAAACCATCACAATCCTCATGTATGTACTCTATATAGAGAGGCAACCTACATGAAATACCCGTGTTTCCCGGGTTTTCCAATAAATGGAAGTACCGGCACTGATACATCCTTTCAAAGCAAAAAAATGTATGTACCCTGCCACGCTGCGGAATGATGGCGGGGGCTGCTCTCGGTACCAAGTAATCATATGGGTATCTCAATTCGCTCGCAGACAGATTCTGATTACAGTGAACTCAGATCTAGAGTATCGGATTCATCATCATCAATGCACGAGACCCTTAATTAGGTTCCACATCATCGCAGAGTACGCCGCGCCGCGGGCAAGTTCCCTCCTCGGATCCTCGTGGCGCCGATTAAGCTATCAGAAAATCATTTGTGAAGGCAAGGTTTAGTTAGATATGAGACACAACTATGCTAACTCCACTGCACTGCGCACCAATTCTATATTGGAGCCAAAGGCAATTGCACCTCCACCACCAAAGCAAGATAAACACAAATCATCATAAGTGGGGCGGATACAACACTCAATTGCCATGCCATTCAAAAAAGTGTAATTTGAAACCTCTAAGGCAACCCAACCCAATCCAAGGCAAGGAAGAGAAAGATAGCCTTCTTGGGGGAAAATCGCCGAGGTGGAACAGTTCTTAATTGCACAAGCTTCTTGGAGATCTTGGAATCGATGGAAGGTCCCGGGCGGAAAATGTGAGGACAGATTCCGGAGTTCGTTCCTTTCTCCCCCCCCCCCCCTCCCTCCCCCCACACGGCAGTGTTAATTACGTATTGTATCATTTTTAAGTTTTGACTGAGGCTTCGACAGATGCAAAGAACAAAGATTGGCACCCGCCGCCGAGCACACTGCAAGGCTGAGCAGATAGAAAAAGAGCCGAACCTTAGTAAGTGGAATGCTAGATTCCAGCATATGATGCAGTGCCAACGTGCCCATATTATTAACATGGACGAAGGGGAGGTTTAATTTTTAGATGGTCCTTTCAAATAACCTTTTCCTGTTTGCCCGGTCATTTTGTAAAAAAATAAATATAAAAAATAAAAAATGTGGGTGTTGCTCAGGAACGCACGGGACTTTTACCATAAAAAGCAAAAAATAAGCTCAGAAAAAACTCAAATTTCACCTCCATCCCTATCTCCGCTCCGCCGCTCAACCTTGCCAAGACAAAAAAGGCCAAGCCTCTCCCTCCTCCAAGCCCACCACGACGACCCACTTTACCCGATAAACTGCAGTTTTCCCTGGGTTACACTTCCACTTCCAAGGTTCCAAGGTAAGGGAGTAGAGAAAAACTTGCTCTTTCGTTCTCTTTAGATTATGTATGTATTATTCGAGTGAACGAACGACACGCGCTGTCTAAAATAAAGCATGAAACACACATGATGATCCGATCTGCAACATCCACCTCATACGCTTCTTTCTTCTCCGTCCATAACATACCTACCTCACTGGGAGTAGTAGAACAGAAGGAAGGGTTACTCGGCTTAGCGAGGTTTCCATACCCGAGCGGCAACATCAGCCGGTGAGCTTAAACTTGAGATTCATAGCGTGGCGGCAGGTTTCACACGCGCTGTGGTACTTTACTAACACTTTATCTTTCTTGAGATGTGAAAAAAAGATAGAGCACATAACTCATGGTGCAATAGAGTGTAAGGTACACAAACTGGGCATAGGTACGCGTCACCGCGCAGGGGTGGTGGTGGGTGGTGGTATGGGAGAAGCTCCTTTCCCTTTTTCCTATTCCTCTTTCCTCCATCCCCCACCCTCACCGCCACCCCTTCCCCTTCTTACCCTAGAGTAAGAGCCTATGTATTCTGTTTCAAAGGCACAACGAAAGGGAAGGAAGGCAAGCCCTGAAACCGAACCTGCCGACGATCCGACTATGGGAGTGGAAGGGGACGAAGAGTACGAAAGAGGACACGAAGAGAGATCCGACTGGGTTTGGGGGGGGAGTGGGAGTGTGGGAGAGTGGGACCTTCGGAGGGTCTTACATCAGCGTAGGGACCCTCCCTTCCCTCTTTAATATTAATCGTCATCGTCATTGATATTCTTTAATGTTGTAATTTGTTCCCTCCCACCCTTTGCCCAAGGTCGTCGCTGGTATGATCAAGGCCCTTCCTTGCGTACATGTTGTCATATGTGAGTAAGAGAGAGGAACCTTCAACCTTTCATTCTTTTAGAGTAACTACATGTACATACATGTAGGTACATAGACGTAACTACATGTAGATTGGGTTTAGCTGGAAAGAGAAAGCTTAACCCCGCTATGTACTGCATGCACCTCAGCTGTTGACTGCACCCCTTGTCGCCACGAGGCGGTAAACTCCGTCCTAGTGAAGAAAGGTAGGAAACTCTACTAACTTCAGCGTAATTATGATGTGCCTACCGTACGGTACAAACGCTCTTTATCTTCATCATAAGGGGATGTTCCATATAAATATAAATATAAACAACCAAACAAACTACATGTACTTATGCTTACGCGTCTCTACCCAGTGCGATAGGATCATCCAAACAGCAACAAAACAAACATAAGGTAAAATGTAATGGAAAAAGAAATTTGAAAACAAAAAAGGGAAAGAGAAAATTAAAATGCGGCGGAAGATCCGAGAAACGTGTGCATGAGGAGGAGGAGGAGAAGAATAAGCTGTTCAGACCTCCAGAGCGAGGGCTTGAGGTTCCGAGTTCCGAGAGCGGTGATAAGGTAAGCATACATAAGAGCTTATCCTAACCTAACTCAACTCCTTCCTCGCTTCGAGCGGCAAGTTCCCTATGGAACCCATCATCTCCGGCGAATTTAGCATTTTAGAGCTCTCTCGCTCGAGAAGAGGTGTAACCGTCGTACTCTCCGCCCCCAAAGAAGAGCGTGGCCTCTTCATGTATGTAGCTAACCTGTTCTTGCAATTCACAATCCATAATTCCAATATAGAGCCGCTGCACTGTCACTTACGCCTCGCTCACCTTTCGATATACCCAGCCTACCGTGCCACTGTACCTACGTACGTACCCAAGTAGCTACTACTGGTCTATGAAACTCTTTTAAATTTACTTTATTTATCGCCTTGCACGGCTGCTACATGAGCTACATGAGCTACATGTAACTAACTACCATTTCAATTCCTGCTGCTCCCACCCACAAACTGCCACTGTTAGGCGTGCTGTTACCGCCGCTGCTATGGTTAATCATGAGTGATGTTCCTGATATGCCTGCCCTAGCTGTCCGTCTCCGGATAATAAACCGAGCCCCCCCCTCTCTCCCCCATTCATATACATTACGCAGCATACGTTACCTACATGTACCCTACTATGTATGTACTTTACATACTCTAGGCCCTTCGATCTCACTTTCCCTCTCTCCCCTTCCCCTTCCCAGACACGCAACAAGCGCGGAGGAACCGGAGGAAGGGGGGGTGGAATGCAAAAAAAAAAGATGAAACCAGCTCACCTCGAAAACTACCGACTCGGTGCCGAATAACCTTTAGATACAGATATAGACGGTACTCGACTGGCCTGGGAAGGGAGTGAGGGGGGTTGGGCGAGTGCGTACGTGCGTCGTCGTAGTCGTCGTAGTTGTCCATGTTGTTACAATGTGCTCCATACTGAAGATGCCGATGAGACATGCCGATGGTCCCGTAGTTGATAATTGTAACTGCAACTGTAACTGTAACTGTAACTGTAGGTACGTATTCATAAGGTGCTCGTTGGGGATTTGAGCGAGTGATGACTGAGCAGGTGCAAGACTGCATTGATCTCCTAGTAGTAAGTTCCAGGGCTTCGAGTCTAGTATGTATCCACCTAATTATAATAATACGATGAACTGTTATTATGTATTTACCTCATATCATGTTCTTGTCCACTTTACCCTATCCACCAAGATATATATATCCAAGCGAAGGGGAGGCAACACAGGGCACGCGCAGGGAAAGCTTAAGAGGCGTACGAGATGGCTTTTGGTGTAAAGTGCCTTAAGCTTAGTAGCCACACTCTGTATAATGTATCTATCTATACATACATACATACGAACGGCACGGTGAAACGAGAGATGTGGGGGACCACATTGCACAATTACATACCAGCTGATTTGGATCCACTGCCCTTTTTAATTTCTGATCCCCCTTCCAAATCACATTATTATCCTTCATCTTGCACACACGGTTCATACGTATGGGGGTTTTGTGTGTACGTACCGTATGGAAACAGCACTACATAATCCCACTGCATATCTTAGGAATCATGAGCAATTTGCCCTCGGCCTACCTACCTCACTCTACAAGTGTGACACATGAAGCAAGCCCTGTGTGCCCAACCCGCGGCCATGTAGAGTAGGTAGCAGCGATTGTCCCATAAGATGTAACCCACAGGATCGAAACCAATCACGCACATGTGCGCCAGAAAAGTTTAAAACTCCTCCCCCGTATCACCCAACGCAGGAAAAAAAATAAGCTTACGGCCCGTGTGCAACTGTATTGGAGTTTAAGAAAAGGATCTGTCAAAATCTTTATAAAGGATATATATATATAAAGAAAGCGTAAGCACGATATGCTTAAAAGCGCAACCTGTGCCCAGGTAGTACCAAAGGAGACAAACGTAAAGAAAGGAATTGGTCTTCGGAGGATTCCAGTATATGACTAGCTTGGCAAGTCCCATGGCTGCTTTTTGTGTGATCTTCCTATTTTCGGTAATCTCTGACGACTTCAGCTTCCTTATGCCAGGCAGAGAAACTGAATCAGACGTATTCTAGCCTAAAAGCGGCGAGTCCAAGAGAGACCAATATTGTGAGGCAGAGAACGCAGGAAGAAGAGAGGGAGGACCGACAGAGAGTCTGAGACATATATTATCATACATATGCATAACTTTGCATACCTTGCATACCGATGGACGGCGCAACCTTATTAATCTTTGCGGTAGAAAGCTTCGAAAAGGCCGAGCAGAAGGGATCGATCTGCAAAACCCAGTCCACGTCCAAAACTCTAACTCAGCGAATCTTATTCCTAACTTCACATATATGCATAGCCGAACGATGTACGGATAAAGGACCGAGTTAATGCATGTGGAATGTATCAGTCAGTATCATACATCCTACACTTACCAATGATAGTCTACCTATCATCGTCATGCAATATTAAAGCTTGATCCCAGTGAGTGGGTACGTTAGTGATTGAGTATGTGCTTGAGTGGTTGAGACGTTTTTGTTCTTTTAGATACTGTCATGCCGAGCCAGACAGATCATTTAATTCTCGCACTATTCGAAATCACACCTGGGGGGCAAAAATAAAATTGGCTTTTCCCTTTGATCTTCTGATGACATCTCATGATCCACCCCTCCGGCCGGATATAAACACTGCACGGTTTCATCAAATCAATCAACACGAGTGCCAAGAGAGCGGTAATCCCCGGGACCCGGATACGTCAAAGAAACCAAGCTTTTCTACATACCACGGGTCATTCCCTTTTTTTTTTTTTTTTTTTGCCTGCCTTGCCTGCCTAAATCCTGTTGCAGTGCACTGATTTCCTTAACTGAACACACATGTTTACTCAACTAGCATAAAAGCAACAAGTCAAATTTACCCACCGGGACTCGGCGAAATGAAAAATTGCCGCAGAAAAAGCTTGGCCTTGAGCCTTAATTAAATATTAGGTTAAACCCACCTGCTGCTGCTGCCAACGCACTACCCTGGTGGTTGGGTTGGAAGGGAGCGCGACATGAACCCATTCCGGGGGCTTGCTCCGCCCTAAGATCATTGCCAATAGGTAGAGTATCGCGAGGCAAGGTTTACATATATCTTACCTGAGCAGGGAATCTAGACTCCGGTCAGTTACAACATCAAGAGTTCTTCGGGGGCTCTTCGGGGGGGGGATGAGATCTTCATTTACTCGGATTTCGTCAGGAGTCATCATCAAAATATAATTTAGAGTAGGAGGAAAGGGAGATGGACAGATGCGGAGAATACATACATAAAGTTATATCTTTTGATCTAGATCGGAAAGCGCAGGCGAAAGATCGCGGAAGCTCTTGGTAAAATAACAAGATAAGAATCTTGATTAAAGAGCCTCGTGCCATGGTCTCACGGTGCTGCAGTCGGGTTAAGGCTTTGTTTTCAGCCCATTCCGCGATAGCTGTTATTGACTGGCAACCATTTCAAATACTCGTTTTCGTGGCGTCTTTGTGGGCCGTCCTCATCGGTCTTGTGTCCAGTGGAAACACTGCCAGTAGTATTCGTACGACGGGAGAGCCCGTTTCAGCATCTTTTCTTCAGTCGATTTGCTTCTTGCATCATACATACTTAAGGTTCATGCATGTGTAACCCCACAGAAATGCTTGGATGCTGAGTTTAATTATTCGAACACAGCATGCATCATGGAAGCCAAGCTGGGGGCTTGTAAAGCCTGGTACTTCGATGGCAGAAGTTGGAATAATGATTACATGTGTAAATACCTACAGTACCGTACTACCCTAGGTACTCTAGTCATGGTGAGCCAAATGAAAGATATGACTGCGATATAGTGCAAAGTCTATCTTTTTTTGGTTTTTCCAAGAGTTACTATTTTAATCCACCTGCCAATGATTTTCCTCCATAAAATCCTCGGCGAGTTGGAGTAAAAAGATGTCGCGCACGTGTAAGATTCAGCCACGGAAAGCCTTCGGTCCGAAACAACATGCCGAAATCGGGGCAACCTGCAACAGGTGACGTATACGTATATATGCGCCCAACGGTGGCCCCTCCGCTGTCTTGGTTAATCTTGGGACTCCGAGCAGAGAGCGCAGTGGGCGTACGGGTGAGCTGTTGTACTCAACCCAGTGTCTACAACCAGCCGCGATAAGATACGGTCAGCATCAACATTAATAATTATTAGAAGTGGAGCTTGGTAGCTAAAAGATTTACACATATTAATTGGCAGCATGGAGCGTACGGATGGAACGGCGCGGTTGAATTGAACAAACTCACAAGAACCCTGGGAAATTTCCTGGCCCGTTTGAAAGAAGCATGCATATACATACTCAGGTATGTAATGCGTCTCAAGACTGTGTTTAGGCATTAGTAGTTATCGTACTATGCCTCGCCGGATCGGAGTTTGTATTTCTACCGTTAATTCGTTGAAATAAGAAATTTAGATATTATGGCCGGGTTTCCGGACAGAGAAAATAAGGTAAGCAGGATTTGGGTTTTCCATCGCCTTCTTCTCCGATGCCAAGTAAACTCTATCACAACGTACGTCCTCGTAAAGAAAAATTAAATGACGCTCCATGGGACGGAAAACCAGGTTCCGTGATAAATGCCTCTACCCGGAAAGAAAACTATCTAGCAACCGGCAAGGTAATTCCGAGAGCGTGTTCGGATTCGGGAGGTAACCATTTTCCCGGTATTGAACTTAATAATCATGATCTCAGGTCACTAGTAGAGAGCTCGTATTTTCAGAGCTCTAGAGATATACATAGAGTCCGAGTGTGAACTGGATATGATAAATTGGCGGGTTCATCAAAAATGTATGGCGATGATGATATACAGTTATTTCTCTATCGCGGTTGCCTATGGTTGTTGCATTGATCTCCTTTTCAGTGTACGTTGGTTGGGTGACCAGCGCTAGCTGATTCCATACAACTATGTAATAATAAGCCTACATGTATATACCCGGGCGTTCATTAAATGGTCGGATATCGTTGCAACCAAATCCCTACTAAGAATTCCGACCATTTAATGGACGCATGGGTACGCTGTCCTCCAAATCGCAAAGTATCTTTAACACAAGATTCGATATAGTCAGATCTAGACCTGTACCGTTTCCCCAATACATAAGTTAACCGCTTTAAACCAATAAATGGTCGAAACAGATCAAAATACTACATATAGGATAGTAATATAGACCTGTGTGAGTCATGAATTTCCGGCGGTAGTTATCAGTAATATTGCTAGAGTGGTATTGAGTCACTTCAGATGGTAATGATCAAATGTACCTTTTTTTTAAACCCTCCACAAAGGGTTTCCTGCACTTGGTTACCGACGAAATCTCTTTCTTTTATAGAAGTCAATGACTGTAGTTGGGGAGCATTCCGTGTAAACGAATGCCAAAGGAAAAATGATTGTCCCCTTTTACTGAAGGGTTGGGAGTAGGTCCAAACGAAGTTTTGTGGGCAAATTTGTATGGCAACGGGAAAACTCCGTTTCATTTATTTCATAACTCCGTTTTGCAAGAACTATTTGTGTTTGGCATGCCAATTTTAAACCTCCGTTAGGGCTTTAAAATGGAGTTTTTAAAGAGTAGGTATTAGAGACTTCGCGCAAATAGAGTCAGCTCTATATTTTGATTATCTGATTGGTTTATGGTGTGATCGGTACCAATCAGGTTGTCAGAAAATGGAGCTGGCTCCATTTGCGCAAAGTCTCTATTACCTTGACAACCAACCTACACTGCTGTTTGGGAAACCAAAACCCCGCTCCCAAAAAAACTCGTTTGCACTCGTCTAACAAACGGGCCCTAAGTATAGCTCGAGAAGCTATGGTGGGTAGGTGTGTAAACTTCGGCGTTTGCAGCCAATCAATCTATAGAAATTTGGAGATCTACCCCTATAATGGTACTAGCGTCCAGCCTAACGGTGGAATTTTCTCCAATTCCCATACAAAAAAAGTTCCTCTGAAGTTGACACCCACCCCCATGTCTTCTCGCACCATAGTTGTTATATATATATATCATGTTAGTATTGTTTGGTGCTAAAATTTCTCGTGACTTTGTATGAGGATGAGTCATGAAACGACTATAAATCCGCGGCCACAAAAAATATAAAGAAGATAATTCTGTAGTTAGAGAGCCGGAAATTGATAGGAATGGCTGCTAGGTCTGCACTACGATTACTGACTTTGTAGGTTAGTCTTTATATTATGCGAAAGTCACGAGAACCTTTTCCACCCGACTATATTATATCTATTACTATTGTATATACGTACTATGTAGTAGTAGATATGTACAGAGGGTGGTAACATTATTGCGAAAGTGGGTTTCCGTGACCCGATAGTCCTATTGGCTCTTAAAGGAATTTCTGCTGTGAGCACAGACCAAGAAATCCACACCTTTAGCGCTGACTTTCGCATTAATTCTACCAGACTCTGTACAATATCGCCAGCTGTCCTAGATCCGGAAGGTTTAGTTATAGACTATGCCTTTATGTTTGACTATAGTCTCAATATATTCTTATTCGCTAAACAGCATCCTCCATGTGCGAAATTCCTCTAGTCCTGCAGCGGGCCTTTTATACATTATGGAGGATAATATGAGACCACATATATATGTGAATGTAATTCATGTATGTTATAGCAACCAGCCCCAACTAAGAACCATGCAGCTACCTCTTCCCGCATACAATGTATTAATATTAGAGGTTTACCTACAATTGTTGACCGCGCTCTATTCGGAGTTTTCTTTAATGTAAGTTTCAAAGGCCTAAGAATGCTCTGACAGGATAAAGCGCTTTATTTTACATGTATGTATGAGCCTACTAGAAACTAACCCCACGATCTGAGTAGCTTCTGGGTCTCAATTCCATATGTGAGCTAATGGCAACCAGAATCTACGAAATCTTCTCATGCTGAGATTTATATTAGTTATAAGCGATACTCCCTAATCTAAATGTGAATTCGGGAAAACAACCGTCCAATGGGTTATAAGTCCGAGCCGGTGATAGTAGGGTGCGCGGTCATTAAGGTACAATCAATTTCCAGAGAGAGGATCGCAAAATACTTAAAGTCCAGTGTTGTTATAGATTGTCCGATATAGGCATCTGTTCAGCCCAGGTAGGTTTTACTGTGCAGTGATTTCGATGCATTCCATGATCATGAAAGACAATATGTACGTTTTTCCCGTTGTTTATAGGTCTAGTTGTTCAAACCAGCCCCGTACCTAGTCAGTTTCTAACAACATCAGTAAACATTTGGTTAAGGTCTCTTAGGGAGACAAACCACCGAGCTTGCTATTAAAAGATGACTTGGACCTAGATATGGCTATGAATTAACGAGCTGCTCACACATCACGAGTGCTAGTCATCCCTTCGTCTGTCGAAAAGTACTACACACCTAGACTTTTCCCACAGATCTCTTCATCTTTCTTATCAATCAATTCGTCTTTCATGGTCACCAAGATTGCGACCCTCTACTATATGGTAAGCAGTATCGACAGTTGAAGGGATATCCTTCGATCCTATTTAATGGAATTATAGCCATTTATCATTCGGAAAGTATCATTGACCTAATAGGGCTGAATTATTGTCTCCCTTTGATAAACAATCAGGGTATAACGTGTTTCATCGAGAAATCGATCATCACTAGGAAAATAACCTCACCTCATAGAAGGGAGTTATGAGCACTAAAGCAATACCTATGAAGCCATATACGTATAGGAGAATTCTTTTGGTGTTTTTGACTATTTCTTATGATCGTAGTGAGTATACACAGCTATATACTCACTACCTATTAGTAACGATCATCAGAAATATTCGAAAGACATCTCAAAATGACTTTAGTGTATTTGGTTCTGTAATTCTGGGTAATTTTAAATTTCCACAGCAATTCGCGATCCCGTTCATGTCATGCTTGATTGCGACCGCGCCCCCGGTGAAGCACATTATAACTCAATAATTTTACTTTTTCTTTCACAACATCATACCGCGTGAACCTTTACAGTACAGCGCTGGGTAATAGGTCATCGGATGATCTATCCACAGTTTTGCCTGCAAACACGTATTTTGGTGGCGTTCCGTCCGATGACTTATTACCCACCGCTGTACAGTGGTTCCCGGGGCAATGGCGAACCTGGTTGGATGGCGAATGGGCCAATACAAGCCAACAAAAACCAACAAAAGCGCACCGGCCTCTTTGCCTTTGACCAAACATCAACCCATGAAGTCGCCATCCGCCATTGAGCCGGTTTCGTTATTGTCCTAGGGGTGACTGTACTGCGGTTCTCAAAGCTTAAACCGTTGCATTCTCATTTAGATAAACCATCTCGAGGCTTTAATACAAGCTTAAGATACCTCTGAAACACAGTTTTTCGGGCATATAGTAACCAAATCAATTTAACACTTTCAGATTCATAATGTTACTGTTACTGTTACTGTTACTGTTACTGTTACACTGTGTGGTCCCAATGGACGCTCGAGGCGAGGTTTCGAACCATCCTTGGGGTGCTTCGTCCTTGTCTTATCCTTACCAGCTCTTATTCTTGCCTATATCGATCATCAAGGTATTATGGGCGAGTCCTCAAAAGAATTCGAGCTTCCTAGAGGCTATGTGGCATCTTAACTATCGGAATGTGGTCAAATCCTACTAGAAAGCCCAGCTCATGAATCCTCCTAAATTATAAACCTTACTCGAGAACACAAGTAGAGCTCGAACTGTGAGCTCAAACTGTGAACTCGCGCGGACTCGACTAGTCGATTACACTAAAAAGAGAGAAAAGAAAAAGAGAAAGAAAAGGCTGTGATATATTATACTCATTAAAGAATATCTTCATCATAAAATATCACTCGTGAACATATACAGTCGTGTTAAAGTCCTGGCAATCAGCACCATACGAAATATCAAAACCCTTCCCACTCAACAATCATTAAGTGGATTAGATTAAAACAGGATAATTATGCATCACAGGCATTCAGAGTACAGCTATTATTGCTTACAACATCATATCTGTATTTCTGCTTTTGTGACGTAGTGATTAGTGAATATTGTGATTTTGACGCCCCCGAGAGGGTAGCTACACAAGCATTGGCCAAGGCATTTCTGCAATTTAATCAAGGGTATCCAGGATTATATACTCATGGTTCAAATTTAGTCCTCGAAGAAAACACCTATCGTTGTTGAGATATTGTGGGTAAAGCATTTGGGCCCAAATCACCATTTACAGCTGGAATTTCTCATTGAAGCAACACATTTAATATTGATTGCAAATTCACAAGACTTCAAAGTATAATAAATAGTATCCTAAATATTCTATCCTCTAAGTTTTAAGCACCTTGGTGTCATGGTTGTTGAGGAGAGTGGTGCTAAATGTGCTGCTATCGCGTTGTCATCCACTGGCAAAACTTATTCAACACGGCTGTAATTAGGGGAAAATTTCCGCTATCGGTAGGTTCCGCCTATCACGGAGAGATCTCGATCTACCCGCTTGACCAGTCAGCTAGTACATACCCTTAGATGCATCAACCCAAACTGCAGGGTCGCTGCCAAGAGCCTGGGCAAATTGCCATTCCTTATCAGGGGTCGGGTCTTGTGACGATATTCAGCCCCCCAAAGTATCCCCTGCGGGTTATGGACCAGAGATGGGATTACCCAGGTTAGGTTTTGCTGTATTACTCATCGAATCTCAGGGAAACCAGGTTCCATTTTGCTTGGCCTATAGAACTGAATAACTACTGCCACCTCCGCAAAGTTTTGGCACCCTGTAAAACGTCTGCGATTACAACAAACAAAGTATTTTGGCCCTCTTCCGGTCGAAAGATGGTCATACAAAGTGTTGTGATATACAGCAGCATAGAAATATCTATCTATGACTTTCTCTTTGTAGTCGTTCTTATATATCCGGTTGTTGATATCATGATTTAAACTCATAAGCTTCAATTCAAGGCTGGGGTGCCAGGACTTTACGGATGCGGCTTTACATGCGATCATCTCGCAGTTGTCCAGACCTGCTCTCGGTGCACTGACCCGCCAGAATAGACCCTTAGGTGGCGGATGTCAGAGAGACGCACACATGACATTAACCAGTGCCTTGGGAATATATTAATACTACCTATACATACATATTCTGAATACCAGGCCTGCAGGGACTTGGTTCACAAACTGTGACAGACATAGTCTCAGTCGGTATTAAGGTCGTTCTGTGGCCTAGCTTCTATCCGATCTTAATTGTGCTATGGCCGTGCTGTCTCAACTGAAATTGGCGATTGAGCTACGATCTATATCTACTTCCTCCGCACGGTATTTTTTTTTTCTTCTAGACGCACTAAAAATTCTCCTCCCCAAGAAGCGCAAGAATGGGACAACATGCAACAAAATCTATTTTCTTTTTCTTTTCAAAAGTTCTAGCAATCGCATCTCCCAACCCATCTGGGAAAGGTAACCGTTTCTCTGATATTGTCAACCCCAGCCAGATAACACAGCAGTCTATCGAATCCCATCCCAAAGCCACCATGCTCAGTAGAGCCCCATTTCCGTAGTTCTGCATACCACCTGAGATTCCCCAATTCATCCTCGTTGTCAGGAACAAGGTCCAGCTTCTTCATGGCGCCTACAAGTTGCTCATATCGGTGTTCCCTCAGAGAGCCCCCAACGAGCTCTCCTACAACAGGAAGCAGAAGATCAAAGCAGGCTACGGTCTCTCTCCCCTCTTGCGTCTCCCCGGGAGAAGGAAGCATGTAGAAAGGCTTTAACTCGCGGGGATAGTCTGTGACAAATACCGGGCCGCCCTTCCCACCGCCCCCAAGTGTCTGAGCCAAAAACCTTTCATGCTCGGCTTGCAGCCCTGCACCCCATGTCGGAGAAAATACAAACTTGACTTCGCCGCGGTTTACAGCGGCCTGCAGTTCGTCAACTGCTTCAGTGTAGGTGATACGTATCCATTCATTCTCGAGTAAACCCCTCCAGCGCTCCTCAACTTCAGCGGCCCTTTCACCGGCTGCAGAGAGGGTTTCGGCGCCAATGCGCGTGTCTGAGATCCCTCTGACAAGATCTTTCGTCATATCTTCGACTGTGTTCAGAAGTGGCTCTAAAGAGTTTATGAACGAGGTTTCAACCTCCAGCATGTAGAACTCGCTCAGATGCCTAGCCGTATCCGACTTCTCCGCCCTGAACGTCGGCGACAATGTCCACACTCTCGGCAACGCTGCCGCCAGGGCCTCCAAGTGAAGCTGGCTAGACACCGTCAGGTATTTTGGGTCTCTAAAGAAGTGTGCAGCCTTGTTTTCATTGGTCGCGGCAGCATTGGAGGATACTGTGAAAACCTCGCCGGCACCTTCAGCATCAGAAGAGGTGATGATTGGAGGATGGCATTGGACGAATTCGCGGGAGGAGAAGAAGGATGTGAGCCGGGATATCATGTAAGAACGGAGTTGGAGGAGGTTGCTGTTGCTGGGAATGCGGGAGCGGAGATGAGGTAATGACCGTAGGTATTCTGCAGTTTGATACTTCTTTTGAAGAGGGTATGTCTAGAGTTGATATTGTATCTTAGCCTGAGTTGTTACAGCAGGAGCCCCCCTCATTCCCTATTTTACTTGCGAGGAAGCTAAGTTTAGCCCACCAGTTTTTTTACTTTAGAGATACAGTGGGCTTCTCATTTCGAAACTTGCTCTCATTGTGAATATTAAAACGCGTGGGGGGTAGGTGGTTCAATGTGGGGGCGCAAGTAATAGTAAAAGATTATTGAATATGTAGGGGAGGGGATGTTTTACTTCAGGGTCTGCTTCTCCAATTATGTTTACTTCTTGGGCCAGTAATTCTCTTGCCTGTTTCCCACCAGCAATAGATTCCTTCCATTCTCCCGTAATCTTGACGCTTGCCCCGGTTGCGAGGCTGGATACATAGACCAAGCTTAAGGTCAACCTTCATGTTCTTCTGCAGCCGGTGACTATATAATGATCCCAGATTCTAGACCAAAGCATAAGGGGAGTAGAGAGAATGGAGAATAAGGGGGGTGTAGAGGTGTAGAAATAGAGAAATATACCAAAATAAAAAGTAATAACCTACCCCTCACTCTGTTCCTTTGTCAAGACTGCCTGCAGAGGCATAGTAGTCGAGCCATCAGCTATATGTGCAAAAGACACATTTTTCATGCGTCGAACTGAACGGATCCAACCATGCACTGTTACCACTGGCGGAGCCATCTCCTCCTCATTGGCGACGGTGCTGTTTTTGGTCCCTCCGAGATCGACATGGATATTTGAGGTTCCATTGAGAAGAGAAACGATGGTTCGCGGTAGAGGCGTCGACTTGGTAGACACCGTCCTACGCGGGGAAACGGCACCAAGTCTAGAAGCTAATGATTGTCGCAGGAGCAGGCGGGGTAAAACCATGGTGGTGGTGGTGATAATTACATGTAGTTTCATTGAGCCTCTGAGTTCGGTTTTAGCTGAAGCCAAGCCTTTTCAATTGGGCTAGAGCGGTAAAAGCACAGACCACTCCTCCTCCCTCACCTTACCAACATACGCAGGGTAGTACTTGCTTACCAGCAAAATGCAGTCGCTCAGGGCAAGCATCATTTGTATGGACTGGCCCCGTTCTCTGATACAAATAATCCCTGTTTCGAATTCCGTCACTTGCATTTTCTGGTTCTTTTGCTGGTAAGCAAGTAATCAACATGGCCAGCGGAGAATTTTCTAGCCTTGCATGCGTAGCCCAGGTCTTTGCACGACGGCGATCACAGTATTCCAAATCACTCCAGCTCCAAACATCACATCGGGTGGGGCGATGGTCACGGAAGTGCTATATACCCTTTTATCGGCCTCACTTTTTGTTGCCGAGACCCCGCTGCCGACCTTGATTCAGGTGATGCGGACGGAAGCCGAGCCTAAACAGAATCTGTGAACTACAACTCCGCGGAGCTTAATATTCGTTTGAAGGCTAGCCCCGGAGTCCAGATCTAGACGCGCGCCTTCACAGGGGGTATGGTGTACATGGGGTATGGTGCTTCCCTTGACTAGTTGCAAGAAGGAATCGACGAAATCAAGAAAATCAAGACAGTAGAAATCGTTATTTGATGCAGAGATTGTTATTATCCTTCATATGTTCTGTCCTCATTTTTGATGTTCTTAGCTGTTACACTATGCATTCTCGTGATGCTATCTAGTAAAAGTATCTAATTAAACCCTTTACCTCCCCTAAACCACTACGCATACTTAATGCAGGTATCATATTCAGGAAGTAGCATGTGTACGTATGTAGGCGTATAGGCATGTATGTACATTGTAAGTAATCATAAAGGTCCCACGAGAGAGTCAAGATACATGTATGTATGTACTATACTCTACTAAATGTAGTACTACTGGCTTACAGCATTCACAACCCACGGCATTGCGATACCAATCACCATTAGTTGTAGTCGTCAACACGAGTTGTACTCCTCCAGCTCCGTTCATGTGTAGTCTAGCTATAGACAAACAAACAAACAAAAAAAACCTGAACTCCTTGAAGGTAAAAGCGAAATATTCAGCTGTTGAAGATCTGTATGCCTGATTCTGATTACTATAACTCCCAAGATACCATTAGGATCGATAGGTCCTAATTAAAATCAGCCTACCAGGAAATATACAACTGGTATACTCATCGCCATCCCCATATTCTCTTTCCTTTTGGCGGGAAGGCAGGGTAGTAGCAGCAGTAGATCTGTGCAATGCACCCCGCCAGTCAGATGCGACTTATCCCCCTGCTGCCCTGGAAGAAGAACGTAGGTGATCGACTGTAACACTGCAGAGCTGCAGAGTGTACGGGTAGTTACATACATGTACTTATAATTAGCTGGCTTATTTACAGACTCTAGTTGCATAAGACTTGCGATCGGCGAGGTATTGATCGCGGCTTTCAGGAACAGAATCGAGAACCATGATAAAACCCTTCTTAGATTGAGTCGAATCCGGTGTGGCGGTGGTCTACCCGTGAAAGTGTCTGAGGTGTAAATATATATGCTAGTAGTGTTCGTTGGTGTTAGTGGTGTAATTGTGGTAGTGATGTTAGTGATAGTCTACTCTATAATAATTAATGAATTAAACAAAAAAAAAGGTCTACTCTATAAGCTGGTTAGTTGTTGTGTGACCAGTACCACAATTGCACCTAGCAAATATTTGTCAAGGGATACGTACTTTTATGTACTGTGATCCTACGGACCTGGGGGCCTGGGTAGGTATAAGAATCTTGGTGTTCTACCAAGGCTAGTGAGACCACCTAACTATGTGCAAAACAAACCAAGGCCATTCATCCTAAAAAAAAAAAGGAAAGGAAAGGATGACACGACTTCGAATGGAGATCGAATCCCCTCAACTCAACTCAAAGCCAACTAGCTGTATAGGAAGATGTGGAACATTTGTTCAAATCTCTAGGTTTCCATACGGGAAGAGGCATACAGATCGATCTATGTTTTATTTTTCTGCATAGAGACCCCCGGGTATCGATGTAACAACTACTCGGTTGCGGTTCGAATGTGTTTGTTTAAACTCTTGGTGGTATGTAGTAAAGAGAGAGGCACAGCACTGCCGTTAGTGCTAACTGCAAGGGACCATGGCCAAGTTAATCAATATTGCAATGAACAAGTGCAACAGTAGCTACATACATATGTACATACCGATTACAGTTTGGGTCCATGGATTAACAAGTTTGTAAGAAAACAGGAACGAACAATCGTATCCCCTTACGTCTTTTACATGTGAGATTCTGATTGTCCTTTTTACCATGGTTTTCACTGGTAGTATACTAGCTAATGGTTCAGCCATACAATGCAGCTGATCCAGGAAAGCCAAAAGAAAAACAATCGATGTTCATGAAGTGAAACCCCCCCCCCCCCCCTCTCACTCCCCCCTCTCCCTCACTCCCCCTCAACCCCCCCAATAGCTACCCCCTACTGGGATATAAATTAGGAGGGGGAGCCAGCCTTGGGAGCCATTGGTCAAGGACAAGATTCCATCATTGAATACTACAATATCTACCACTCTAGTACGGTCTACTTATATACATTATATATACAACTATTAGCGGTTATAACTTTATATACTTTTTGTGCTAGCTAGCCTAGCTTCCATACAACAACCGAATTAAAGCTATCTTCAAAGCTTGCTAGCTACATATCAGCATTATCAGGCAGATATTATATATACACTGATAATAAGTATATATTATATCTCATACTCGTTGAGTATCCAAAACGATGCCGACAAACCGCCAGCGTGCTATTATAGCATCGGCCGAGACAAAGGCACTCCTCCCAGAGGTTCCTCAACGTAGTGGCACAATACCCACTTCGTACTTTTACTCCTACACCGAACCTCTTCCACCGCTGCCACCAAATCTCCGCCAACGAACACTCCGAACCGCTGTGATAGAGGACCTCGAGCCTCTCGACGTCGCCATACACTGGCAAAACTACTCGTTCTCCAAGGATGACCCTACTGGTGCATTTCCATTTAGTGGCAGCGATCACGCTCCCTTGTTGTCCGCCCCTTGCGGGCATCGTGCACCTCTCGTGCACTTCAAACCGCTGATAGATGGCGGGCAGACAAATCGAGTTTTGGTGCTTAACACCGCCAACGAAAAGAAGGCCGGAGGCGAATGGGATGGGGGTATACTGACCCTCGAGGAAGGGTTCGCACGCCGTTCAAACCTTGTACAGGCCCTAAACAGCACAGACCCACGCACACCGGCCGTGCAGACATACTATCCGCTACCTCAAACTGGGGCCGTGTACTCGCCTAGTGTTGTAGTGTTTCGTGAAGGCTTTAAGGGTGGTTACACTATCTGGGGTGACGATGAATGGAAAGTGGTCTCAGTGGTATCGGCGCCACCGGTGAGGCGTCCAAAAACCGACGAGTCTGGCATGAAATACTCGTTCGACGAGGAGAAAAATCTCCAGCGTGATAAGATGAAGTCGGTCCTGAGGGTGGCGGCACTCAATGGACACACCAATCTTGTTCTGGGTGGATTTGGGAGCTGTGGTCCGGAGGGAAGTGGCAGCGGGGTATACAGGAATCCCGTGAGGGATGTGTGCCTGCTATGGAAGGAGCTCCTAGAGAGTGATGAGTTTAATGGCTGGTTCGCAAATATCGTATTTGCACTGGCTGGGGATAGTGGGGGCAGTTGGGCCACAGAGGACAAAAACTGCGCGAAGGAGTTTAATGCTTTCTTCGGTTCTGGTTAAGCAGCTACAGTCGATAATATATAATCGAGTACTGTAACTGGATGCTTCCACCTTACAGGTAAAGTATAAACTTTGGTGCGACAGTACTATTTCACCGGTTTGAGTTTTTATTTATGCTATCAATTTCACAATATTTTCTGTTACTAGAAGAAGGCCAGTGGATTGTCTGGATTGTTTTGGAGTACTAAATGCTTTCTCGCTGTTTTTTTATTTTTAAATTTCATATATGTCATCGATTCCGAAAAGTATTTTTAGCCATATTCTTATGATAGTAACTTGGCGCTGGGTACGGGCCTAATATGTCTAGGATTCGGGAAGTCTGGTTTATGTTGTTTACATACGTAGTTAACAGTATACTACAATTAAAGAAAGCTTCAAGAACCATCAGCTTTTCTTGATAAGTGATTCAAGGATGTTGAACGCCCTAGCTTCCATGCCACAAGTGGGGAGGCTGTACTCGGGTAAAAAAAAAAAAGAACTATGATCTATGACGTACGCCCATATGTCTTACACTGACACTAAATCTCCGACTATTCCCGCCAAGTAAAGACCGAATGATATTCGGTGACTAGTGCATGGCGACAGACCCCTTTCCCTCCCTTTGGTATCCGAAGGAATCGAATATACAAGGCTCTGGGATAAAGTGAGTGAACGGATCTTCATCTATAAACACCCCGTTTAGTTCGCTCACTTAATCCCAGAGCCTTGTACATGTACGTATGATCTATATACCAATTAATTTAATATTATTATATTAATCGGTGCACTCGCTGATTGGGAATATCTCCCCACCCTCTACGATATGGGTTTCTCGGATACCCATAGATCTATCGCCTGTCTTGGAGCTATACCTAGCGATTAATTCGGCCTCAGCTTGGGCCGGATATCGATGTGCACGTGTGCATTCAGCAAGCTGTTAGCTACACATCTATAGAGTATAGAACTACAAAAGACTCAAAGACCACACATCCCTATGATTCGGGCCCATACTTATATCTGAGTGTCACTTATATATGGCTGAGACTGCGGGTGTACAGGATTTTTTGTTTGTGGTATAGCAGCGTAATATAATATATAAAACTACATACTAATAGTGTCAGTGAATCACAGAGGCTGGCAGAGTCGATTTCCCGACGAAAATAAAGGTCGTCGATCTAGTCCATTCCAGTATCGTGGTTTGACCGTTGTCAGATTATAAATTTGTTTTTGCTCCAGCGAATAATTTTATTTGATCGGGGAGACTGCCTTAAGTTTGAACGGACGAATCAAAGCTGTTACCAGAAGGCAGGACCTAGCTGGGATGCTCATTTTTCGAAGTGGTACTACATAACTTGGTACCTAGTAACCAGAAAGGTGGGACGACCCTCAGGTCAGTACATATGTACATGGTATTCTTGGGTTCATGATATGCTCTGTGCGGGGCTATGGCCTAGGCAAAATCATCAGCAGCTGATACCTGTCAACTATTGTTCTCATATTGACGGATTAAACTAAAACAGAAAAATCGAGCATCCAAGCTCGCTTCCTCTTTGGCTTAAACTCCGTGAACGACGGTGACGGCGGGGCCACCGGCCCACAGTTTAATGGCGATTTCCACACTCGCCAACCGATCCTGTATCTCCTCTGGATCGAGATTGACAGACCCAAAAAGTAATAAGTGATCTCAGTTTAGTTACTATTGTAGGTCCCTGCGCTACCATTTAGCCCCTGACTTGGATTTGTATGCTAGCAACGTTTCTATCATTCAAGCACCGCACTCGGTGTTATTATTGCCACCACCCTTCCTCGTTGAGTAGCTCTTTTACCCCCGAGCACGCACTCGGCTCGGGAAAGGCTGTATGGCCGTCCTGGATCAGGTGTACATGTAACATGTACGTCTCGACTCCCGCTAATCGATGATAGATGGGATGAGACATCTTTATCATGCCCATGAGACCTTGCTTTTTCTTTGAACCGAAATATAGCTTTCCTAAGTACCCCATTGTCAATTTTGGGGAATCCAGGGATCCGGAGGGTTAACACACTTTCGCGATCTTCGAATCGGCTGCGGTAGGTTCCGTGTAACAATATCATGTCCCTTCTCTCAACACGTTTGATATTATATATATTATAATACAAGGACATCCGCTCACTATCGTCGATGAGACAGTCTACTAGAGTTGGACGCAACGGGACTTGGTAGTCCGACAGATTCTGCACCATATTAACAGCCTCGTGTGAATTCAATCAGCTAACATCTCCTGGATACGAGTGGCATAAGAGGTTTCCCTAGCCTATAGATACTGCACAAGTTGGCCTGTAGATCTTATTTAACGTACCGCCAAAACTCGAAAAATTGGCTATCTCCGGACAGGGTTGTGAAGTGGTACGGGGGGGCGTTTGCTTAGTTACACTCATATTAAAAGCGCGACGAAACATGAAGAATCACTCGTTTTTGCCCAAAATTGACTTCCCGTATGCAATTCGTCACCTGAATCCTGGTCCGGAGATAGCCAATTTTTCGAGTTTTGGCGGTATGTTGACGGTCCATGGGCAGCTGTAGCTTACGAGTCATGGCTGAAAGTCAAATAGTCCGTCGATCGGTCGTAAATTCCAGCAAGAGTATTGACTAGGGAGGTTCGTGGCGAGGGGCTATTATTATTGGCTGTATGCAGGGTGATTATTCATGACCGTTGGGCTAGTATCTGCCCAAATGGAAACAAACCTAAACGGTCATGATCAATAATGTTTTTGTGTATCATTTATCAAGTGATCACCAACCTTTTCATCATTGGTTCGAGCTTCTTGCATGATAATGCCGATTTAGGCAATTTTAGAAATGCCGGCGATATTCTTTGTGAAACAGTAAGAAGGCAGGAAGTTAGAAACCCAAGGGCCTGGGTGAATAACTGAAGCTATTGTATCTGACCTTTTGAATTGGCAACTTCTCCGATGCGGATCATTTGTCTCTAAAAGGACTCGTTTTTGTTGTCAAAGGCACTAGTACTTCCCATCGTTACCCGAATACCCCCTAGGCCACATGCTCACACAAACAGTTAATTCTGAATTGCTACTCATATGCATATTGGATGGCCAGAAAGGATGTTTATCGTAACTTTAGGTTAAAGTAGTCGAGGACCACCGGTACTAACGGTGTATGCTTTGCTAACTTATCTAAACATCAACTGACCTATTTAAAAAAAAGTTCAACCGATAGTGGGCGACTTCCAGTGGACGTTTAGAAGATGTTTAGAAGCGGTTTGCATTTAGAGTAATAAAACTTGGATTGCAACGCTCCAGATTCAGAATCTGAATGGGCAGGGGAGGGGGTACGTTCAAATTTCTAAATCTTGGAAACCTGAAAGGGCGAAATACGATTGGTTAAGAAAGGTTCCGGTGGGTCTTGATGTACGCACTAAACCAAAGCAGTACAGTCGTCTTGGGGGCAACGACGAAGCTGGTTGGGCGACGAACAGGGGTCTTTGTCGGTCAAGGCAGTGGCGCTCAGGCTGGTACGCAACCACTTGTTTGGCTGAAATCTGTGTTTTCGTCGTTGTCCCAGGTTCGTCGTTGCCCCAAAGTTGACTGTACTTGAAAATCTAGAAAATATTGTTCGCTATATATGGGAAAATCTATTTCCTAAACGTCTTCCAAATTTTCACGGGAAGTCGCCCAGTAATAGCTAAAGTACTTTGTGTTTCTCTTAGCACGGCTTACTAGTCTCGGATAAAATCTAGATGCTAGTTCAACAGGTTGTAGCGATTCTATTTGTCGATTTGAAAGCCTACCTATATATGTACATACATGTAGCTATTAGCTCATGAATTCAATCACTGCATACACAGCGGCAGGTAATAAGTGATGGAACGGCTGAGACAGAGTGATATCTGTTTTGAGTAAAACGCCACCAATATACGGTGTTTGCAGGTATAACCGTATCTCAGGGCGTTCCATCACTTATTGCCTGTCGCTGTAGTTGACATATATTACGTAGGTGCGTAGCGCCCTCTCAAAAGTACATAACTGCCATTAATAATTAATAAGGCTTTAGGGGGTGAAATATTGGTTATTAGATCTAATAAGTCTAAAAGGACACTCTGAAATTAGGGTGGGGAGATCGATTCGGTTGCATCCCATACAACCATGTGGTCTTGGCACGTTTTTGGCAACTTGACACAATTAAATCAACACAGCTCATGCTAGGGACGTAATATTGTAATTTTCAGCTGATAGAGCGATTTTCCATATACGGAGTGTAGTAGTATTTATCATAATTGGTGGTTGAGGACCGGGTTGAAAAGTGGCATTTTTGGTGTAAAATGGGTGCCGGTCAATGACTTTTGAGAGGGCACTGTATAGTACTAGGACAGATGTTTTGGCGATATACCCTTTTTACAGCGAAAGTAGCCATGTTGGGCTGCCCGAAACAACCACCCAACCTCATCAAAAAATTTGTAACCCTTCAAGGGCAATTGGAAATTATCTCAAGATAGAGCTTAGAGAATTCTAGAATTTTTTGTCCCTTCTTCAGGCGTGTGCCCTCCAACTTTAAAGTGATGGTTTAACGTTTGGGTGTTTCTGGTTTTGTATGGTGTCCCCATACAAATTTTGCGTTGCACCGGCAACCAAAAATCGCCAAAACTTCTGTACCCCGACAGTACCTACATGTTGCCAAACATCTTTAAATTTACAATCTCATTTTCGCCAAGTGTCAAACCAACGGGCATAACCAGAACGTTGAAGTTATCTTGGGAGTACTGATCGCACGGTAATTACTCGCCTATCTCCGGAATCGACTGGGTATAGTTTCAAATTAAGATGCCACGCGGAGCACATGCCCAGTGTTAAACTTACAGCTTCGACCAACCACCGCCTAGGAGATTTGAGTAAGATCTTTTGGTGAAATGAGACAACGGACACAATGCCCAACAATCGGCTGTTAGTTCCGCGAGGGTTACGAGTTTAGTGTGTGGAATTAATGAACCATATTTACGAAACTCATAATAATGCGCTCCTCGAATTATTTAGTCTGTCTCGGAAGTAACCGCGGTTCATCACGTTCGGAATTCTGAAAACCAGTGCCCGATATTCTAGATCTGTTTCAGTGCTTCTGGAAGAGACAAGCTTATACCGGAAGCCTTAGACGGCCACGAGGTCGTTGGGCTTCTATCGTATCATAGGCCTGCCCGTTTGAATCATACAACTGCCCAGAACGGTCTATAAACTTATATTTATAGAATAACCAAGCATCGGGGTGATATCACGATTCGGTTCAAATATCTCTTCTGTTTATGGTAAGACATTCGGAGACTTACAGTATAAATCTCAATATCTTTATAAATTTAGAGATGTGCTAATACGTACTCACACGTAGAGACCTCGGATTTAATACCCAATGCTCAGTAGATTGGAGAAGAGTTCGCCGTGGAAATTCAAATGTCGTATTGTCAATTGGCACTAGGATGGTTCCTTTTCTTTATTTCTTTTCTTACTAAGATTTAACTAGAGTGACGGTGACTCTAGGCAGTCAAATCCACATCCAAGCAATCCCGGGAGTGTTTTTATGATGGAATAGAGTTCGAATAAGGTCCAGTTGATAGAAATAGTCTCGATTGTAATCATAAAACCGGCAAACCATTCCAAAACAAAGTCCTATAGTCTAATAAAAAGTCCTCTAATGTTTATAAACACGACCCTATGTTGCTTGAAAGTTGTATCTAGATGTAGCGGGTATTCAGCGCTCATTGTTTTTCTTCATTTCTTTGTTTTGGTTTCCGGGCCTTTTTTAGCTCCTGTAAATAGATATCTTGGTTTTATCATCAATATCTTGATTGTTATTTGCCACTATAAAAGATATAGCCAGTAGCCCTGTTCGGAATGATATCTGGGAATAAAAGTTGCGTAATAGGATGAGGGTTCGATAATAATTGGTTTCATACCCTACGTAACGTATGTTCTCTATAAGAGGAAATCTTAGCTAGAGTGACTCTCGTACGTACATGTATCTGGAATTAAAACCCCTTTTGCCCAGATGATAAGCAATCATATTTTATAAACTTAATATTTCGAAGCTGTGGGTATCCCTAATAAAAAGAGCCCAGTGCGTAATGTGGGGGATGCGGGGAGAAGCGAAGTCTCCGAATCAGTGATATACGTTACCTGGGAATGGTCGCCCCAGGTATCCACCTTGAGGTGATCTAAGACACTGCATTGTCTCGATGTATCTCTACCTCTCCTCATATCGATTCCCGGAGCAGTTTGCAAAACACACAAGGGTTAACGTTACAGTGGTGTGTATGCTCTCTTATCGGTGGACATTCAGGGAAACTCGGATAGAAGTTGTGATCATACAGGTTCTCTTGATACGATTTGCCCGACCGCTCGAGCAAGGCAAGATAAACGCACCTCGATGCCACCTACCTACAACCTTATGAAACACATTACGTGGCTAACATATTGATTCATATTCCTTACATAACCTCTCACAGACTTTGTTAGACTTGTATCCGGAGAGGGCGGCAGCCCCGGAAAACTATAACGAAGGCTATATCAGTATAAATGGAAAGCATAACATTTGCTAAGCTCGATCGTGGCTTCAAAGAAACCAAATCATTAAAGATGCAGATATTTAACCTGGTCAACTATCAGTTGCAGCGCTGCACCTATATCAGTATCGATCTCCGAGGGTACGCCCACCACTAGATCTGAATTAATTTAGTCTTAGACAGTGAAGAGTGGGGTTGAGCAGCTGCAACGATGATGACTTTCCTGGAAGCAGCATTGGTCTCAAGGTATATGTGCATTTACAGTTTTGTTCGGTTTAAATATACGTGACATGAGATATTAAAGACTTTGCGCAAATGGAGCCAGATCTATATTTTGGTTATCTGATTGGTTAATGGTGTGATCGGCACCAATCAGATTGTCAGAAAATGGAGCTGGCTCCATTTGCGCAAAGTCTCTATTCTTACGAAAAATCTAAGCTCATGTGTAGTAATGGAGTCTAGACAGCTCGGTGCTAGTTTAGCCCCGGAACGGCCCGCACCGTAACTAGACTAGTGCTGTTTAGCTGCCGAACCCAAGATTCGACCAAACACGCCCACCTAGCTCTGTATACAAACAATTTGCCCCGCAATATTCTTTTGTTACCTGGAAATGTTTGTTTCCTAAAACATGAGCAGCTGTATTCAGAAGGACTTTACCCTACAGTGAACAAGTATGGATAAATACTAAATGCTGTGACTGAGAGAGATTTATCAGAACAACCGACTCATAAACTCTTGTTTATGCGTTATAGTATTAAGAGTAGATTAGTGATCAAATACATATAATTTCTTCGATACTTTTCTTGCTTGTAAGACTGTCGCTTGGTCAACCTGTTTACGTCTAATAATCTATAACACTAAAAAAAAACTTTGATCCAACCGCCTTTAATATGTAGGAACATTTAACTAACCTCCACGCCTAAAACTCTCATATAAAAATGTGATCTATAATGTTATACTCGAGATGTGAAAGTTTGAGCTACCGAGTGATTTAGCGTGATCCAATTAATCATAACTTTCCCACAAATTTTTCACATCTGAATGCACTCATTTGAAACCGTTCCCTTAGTGTTCATAATTACATGATGTATGAAAACACACTTATTCATCTTTAACCATTTGAAGTAGCCCCCTTAAAAGATATAAGGCCTCACTTCGTACACGTAATCCGCCACAAAATCGTTGCTGTCCACGTCAACGAAGTTGCTAGAATTGTCCCCGAGAGGACCTCCATCCCAGTTAGACCGGACGTAAGTGGCTTTCTTCATGGTTGTGGAAGCGCCTGGGAGGCAAGTCTTCCTCCGCTGCCTATCCCTAGGGAGGACTTCCTGAGTGGGGACTTCTTGAGTGGAGACTTCCTGGGTGATGTCTTCGCCATCATTTAGGCCCTTTAGATCTGTAGATGAAAATTGAGTTTTCTGTGAAATATCAAAGGTAGACGTTTCGATATTGCTGTTTCTGCGTCCCTTCTTTCTCAATTCTGAGCCGGTTAATTTAACCAGCGCACGAAGGAAAATCCTTATACTATTCATGGTATTAGTGCAACCCAAGTCTTTTTATACCTCTTTTGTAGAATTACTACACACTTTTCTCTCCCCTCATCAGTCGAGTAGTCCCAAATCCTTCCTTTATCGGCAGGCCAGTATACAGCCCCAATTCCGGCATTCATGTAGTCGACTAACCAGGTCTCAAAACACTCTTTTCCTTTCTGGGGGCCGACAAGTCCGACAAGATTGGAAGGCTGGTGAAGGTCACTTTTGAGTTGGTTGATGAGGAGATTAAAATCCTTCTCGGGGAAGGCGCAGGAAGATTTGAGATAGGCACGAGAGCGTGTCGAAAGCTGGTTATAGCTAACTATTTCCTGGGAGACTGGGGGGGAGCAGAGCTCATTCGGGCTAATATCCCTATGGACAGGAGAGAGGTCGGTAGAGCTCATCTTTCTTTTAGTGGAAGAAGAATTCTTTGTGGGGCCAGTCTTCTTTTTAGCGGAAGCTACAGCGCAGGGGGTGGTTGTGGAGGTAGGGGCCTTAGGCGCCATTGTGGATAGCGGCGATGATACTGGCGGTGCTACTGGTAATGCTAGTTACGCCAGTGGTGTTGGGGATGTTGGGGATGTTAGGGATGTAGATGATGTTGGGAATGTTGATCGATGGTATCGGGGGTGTTGGTGGTGTGAAATGAAGTGAAGTAGATTTTAAGATGGAAAGAAGATTGGGAGAGAGAGAGGGGACATCAGGGTTAGGTCTCATTATTGATGACGGGGGCTCACAGGAGGAGAGGGGGGCGGCGCTTTTGACATCCCATCTAGAGAGGTCCCGATTCGCGGTGAACAACCGCTAATTATCGTTAACATGTATGTATGTACGTTAGAGTCCTGGAATTTAGCATTAGAATAATATAGCTTTACAACACAATCTCTTTGAATACATTCAATGAGCACGCAATTGATAAATTCAACAAAAAAAAGGACAATATCCGCGTGAGCCGAGTGATATACCATGAATAATATACTTGGGGCGAAACCAAGTATTGTCTCTCGTGATATCAGCAATCACCACCATTTACTTAGGCCCACCATAGTTATATAACCGTGATATTTAAAGCGGAAGATAATTACTTCTGAGCATGAGATAATTATGGCTAATCCACCGGTTCTAGCTATTGGTTATAATTATGACTTTATAGGGTCTCAAGTGTTTGGTGGGGTTGAATGGTTACCAGCGCCGCAATTGGCCAATTAATGAAACTACATGTAATGGCCGAAAGATTAATTCTGGGCTTTCACCAGGCCTGTAGGGTTCTCTAAGCTTTAAGAAAATTTGAAGCTTATTGGTTGTATGGTTCTTTGGAATAAGGATTTAGCTGTGCGGACGGTTTTCTTAGAACGACACCCATACATGTAAGTACATGTATGTATATACGTATGTTCATCTCACGTCCGCCATGTCCGAGTATACGTAGACTAATAACTTATGGTTCTCTGATACAATCATACATGTCGATCTAGTATACACCCACCCTATAACTACATGTACATGTACTCGCTATCAGCCATGGAGGATTGTCTTTGTCCATACAAATCATCCTTGTCATCGGCACCTACATTTTCAAGTTCTTATGGTTGATAGCGAGTACTAGAGCGTATTTGCCAACCGTCAATTTCAACTATTGACACTTCAAAATTGACAGTTCCCCTCAGTGGCAAAAATAGATCTGGTTAGCGGTATGACAGAATAAACCCCGAAAATCAGACGGTTCATCACGCTACCTGTGAAATACGCTGTTGGAACTGAGAATTCATACCCATGATACTAGCTTCGGTAGTAACAAAACTGGGTATCTAGCTACTTGTACTACTTTTGATCTTCCTGGTATATCTCACAGCACGCTGCCCCACCGAAATTCAAAACTAACAGCCCCGATTGCCATTTCGGAGTCCCACAATTTGTAAATTCTTAAAATTGACGGTTGGGAAATACGATCTATTATCTCTAAAACGATTGGCTGAAAGGTATCGATTAGCCTCAGAAGTATCCGTTTGTAGCAAGTTTGATCTTGTATGCATAGCCAATTTTTCGAGTTTTGGCAGTACATGTACGTACAAGGGTCTGGCATCAAGTGAATGAACAAAACTGGGTGTTGACAGGTGAGAATCTGTTCACTCACTAAATCCCAGAACCTTGTACTGTATTTGGCCATCAACTTCCGAACCTAAATATTTAGTTCTTGGCGACTGTTTTTGGTGTGAAATCCCGCCAAGAACTCAAAATTTGAGCTCAAAATTCGAAAAACAGGGATTAGCCAACGCACTCTATTGACGGGCACTAGGTGTTGACGGACAAGCCAAAAAGGAGGCACTCAAGCCTACATGTAGTTTTGCCTTAAATTATTGGTCAAAAGTATTGGTCAAAAGGTCCATGTCCGTCAACACCCAGTGTCCGTCAATACCCCGTGAACGACGGTACATGTAGTTCATCAATTGAATAACGCCATACACATGCGTTAATTAAAGACTCGGAATTACAGTTGATATAGGGATATACTCGCTATATATAAGGTTACCAGTGGCCGCCACAACCGCCGTTCTGCTAGATCCTTTCTATAATGATAATTCGCTAAATAATAGGGATACATATTCTTAATTGATTCCGACCGTATCCTTATAGCGAGAGTCTACTGTATATGAGTATTTGGTTGCAAAAACGTCCGACCTTATAACGAGCAAGTCCATATATTACCAATGTATGCTCCAAACATGATTAGTAGCACTTTAGGAATTATAGTATCTATGGTGCGAGAGGCCTTGGGGGGCGACCTTGTAATCCCTGTGCACACCAGTTCAGTATTGTAGCCCTTAATACAGCCATAAAGTCGAGTTAGAGGTGAGGCTCTTCAATGTTTGCTTCCCAGAGCCAATGAAAGAATTGACTGAAGTGGTGTATACAGGGTTGACAAGGTCGCCCTCTATTCCTTCTTGCACCATATCTCAATAACCAATTGCCAACGAGTACCTACATGTGCTGCATGCAGTATACACGTGCAAGTACCTACAATATAAAACCTGGTTGATATGCCTCTGGATGCCAACTTACGAATAGGTAATTTTGTAATATGAGAATCACGTTGTATACCCGCTAAGCGGTCCGTAAAAGCATAGCTGAGGAATTGGGCCATGTCAATTCAAAGCAAGTTCGAACTACACATACTTACAAACAAATTGCACTTTCCCTTCCAATTCCATACTCGTCTAACACCAATGCACTTCAACAGAAAAGGGAGAGAAAGAAGAAGAAAAAAACTACCGGTATCATTGATATATCGCATGAAGTATTTAAAGGGAAAAGAAAAAAAGACCAGACCAGACCGTTTAAATAGTAAATAGAGAAGTACCAGCGTCACAAAAACTCTTGAGGCGAAAAAAAAAAAACATACAAAACAACCCCAGGCTATCTTGCCTGTCCTCCGTCAAAGGTTTGGAAAGGTTTTTATGATCAAAAATGAAATCGCTCTGCCCCAATGTGCCAATCTAGCCCCGTCAACATATTCGGAAAATCGGCGGAAAACTGAGGCGTAGAACACAAGATTTATCGCATAATTTCCTCAAATATAAGTGCTACAATGAATAAGATTAGTCAGGCATCTTATCAAAGGTTGAAAAATACGTACTTTTGAGTTGTTCCTTGCTCAACTCGTCCTTTCTCCTGTCAAAGTCGAAGAACTCATCCGGGATTGGAGGTGCAGTTGGCTCATCCTCGGGGTCATGGTAAGGCTCAAGGTATGGATGCTTGAGCGCATCCTCAACCGTGATACGCTTAGCCGGATTGAACGCAAGTAGCTTCTCAAGAAGATCAAGAGCCTGGGGTGAAGTCTTGGGGAACATTGCAGAGAACGGGATTCTCTTTTTAAATGGAAGCGAGCGGATATATTCACGGGCACGACGAGACTTGATACCGTAGTAATCTTCCATTGTTGGGGTACCAAGGACGTCCAGAATGAGGGTAAGTTGGTGGTGATCTACCGACCATATTAGTAATGTTGCACGGGAAGGCGGGGTGGGAGGTGAAGCATACAATCTTTGCCAGGGAACAACGGCTTTCCACTCAACATTTCAGCCAAGATACAGCCCACACTCCAAACATCAATAGCCTTTGTGTATTCCTTGAAGGTCAACATAATTTCCGGCGCTCTGTACCATCTAGTAGCAACATATTCCGTCATGAAACCAGAGTTATCCTCAGTGCTTGCGGCAGATCTTGCAAGGCCAAAATCGCAAACTTTCAAATCGCAGTTGGCGTTGAGAAGCAAGTTCGATGGCTTAAGATCACGATGAAGGACGTTCGCCGAGTGCATTGCTTTTAGTGCACGAAGAGTTTGGTAGATAAAATACTGGCAATGGTCGTCTGAGAGATCTTGAGTACGGATTACACGGTGCATGTCGGTCTCCATAAGCTCCTACATACAATAGATTAGATCGTCATTAAGATCCACCAACGTATTATCCGCATTTCGGGGGAACTTACTTGGATGAGATAGACCTCAGTGAAGCTTTCGTAATTCCTTGGCTTCTGGATATCGAGAATACTGATAATGTTCTCGTGGTTGAAATACCTCAAGAGCTTCATCTCACGGAGTGTTCTCAGACAGAACATGCTATGATCAAATGGTGTGATTTTCTTGATTGCAACCTTTTGTCCTGATGGTTTGTGAAGTGCCGAGCTGAAAGCTAGATCAGCTTCCAGAAATCCAGAAAATTCGAAACAAAGGGTGAATTACCATACAACTCCATATGCACCTTCACCAACGACATCTTGGATCTCGTATTGGTCGCTGACGTTGAAAGAAATCTTCCGCGAAGAAGTAGTGTGTCGAGACATTGTTCTTTATTCTCCACAGAAATGATATGGAGAGAGCAAGCACTGGGCTATGCTACACTATGATGCCGGACCAAATCTGATATTTAGAAATGGGTCAGCATTCAATTATATTCTGATGCGTTGTCAGGTGAAGAGCTTGTGCAGATAGGGCCGCAGGACTATCTCTGAAGGGTAAGGAAATAGGGAAAAAGGTGGATGAGGGCAATTACATTATCCAAGAGTAAAACGGTAGTATTAAATGAATGATTCTTAGAAAGAAAGCAAAGCGACTGAAGCTGGTTGATTATTCCTTTGATGGGAGCGAGTAGGCAAAGGAGAAGAAGATGGAGGTGTGCGTGGAGGGGAAGAGGAGGGGAGGGGGGAGGAGAAGCAGTAGCTGCAACGGCGAAAAAGGAATAAGAAGAAGGGGCACGCGGACAGTAAAGTAGTAATAGCAGTTTCCAACTAGAATAGGTGAAAGCTGGCTAGAGATTGGATCTCGGGAAGCGAAAAATAGCAACAGAGGTTTTGGGGCGAGAAGGGGAGGGGAGGCGCAGGGAAAGGAAGGAGGGGTTGTTTACCGAGCATGAGCCCCACACACGATGTCTCAAGCGTCTTCTTCCCTCCCGCAAAACATGTACCTACATCCAACACAAGAATAGCTGGCGGAAAATTCTTAACCGTAAGGCTCATGATATACTACTAGGATGAAGGTAATGGCGATTAAGTATCATCTCGGAGAAGCTTTTGAGAGGCACTCAAGAGCTCAAGTCTGACTGCTCGCCGGAGACGCTGGGGTTTGGGTCACACCACTCTCTGGTACCTTTCTTTGTGATAGTCCCACAAGGTTAGGTCTAGGTACACCAAAAACGTCCCTGGGAATAAGAGCAGCATCGGCTCCTTGCTACATGTACCTTTGTAGGAGTAATTGAGTCTTTGTATCAGAAGAGTAGGGCTTCGAGAATAGTTCCTTTCGAGGGTGGCATAGAACCTACATGTACCTAGTACGGCACCTGCTTGCATATATACGTACGCCGCAGTTCGCTGGGTGCAGGCGGCTGCGGCGAAGATTGTCCATCTTCATGGTACTAAGCACCCGGTGAAGACCATAGGGGATTTTTAATACAGTCGTCGTTCGCGTTTCTTCCTCAAGTATTGTACTTTTTCCTAGTGCCCGAACTACGCACGTAATACATATAACCTATACAGCACCGTACATAATATACCCTAAATACATGTATGTACCCTACAGCTGCCCACTAGAAAACAGGTCTCTACATCTAACTAGGATACAACTAGTACTTTAGTATACATGTAGGCAGTACTATCTAGTTCAATTCCATCCAATGATACTTGACAATGACCTTGAGATTCCTTTAACAACGTAGATGAAACTTCAGGATCATGCGACGTCTGAAGGAGGGGTTGATTGCGAGACTCTAATGTACCTACAACAATGGACGCGCCCTGTCCTTTGACCGCCAGTCTGAGATACAGTAAAAACTCGATAGGTGAGCCTGGGCCTAAACCAAAAATACAGGGTGAATAACAGTGGAGAAACATAAAGCAACAAATCAGAGATCCCAGGTTCGATAGATGAGCCCGGGCTCATATATCGAGTTTTTACGGTATATAACGACCAGTCCAATCCATCCATTGCGCGGCGGATATAGGTGCTTGTTTATTCGTTATGTTGGATAGATTAATTCCCCACCCCCGAAGCGCCCAGTTACATGTCTCAGCAACCCGCCCCTTTAAGCTTAATTCTTTGGACCTTCTCGGACCAATGAAGCCAAGATTTCGTTTATCTCTCTCACGCAAAAATGGCGCATTAAGCGAAAGCGTTAATTTATGGAACTTAATCGGCGAGTGACAGAGTATGATCTCTTTGATATATCATTATGCCCTCTCCGAAACCTCTACCAGCCCATTTATTCATGGGTTTAAGACCCGCCAAACCAGATTCCTTCGACAATGAATTACTACATATAATATACAATTTATTCTAGCAGTATTATGCGAACCGCGGTTCTCTCGCTTAATATGCAATGTGCAGGGATACATACAGCCGCACCTCACTATCTCGGATCTCTTGCTGTCTCGTACGGGCTTGCGGGACAGGTACTGACTTCCTCCACATAAACCTATTTGCTGTCTCGTATATTTTGGTATATTTGCTATCTCGTATGGGTTGGCCTCCCACAATACGCTAACGACATAACGAGGCGCGACTGTATACTCTACCGCCAAAACTCGAAAATTGGCTCTCTCCGCCCAGGGATTATCTCTAAGACGATTGGCTGAAAGGTATCGATCAGCCTTAGAAAGTGGTAGGGGATACATTTAGGGTAGGTACATGTATTTCTATACTAAGGTATATTGTAGCATTGTTGTAGCATATACCCATTTCTGAGGGAGATGGCAAAAGTGTTGTTTATTGTAATTGTAGGTTCAAAGCAGCTGCAGGGTACCGCCCGTTTGGCAGACTTACAGTACCAAAAAATGGGACTGAATTGTGTAAAACCTATATTATCGTAACAATACCGTAGTTTTGCACACAACCTCCAACCTTCTTTTCCACTCCTGTTCTTTTGATAACTTCAAATCGATACCCAGATGGAGCTGTGGGAAAGGGCTATTCACTGGTTATTTTTTTGTATTTTTAGGGAAATATTTGTATTTTAAGTGAACATAGATAAAACGTCTCGGTATTTTTTCCCTCCATATAAATTCATTGGCTATGGGCAGTTTCGGTATTTCTTGGCAGATTTTATCGGCTCCAGCCTACTGCACTCACATGTTCTTAACCTAGTGCACCCGAGTACCGGGCGTTGAGGGTAAATACGAAGAATCTGATAAGGGAATCTTGCTGTGAAATAGGTGTATTTATCTTATCAGATTCTCGGTATTTATGGTTGACCCGGTACATTTAGAACTGAATTATTTGTAGTTACAATCCATGAATTGAATAAGGAAAAAAAACACCTCTGGAGATAATTATTTTGTGAGGCCTAATCCATGGATTTTTATGCCAACCAACAGGCCCTTAAAGGGTGTAAATCTATACATGTATGTGCCTGATCGACATTTCTGGCTACCTTTTGGACGGATAAACTGTCAAATTCACAGCCTGCCTTTTTGATCCAATACTAGCCCAAGCAGGTATCTAATTCTTATTTTTGATTGGCTCTATGGTTATTCTCAACCATTAAGAGCAACGGATATACCCAACTCAGTGCGTGCACGGTCCAGGCTGCGAATTTGACAATTTCATCCGTCCAAGAGATAACCCTAATGTGAAACTCGCCGTTTCAAAAAAATCTTGAAATACATGTGCTTTATGTACGAGATACCGAGCCGTTTGACGTGCATACGTCACTCTGGAGTACCTACAATACCTGTACTTATTAAGACATGGAATAGGAGAAACTAAAGACCGAAATTTAACAGCACATAACCCCTCGTATATTCGTATATAGGCAGGAAGGAGCGGGGAACAACTAAGTGGTTACAGGGGTTATGATTACATGTACCGTACAGTGATGGAGAGAATTAATGCGGAAGTCAGCGCTAAAGGAGTGGGTTTCTTGGTCCGTGCTCATAGCAAAAGTCTTTTCAAGGGCCAATTGGACTATCGGGTCACGGAGAATCCACTTTCGCAATAATTCTCCCCGTCACTGTAAGTAACCCGGCTATGATTATGATTGGTGACTTGACCTAGTTAGTGACGTCGTTGCGATTGCTAGTGAGGGACCCTTCCCCCTCTTCTCTAAAGCATTGAGACACCAGTCTGAGAACCAAGGTGGGCCTGCAGCCAACAAAAAGAGGGGCTCCTTGATAACGACTCTTCCAAGTGATTCTAGATAGCTACGGGGCTTCATCGTTCCACTGATTCGATTGACTACGGCTGCGGATATTTCCCACCACTAGTATAAGTTGTTGGGCTCTGGAAAGACCCGTGATATAAACGGTTTCTGAAGTATAGACCTTCAAAATCCGTGTGCATGAGCAATCTGAAACCACGCCCGAAAGACCACAACTAACGGCTAATAGAAAGATTAGGAACAATAATTACATATCATCAATGGAATCCACAGGTCCCCCTTCGCTCCGCCAGTTGGCTGGGATCACCTCATCCTCCTCGAAGCCTTTCAGGCCATCTCCCCTTGCTACAGCGACGTCAATTGGAGCTATTCATGACAGGGCGACGAAAATTGTAGGCCCGAGCGACGGCCATGAGGGACTAAAACTTTCAGGGAGAGTTATTTCTGCTGCATGTTTCCTACCTTACTCCCTGGGATATCGTCGGGGTGGTGAATGGGTTCGTTCGTCTGCTCTCCGTTTTCGACATTAAAAGGATTCAAATATTGATTAAGTGTGTAGGATCTATTCCCACGACGTGGCTCTTCGGCTTTGTATGACGCTATCAGGAATCTAAGCTCCGATGCAGCACCGTGGGAGACTACATTTGTGGGATGGACAGGTGAAATTCATGAACTTCCTCCAACCAAGCCAGCTCGGTCAAATCCAACAGGAGGATCGAAAAGCTCGGGGCAGTTCCCGATATCTGCGAGCTATGCGCCGCAGATGACTAGGACCAAGTCTTACCATGTCCCGCCACCAGTTCCTTTGATAAAGCACGACGGGAATAGAATGACAATGACGGCAGACTACGGCACCCAGGTGGATGAGGAAATTAAAATATTTAAGGATGACAGAGATGAGTTGGAGGGTCTCTTGTCAGAGAAAGGAAAAGCAGCCGGGTGGGGTGATGTTGTTCCTGTGTGGATAGGAGGCGGCGAGGATGGCAAAATGAGTATCGGAGGGGTAGATAGATGGAGAAATTATGCAGAGAGAGGTATGCTTGCTATGATATGCTGAAAATAGGGGGTTCAACTCCAATACAACGACTAACTTTTATGATAGTTATCTGGCCGCTATTCCATTATATCGTCCCACAAGACTTCTCCCCTCATGAGGGGTCTGCTCTCCAGGAACGTTCATGGTGGCGCGACTACCTGGAATTTAACAACGCATTTGCCGATGCAATTATGAAAGTGTATAAACCAGGTGATATTGTCTGGATCCACGACTACCATCTATTGATGTTACCGGAGATTCTCCGTCAACGGGCTGGCAAAGACATCTATATCGGACTTTTTATGCATGCACCCTGGCCATCTAGTGAGATCTTCAAAGTTCTCTCTCGTCGTAAGGCACTTCTTTCAGGAATGCTTGCAGCAAATATGCTCGCTTTCCAATCCGATACCTATAAGAATCATTTCACATCGTGCTGTAAGAGACTGCTGGGGTACACTGAGAGCTATGATGCTCGGGGTAATGTCACGGGCGTAGATACCCACGGAGCGCATTGTGCCGTCGAAGCTTTGCCTATCGGAATTGATGTGGAGAAACTTTTGAACGCGGCCGAAAGTGCAAGCATCAGCGCCAAGATGGAAATCATCAAGAATGCGTATGTTGGGCGTCAAATAATCGTTGGTAGGGATCGGCTTGATAGTGTACGCGGGGTTGTACAAAAGTTGAGGGCTTTTGAAAGGTTCCTGGACCTGTATCCGGAGTTTATCGGCAAGGTATGTAATGGCTTTTTCTCATTCAATTTTCCTACCGGTTTTTCTACCAGTTTTTTCTTCCCAGTTTTTCCTTCTTTCCATGTCTTTACCCCCGCAATGGGGCTTGGCGCGGGCACTACCCCTGTAGTTGATAGATTGCAATTAGATCTAACGCTAAAGCTTGCCCCTCTTATTTACTGCAGGTTGTCCTTATCCAAGTCACTTCTCCGTCCTCACTATCTCAATCTTCCACAATCGAACACCAAGTCGCAGAACTAGTTTCACATATTAATGGGAAGTACGGGTCATTGCACTTCTCACCAGTTCAGCATTATCCCCAGTATCTAGAACCAGAAGAATACTACGCACTTCTTCGTGTCGCAGACCTTGGCCTTATCACTTCTGTCCGTGATGGTATGAACACGACCTCACTCGAGTACGTCGTCTGCCAAAAAGATAAGCACGGTCCGGTCATCTTATCTGAATTTACGGGTACCGCCGAATCCCTCACCGACGCAGTAATTGTCAACCCTACAAATACCAGAGGAGTCGCAGACGCCATTGCCACCTGCCTATCCTTGACTTACGAGGAGAAGAAACAACTTCACGGAAAGCTCTACGAATACGTTACTACTAATACCGTACAAACCTGGAACTCGCAATTCCTTAATAAACTCCTTGCAGAATTATCCTACCAGTCAACCCACTCAATGACACCAGAACTCAATCGAAGACGCTTCCTAGAGGCATATCAAGCCGCAGGAGAGGGAAAAGGAAAGCGCTTGTTTATGTTCGACTATGATGGAACTCTTACTCCTATCGTTACTGATCCAGAGATGGCTATTCCTGCTGATAAGGTCGTGAGGAGCATCAAACGGCTTGCACAAGAGGAAGGGAACCAGGTTTGGATCATCTCGGGTAGAGACCAGAAATTTTTAGAAGAATGGTTGGGACACATCGGAGAGCTTGGATTGAGTGCAGAACATGGATGTTTCATGAGGATGCCAGGAAGCGATACATGGGAAAATCTGGCAGAGAGTATGGATATGAGCTGGCAGAAGGTTGCCATGGAGGTATTCTCTCGATACACGGAACGTACTCAAGGTATATCAACTTTTGCATTAATTACCTCTCATTTTCTTTTTTTTCTCTTTTCTCTTTTTTTTCAAGAGGAGATAAACATGCATTAGTCATGACATGCTGATATAAATTTCTATTAGGGTCTTTCATTGAACGGAAATCCGTAGCTGTGACCTGGCACTACCGCCGTGCCGACCCTGAACATGGCGCATTTCAAGCTCGCGAATGTATGGTTGAGCTATCTAACCTAATGAACGAGCTTGGACATGAAGTCGAGGTCATGACTGGAAAGGCGAACCTAGAAGTTCGACCCAAATTTGTTAACAAGGGTGAAATTGCGAGAAAGTTGGTCGAGACTTCCGATGTACCTCCGGGTTTCATATGGTGCGCCGGTGATGATACTACGGATGAAGGTGAGTACCAAGACTTTCTAACAGGACACAATATACCCCCCCCCCCCCCCCTCCCAACTCCTTAAGCCAGTGCCATTTACTCCTTATCCAAGCGGAACCGAAGCTGATATGGTTTGAATAGACATGTTTCGAGCCCTCGAAAAAGCCGATCTTCCAAAAGAAACAGTCTTCACTGTTACTGTTGGTCCAGCTTCGAAAGAAACTAAGGCTAATTATCACCTTTTGGAACCAGCTGATGTCGTTGAAGGCATTAGCTTATTAGTGGGAACTACAACCTTAGAAGAAATTGAGAAAGCTAGTGGGGAAGGGAAGCCAAGTCTTTAGCTTTGAACTGGCTTGTTTGTAGAACAAAAAAGGTAATTCCGGGCTGAATTGAATTATTTCCGGTCAGACTTTTGAGGAACAACTAGATATACACTGATAAAAGAACTTTCCTATATCCTACCTTCCTAGGATAGATAGATTGGACTAGGAACTACTTGTCGCATTTCTATCATTTCCTTGATGTATGTACGTACACACATCTGTTTTTCTTTCATTCTGCAATTATTGGGTTATTTTCAGGGATACGAAGGAGAATTTGGGCTTGAGCTTTATAGCTTTATATCAATTATATAGACGGCTACATATATGGATATTATTGAAATCAAACTGAATACATTTTCCGACCCAGTCTGAGGATGAATTACCTTCTGACTTATTTATAACACCGCCCCTCCCGAAAAGCGTTTTTGAATATATGATAAGGCATTTCCTGATGAAGCCCGATAGTGAGATCAAAAACAAGAGACCGTTCATGAGATACACTGTGACAGGTTGGACCAGGTACTAGAAAACAGGCTGCCAGTCATGATACTATGACCGAAAATTATCACTTAAAAATAACCAAGGTGTCTATTAGCTTGTTTTCAATAAGGTATGTAGTTTATACATTGCACAAGGTTATGTGAGTGATAAACTGTGATTGTCTAGATGGTTGATTGATTACTTCATTAATTGCCTAGTTCAAATGTGGATTGACCTTACGCAAACTTTGTTGACCAGACCTTTTACAACCGTGGCGTTTATCGGAAATATCTATCTCCCTATAACTGCTCAACCTCTTGTCTCCTTAGTCAAATATCACACGTACATGGTATCAATAGTTTGGTATATTTTATCTATAAAACGGCGATGACTACCGATACGAATCGTGCCCTCGATGTAAGCCCTGCCGCTGATATGGCTCCTGCTCCAGATACGAGTCCTACCTCGGATACAAGTCCTGTCCCAGATACAATTCCTTACCCGGATACAAGTACTACCTCCAATATGAGTCCTCCTGCCATGGATGAGAGTTCTAGCTCTGATACGAGTTTTACCTCCAATATGAGTCCTCATACCCTGGATGAGAGTTCTAGCTCTGATACGAGTTTTACTCTGAATACGAGTTCTACATTGGATGCGATTCCTGCCTTGGTCTGATATCTCCTCCCATTCCTATTATACGGACTCAAACTAACAGAGATATAGAATCCGTCGTTTGTTTTGAAGGAACCGCGTAGAGGCATCATTGAAGATGGCTCGATACCCCTGATTCGGTCACAGACGGATGTTATTGTACGCATACACTCTAGGGCGTTTTCTGCTCCTGATGTAATTCTAAGCTCCACACCGCCTAGGCTGGCCGGGTTACTCACATACATTGTGTATATTATATAGGTGACCCTATGGAGAAACGGCCCAAAGGACATCAATGGTAAAGGCCATGTTCCAGGTTTACATGCTGCTGGTGTCATTACCGTGGTCGGATCAAGGTGTAAGACGTTGAAAGAAGGGGATAGGGTCATCTTTTCGCCCTTGTGCCCTTGTCGAACCTGTATTTTCTGCAAATCAGGCGTGCACAATCTCTGCCCGCAGAGTACAGTACTTGGCATTCCGCCTGTAGATGGCACGCTCCAAAAGTTTTGCGTCGTGCCTGGGGATTTCTGCGTTGTTCTTCCTGATCACCTAACGTTTGAGCAAGGAGCAATTGTTGGGTCGTACGCCATTGCTTTTCACGTCTGCAGGCAAGCCAATATCAAACCCGGAAATAGCGTCATTATCTTTGGCGAGAATAGTTGTGCGAATTTCTGTGCTGTTGTGGCAAAAACCTTCGGCGCTACAATGGTTGTGCTTGTCGGAACGCAGAACTATCCCAATATCAAGCCTACAGATACCGCGAGAGAAATTGCAAAATCTGTGCTCAAGAGGTATAAACTAAATACGGGTTGCCACGTTGTGATCGAAGCGTCTGGAATGGATATCTTTATGAACACGGGAATATACGTCCTCAGATCTAGCGGGACCTTTGTTCAGATCTACTCTACTGCGTACGGTTTCGATAGACCTGCAGACTTCCCGGTGAGACAGGCCTGCATGAAGGCATTGGTTTTCAGGGGGGCTCGCGGATGCCTTCCTGAGGATTTTACAACCTCGATAGAAATGCTCGCTAGCGGAGACTTGTGTATGAAAGAAGTCAAGAACGTATATGAATTTGAGGATGCCCAGGTGGCCTTTGAGGAAGCTCAAAAAAAGATTGAGAATGACAACACAGCACGCCGCATGGGAGACTCAAGCTTTTTCATCAGCGGGCCTCGAGAAGAATAATTACATGAGAGTATACTACCTTTTTTCGCCTACGAGCACATTTAGTTTGTTGCACTATCACTACGTAATGGTCGTACTATCAGTGGATAGTCTTCCATATGTTTGATTTAAAAAAGATTAGGCACAAGAGCAAAGTCATCCTAGCGCCGAGTGATATCTTGTGCAATAAATGGGAATTCGTCCTTAGGTGTGGCATAACTATAATGATAACTTAGTGTTAGCCGTGGTGTCACCAGCACCACCATTTCTCGGGTGCCTATTTAAGCCCCTCAAGAGGGAAGAAATTATGAGAGGGAAGCGAGTAAGTTACAAGACACGCAACTCTCGTGAAAAACCCAAAACACTGTTTGTGCAGTGTTCTATATAAAACGCACATATATATATAATTAATGATCTGCAATGCATGCCCACCAATGCAACCGACACGCACCCAAACAACATCCAGTACATACCAAGCAGCGCCTCACTCCCATTCCCACATCACCAGCCCAGATACCTCAACCCAACATCTCCCCTCCACCACGATTAGTAACCCCCCACCTACTTACCTCCCAGCCCAACCCCATCCCACCCCATAACCCGGCGCGGCACCCACCAACCCGGCACACCGGACCCAACTATTCTTGTTTACCTCCTGCCTCCTGCCTCCTGTATATACTTTTGTACTCCCTTCTAGCCAGCGGACTTTCTACCCGGTGCCTATTCATTTGGTAGCTATGTGTAGTACCGCCAAAACTCGATAAATTGGCTATCTCCGGCCAGGGATTATCTCTTTAATGATTGGTTAAAGGCTAAAGATCAGCCTCAGAGATATCCATTAGTAGTAATTTTGATCTTGCATGAATAGCCAATTTCTCGAGTTTTGGCAGTATGTACATGTATATACGCGCAGATCTGCAACGGGAAACACGGGTGTGGTGCGTGCTTGCATGCTGATGCTGAATGTAGAATGCGGTATTTTAGCGGAGTCGAAATGCCATGTGTGTGCCTTGGTGCGACGAGCGTGGGGGGATGTATATGTATATGGAGAAGGACAGAGCTGGATGTGGGAGGGGGGGAGGGGATGTATGGATCTGTGGACAGCTGGCGACCTGGTTGTGGGTTGTGAGGTGGTGGTTGTGTTGGTGTGTGTAGTAGTAGAAGCACATGGAGGTGATGCGAGGTGGATGGATGGGCCGGGTGATGGCTCATGACCAAAATGTAAAATAAACACAAATGGCAAAATTAAAAAAAAGAAAGGGGGGAGGGAAGAAGCGACAGAAAGGGGAAAACCGGCGAGCGCTACTATGGTATTGGTATGGCACGTCATGTGAGGGTAGGAAATAATAAAACACACACAGATTGCTGATTATATAAATGTACTTATTTTCTTGATATTTCCAGACCCATCTAGCTCCCATAGACATATACGTAGAGGTACATAGCACGAAGCATACTAATCAACCGGCGCGGGTCTGGTAGCCTAGCTAGCTTGCCACTCTACTCTACTTGCTGGAGAGTCTTTTGTGGTCTCAACCCTCGGACTGGCAAGTACAAATATCCTCCGATGATCACCGCAGTGTAGTATGTAGAGTAGTAGACGCCACAGGGCTACTACCAAGCTACATCATGTATTGGTTGCATGTACGTGTACTCTAATATAATGCTAGCCCTATGTGCTGCTGGCCGGTTGTGTGAGACAGGACAGTGCTCTCGAATCTCGCTGTAATCAAATAAGTGTCTGTCCCTCGAACACTGATCTATCATGGCATATATACTTGTTCTGCCATGACGTTTCCGGACTGGGCCGCTACTGCATACACCAAAATCTACACAAAATGTCCCTTTTTTATTTGTACGGTATGACATCCGATAGCGGTCCAGTCCGGAAACGTCATGACAGAACGAGAGTGCATGTATGTACCTACTATATGGACCTAGAGTAGAGTATACACTGTCTCTCTCTCTGTCTCTCTGTCTCTCTCTCTGTCTCTCTCCGTCTCTCTCCGTCTCTCTCCGTCTCCCTCTGTCTCCCTCTGTCTCTCTCACTCCACCGCCACTCACCCACTCACCCACCCACCTACACTACCTGCCTGCCGATCCGTTTCGGTAAAATAGACTTGGTAAGGCTTTTTTTTTCACTAGCTGCTTGTATCGACCGGGGAGGTGGGTTTGGGGGCGTTGGAGGAGGTTAGGTTAGATCTATCAGAGGGGGCTCGAACGCACACACCGCATACCGCAATGTACCCCTTACATACATATTTAAATACATGCATGTACCTACATATATAGCTGGGTGATTAGAGTGGAGGAGATACTCTATATGTGCGCGTACTCTACGGGCTTCTGTACTGGGGGGGCCCCCAGCGATTCGTGGGGCAACGACGGGGGGGGTTGCGATCGCGGACATCGTGGGACCCCGATGGCGGAGAGGGAAGGAGCGCGGGGTCCTAGGGTGAAGGGGAGAGTGTACCTACATGGAGTTGAGCGGATTGTTTGGAGTAGGGTAGAGTAGAGTCACGGTGTAGCTGCACTTGCCCATGTCTGCATGTAGCTGCCCTCTACGTATACATACTTCTTCTAGCTGTAGCTGTAAGCCGCGGTTGCTGTTGTTGCTGTGGATTAGTCGAGAGCGCCATGACATAGAGCGTCCGCCGGCCGGTCGGAGATGTGCAGTGCGGTTCAGTGCGGCGTTATGTAATCACTAGATTACATGTACCTACAGTAGGCCCTTTCCCCAAAAGTCTCCAGCTACAAATTCTGGTAACCTGGTTGGCGCCGATCCTCCCATCAACAAGTAGGATTTAGAGTCAGCTCAATCTGCGCAAAGGGTCTAGTACCAGAAATGGGGGGGCGTATTTCAACGAACTATACGGTAGTGTTACCGCAGTTTTGTAGAGTACGTCATTGCCAGAGACTGCGGTAGTCATTCTACCCATGTTTCTGTCACTGTGCATACATGTAGTAGAGTACTGTAACAGCAAGAGGTTACAGCGCACACCTACTCTACAACCTCATGTACATACACCTACAATCCTGTAATCTAGGGTAGGGAGAGTAGGCAGAGTAGGTAGAGTAGGTACATACGTAGTGCTGGATGACAGCAGCGCGCAGGTTGGGTATGCACGCAGGCAGGCAGGCAGGCCACAAACCCGGTTCCACCGGCTGTCCTCACCGTAGAGTCGGTACTCTTGTACTCTATACTCTACTCTACTCTACTCTACTCTATTTTGCGTCCCATCCTCTGCACAATCATCATACGGCGTGCGCTGCACTGCAATACACTGTAATCTACTCTACTCTAAACATTGCAATCCCATCCAGCCCTCCCTCCCTTCCCTTCGGCCCTTCCCTTCTAGTCCTCCACCCACCTCCACCCCCCCCAACTTCTTCTGGCACTTCTGGAAACCCACTAAACAAGTCCTTCGGGTTGAGATTGATCGAATCTCAGGGTCTGGTTGCCCTGCCAGCTTAGTCACTGCCGCCTGCATCTGCAGGGACACGGATAGATAGGATAACCCGTAGCTTCGGTTGCAGCTCGGCAATTTGCCGGTGGGTTTTTTTCTTTTTTTCTATTTTTTTTTGTCGCTTAGATAACGGGCGCTGATAACTAGCCCCCATCCCCTCCCCTCCCCCCTATCCCTATCCTTCCCCCTTATCCATGGCAGGCATGTCAACAGGGGTAAGCGGGGGAGGGCAAAAAACGTGCTGAGGGAGCCGCATGGCGCTCACGAGGCTTGGCGGGATTGAGAAGGGGTTTGGGTCACGGGGGTTCCAGTAGTGAGGTGCTGATGCTGGCGCTGGGGGGCTGACTGTGCTGAATGGAGCTTCTTTGCGGATGGGTTAATTAATGCAGGGAGGGATTAAGGAGTTAATAGGAATTAACAAGCAACTAAAGGAATTAGCGAAGAACTGACGTCGTCGAGGATGGGCAATGCAAAGGAGATTAACGAACAGGCGGGAGGAGAAAAAGAGACCCTGAATATCTGTTGATCTCTGCCAACTCTGCTCTGTGGCTATTTACCCAGCTCTCTACAGAGCTTAGCACCATACACCATCCTTCCATCTATGTTTTCTCAAACTACCGTGCCTCTCCCACCTCCCATCTCCCATCTCCCATCTCCCTTCTCCCTTCCCTCCGCCTCCTCCCACTCTATCATCCCACCGAGGGATTTAGATTACTGGCAATCAAATCAACCAACCAATCACACATCACACCTCTAAAACAGGGATGCCACGCTCTCTGCCCCCCCCCCCCCCCCGCCATCGAGTCCGTACTCGAGCTTGAAAGTTGCCTGCCCTGCACCACACTTTAATTCACTCAGCCACGTGATCTTGTGTACATACAGCGATGGATGCAAAAGTCAGCGCTAAAGGAGTGGGTTTCTTGGTCCATGCTCACAGCAAAAAGTCTTCTCAAGAGCCAATGGGACTATCGGGTCACAGAAAAATCCACTTTCGCAATAATTCTCCCCGTCACTGTATGTACCCACATAGGTACATGCATGTGTGTCTGCTGTCAACCGTCTGTCCCCACAGCGCCAAGGATGATGCTAAGGGGCAGGAGACAGCCGCGGTGCCGCAGCGGTGCGCTTGTGTGGTAGGCGCCGCGCCGTTTTTTTTTTTCTTTTTTTTTTTTGGGGGGGGGGTTGTACTACGCTGGTAGGGGTTGCAACCAGTGTTATACTGTGGGTGGGTGGTGGAAGATGGGAGGTGGAAGGTGGAAGGTGGAAGAGTGCGGCAGCGGGACGGCTCGAGGTGAGGACCGGCGAGGCGAGTAGAGTACCCGGTACCGAAGTACTAGTCTTTGCCTCCTCCTCCCACCCAGCGGCGGCGCTCTGTTGGGGGGGGGGGGGTGCTCTTTCGACGTCGACGCCGCGCTCTATGTAGCTGTCTGACTGTCTGTCTGTCTGGTCTCGGGAGACCCCGGAATGTAATGTATACAGCCACTCTGTAAAAGTGTTCGTGATTTGGTTTAATGTCAGTGCGCAGTGTGGCGCACCCGTAATGTTAATGTTACCTTTAATGTTAAGATTCAAAATAACAAAAATATATAATATAGTTCGTGACTATAGATAAAAGAAGGTAGGCCATTGATCACATTTTTCATTGATTCCGGGTACCATTGATCATTTGGAAACTCCTGAGGGGTTTTTTTTTGATGGTCCGCCACGATTACATAGTGAAATGTCTCACTCCGAAATCCCAATCACGAACACTTTTGCAGAGTGGCTGTATATCGGGGACCCGGAAATGTAATATAAATGAGGAGTCTATTTGTGGGCGCACCTCCCCCCGTATAGACTCTGCTTAGACGAGTGGCGATTGTCATGTTGTCTGTCTGTCGTACATACATAGGACATTGTGCGATGCTCAGCTCTGTTCTGTTCTGTTCTCGGTCGTTTACCTGGGGCTTGCGGTGCGGCGCAGCGGCAGCCCAGTGAAAGCAGGAGTCGGACCAGTGACAGCAGGACAGAGACAGAGACAGCAGGACGGAGACAGAGACAGACGGTCCGAACGAATAGAAAAAAATGTGATATTACCTACCTATTGTGGTGGAAAGACAGAGTTCTGAGTGTAGGTACATACTCTAGGTATCAAAGACACTGCAGTACACGGACCCGGACCCGGACCCTTAAACCTGGAGGTGGGAATGTAAGAAATGCAGTCGGTATTCCAATTTCGCTTTGTCTGGGTATGCTCAATAGATCGTGTTGGCCACGCTCAGTTTTCAAACTTCGGGCTCAAATCCTGAGTTCTTGGCAGTGGGCACGACACCTATACTTTGGTGAACGCGTGCTCTCACTAAGATCTCTAGCATACAATATAAAACTCAAGCCTCCAATGAACATACATAGAGCTCAGTACAGAACATGTGGGTCTTCCCCACTGCCAAGAAGTGGGAATTTGAGCTCGAAATTTGAAAACTGAGCGTGGCCAACACGATCTAATCTGCTCCTGCTCTCTCTCTACATGCTACAGCCTAATAAAGTGCAGCTGCCCCTCCGGTATACCAGCGCCCAAAAAAGCCACAGGTCGGTCTGAAGTCACGAACGGGTTTCGGCAATCCGAGCCTGGATTCCACATAGAAACCTGCCTGCTGTAGCGAGTGACTGGGGGGATTTTTGGAATACGAGGACTCGATATATCGGCGAGCAACTGTATGTAAAGTCCCTACCCAAAAGTTTTTCGTGAAAGCCCGAAAGTACGGTACTGTAGTTGAGTGGTGAAACCACATACAAAATCTACCTAGCAGCGGGGTTCTCCACTACAATATTTTATTACACCTTAACCACTCCCTTTTACCAATTCAAAAATGTTCAAAAGGCTTCTTCTCCCCAGGGGTCAAAGAAATTTACCTCTGTTCATCGTTATAATTAATTGTGTTGTGGTTCTACACTTGGAACTTGGTTCCACCTAGTTTGGGTGGTAATTGGCCCTTTCACGAAATCTTTTGGGTAGGGGCTGTACGTATACTCTAGATCTACTTAGATAGCTCGGAGAGTAAACTTGTAGAGTGGCTGCATTATCCCATAAACCGTCCGTCGAGACAATGCTGACACCTCCTTCGCAGAATGCAAAGAGGTAGCTAGAGCCAATGGGTTTTGTGGTTTTTGTTGATCTCTTGCCCAATTGTGCTGCGGCTTTCGGTCTTACATGAGGGTGTCAGCATCGACAGTTTATGGGGATACAATGCATACACCGGCTGGTTCGAGCCGGCCGGCCAGGCAGACAGACGCCCTCCCGGGTGCCCACTTGCTACCTACAGTCGCTAACCTGGTGACGGTGGATCTTGTCTGATGGTTGTGTTTGCAGTAGTTGGAGACTTTGCGCAAATGGAGCTGGCTCTATATTCTCGTTATCTAATTAATGGCAGCTGGTGAGATCGACACCAATGACATTGTTACCGGAAAATGAAGCTGGCTCCATTTCCGCAAAGTCTCTATTTCCACTTGGCGTCTTTGCTAGGTTTGGCCTTGAATATCCCTGACCGCCATCAGACCCTGTGAGTGACTGTATGTACATACCTACATCCAGGGAAGTGGTAGAGCATTAGACCTCACACTCCCCCCTCGTCGCAGCGGTAATGATCTACGGGCGATCACACAAAACGAAACACCGTCATCAAGTGTACTGTCATTCACGGGGTATTGGCGGGTACTGGGTGTTGGCGGACAAGCCTGAAAAGAGACGGCCAAGCCAACTTTTGGCTTCAACCCGCCAATACCCAGTATCCGCCAACACCCCGTGAATGACAGTACTCTAGTGTGTCCACACACCTAACCCTTCTCGCGCACCGCCAAGCTAGGCCAAGCCAAGGCCAGGCCAGGCCACATGAAGCCACGTGCAGTAGTGCGTAGAGCTAGCCCCGATTTGTGTGCAGTGATTTAAGGTTTTCGGTCTAGCCGTCTTTTTTTTTTTTTTTTTTTTTCTTTTTACTTTTCGCGTGTGTGGTGCGGTGCGGCTCAACACAAGCGATCGACGCAGGAACGAAAGCGACGGGGTAAGGATGGAAGGAGGTCCCCGGGGGAATGGACGGGTAAAGGGTGGAGGAGAGGAAAGGGTCTCACCCAACTGGCCGGGGATAAGAGTTTGGGTTGGAAAAGAAAAAGAAAAAGAAGAAAAGAAAAAGAAAGAAAGAAAGTAAGGAAAGAAGAAAAAAGGGTGAGGTACATGTGGGTAGGAGTGCGAGTCTTGCGCCGGTTTGGAATCGTGCTGGGCGGTGTGAAATAATGCGAGGGAAAAGGAAGAGCAAGCTGAGAGCAGAGATCCAAATTACTACTAATGGACACTTCTGGGGCTGATCTATATAGCCTTCAACCAATCATTGAAGAGATAATCCCTGGCCGGAGATAGCGAATTTATCAATTTATCGGTAACGTATGTAGAGACGGTAGAAACCCTGGCATGGAATGAGCCCTTGCAGGGGAGGTCGTGTTCCCGCCCCAGGAAGGCGCTAGCGGGGAAAGAGGTAGCTTAACGGGAAATGCTCTACATACGTCATGGACACATACCTAACTCATATCACAAGGGGGAGGGTTGAAGGGACAAGAGCGACGAATAGGAATCAGTAGATTTGGGGCAGAGAGAGAGAGTCCGCTGCATCTGAACAGGGGGGTGTTCGGGTCGCCTAGTCTTTAGATTGTACTCTAGATGCTCTACCTACTCATCCTTTCTCAGCCTGCTCCCTTCGTCAACCAGGTTATCGTTCCGTCTCACATACTCGGCTCAATCGTGGGCGAGGTTCATCCAATCTATCCACTCTATCAGCTCTATCCGTCTATTCACCGTCACGAGAACAACAATCAAGAGAAAAAAGAGAAAGAAGAAGGGACTCTAATAATACCTGATACCGACCAAGTAATGAACCCCCCACCCCGTCTCCACCATGGTATGCATGGACTTGAAGAATACGTAAGTTCTGTTGCCCCACGGACCCATACTACAAAGAAATCTAGCTCTCTAGACAAAAGCCCTCATGTATGTATGCCTTGAGCTTTCTGAGCAAACACCAGCGCAGGATGTATCTCTACAGGGAAATGAAGATTGAAAATAACTCATATCAGCTAGGTATCTTTCTACTCTAGAGCAGCCCCCCCCCCCCCCCGGTCTTCTCCATGGATGTGTTTTCCAGATCAGCACCAGCGGATATACACTCTACCGCGAAGATCTAGATCTCCAAGATTATCGAGGGTTGTGGCCCATCTGGAACATACTTCCGGTCTGTCAGACATGAGTGTTTGCACTGATCCTCCCGTCAGAGTTCTTCAGTCCCGGGACCCTCTCTAATCAAGGCAGGAGGTACAGGTGGTTTTTAATAATTGTTGTTCGCTGGGTAATGACGGACGCCGGATGTTGACTGGCAGGGTGTAAAGCCAATAGGAAGGCGCTTGCTGTTTTATTTTTCTCCTTTTGGTTGAAGCCGTCAACATGATCCAACGTGCGTCGATACGGTTCTGTGTGAGTTACGATGACTGACTGACTTGTAGGCAAAGTCCCTTTGCTCGTAATTAACCACGTGCACTTGGCAACCGTCCGAACGAGCTATACGGCATACCGTGTTCCCGTCTTACCAATATAACACAAGCCTTTTATTTAGGCGTCGTCTCTTGAAGTTCGAAAGGGGTGGTCGCGCGTGGTGATCAATGGCCGACTACCCCACCCCTAACCCTACCTGTACTGGGATCTGCGCACTGACCAAAATAAGGGTACAAGGGGGGGGGTACCCTGTCCACGGCAGGGCGTCGGCTTAATACTCCACTCCACATCTCAACTGAAATTCACAGATGCAGAATGTGAGTGTGTTTGAGGACTCGAGTGAATCTCATGCCTGGTTATGAGAAGCAGGAGCAGGAAAAACTCATCGAGAAAGAAGCTCGATCCACGGAGGTAGGTCCTTTTTTTCCTTTTCTTCTTTTTTCTTCTGCTTTCTTATGCTTTCTTATGGACGGCCTAGAGGATTGGACTTGCTTCAGTGGTGATTCTCGTTACGTTATGTTCACACTGCTTTTGATGATCTCCGTACTGATCTTGGTGCAATTTGCAGTGATAATTAAAGCACTTATTTATTAAATACTGCATGAAATTCAAGAGTTGGCTCCACACACTGCCAGAAGAAGAACTCACCGGATGTGGGTGGAAAGGGTGAAACAAAGGTACAGTACCAACAATCTGTCCTATGCATGCGCCGTACGGGTGTACTGGATAAAAAACATAGTGATAAAGAATATTCATGATAGCACACCCACAGTCATCACTTAAACTAACATCTCGCCTCTCGTACACACATACGGCACTGTACATACATGTACATACATACCTAAGAGTGAGCGAGAGGGAAAAAACCTGGGGAAAGCGGATCAAGATCTGCCCCAGTTTCATGGTCCCGAGATGGTGATCCACAATTTCTGGAGGGGCCGGGATTCACGGCCGGATGTTTGCTCAATTCCCGTTATATTATCTCTGAAGCTTGGAAACGAAGTGCGTCTCTGCTCTAATCAGGCACAATTCAAACGGAGGGAAGGGGAAAAAAAAGAAAATCACGATTCGGCCCACATAAAGAGTGCATCCACGGTATGCGGTTGACGTTCCCGTTCAATTCTGCGCACTTCAGGCAGAGGCAGGCGCTCCTGCGGTGATGCAAGGCTTTCTTGATGAGGACATGGGTCCCGTTGAGTTGATTGGAATCCCCACCTTCTTCGTAATGGACCAAACCAAAATGTCCAGGCAAGCCGCCTCACCTCGATCAGTTCTTATTATTTTCTCGTGGGCTGAAACCAAAGACTCTGAGCTATTAAACTTTGGACTCATATCATTGTATTTGCATTTCGAAGCCATTAGCCGCATGCCCTATGGGCATCAAATACCTATGGTACTAACTTGAAATAATGATGATCGATCCAATCGCACCTAAACACGCAAGACTCAACGCGCAACGTCTCTAGAACTACAACTAGATAGATCTACTCGGCACCAGTGGTGAGCAAAAAACGGGGGGATGAAACTATCCATCTTAACAGGTACGTGAGACCCTAATACGATCAGCAATCGGGGTGCCGCAGAAAATTGTCTCAGTTTTGTAAAAAAGGACAAAAGCAGAAAGATTCATGTGCGTATTAAATTGTGAAACATCTTTTTTTTGTGGCTAGCCTATTAGGACAGGTCAACCATTAGCAACATACACGCATCTGATTGAGTAGAAATAACTTATAGTTAGTATGGTTGAGAACCGAACCCGATGAAGAGTTTTTTATGCCCTCCACTGGTTGTTTGGCAAGCTCAGCTGACTTATGTTTCCCAGCTGGTGTAAACTTAAACTTCGTCAGTAAAGTGAATGTGGGTGAATCGCCTTCATGAGTTCCATCGAAGCTTGTGATGTCAACACAAGATCGAGACCGGCCTCCATCATGGACAACCCCAACCGACGATCTCGCTTTGAAAGCCTCGGTTAATCGCCTATGACTCCCAATTCGCGCGGTTTTTGTGATACATATCCAAAGGGTGGGCGGTGTCTCCCTAACGGCCCTACAAAACATCACCAAGCCCTCTCTTCTTTTCGATAGTGAAATCGTTATGGATTTGGTTCCGCGCCTGTGTGCAGTGCTCACAGAAAGAGGGTTTTTCCTCTCGTGCATGCTGAGCACCTTTCTTTTCCCGTTCATCCCATGAAGCGATTGGGTACCCAACTACTCTATTTGATGTTCCCTATCTTGGTCACATATCATATCACACCCCCCCCATCCGTGCAGCGTGCTGCCTCCTAGTGGTTACCACCCTCCTCCCCAAAAACACGTAATTGCAAATCCTCCTGGTCTTGTCGACTTGCGATTTGTGATGATGGGCACTGTAGAGTAGCACGGACAGCCCAAAGGGTCGTTTCTCCTATGGAACAGCCTGAGTTCCAGCTAAGAGAGAAAAGGGCCTGAGTACCCTTGCTCTGCTGCTTGCCCAAAAAGCCTGTTTACATATGCGGTGATCTTCGTCGTTGCTGATCACGCTAAACCTCCCCAAGGGGACGAACCATCCATCCCATCCATCCATCGCTAAGGGTCCGGTCCGTAGTGAAGGTGGGCTCTGGTCCCTGCCCATATGCTGCCCTGTGGATCGGATTTATGTATGGAGACGGATGATCAATCCTCCTGTTGCACACGAGATATCGAATTGGAAATATTTCATCTATTCCATTTGGTTTAGGAAAGTGGTTTGAGTCTGTCGGTGAGGTGTGTCCCTGGGCTACATGCTGTTACATGGATCGTAGAGTAGAGTGAGTAGGGAGTGAAGGTAGCATTGTGTTCCAGGGAGTTGGGCAATCGTATGTGGTTATTGTCCTATCGTCTCAACATACACACCAATATCACCCGTTATGCTTGCTTGCTTTATTATACATATATCACCATTTATATCATGGTGATCACGACGGGAAAAGAAAAGAGTCCCAAATCAAGAAAACCATGATCCACATGCCAAACCAATTATCTCGGTTAGCAAGCTCGAGGGGGGAGGGGTAGGGTTCCGAAGTGGCATAAAAAATAAAACAAAACGCTCGTACTCTAAAATGACCTGTGCTTCTTAATAATACGGCATGTTATGATTAACGTTTCGTATAACCCCATGAAGATGACAGGGCAGCCCAATAGTATCACGAAGAAAGGAGGGAAAAAGCTCCCTCCTCTAGAGTGAGGTCTAGAGCACCTGGAGAAGAGCAGAGAAGAGATTACCAAGGGTCATGGCTAGCTGACGCATATGTACATACATACATATGTAGAGTACAATGTAGGCAGAAAGGGACAGAGGGCCAGTGCACACAATCAAAAAAAAGTCTGGGGTACTTTTACTCTACTGCTCATGCTGGATGTAGTCCGGACTCGGTCTAAATATGGCAGTGTACGTGCGGTGTGGTGCTTCGTATATTGGGATCGGGATCGGGTCAACTAGCTGGTTATATGGTTACAATACACGGGGTTTCCATTCCATTGCATTCCATTCCATGGAAATGAAGTGTGTAGAGCAGGTACCTACATGAAGCAGCTACTAGCTACATGTATGAGTAGCTAGAGTGCTCTACTCGTATTTTCCTGACGTTTGTAAAAGAAACCGCTATTGCATACCATACTAAATTGCAGACTTGGCGCGTATTTATATGGTATGCAATAGTAGTTCCTTTTACAAACGTCACGAAAATACGAGTACTCTACAGACACGAGATATGATATAAGCAAGCTTAATAGCTCTATAGGTACATGTATGTGCGCATCTCCGAAAGTACATATCGCGAACAAATACATACATGTACATGTATGCACACACGCCGCATCCCGTAGGGTACCGCACTTTGCTCTACCTGTCCCTTTGGAATTTGGAATTTGTCTATCTGCCTTGTTCGCTCGCTAGGACGCTTTGGTTAGCTATGTAGCTACTGTAGCTAGCTCATGTAACCATGTTGTATTCATCATTGACAGAGTAAGCGTTGGCGTCGTCGTCGGTGAGTGAGACATCTTGGAGTTGGTTAATTCCCCAGCTAGTCGATTCCGCACAGACAGCTTGTTAGATTAGATCAGGAGCTTAGGTTACGTGTAGGTTACAACCTTTCGAGTAAGAGGACGAGCCAAGGTAGCAACCCAAGTACCAGCGGTAGAGGACCCAGCTGCGCGGTGGACGGTAGGTATGGGGGAAATACTAATGTATTCCTTTTTCTTCTCAATTTTTCAATTTTTCACTTTTTACTTTTTTTTTTTGACCTGTTGCTTTTGTTACTGGTAGTGGCAAGAAGGATGCCGATTGGGACATCTGTAGGCGGGGAGGGGAGGGGCGGGCATTCGGCAGCCTGTAGGGGGAGGTTGTTTTGCAAGGTACCCGTTTACCCCATCTTTTTTGCTTTATTTTTTGCTTCTTTCCTCCTACCGGGGGGGAGGGGGTGCATGTATCTATCTCTCTGTTTCTTCTTGTTCTTTTTTTTAAGGAAAAACTTGTGTCTTTGCTCTGTTTCAATATGGACTTGGAGGCTAGGTATTCTACATTGTGGGCGTTGGAGTAGAGTAATGATAGTAATAGTAAGGCTGTACTAATCAAGTGGTAGTGGTAGTGGCAGCACCTCCGGCTTGATGCGACGCAAAGCGAGATGGACGTCGCATAACTTGCTTGGGGGTAACGACAGAGCTTAAGCCCCACGAAAGTGAAGGGCCTTTTTGATATACCGCCAAAACTCGAAAAATTGGCTATCTCCGCCCAGGGATTATCTCTAAAACGATTGGCTGAAAGGTATCGATCAACCTTAGAAGTATCCGTCTATAGCAAGTTTGATCTTGTATGCATAGCCAATTTTTCGAGTTTTGGCGGTATGCCCTCTTCAGTCCCTTGGCATCTAGACCGCTGCAATAGAGCCCCAATTAGGACGACAGCCAGAATCTGGGAAGTGCTCATCGTGGGGATCAACTTGGCAACGATGCCAGTGGGTCTGGGGTTGAGGGGGAGGGGGTAGGGGCGGTGGTGGGGGGGGGGGGGAGCCTCCGATGTGCTAAGTTACGTATGTATACTGAAGACTGAACTTAACTGAACTGGAATGACTGAAGTCTGATACTGCTAGTATAGAGACATAGGGTTTATCTGATGATCTCCACTGTCAATTCGTGGGCAATGTGAATCATCTCGCCTCTCAAGTGCGTTGGTTATTCTACCTGTACCTACTCTAACTAGAGTACCTAGCTGCGCACCACACGCATTTTTTGCATCCCCCCCCTCCTCCTCCTCCTCCCATCATATCACGACTTTAGTGTTTCTACCTACACCTACCTTCTTGGAGAACCACCCCCACTGCAAGTACATGGAGGAAGAGCGCAGGAACCATATAACCTGAATGAAACCATTGAGCAGCAGCTGGCAGCAAAAAGGCATACATCCATCCATCCATCCATCCATCCATCCATCCATCCATCCACCCCCCCGGCTAAGTAGGCAAGAGTACATACATAGCACTAGTCCATCCGTCGCTCCCATGCTACCACCCCCCCGCCGCCCTCTCGGCCTTTTCTAATCCATAATTACCAGTTCCCTCGAGTTCGTTTTCCCTAGACTGTTGTTCGACTTATTACCTCTAAATCCATTCATTCCATCTTTGGTCCTCACCGCACATCCATCTTCCTCATCCTCATCCCAATTCATTCCCCCTCACTCAATCCCCTCCCTCTGAACCCCTGCAGAATCCAGGGCATCCCTATCATAGCATCGGCCCATTATCTACGTATACGCCGTCATCTATTTCCTCTCATTTAGTGTGAAATTTCCGTGTGTGAATAGACTGTCTTTTAGTACTACTACCTCTTCCTCAATCTCATCACCACCACCACCACCACTGTGTTCAATTTCCTACTCTGGATTTAGGGTGCACAAACGTCGAAAGGTGGTGTGTGTGTGTGTGGTTTTCAGCTACTTGGAAGGGTGTTACAGCCAGCTAAAATAGCCCGTACTGGTACTTGCGCCCATTGTTATTACTACTGCTACATCTGCTTGCTTACTGCTCCCGCCGCTACTGCTACTCCCTAGTTCGTGTGTGGTGCGGTGCTTCTTGCTTGCTTGCTGGTGGTGTGCTCTGCTTCTTTCCCTCCAGAGGCATTCCATCCAGTTCCATTATTTCAACCACACCACCACCCCTTCCCATTGAAATCTAACCATCCACCGGACCCGCTTTCCCTTACTTTTAACCTTTGTTCCCCTTTCCTTCATTACTACTGCTTGCCCGCTCGTTCCTTTGGGATAGAGAGGTCGTTGTTTAGTCCCCTCAAAAGAGTACCCCATTCCTCCAGCCAGTATATACCCATACAACTTGTCGCTCGCTCTGTGTCTTCCGGCTAGTTTACTACTGTTGGCCCGCTTGACCCACTGACTGAACCAACCAACCCCCCCCCCCCCCCCCCCTCAAAACAGCTTTCGTCTGATCTTCGGCATCTCCCCCACTCCTCAGAGCGAGTGGTTGTATATTTTGCCCGTCTGCTACATAAGTGGAGCGCTGAGGAATATTTTTTGGAGATTTTTTTTCTTTTCTGTTAGCCTCTCCTCTCCTCTGCTGTCATTTCCTAAAAAAATCATTGAAAGGAATACTTGTTCAGTTACTTGCTGCTGCTGCTGCCCGCTCCTTATCGATTCGGCTACTGCAAGTAACTGCGCAGGATTACTATCGCAAGCAAGGCTGCTTACTGACCCACTACCAGCCTCTCAACCTCTCCCCATAACAACGTCCCATCCTACATATCACTCTAACTCACCATTATATATATCAACCAACCAGCCATACGATAAAGTCCCACTAGTTCGCTCCTCCTTCCCCCTACCACACACCCTTACCACACAACCAATCAACCACTTTCTAACCCACAAAGTTGCTGAATTTACTTCGCCAAGTGGACGAATCTTAGAGGGTCTTGGAAAAACGTAAAAGAAAAACAGAAGGGAACGTTGTTCGATAGTTAGCTGGTGGAGCCAGGCTTTAGGTCTGACGAACTCGAAACACAACCTTCACAATTCTTTCCCCAATAGATTCAGGGTCGGAGGAGGTGCAGCAACGAAGGGATTGGATTTCGTTTCCGCCTGCATTTCAACAGCATATGGCGGCAGTGGCAGCAATCAGTTATCCTCGAGGAAGAATGGCACGCCTATCAATAGACTCGACCTCAACTATGTCATCCGGAGGTAGTGGTCCGGTCTCTAGCTCGCCGTCAGCCTCGTCTTCAACTTCGTCACCGCCAGTTCATGGGGGGAACATGGACAGTTTGATGGCGGATGGGGTCGTTGCCAAAATTGAGGAGCTAGACAACGACGACGACGAGTTGAGAAATGTCCCCCCGCTACCATCACCGTCCACAGAATCCGGGGAGCCGTCAAAACGAGGGAGAGGTCGACCACGGAAGCATCCACTTCAGCCAATCGGGACGCAGACAAAAATTACCAAGGGCAGGTCGAAAACAGGCTGTATCACTTGCAGAAGGAGGAAGAAGAAATGTGACGAGACGAAACCAGATTGTTCGTTTGCACCTTTGACAGGCTCCACGTTGGTATGATAGTGTTCCTAACATTTTATTTTTCTTGCATTATAGGCAACAACTGCATCAAAAACGCAGTTGTCTGCGAAGGCTATCCAGAAAGGACCGTCTGGCAAAGCGGCCGCCAGAAGGCAGAGGGTGGTGAACCCGCGCACCGGACCTACACACCAAGTGACCGTCTACTAACCCCGTTTACAGGCCGGAATTTTCCCAGTGCCAAGATTGTCCGGTTTGCAAATCTTCCGTGTTTAATTGACGGCGTGGAGACTCGAATAGACAGGGCTCTCCTTGATCACTTCGTTCGTAACGTTAGCCGCATCCTCACTCTCTTCAACGATGCCACCAATCCATTCCAAGAGATGCTGCTTCCCCTAGCACTCGAGAATCGTGGCTTGATGCACTCGCTATTGTGCCTATCTGGGTCCCATCTGTCCAATACAGATCCAAGGTTCAGCATAGCCCAACACCACCATTTTGGAAAGGCCATGGAATATCTCCGCTGTGATCCAGCTGTTACAGGTCAGATTCCAATTGCAGGTGATCCGACCATCGCCACGACACTTATACTCTGTTTGAACTCCATATGCAAGGGAGAGACAGAGGGCGAATATAGACCTCACCTGGACGCGGCCAGACATATGTTGTCTTTGGCGAATTCTGAAAACAGGAATAACAACCCCTCCTTCAGCAACTTTTTGTACGAGTTTTTCATGTACCACGACGTGATAAACTCAGTGACAACGCTTGATAGACGACCGCTTTTGCTCATGGAAAACTACACTCTTCCTGCTTTTATCATCCAACCGGAAGCCGGGGCTCTTCTGGGTGTCCTCGATGGCCTGTTTGGGTACTTGTCGAAGATTACTCTCCTCAGAGATCACATCAGGGGAAGGAAGGCGAGGGGTGATCACCCTGCAGTTGACTATGAGGTGCTCTCACAAGCTGTTGCAATTGACTCTGAGATTCGCGACTGGGTTCCGGCCCAAACTCCTGCGTCTCATCGATACATTGCCGCACAGCTCTACCGCCAGTCTACATGGGTCTACTTGTACCGGACCATCATGCCATCCACTGCAAGCCCCAAGATTGATGTTGCAGTTGAGGAAGGTCTCGATTATCTTAGGCACCTGCCCGAGAACTCTGGAACACAGAGCATACTACTGATGCCCCTCTTTATTCTCGGCTGCGCGGCGTTCAACCCCAAGCAGCGGCCAGAAATCTCGCAGCGGTTTGTCGGATTACACGAGTACTCGGGACTGGGGAATATTGTTACTGCGCATGAGGTTGTGAAGAAAGTATGGGCACTTATGGATTCGGGGGAGGATGAGAAGAGTTGGGATTGGGAGCAGATCATTCAAGAGATGGGGTACGACTTTTTGGTTACATGAGCAGATTGAGCACATTCGTTTCTTTGATTTTTATTTATTGGTTACTGTTGCGGTGTGAAATAGGGCTCATCTGCATGGGGGAGGGAATTCCTTTGCTTTGTTCTTTATCTTTGCGTTTTAGTCTATTTTGTGAGCATGTCTTTCTTCTCTTCGGGCAAAGCGATTTTTTATTTTCGGTTCTCGAACTTTTCTTTTCTGCCATAATCGCTTTTTTTTTTATCCATTCCTGCTGGTGTTTTGGTTTTCCTTTCTCCTTTTCCTTTTTTCTTTATCCTTTTCTTATCTTCTTTATATCTTTCTAAGCATCGCCACGGTTTTTCTTCTTGGTCTCTTAATGTCCCTTTTCTGTATATGCTTGTATTTTTTTCCTCCTTTTCCCTTACATAACTTGCGGTTGCGGTGGGAGGGTTACATCATTATATCTACTTCATGAACGAAACAAAATGGGGATTACGGGAGGTGGAGGCGGGGCGCTGGCTGGCAACCTAAGTACATAAATGGACATGCGAGATATTGAATATCAAGAATGGAAAGAATGATCATGGCAAATCATTGGGATTACCGATACTTACCTACTCCACTAGAGTAGTAGATATATTGTTTTCTATCCCCCGGGGGGCGAAAAATATGTGCTTGCCTATATGTTTTGAAATGTTTAGTGAATGATCGACGGAAAATTCATATGGAGTGTCGATTGCTCGTTCTCCTCGATCATCAGACGGAACTCATCTACATAGCTATGTAGCTAAAGGCTCTTACCAGGAATAGTGAAGTCGACTAGGACTTTCTTTTCTTCCTGCAAGTCCCTTGAGCAAGGGGCCCGTCATTGCAATTCTGCACCGTGCAACCATCCGCCCATGGTTCTCCGCATGACTAACCTCACCACCTTTCTTGGCCTTTGAATGTGTTTTAAACAGCTTCTTTTGGCCAGACGTTACCTAAATTAAAATTAAAAAGAGTACTTATTCTAGGCTAGGGACCGTGCACACAAACTTTCCTCCAGGCTTCAGCCTTGGTTCTCGTAGAATTACGTGCAATCTATGATAGGCCTTTGTCCGGTCCGTGCCTCTATTGTATTGCGGGGAAGACGAGCGGAGCGTGGAGTGGAGAGAGAGAGTGTGTGTGTGTGGAGCATGGTGGCGTTAGCCATGGAGAGAAAACATACGCGTGTGCGTAACCATGCAGCCCAACTAATATCTCATTATGGGTATCATGGAGGGCACTGGTTGTGTCCTAGTGCGTTGGGGTGACATTGGCAGCAGCCAATTATAAATATTTGTGCTCATGACCACCATGTCGAAATACCTAGAGAGGCAGTATACGTATACGATTGTGATAGCTATTAGGTATTATTCTCCCCAGCCTAGTTAGATGTTCAAGGTGAAGCCTGCCATTTTTCCTAAGTGCTCAAGACAAAAGGAGCACAACATATGAGTACGTATGAACACAATTATAGTGACCGAAGGGGGGGCTCCGGATAGACGGATTATAGGACAGTAATGGTATAATTAAGATATAATTAACAACAGTTAATTACGCGCATATCAAGTGTGGATAATCGATGGGTTCCGGGTTGAATTGTGGTTTTCTGACACAATAGTACTCCCGAGACGTATACCGATGCTGCTGTCCGTCCTGGAATGGGCCAAGCGGCACAGTAGCAGGAGATACGCCAGTGACAGTCCTGAGCTCTCGCTTGTGATGGTATTTGATTTGACTCGACATAACGTTGCCAAGTAGACGATGATCAGAGGTTGCCCATGTCTCATCCCTATCAAGAAATATTATTGGCAACTATAGACGGGTTCGCGTGAAAAGAAGCTTTTACATATCCTCTCGATAGAGTACCTACTTGTCAAGCTAACTTGGGATTCCCGAGATCCTAGCGTGACCGGGTCGGTACTTACATATAATGTTGGGGCAGTCCTAGAAGCTAGATACAGCAAGGGGTAGCTTGCTGCAACATGCGCATTTGGTGGCCAATACCACATATATAGGGGATAAAGTCTCTCCCATTAAACATGTATGTAGGCGGAGAATTTTCGGAAATTAAACAGTCGCGTCAACACGACGTCGACTGGCTGTGTACCATGATATATCACTCGTTACCAAGTTCTTAGTTTGGGCTCCTTAACAATGGAATGTATCTGATAACTAGGCTGCCCTGGAAAGAAAGATATGACGTCGAGATATGGTGACTGATTCTCGGCGGTGTTCCGACGGTCACGCTATCCATTGGTCCTTCACCGGTAGCTATGGTGCAAGAGGGCGACCTCGTCAACCCTGTAGCTACACACCACTTCAGTCAAATCTTTCATTGGCTCCGGGAAGCAAACATTGAGGAGCCTCACCTTTAATCCGACTTTATGGCTGTTAGAGCCAATAAAGTATTTCACTGAACTGGTGTGAACAGGGTTGACGGGGTCTCGCACCATACTCCTTTCGAGTCCATAGCAAGAAAGACTTTGAGGGATGCAGCCATCGGATTTCGGCGGAAAAATTCGTAAGCATTGAACACACAAGCCGACAGGCTAGGTTTATTCCTTAAGCAGTTACTTAGATGCTGCCAACACAAGGCATGGTAACATCGGGCGAGCCTCGCACGCAAGCCACAGAATTGAGACATGATACTTATTTTTGGGTCTAGATTGTTCAATAAAAACCAATGCATCTTGCGCCACAAAATCCAAGTGACCGACCCCCAGAGAAATCTCGAGAACTTAGCACTTCGTGCGTACCCCGTATCCAACTATTATGCACCAAGAGACGGATCTGTTTTCTGTGTGCGGTACTATCAAGAATAATGAATGGGGTCACTGTTTGTTTTTTTGCCATCCATAGGGTATCTAGTACATAATGCAGTCATACAGATAGAGAAAGTAGCGGGTATTTACTCCGGGAAGTGTTTGATGTGTGTGTGTGTGTGTTAATAGAACTAAGAGTCATCCTGGACTCGTGCCATATCCTTGGATTTATTCGGAGATCTCTAAAGAGAAATGTAAGCATGCAATATACACCGTGGAATCTATCACATACCCATACAGGAATTAAAAGCTCGAACAGCATCTGCATGCTGAACCCTACCGTTTTCGGTTGTAATTCATACACCATCACTCGATAGTTTGTGCGACAATGTTTCAACTCAATGGAGACATTTTGATACAAGGAATTGGTATCCAGGTTGGTCAAATAATAAGATATAGAGATATGAGCTATACCTAAGAATACCTAACTACTCCCAGTATACTCGGGCGTAAAAGAGATATTCCATACTTTTCTCTACTGGTACCGAAGTATTTTACAGGCTGCCGGATATATTTATATATATATAAGCTTAGTCTCGGTATAGTTCTCTGTGTCTACGCATCGAGTGTGCATATGTGATGTGATAGCATGCATATGTCATTATATATGTGTACGGGTTCATAGAAGAATTTTTTGGAAGTCGAAAAGGATGTTTGGTTATGCGATTATGGTCCATTGAGTCTTTAGTGCTTTGGTATCAGATTGATAGTATAATCAGATAAAGTGATCTCCTCTTCTAATAATAATTCAGCGAAAATCTAGTCTCAATTGGTGGGGTTGGACGTAGATTAGATCCTTAATTTAAGGAAACACCCCGATAGTATCTAGGGTTTGGCGTAAAACAATTAATCTGTTTCTAGATTTTCTGATACACCCAATATTATATCTTTTGGTAGAATTTCAAAGAATCTAATGAGAGTTACTAAGAATCGGTTGCTTATTTATGCTCGGCCGACACAGCTCCTCAAATTCATTAAGACCGGGTTGTTCTGTCGGAAATCTCCTTCGTCAGCATGCAGAATTGGCCCCAACCGTTTCATCGCCTTAGCATACTCAACGTCTAGGAGAATGCTTAAACCGTATTGAATATGCGAGGGTGGAGTCATTTAAATGCCAGGGCAGGGGTCGTATCGGTGTTCTGCGGCCCCGAGGCTTGGGCCGGTTAGTTAGGTCCCTGACCTAAACTCGTTTTAGAGGTTAGTCTGCATGACCTATCCCAAGTACTGTCGTCTCTCTTTTGGCTTATCCGTCAACACCCAGGGCCGCCAATACCCCGTGAACGGCGGTACCCAAGTAAACCGATGATTCGCTCGCTCGGTTACTTTGAATTATTGTATTTGTATTCAGAGTCAGCTTATGAAGTCTGTGGGTGTGTAGGCGTCAATGGTGAATTTAGCCAGTATACAGGTAACCAGCTCGCGCTCTACTTGAGGCGAGAAATCAGGTCCGATGATCCTTTTTTCGGCAAGGAAATGTTGCTGCTTGATACATATGAGCGTGATGAGTATATATAAGCGGTGGAGGTTGCAAAGCACATAATTTCTGGTAGGTGGTTCGTTTCAGAGTTATGGTGATATGTTTAATCTGGAATAATGGCGTCAGAGTCCGAGAGCGAAAGATATGTAATTTGCATAGACATTCCGTTCCTCCTATTCTAGTCTAAAGAGTTGGCATTCTGGATAGACTGATCTGACTTTGGAGAAATTTTTCAAGGCGTACATGTACATAGGTTATGGCCACCAATTAAAAACAAGCCCAGGTGGGGGATTATTGAAAGTTGCACAAACTTTAATTGAAGCTCACAAAAGGGAAGCGACACCAAGGTTCCGGCAACCGGGTCCAGAATTTTAGAGTGACCAACAATTTCTAGGCGAGCCAACTTAGACGATGTCCTTTATCTGGCAAATTGGATGAATGAGACGATTGATTGGTTGGCTGTCCGCTTATAAACGAGGTGAGAGAGGAAGGAAGTACTGTCAATCACGGGGTGTTGGCGGATACTGGGTAGGTATTGGCGGATTGAAGCCAGAAATTGGCTTGGCTGTCTCTTTTTAGGCTTTTCCGCCAACACCCAGTACCCGCCAATACCCCGTGAGTGACAGTAGGTACATGTAAGTACTGTAAGTAAGCACAGCGAAGCTTAGTTAGTATGTACATGTAGTTTTATCATCAGATTGCTGTGCCTCGGCTGGATAGTGCAGCTGACTTGTGAGAAATGAGTTTGGAGTATTAAACTGCCATATAAATATAGTCGTTTATAGGGTGAAGGCGGACACTGGGTGTTGACGGACAGCGGGTCTAAGCATGGCGAGAAACAACCAAGTTTCACAAATAATCCTTTTTAAGGGTTCTTATTCGTTGAGATCCCCCTTATCAGTCAACTCCAGTGTCTTCACCCTGTGAACAGATTCAAAAGTGGTGATGATGGGTATTGCGATTCCCAGGTCTGTTGACAATCGTCCTGGAAAATGCAATACATGTAGCTTCAACTTGAAGAATATAAAGTCTATGCTCATTCAAGACGGCACGTTGTTTGATGGAGCAGCTTGCTTCTTCGCCGCTGCTGGTGCTGTTCGATACTACATGTAGTCTCCTTTTGAGACCCTTGTGTGACATATGTACATTTATGCCATACCTCCTTGTGGTGTTATCGAGATGCTCGAGAAACTACATACACAGGTCACGCTTTCGACAGTTTCTTTTCATTAAACAATTTAAAACAGTTGTTAATGGCTAAATTTAAAGGGTACAAGTAGTCATGAATGGATCCGGTCTATCCCAAGAACCGTCCGTCGACGCTGACACTCCTCATGCGAGACCGAAAGCCGCAGCAGAATTGCGTAAGAAATCAACAAAAATCACAAAATCCAATGGCTCTAGCCACCTCTTCGCACTTTGCGAACGGGCCGGGGTGTAATTAAGTATTGTTGCGACGGTTTATGGGATAGATGGATACGTACATATACATGTAGCCACATGCAGCTATATCATCTTGATGTTCTAGCTCCAGACACATTGGTATACGCCAGGTAAGCATACTTCTACTCGCAATTTCATAGCGTTTTTGAACACAACCAATATTGCATACACACCAAAAACCACCAAGACTACATTTTTGTATGGCATGCAATAGCGGTTGTGTCCAGAAACGCTATGAAGTTGCGAGTAGTATATGTTGGGTCGGAAAGAATCGCATCCCGTTGAGAATTAAGTCATCCTAACAAGCTTAAGACTGAGATATAGATACGTATAAAGTTCCTTTGAAATACATGTATATACCCATAAGCTCGAGACTATGTATCTGGCTCATAAAGGTGAAAACCACAGGGTATTATCCCTTGGACGGATGAAACTGTCAAATTCGCAGCCTGCCTTTTTGAGCTAATAGATCCTTTGCGCGGATAGAGCTGTTTCTAAATTGTACTTGTATGGTTGGTTGGTGGGGGGATCGGCGCCAATCAGGTTACCAGAATTTGGAGCTGAAGTCTTTTGCGCAAAGGGTCTAATACTAGCCCAAGCAGGTATCTAACACTTATTTTGAATTGGCTCTATGGTTATTCTCAACCATTAAGAGCAACAGATATACCCAACTCAGTGCGTGCACGCTCCAGGCTGCGAATTTGACAATTCCATCCGTCCAAGGGATAATACCCTTTGGTTTTATCCCACTCAAGGCATAAAAATAGGCTCTTCTTTCACTGGTCTATGTTTACTAGCTACAATTAAGATATCTAAACAGAATTTTGAAGATATTTACGGTGCTACATGTACGTACATCTGTTTCAACTGATCTCTGGCATGAGTTAAATAAAAAAAAAAAAAAACTGATCTCTGGCTTAATCATAGACTATCACTCGTATTACTTGGTCTATCTTTTTTTCTTTTTCTCTTTTTTTTGTTTAACTCATTAGCCTAGTGTCTTAATTAATTGATTGATTGATTGATAATTCATTAATAGTGACTTGGGCTCTCTTTCGTTCATTGCAGTTATCAAATCGCATGACGTTTCGTTTGTATAATTATTGGCATATATAATATTATGGTTTAAATTTATGAAGGTTTAGCTCACATCAAATGACGGGGGACATCTATGTCCGCTTTCGCGGGGTATTTTTTGTCTACTTCGGGCATCCCAATCAAATGAACAGCAGCTAATCTTTTCTCTCTCTTGCTAATAGTGAGCTTAGTAAATCTTTTATAAAAGAACCTGAATTATTTACAGTCGCACCTCGCTATCTCGTAATTCGATATCTCGGATCTCTTGCTGTCTCGTACGGGTTTGCGGGACAGGTACTGCCTTCCTCCACATAAACCTATTTGCTATCTCGTATATTTTGGTATATTTGCTATCTCGTACGGGTTGGGCTCCCAGAATACGCTAACGACATAACGAGGTGCGACTGTATGCCCATAGCCTGGATCGACATAATTAGACGCCCTCTAGCTCTCCTAATTACAAGCGTTCTGGTGATATTTCCTACATAAAAAAGCCGGCGATAAAAATTCGCTTCTTCTCGAACCAAGGATAATAAGGTATAGAATCTTAAATAGGGCAGTTTTTTCAAGTGTTGTTTATGAGCAATACATGTGATATATACCCCCCTATACGCTTCCAAAAGGTTATTGCGGTTATTGACCTGAATTTATAAAGCTGCCGCTCTATGTAACACCTGCATCCACGATCATAATTCATGGTGGTGTCAAGCTTACCTGGACTGCGGAATTTTGTGGAGTACTGGCTTCCTGCACTCCATACGCCGCTTCTCTGGTAATGGCTTTCCCGGCTCCATATCACTCCCAAAACTCCATTCCTGGGAATCGAAAAGACACGACAGGAAATGTGGATGCAATCAAAAATTTCCCTTATTTTCTGCCGTCGCACCACACGGGACCAAGAAAAAATGTTATTTCTCTAACCCGGGGCTTGTGTTCTCCAAACCTTGGGTCAGAAGGCTAACTGATCTTGACTTATAATTACCGAAGCCCTGGGGTTGGTAAAAGTATGGCACTGGGAAGGGGAAAGACGTGCTGCTCCGCGGCCGGGTCGGTATCACCAACCTTACCGATTCTGCAACTGCGGAGGCGCGCTTGGGTCATCATTCTTATTTGTTTTTCCCCACATGGGGTTTGGATCTTTGGTTAAAGAGCATCTCGAGATCATAATACTAATTTAGTCATGGACACAATCTATACTCCTATCTATCTCAAGATGCTATTTGGACACCTGTAATTGGACGAACGCATCGAGATCTGATCCCAGCCAAGCCTTCACAATCGATCACTCGCCATCTCTCCATTTTACTAACGTCGATAAATCGACTAGACTTGAACAACTAATGATCGTAAACCACATGGTGGCCTGTATTTCTGCATAACCTCTGGGCCTCACTCGGGTGGATCGGGTTTCATAATACTCTTATGAAGGTGAGTAGATCTTGGGCCTCCTTGTCCGATTTTGGTGCCAACTCGAAAAATTAAGCCCTTCAACAACTTTCTTCATATACTTACTGTAGTATGTCCTGGCGGTATGATCTATCATTATTCACAAGGTTCGACTACTCTATTCCCCGCAGGATTCCACGCCCAATTCCTTTAGGGAGTTTCCCGCTCCCCCGGCAATAATTATGGAATGTGGGGATCAGAATTATTCTTTCCCCCCCGTCTCCTTTGTCTCTTGGAGCTCCTAGAGGGAAAGGAATGATGGATCATCTACCTGATGTAGTAGCTGCACACGAGACATTCCCCGAGTCGTTGAAAAGTGCGGAGAAAACAGAAAACTGACAAGAGCTTGATGGGTTACACGAGGCAACGATAGTAAGCCACCCCTCTCAGCCCAGACCTTTGAACACTACTACCACCACGAATAAGGATTGAGGAAAGGCTTAAAGCTTACTCATTAATAACCACAATGTATGTACCTACTTGGAGCTGTAGCCTCGTGCAGACCATTGGACAGTACCCTGTATGTGTATGTGTAGGCAGAGTATTTCCCTTCTAATTCTCCCCAGTTATTAAAATCGGAGCCCAACAAAAATAGGATCGGGAGGGTGGACGTACTTCCTTACACCAACCGCTTGATAGATACATACATGTACATGTATAGACGGGTTCGATATGGATTCTTCAACAGTTTTCTCATCCCAGCTAATCCAAATAGGGCTTACCGTTTGGCCATGTGAAACATTGCCATTAAGGCAGCTTCGGAATTCGTTTCGGAGGAATAATCGTCTAGATGTTCTGTTGCGTTGTTCTGTTTTACGTTACACGCTCGCTGACTCTCCTCCTGATGCCCTGCTGGCATGGATTGATGCGCAGGGCGGAAGTTTACAAAATAAACGAAATGACGTCCTGTGTCATGTGCCTGTTTGGCACTGATGCATACGTCGTGGTACTCCAAGTATCATAGTCTACCTACAAGTGCACCTACCTACATGTAGAGTAGTTCCACTTGGGGTGTGTGGTGATGGTTTACGCACCAATCAACAAGCTCGGGTTGTCTTTGGCGTTTTGAATCTAAAAAAGCCCAGTTTATATCGTTCCTGTTGATTAATTTCCCATTGTTTTAATTTTCTGAACCAGCGGGGATAAATACCTGTATGGACACCCAGAATTAGTGCAAACAAAACCCATCTAACCTCAATTGATCAATAGAAACTGCCGTGCCATGCCGTTGCAGCGGAGGTATGAGACATCGCGGTACGGTAATATACGTCATTGGATGGAGAGGGATGAAATGGATTTGACGACTGGGGTTGGGAGGTGAGGGGGGTGGAGAAAAAAGGTTGGATGGATGTACTGAACCCAACAGCATGGTTGTGCGATGTCCCGCTGCAGTAGTAGCAGTGCAGTGTGGTGGCACGGAAACAAACCGCACTGAATGCGAAGAGCGGCGACTGAGATGATGTCTGATGGGTGAAAAGTGGGGCTGTCATGGTGGATGGTTGTGGTTGTGGTTGTGGTTGTGTTTGCGATGGACAATAAACAGACAGATAGCCAGCTTGAGAGGAGGACGAACATACATTCTGCATGGCGGTGGTAGAGTTGGTTTGGGAGTACGGTGCTTTGCAGAGAAAAGTACATATCCAAGGGTGTTTCTGTCGTTCTTCCAGGCATCAGGTATCCACGCCTATCCACGCCCACCCATCCAGGTCCCTGAATGCATATTCGTTCAGGGTATATATACCATAACAGCCGCCCATGGCCACTTCTTCGCTGATCGTACGTATGGACGAACGAACGAAACAAACGTGCGGTGGGGGCAAATGCGAAGTTGCACCTCGAATGTTTCACGGTCTCTTTGCATTTGAATTTTTTTTGCCTTGCTGCCTTCGACCAAGACTGGGGCCGGAGAAAAGGTGAAAAACGAAAGATTACTCTACAGATACACAAATACCTGTCTGTGTGTTACGTCTGGATCACAAAGGTTGCATATATTACAGAGCTCTCGACGACATGGCTTATAATAACGTACATTCCAAACAGCACACCTAGATGGTCCATACGTCGGAGCAGAGAAAGTCGCAAAGGACGGATGGGCTGATCGATTGCCTTGGACGTGCATTTCGTGTCCGGGGTCATTGCCAGGTGAAGGGCGAAGCAAGAAATATGCAGAAAAGTATGCAGGGCCTTTCTTTTCAACGCCTATCTTCCTTCCTACCTGTCATCGAGCTCGAGGAAAATAACGGATAGTTATATGCTTTGAGGTTGTGGTCCCGGTATTTTTTTTTTTTTTTTTTACTATGCAAAATTAAAAGCATACTACACAGTGCACATACGATACCTACCAAAGATTTACATGCAGTGCGAGTAGCCGTCCATATTCCGTGGCTTATTTTGACTCTGTGCTAGGTATAAAATACAGCCGGAGGTTGTTAATCTTCAGTTTATGGGCCGGTCGGGTTATTCCACATGAATATTTCTGGTTGTGCGTTTTCCTACCCCAGCTTCGTCCGCCAGTGGCTCTGGCTTTGTAGGTCCCCTGGTAGGTAAATACATAGAGTACATATGTATGTACATGACACGCAGCTTGCTAAGTAATTGATTGTCTGGCTGATGTTGTCTGATTGACTGATCATTGATTGTGAGCGTGGCCATGGCGCAAGAGTGAAAATGTTTTCATAATTGCAAATAGAATATGCAGAAGCAAGGAAGGAAAAAAGTTCAATCGATTAGTGCCTGGAAGATATCGGACGATGGTAGTACCAGGTAGATAGCTAGCTAGTACGTGTACTGACATACAGCATACAGGAATTTGTTTTTTCTTTAATGGCCGGGGAAAGGTTGAAGAATCATCATTAGCTAGCTGAAGAGATGGATAACTAGAAGACGAAGAGGTCAAAAGAGAAGAGCATGCAGGTAGCCAGGTAGGCAAGCGTGCAGTTGCAGTAGCTACAGTCTCAATTGTTATCTTTATATCACTTCCCCATCTTAATAAGGAAGTGATCCGCGGTAACCGCACGGGAGAAAAAAGAAACAAAAACACCACTTGCAAGAAAACGGTGCTGTTTAAGGTGTATGTTTCTGAGACTCTTTCTTTTTTGACACACTTGATTGTGGATTCCATTGTTTGTTGCCCCCCCCCCCCCCCCCCGATCTTCTCTAAGAGGACAGCGATATTGCACATCCGATCACACACTTCTGCAATTTATACCCCCACCATCACAACACAGCACAGGGAATTGACAAGAAGAGGAAAAGAGAGACACACACAGACAGCTAGCAGGAGCTAGGACACGATACGGCTAGAGATTACTTGCACAGTGTTTGACAGCATCAGGCAGCATACATCTATAATCAATCTCCCGTCAGTGTCTGTGAACACAACGGAGCCTCACTCATTCACACATCACACATACTACACTACATACCTCACCTCAGCTACCTATCTCTAGCAGTCACTTTTGCTGATAGGGAATACACTATTTGCATCTACATCTACGGAGCATTGCCGTCCCTTCCCCAAAAGCCTCTCCACCACAACTACTAGTGTTGTCATTACTACTCACCACCACCAACCACCCCACCGCCCCACCACCTCTACAATCCACCACAACCACAATCACCACTCGACGACCGATGGACCGTAGAGAGTCTCAAAATCATACGGATATGGAGCTCCCTTCATCTCCAATCTCTCGCCTCCCACCAGAGCTCCTCTTTCGCATCCTCACATTTGTTGCTCTCGTCGGGGGCCCCAATTCCCTCCGCTCCTGTAACCTTACCTGCAAGGGCTTCCACGACATAATCGAGGACCCCACCCTCGACAAATACATCTACCGCGCCGCAGCATTCTTCTTGCTCTCCCACGACACCCGACTTTTCCCAGACCCCAACCTATCCGGGACCCGTGTGCCTCCTTCACCTACCACAAAGCGACAAACATTCAAGGCGTTCGCCAGAACTTTGCACCTCTCCCGCCGAGAATTTCCCGCCGAGCTGCACCATCCCTCAACCACCAGTATCCCAGATGCAAATTGTCCAACCACGCGATATGGACCCAGTTATGTCGCACGTGACTGGCATATCCAAGACAACTTCAGAGCCCTGGCCTCGCACAAGAACGAGAAATGCGCCGCCGCACAGCTGCCCCCTCTATCAGTGGACCCCAAGGGGCGCACGGTCAGCCGTATCATCGACTTTGTACACTCGTCCACCGAAGCCGCACGCACTGAGGAGGGCGTCGCCTATGTGGGCGTCAGGACATGCGGCTGGGGAGATGCCCAATCACTGGGAAAGACATCGTCGAAACAGGGCGAAACATCAAGCTGGATTCTCTTCTCAGACGACCCCCGTGTGTTCCCCGAGAAGCGCGATCGCGGCTGGATCACAGTCCAGCGTGCTGTAATCCTCGGCGGTGCACCCTCGGCATCACCGTCCAATGTACCGCTGGGTCAGAGACTGCAGCAGCAGCACCAAGAGAAGGTGGAGGCATTAGCCGGCAAGTATAAAGACTTGAAACTTGATGATCGGTCGGAGACTCGTGGGGTACTACCGCCACATGGGATACTGCCGCCACCAAGCGCTAGAGATATCGCAGAGGCCGAGAAGGCATGGAGTCCCTTTATCAAGCCAGTGGACCACGACAAATTTATGAATGCACAACGTTGGGGTACCGTCAGCCGCGGTGTCAATGCGAGCACATACAAGGCACTTCCGAGGAAGAAATTATCGGCAACTCCGCCGCCGCCGCAGCTTGATGGGGATTGGTTCACGGTGGATAAAGCATTGTGGACTATGAAGCATGTATCTGATCTCGGACTTGTAAACTTTGCAAAGTCGCTCCTCCACTCTGACGCAAACCTACGCCTTGTGCCTCGACTCGTGCAGAAGCAATTGGAAGTTGCAGCGGTGGAGCGGATTTGTATGGAGAATGCAGATGGCGAAGTAGAGGTTAATATGGCATGGAAGATGCCCCGTTCCGTAAAGGAGCTGAGCCTGGAAGCTCCGCCGATACGGGATACCGAGCAGGAGTGGGATGAGGAGCATGGTGAAATCACCTGGGAGTTCAAGAGCTGCGGTAAACACCTCATTATCTGTGACGATAACAGCGGTCGTCGCGCCAGCACAGTCAACTGCTTTGCAGGAAGCGTTCCTACTGGCGCTGAAGAGGATCTGAATCAGAACCATAGATCCATGTGCTCTGACAACAGCCTCCGTTGGCAGCGCAGGATGGTGGTGAAGGGGAACGATGGAAGAAGCGGCGAATACTGGCTCGATAACGATGGTATCTCCATGAACTCTAATGTAGTTGCGTACTCTACCCGCCGTCATGTTATTCCACTTGCTGGGCGCCCAGACCGTTACTCGTACAAAGCTGTCATGGAGTTCCATATTCTCTCCGTGCAGACTGGGGACACAATTAAGATCCTCAACCTTGCAGAGGAAGAACGAGATATCGCTGACCGCTGCTACATGTGGTGTTCTTTCGCCATCGGTGACGGAGTTCTCGTAGCATCTCTGGGCGGGCTTGGTCCAACAGTTCGTAGAGATGACGATGATGGCATGTGGGCCGGTATCGGTAGAAGGAAGAAATACGGTTATGAAAACCTCTTTGTATGGGACTTGGGCGATGAGTCTAGCCTCGATGACCCTCCACAAGTGGGTGTCTTCAAGGGCGAGACAGAAGCAGAGGCAAATGCGCTTCTTGTGGCCCCAAGAAACAGAATCCCAACACCACAGGGATGGGGAGAACTGGATAAATATATTACTATAAGCGGATGTGGGAGGTACCTTGGTGTTTGCGCCGAGTGGAAAATGGCCATCTGGGACATGGAGCAAAAGACATTTGAGGGTCTCTGGAGAGTCGGTGATGCTGGTATGTTCCTACTATACTATGCCCACTCCTCTACACTACCTCCCTTGTCTTAACACTAACATATGGCCTGCATATAGACCATCTCGAAGTGGACTCCATCAACATTATCCACGAACGTGACGTCTACAATCGCCGCGATGATGAATGTCTTGCCTGGAATGGGCTTTGGATCAAATGGCGCGATGTCATCGACGCCCCCGACCCGTCCTCTTCCGAGCCTGAGGTCATCAACCAGGACGTCACATTCATCAATTCGCGAGACCTGCGTCGTGCTATTGGCGGCGTGGATCTTGAGATGGACCGGCGCCGTAGCTGGATGAACGGGCACCGCATCAACCAGGCCATTGAGTATGATCCCGATGCTTCTGAGAGCGATAGTGAGAGCGTGGGGAGTGCGTTAATGGAGTGGGAGAGCGGTACGATGGGCGTATGGGAGGATGCGGAGGAGGGGTATGCGATGATGGCAGCGGGGGAGGAGACGGAAGGGGATGAGATGGAAGGTGAGAGTGATGCCGATATTGGCTATATGGGAACGGGAACGGGGATATGGCCGTAGCGGTCGAGTGCTTGTAAGAAATGCAGCAAGGAGAAAACCGACCAGGAGTATATACGGCTTGCTCACTTACTGAGAAGGCCATATACACTCTAATAATCAAAATAGGTAAGGGGGATGAGGAGGGAAGGGGGAGAGAGGGGGGGAGGGACTGACATTGGGGAGGGCTGTACTACTACCATGTATCTTTTCATTTAGTACTATGTTTCTTTTTTTCTTTCTCTGTACATTTAATGTAATTAGTATCATACCATCGTCGCTTTCCATCATCTCTGGTCGCATAAAAACGAAAATACCCTCCCAATAGTTGCGTAAATAGAACTCAAGCTTTCTCCAAACTATTTGTGCTGGCTTTGGCCCGAGCTTCACATACGTGTATTGTAATTACACAAGTTCCCCAGCTCGAATGAAGCGTTTCTATCAATATCAGCCAATCAAATATCAGCCGGGGAATCCTGGGATTTAAGCGAGTGATGTATGGTGATTCCTGGTGTCAACTGTTTCGGCTTACCCGTACTTCAAGTGCCTGGTGTACCTTCTAGCCAGATTTATCTACAGTCACCCTAGCTAGCTCCATCTCCGAACATCATCCCATAACCTCACTACCAAACATCTACTACCATCCCAGACGCCGCTGGAGCTGCTATTCATCGGAGCCTGTAGTAGAGCTGCTCACACAGCACAAGTGTACCTACATATAGTGATGTGAGGTGAAGTACAATCACATCCGATGAATCGATACAGATATATACCAGAGGCTGACTATATCTTTCCAGGGGCTGCAGTCTTTCCCGTTTCACCCAACCCTCTCCCACGGTGCTAGAACCCTAGGAGTCAGCAATATGCTCCGAATCACAGCCCATCACTCGGAAACATGGTAGAGCCTTTTGGCCCCCTTCTAGCTCCCTTCTTAAGATTTCTTTAGTTTGACGTTTTCTCAGGCCGGGAATTCTTGAAATCGTGGCGTATAGCTTGGGTGTCAGCTGTAGGCGGCAGACTTGGGTTGCTGTGGGATAAGGCATAGCGGGGATGGTTAATATACATGTATTGCCAGTTGACAAACTTAACCGGACACTGCGTTACTAAATAGACTACAATAACCAACCTTCCAATTACCTGCGATTAAGCCCATACCAAAACCTGAGATGAGACAAGCATATATAGAGAATCACAGATATAACATCTCTTGGTGTTTCTAGCCGTGGTTTTGTTTCAAGGCGACGTTGAAGTATTTGGTTGTAATGCAGCGTCCGGTTAATTTTGTCAACCCACAATACAGTTGGTATCGTTTCTGGCTAGCCTGTATCGCCGGTATTGGTATTTGACCCCACCAAATACTTCAGATTCCTCAGCTAATAACAAAGGCCTTGTATAGCCTGGAAGTGCTTCTAGGTGAGAAGAGTGGCTAGAGATCCAGTTGGTTGCGTCTGCCAGAGAGGAAGGCTGCCCGGCGAAGATATACAGATGGGCAGAGTCAGCAATTAAAAGCTCGAGTAAACCAATTGTATAAAAGCGATACCTTGTCCCGAGGCAGCGGTGTGAGGAAACTTCGCAGCAGCCTAGCTATTCGATAACGGGAGTTTACACTTCCCGATGTAGTACCGAAAGTCTCAGACAGCGGAATGAGATGGCGTGCGGGGTGCGGAAACGCGGTTATAGACGGGTAGGGTACAATTTTAAATTTCGCCAATGCGTGGATGCATTAGAAAAATGGAACAGCAACAATACTCGCGGACGCGACCTATATTACATACCATACAAAAATACGCTAAGCTTCTGATTTTTGGTGCATGCAATAGTGGCCCAGTTCAAAAATGTCAGGAAAACATAGGTTGAGAACAATACACGCTTTCGGGCTGGGCATGGTCGCAGAAGGGAAGATGGAGGAAGAGACAGAGTCAAAATTGAATGTTATAAGTAGTTGTGTTTTTTTTCCTTCTTTTTTCCTTTTCTTTCTTTAGTTTGATAGGGTTCGTCTCGTCATGAATTTCGGGCTGCATACGAGTAACGAAGTAATCAATCAATCAATGAATCAAGTTTCTGCTGAAAATAAATAATAAATAAATAATAAATAAATGCGGAAGACTTTGACTTTCTTAATTGACTTGCATTGTCTATACAGGGGACATATAAAGCCGTTATCTATACAGAAATGTTGTGCCTAGAACAATCTATATATGAAAACATATTGACATCTAAACTATATAGTCCTCCTCATCGTCACCAGGAACGTTTTCTATTGGTTGCTTACTATTTCTAATATTGATTGCACAAAGAACTACTCCCGAGATGGAAGGGAAATGGCATCAAAAGGCCTAGGCGTGTAGCTGTTGCAATGGCTAGATATAAAGGACAGAACTACAGCTGTATTCCTATATATCAAGGTGATAGCACCCCACCACGAACCACATGCACACACAAAAGCCACTCATTGAATGACTTAGAGTGCATAATAGAGCTAATAAATCACAGATTACTTTTAAGGAGAGATGGAAACGAGGCCCTGTGCGTGCCTGTACGTTTGTATGACCTAATAATCTAGAATGACAACAATAATCCAAGAAATTACTATCGCAGTACCGCCCGCATCATCATTTCCTCGCTACATTTGGGCGGCCGGAGGCCGCACTCCGCTTGTACATGTATATACTAGCACTCATGACTTTGCTCCTAGGCTCGGAACAGGTTCGCCGATCATGATCCGAGTGATATCAGATGCTCCAAATACCACGACCGCGTATCAACCTCCGAGGACAAGTCAAAGAGAGATACCCATCTATAAAAACCGTGTTTAGATATTGGTACCTTTGTCACACTCGAAATCAATAAGCCGAAAACAAAACAAAATCGGGAATGTTGGGCTCGCAATTCGAGTGATCTCTCATGACCTTTTGCCGATTAATACTGCCAAGGACTAGCCAGGTTAAGAAGTCTAACTGGGCTTCTAAGATGTTACTAGATCTGTGGGCTATCTGGAATTCCCTAATATTAGATCTTAGTATACAACTAACTTCAGTAAAGGTATTCTGTTTCTACCCAAGGAATGGATAAGATGTATTGTAGGGTTACAAAAATAACCGATCACTGGCCCTCGTGAGACTCATAGCAACCAAAACTGTCCAGTGAAGAAACCTTACATCAAGAGCTTCGGGGTCAGAAAGATAAGTCAATCCTTTCCAAGCATCTAAGAAACTCAAAATTATTCAATTACTCTCCCGGTTATTGAGTTATTCTAATATGAAGTGCCATTAGGTATATATGTAGGTGATCGGTTATTTTATCCCTACAATACATGCGTGTCCTGACGAGTACTAATAGGGTCCAGGACTCTTACACCAATGACCCAAAAGGTCTGGACTAAAGCCTATTGGACCAATATTTCTCCAAGTAACGCACGTTTCGGATGGTTCCCTGCCCTTATCAAGCATACAAAACACTAATAGGGCTGAGCCACAGTGAATAGTTCGGTGGATGCAGCTGAATCGTGGCATTTTAATTAATCTTGATTTACGGGACACCAAAATCTGTGTTAAACCTTGCCGGAGGGTATCCATCCACTGAAGTCGTGCACCAATCTGGTCCTAGTTAAGAATTGGATTTATCGGTATATCCTATGCATAATTATCACAGCCGGCTTTAGAACTTCTCACGGCTAACTGGGCCGACAAGATAGATCCAAATCTTGGACAGATGGTCCTAATGTTTCACACGACTAGCTAGCTCTCGTCTCGTCTTATTACACGTCTGAAACTGCTGTCGTCGGCGAGCCCGCTCGAGATGATCGGAAGAAGATCTCATTTTAGCTTGTAATCACAGCTACTCGATTTGATCCGACTCGACCTGTCAAAGCTCGAATCTTCCGGTAGTATTGCATAATCCCATATGTCATGCCTGGTCTACTCAATTGTGAAATTATGAGAATTGGGCTAGGGCTGAATACCTCGCTAGTCCCGGTATATATGACTTAGATAATAAGAAGATATACTCTAAAGGATCTAGTTTTAATTCCAAGTCGAGTAGCGGAAACTACTGTTATACATGCTAGAGAGTTGGTACTACCATGACTGGATAAATGGAGAAATTGTCTTCCTGTACATGTTACACTATGGGGACTACCTTCTGGGGAACTATAGGCGGATCCTCTGGTCGGGAAGCAGTGCTTTCAAGCCAAATGAAACTGCCAAAGTTGGCACGGTTTCGAATTCCTGCTCACCATTCCACTGCAACATCACCACCCCGTGAGTGAGTGCTGGTAAAGATCCAAAGTTTTCGAACAAGATTATAATTACTGCTGCATCTATTTACTTAGAGCGTTTCTATATGGTATTCAAGAGCAGTCAGTAGGGTATCGTACTCCTACCAGCAGGGCCAAGCCAGAATATCGCCGAATCATGAAACAGCACTCGCATACCATCTTCCACTCGTCGGGCTATTTTATATGCCGTTATATATATTGGATATCTGTACTTCTCTCTATATGCAGTTTCGCCAAAGCACCAATCCAAGCGACTGCCTGTCCTACTGTAGGCACAGAAAGTGCCGCGATCAGTGGGATACAAGACGAGAAGCGGAGCTGGGACTCAACGAAGCTGATATCCACAGGCTAGTATCACCATAATCTATAGTGCCAAGGCTGATATCAGTCGATACATAGACAAATCCTAAAGGCTCGCCTACACTGCAAAATAGCCGGCCGCGGGCGTACAAGACAGACCTTTCTTCGGCTGATTTCAGCCAAGACGGGCCGGCCGCGATCAGTAAATATTTAAAATATAATGCGCCAGATATGATCCACGGACCAATAGACAGACAGCTACTCCACACAGTTGTCTTTGGGTAGGTAGAGCAGTAGAGCAGGTGGGCAGAGTAGGGTGCCACCACCCAATGCCTGTGCTGCGGTGTGAAGCTTGATATGTATACCGCCATATTATATCATGTACCGACTCGATCTGTTTAGACGAGAGATAACAATCCGTCAGTTCCAAGATGGCTTGCACGTATTACTTGACGTGGGCGTCTTCATTACCCCCCCCTCCCAGCGGCGGATATCCCGCATTCTCGTCCTGCTGAAGTACTCCTACCTCCTCTAGTATCTACACCTATGTGGGTTTTAATTTTGGTACAAAGTTTCTTTTCTTCCTTTCGAAAATTTTTCTGCCCTTTCATCATGTACGATAATTACACGTATGTAGGTACATGCATTGCACCCAAGTGCGCTTTTTCATTTGCATACCATACAAAAAATACGCCAAGATCCTGGTTTTAGGTGTATGCAATAGTGGCCCAGTCCAAAAACGCCATGAAACTACTCTATTAGCAGATGTGCATACAGGCAGGGTCTTTACTTCTTTTTTTTTACAAGCTTTTCTTTCCTTTTTATATTTTGCGGGGTGAAAATGCATGGCGCGCGGGCTCGCTCCCGTAAGTTTGACGGGTAGGTAGCACGCGACAGTTTGACACATGGAGGCCACATGTAGTTCGCCAGAGCCTTGTAGCTACGGTGTAGTGTATATATTTTTTCCAGGCTGGAGATACATGTAGTGGGTTCCATGCCTAAGGTACATACACCTAACATGCATACACGTAAAAAGATGCACCCAGATATGATCAATTTGTATGTGCAAATAATTATGAAGCTCATCTCGCCTCGCCATTTTTTCTCTTCTCTCTTCCACCGTGCACGCGGAACTCGTTATAGTAAGAAAGAAAGAAAGCAAAGGATATTCATAACACACACAAAACAGTCATCATCATCATCACTGACAAGGAATAATCATTCACTCAGTCCTGTTCTCGGTTTATTGACCATCTCAGAGACAAAAGAGACCGCTACTGATGAAGAAACGAGAGGAAAAAAACCCATCCCCAGCCCCCCATAACTCATAAAAAGCGACCGTCACCCACAAACAAACAAGCATCATCACAAAAAAAGTATAGTAGTAGTAGTTATAAATAAACAAAAAGGGGGAGTCAGGCAAAGCTCGAGGGAGGATAAGACGATGGCAGAAAAGAAAACAGCAATCCATCTATCCATCTATACAGCCCGCGACTACACAAAGAGGAGAAGAAGAGGAAGAAGAAGAAGAAATTGTACGTGACGATGACACTATAACTTCTCCGGCGCCGGGGGAAGCACAGCTGATGGCTCGATGGGGGCGGCCGCAGCGAGTGCTTTCTCCTCGCTTGCGATGCCTTCGCCGTAGAGTTCCTCGCAGAGCTGTTCCAGTGTTTTGCGTTTCTACATCTCATGTTAGTAATCCGTAGCAAAACCGAAGGGAACTAAAGTAAAACTCACAGTCTCCGGAATCAGCAGTGTCGTGAAGATACCCGCAAACATGAAGGCGGCAAAGATCTGCATGACATGGTTCAGCCACGGGCTGGCATTTTTCTCGGTGGCGCCCCTGGTGCGCAGCGGGCCGATGAGCACCTGCGCAATGATGGCGCCGACCTTTCCACTGGCGGCCGAGATACCGTGCGACGTTGAGCGGTAGCGCGTGGGGAACACCTCGCCGGGCACGAGGAAGGTGGTGGCGTTGGGCCCAAAGTTGAAGAAGAACTGGCACAGCACGTACAGCGCCAGCAGGCCTGAGGACGAGATGTTGTGGAACGCAAAGCCGAGCACGCAGAAGAGGATGGTGAGGATGACGAAGCCGCCGAGCTGGATGGGCTTGCGGCCGATGGTGTCGACCGTGAAGACCGTCACCCAGTATCCCGGGATGGCACCAGCGCACACGAGGATGAGGTTTCCGACGGCGTTGTTGTACAGCTTCTGGTACACGTTGTCTTTTGCGCTGTACCCAATCTCGGCGAGGATGATGGACGTGTTGAGGCCCAGCCCGTAGAAGGCAACGTCGAGCAGGAACCAGGAGCCCGCAGTCCCAAGCAGGATCTTGCCAAACTGCCACTGGCCGTAGTGGCGGCGGAAGTCGGCCCACGAGGCCTTGGGCACCTCGAGCTGTGTGCGCGCCTGCATGGTCTCGACACGGCGGATCTCGTCAACATCGCCGGAGGGCTTGCCGCCGAGGTAGGCGCCGACATCGGCGTCGGCCTGCTCAACGTCGCGCGCAACATCGAACGTGTAGCGCGGGGTCTCGGGGATGGTCAGACGGTAGTAGAGCGCGATGCAGCCGGGGACGGCGCCGAAGCCGATGATGATGCGCCACATGCGGTCGACGGCGGTCTTGCAGGCGTCGTCGCACTCGTTGGCGTGGTTGGCGGTGATGGTCTGCGACTTGAAGGCGACGGTCACGATAAGGGCCATAAGGGCTGCGCCGAGCTGGCCAATGCCCTGCATGGCGAAGACGGCACCCATCATGGCGCCACGCCATTTCGTGGTTGCGAATCTGCGTGGGGGAGGTATGTGTTAGCTGATAGTTCCTTGAGTGATTGTTGCTGTTGTTGCGCACTGGGTATAGAGAGAGAGTGGTAATGATCAGTGCAGCGGGAATCGACTTACTCAGCGGTGATAATCGACGACAGGGGGTAATCTCCTCCGATACCGATGCCCATGATGACACGCCAAAAGACAAGCAAGCCCACAATGTGCATGGAGTGCGATTCCGACGACAGGGCCTGTGCCAGCGTCGTCGCGATGATGATTATCAGCTCGAGCCCGTACATCTTCTTGCGGCCCACCACGTCGGCCAGCCATCCAAAGAGCAGCTGCCCGATGACGGTCCCGCCAGAGGTCGACACCTTGATGGCCGTGTCAGACGACTCAGGGATCTTGCCATCTTGCCAGTAAACTAGACCCAGCATGCCGGTGACCAGGTTGATTGCGAAAATCTACATTGCGAGCGTGTGTGTGAGCATGGGTAATCTGGGGGTTTATTTGGTGGTGGTGGCTGCAGAATACAGAGCAGAGAGAGAGATAGGGGGGAAAACATACATCGTAAGCATCAGTAAAGAAGCCAATGCCCGCCACAACTACCGCGCGCACATGGTACCACCCAAAGGGGGCCTTATCAATCTCAGCGAGAGCCAAGCGTCTCCTCTCATTCGGGTCCTTTTTTTTTGCATACCCTCCGTTAGCATTCCAATCCCATTCATTCCCAATTTTCCGTCTCATCCATCCCCAAGGGGGAGGAGGAGGGAGGGGGGAGGGCGGAAACTCACAGTGACATGCGCAAAGTCGTTATGGAAATTGTGGAACGCCGCGTTCCCGCCAACAGTCTTGTGGACGGGTGCGGTCGGTATCGGTGCTGCACTCGAGGCCATTGCTATGATGGTTCTCGATTCTCAATTCTCGGTTCTTGGACTTTCTAGCTAGCTGCTGCATTGCCGCAAATTGCATCTGTTAGCCTCTCTGACCATCCTAGATCTCTCTATAGACTCCCTCTCTCCATATGTCGCGTGCGTGTGAGGTGTGTGGAATGTGCTAATGTGCTAATTCTCGCCAATGCTCGCCATGCCATGGCGCCCACGGCGCGCAATCCCGCCAAAAGTCTTGCCATTCCCCCAATCATCTCTGCCCAGGCACCCACGCCTCTGGTACCGACGCGGGAGTGCTTGTATGTATGTGGGGAAGGGCTTAGGGAGGGCTTCACAAACCTCTCTCTCTCTTGTCGTTTTTCGTTTCTTGGTATCTTGGTATCTTGGTATATGTTGGTATATCTTGGTATATCTCCCCTCTGCAAGCACAATCACACAAATTAGCCCCCCACGAACCGTAGCAATGAATATAGGGCCATGGCATCTGCACCCAAACCGCCCAAACCGCAGGCAGGCCAAGCACAATCAAAGAGCACTCACGGGAAATCTATATATCTCGAGAGCCTATCAACCCAGCACGTTTCTACTTCTCTCGCAACAAGCAGCACAACAGGTAGCAAAAAAAAAAGAAGGGCCAAGTAAACCTCAGCTCTTGGAAAAGTCTTGAGTACTCTGGGGTGTGGGCGGGGGGGGGGGGGTGTGATGAGGTGGGAGGAGGAGGGTGCAGTCTATTTATCCATCCACCGCCCGCTGCATGTACTCTACCTTATGTTATGTATTTCACAGCGCGCGCGAGAGAGAGAGAGAGAGGCCCTCCCCTCCAACCTCCCATCTAACCTCCTCCCAGACAGACTGCCACTGCAGATTACTGCCCTGCCTGTTTGGGCGTTTGCCCGTAACGTAACGTAACCCAACCCAACCCAACCCAACCAACCTCCCCACCACCCCACTGCACCTCCGAACTCTAACTACATGTCGTAACCTATCTTATTTTGATTTATATTTTTTTTTATTTTTTATTTTGTATGGGTGGTATGTAGCTTGTAGGGATAGGCCGGGGATCTACAGCAGTAAGTGCGTACACCTTCCCTCCTACACGTGCAGTTTGAAGATGCTGACAGCCCGGAGGTCGACGGAGGCCCCATATTTTGTTTCGGTATCGAATCCAGGACCAATCGAAGCAAAGAAGTGACCTGCACCGTTTTTGTTTTGGCCCCCCCCCGCGAAGATTTTTTGTTTTCGTTTTCGCTTTGTGTTTTTGTCTTTTTGTCTCCATGGGCCAAGGATCTGATCTAGTAAGGAGGGAAGCTACATGTAGTAAGGAGCGAGGGAGGTTAAACGGGAGGCCAATGAGAGACATGGGATCGCCCACGAGGTCCCGGGGGTGCTCCGCACTTAATTCTGGCGACACTGCATGATGATGGGTGGCTTACCCTCACACCCTGCTCCATCCGATCTGATCTGGCGACCCATGCATGCTGCTGCTACTGCTACTGCTGTGGCTTTGCCCTGTCCTCATACAGACATGTAGTATGTAGCAGTATTGCTACCTTTTGGATGTCTCTTGTTTTTTTTGGGGGCAGAGTCTTGGTAGCTAAAAAAAAAAGTCTTGACGTTTTCTGGGCAGTAGTGATATATCTATATATATTTGTGTCCGCAAGGACCGGCCGGCCGACCTCATCTTTCTTGCGGCCGGGAGAGAGATGAAAATACCTCTGAAAGATTGACTCGAGACTTGCTGACTGACATGTGTGAACTAGCTACTACCTAGTATCCCATCATCGGCAGGTAATGGCAATAACACCTCGATTGCGCGCGGCCGTCTCCGAGGAGTACATGTATCTATTCTTGTTACCTACCTAGTATCATAGGTATCTCGGACAAATAGCTGTTTGCCAACCAGATCGATCCAGGCCTTTTCACACACACACATACCAGGTCCCAAATCCGTGGTTCCGGGGGCTTTGTTTTTTCACCTACTGTCAAAACCGGTTCTCCATTGGACGAGAACCGTACCACAATATTATAATATGATCAGCTCTCTACCAGTACAGTATCTACATACCTCATTTCTAATCAAATCAAGTCACAAATAATCATAGGCTGAACAAGGGCTCTTTCGGTAACGGGGCGGAAGTGCAAGGTCCTTATTTTTTTTTCGCATTTGCAGATTTCAACCTACGACCGACCTGCCTGCTGCATACGTACATGATGTATCCAAGATCTGCTGAGCCTCATCCGTCCAATCTTGCGACGCTCCATACAACTAGTATATCGATTATCAATTGTCGTCTGATCGAGCGCATATCCTTCCGAGGTCTATCATCTATCTACTCTACCTTGGGTTCCTGGCTAGGCATTGATTAATTGTTTCGTGGGCAGTCTACCTGCCACCAGTATGCCTCGGTCGGTCTGGAGAGGAGAGGGAAGGAGGGAGGGAACTCGCCTACGCCAAAATTAATGAAAACGGGCAACAATCCCAGCCGACGCCAAACCCAAAAGAAAGCATTGAAGTCCCCCTGTACCGTCGACCAGTTGAATCAACCACAGCCTACACGTGCGCTCCTCCTCCTCGCACACAGGCTGTGCGGTGAGTTTAAAACGCCGCCACCATGTACCTATATACCGCCATGGCAATGCATAGATGCTCTCGCCTGTTACTCTCAAGAAGAAGAAAAAACGTCAACCCGTTACATAACCCTCCACCATCCACCAACCTCCCCGCCCGCCAAAGCGCCACTACCAGAAGCGAAGAGACAGCCCCGCCACCACCCCCCCCATGCACCCCTAACCCCCAAAATTTCAGGGTATGCTCGTTATGTTAATAGTTGCGACAAGTTATATAAGTTATATATCCTGTATCCCTGGCGATTAGCGACATCCCCCGGTCCCATGGGCCCTAAGAAAGGAAAAAAAGAATCAAAAGAAAAAGAATCCCCCCCCCTGGAACAGGTCAGGCCATCAGCGGAACTTAGACATGTAGGTAGTCCAAAGCAATCCATACAGAACCTTGTTTTTCGTCACTCGTTTTTCGTCACTCGTTGCACATGCTGGATGGAGGGCTACTAGCTGTGGGGGGCGTGGGCACGGCATGATCATGAACCTTTTGCGTTCTTACTCGACAATTCCACAGCTTTCCGGATCGACCCGAGTACTACTACATATCTCCGCCCAATCCTTCCCCGGTGTGCTCCGATCTTGGTTTTTTTCTTTCGTTCCTTCAGGTGGAGCTACCGTACCTACATGCCGTGTTTGATGGAAGCCCTTCTTCGTCCTTCCAGGCAGCAAGCTAGATATCGTAGAACGCTAGAACACAGATCATGAACACGGAAAAACTTGATCGCCGCCCGCGCCCCCCGGCCCAGCGCAATCGAAAGACCAAAGAATACCAATCTGGAAACATGCATGTAGGCGGCTATTCTAGTAAGGCCGTAGGTGGGTCTGGTGGGATTGTGGTAGAACAGTTAATCCGGGTGTTTCAGGTCATGCACTGTCACTCGCGTCGATTGTAAGGTTTTCAGACGTACGTGGCTAGTTGGAGGGGTAAGCATATAACAGACAGCAGCAGCGCAGCTGTACTCTACAATATTCAGTACAAGCCACCACAACCATTGAAACCTCCGACGACCAGTGGAAGATAACGATGCTTTATTTATTACACCAGTGAATCAATCCGCATCTGCCGCTAGTAGTCTGGAGGCTTTTCTTTTGGAGCGTTTACAGATCTGTACCGTTCAAGTATATAACGTGCCAATCACCAAATGTCACTCGGACCCACAACCGTACTGCCCAGACGGGTCTGTCGGAGGGCCGACGTGTATATATATATATGTAGGATAGTTTCTCTCCCTCCGCATCATAAGCCAAGGAAAATTCAAAATATCGTTGAGACTTCCAGTGTTAACTTTCCATGACGTATCCCTCCAGGCTTTCCAGTACCCACCGTATACATACGTACATACTCCGAGGGGGGAGAACCCTCTAGAGCGTATAGTGGCGTAATTCTGCAAAAAAAAAAGGGGGGGGGGGGGTTCAATTGATCAAGTTCCGTCATCCATCTCTCACTCTTCTCCGGCGGAATACAGTAACTGCGCTGCGCTGCGTTGCGTTGCGCAAGAAGTCCCCACCCAGCAACCAGGTTACAGCTCCAGCGAGTCAGCAGGAGGAGAATTATCGTCCTATCACACACGTAATGATCATCGACTTGGCCGTTAACGCGCTGCTGATCTCGGATGGGTTTAAAAAAAGAAATAGAGTTTTAGGTAGTACTCTAGAGAGATGCATGATGCTTTTTCAGATCCCACTGCCAGTACTCTGCCAGAGAGAGATCAGGAAGCAGTCATGTGGCGGTTATCTTCGTCTTGTACTCGGGTGCTTCTACTTCTGATTAATTGGAGAAGGTTTAAAATCAAGGGGCGCTACTGACATGACGACATATATTTAGTTTGGGTTTGATATCGCCCTGATCCGCAGGCAAAGAGTGGTTGGGGAGAACCTGGTTGCAAGGAAGGGGAAAAAAAAAGATTCAAAACCTCCAAGCAAAGGGGGAGGGAAGGGCAGGTAGGTGGGCACCAAGGAAAACCTGTACTTCACGATGGGCCGAGCCTCGAAGTGCATGTCCACCTCCTGCGGATTGCCGCGCTGCACTGCACTGCGCTGCACGGCCCGTCACTCGTGCGGAGGAACAGCACGAAAACGGTTTTTGTGCCCCGTTTTGGAACAGACGCTTGGCGGGTGATCCAATCTTGGCGGGTATTGGGGATCCTATCGGAGACCGACCACACACACACACACACACGCAAGCCGTCGCAAGGAACATTCTCTCCTGTTTCAGGTGTATGTATGTAAACCTACCTACCTATTGTATAGCTCCTCAAGCTCATCCTCATCCCCCTCAGGCAGGCAGAGAGAACCACACAGGACACTAGCAGCTACTACCCAATATATGTCGATACCCGCCAGGGCGGTGTCAATGATGGCTAGTTACGCGTCCTGTGGCGGCCAAGCTGGAGATATATAGCGCAGCTGGACAGCACGATTCGAGATTCTGATAATGGCGAGAGATAGATACGTACGCCTTTTTTTCTTCTTTTTTTCCTTTACCGCCGCCGTGCTGCTTGCAGTTGTTGGCTATCCGCGACATTGCCGAGCCAGAGTTAATTCAAGGAGCTACATTACATGCATGGCGGCGGACAATCCACCTCCTCGTCAACGGAGCTGGGTACGTGTGTGTGTTTGTTCCCCCCATGATCATGATATGAGCGTTTAGAGCTGCTTCATTGTGGGGTGGTGGGGGGAGAACGTGCCTACATACTCGAAAGGGAATGTCGGACCTTGGGCTCTTTTTTCGTTTTCGATCACCGGAGAGTTAGAGGGGAGTGCCTACAGGTCGTAACGGCAGAGCTTAGACATGGAGTAGAGGGCGAATAACCTATAGCTGTCCATCCCCCCCCCCCCGGTTGGACCGGCAGCCTCCGGGTGTGTGCAGGAAAGGGTGGGGGGGGGACGCGGGGAATGGTTAGAAAAGCTTCGACCCCTCCCCTCCCCCCCTCGGGCCGAGACAGCTATTGGCACAGATTGTATGCATGGCATGAATCTCGTGAAGATCCGAGGGCCGATTGGGTTTTTTTGGGCTGATCTATCTACGCTTCCGACTATGATATAAGATTATGCTTTGAGCTGTCAGGGATCGAATTATTAACGCCGATGCAGTCATTTCTCCAGCCGGGGGGGGAGGGTTTCGAAAAAAACCGTCAAGGAGTTGGATGCCGGATCGAAGGTTAAACATACACATGGTAGATACCTCGAGGAGAAGTATAGATACATGTAGTAAGAAATCATGACGCAACCCTAACCCTGACCATGACTAAGTAATACTATGGCCGCCTCTATATGAGCCACAAAGTTTCTGGAGGGGGCAGCTATTACAGTGGCAAGGTTAAGCATTGATACCGCGGCCTTTGAACAATTGCAACGCCGTGCGTGCCACTGCGGTGACACTATATACCACAGAGATATATATATATACAGCGGCATAACCTCATGATTATATAAAATGCCGTACGTACGTACTGCGGTGGTATCTGTTTTCAGAGATGCTTCGAAAGAGCGCAACCGAAAGAGAAAGAAAAAAAGAGCAAAGAATGTATTGTTATGATATGATGGCTGGTGGAGCCGGAAACCAAAGGAGAGAGATGTATAGAGCAAAAGCTAGCTAGCTCTCTCTTTATAATTGCAGATCTAGAGGCCAAACTGCCGCTAATCCCAATAGATATAGTGTGCATATATAGCTTAGTTAGAACAAGGCCGTCTATACAGCTTTTAATTTGTCAATCAGCAGATATAATTGTTAACAGCAAACAACACAGCAGCATAGCAATACGACGATTGACCACAGTCAACAGTATGACTACATGTATCCTGTGCTTCTGATACTGTGTCTTTTTGGACGGAACTCTACATGTAGCCTTGTGGTTGGCTAGCTAGTATGTAGTATGTATATATATAAAGGATGCATGTATGTACATACAGCCACTCTGCAAAAGTGTTTGTGATTCAATGTAAGTGCGCAGTGTTAGTGCGGCGCACCCGTGAAGTTGATACATGTATATAATATAGTCCGTGACTGCATATCTATCTATCTATCTATATATAAAAAAAAAAGCAGGACATTGATTGATTTCGGGCACCGCCGATCACTCGGAGAGTCTTCTAGCTCGGGGGGGGGTTTGATCAATTGATGGACCGCCACGGTTACATACATACATGTACATACATGTATAACGAAATGCCTCACTCCGAAATCAGAACCACAAACACCTTTGCAGGGCGGCTGTATAAAGCTAGGGGCCGGCGGACCGGCCCCTCTCTTGCAATGGGGGAGGGGAATCGGAGTATAGATAGATATCCATGCCAGTACAGTGTTGGCTCACTATCGACATCTGTTGAGCTGTACGTCGATGCTGCCCCCCCCCCGCCGCGGCCACTTATATATATATAGCAGAGGAAACTAGATTAGCTAGATGGACCTGTTGTATGCCTCTACCAGCTACAAAAAAATGTGTAGTAAATGTGTACGTCAATGCATCGCAGTCCGTAGCTACGACTTTCCCGGCCGGCGGCTGGAGCCTACTAGTATGTATGACATGCGTCAGTAAAGGCATCGATATCAGTAGAGGCATCATCGTGAAGAATATTTTTCTCCCGATGCAAAACAAATGAATGTGGGGGGGGGGGGGGATTGAACTTGAATCATTCTGATACCATTATCTGGTTTTCAATAGGTAGACTCCACAAGCGAAATCCACAAGCCAACTGGATACCTATCAACATTGGAAGATGGCAGGAAATGTGTTTGTAAATGCATTATCGATCAGGCAGGTTTTTGGTGGGCAAGGCGTCAGTCAGCCAGTGCATCAACCGGTGCATTAATAACGTACGCAGATGTCTGTATGGGGCAATGTGTTTGAAGATGCATCCATCGTTCGATGCATTTCCTGGAGTGGTAGAGAGTGCGGAGGAAGATCTGGTTGCACATTTGGTGGTAGGATCATAAGAGATGCCATAGCTATAGCGGGCTCTGTACGCGTACGTCGTTGGTAACGGTGCACTGATATTGATCGCTCGTAGCATCCTCTTAGCTAGCTTCGCCTGTGCTTTTGTGGGTACAGTATATATATATATATATTTCATTTTTAGTCTCGGAGGCCGGTTTCGACTCGTGCTCGGGGCTATCCAGCTATTGAATGCATTTATATATATATGGCAGCCATGATCAATGGTGGTTGAATTAGAGCGTATTCGCCAATCAACCGTCAATCTCAGCTAGCTATTGACACTCCATACTCGACAGTTTCGGGAGGCAGAACTGACAGTCCCCCCTCCCCTGCCCCTATATATAGCTCAGTGGCCAAAATAAATCTGGTTAGCGGCATGGCAGAATAAACCCCCGGGAATCAGACGCTATATAGCCAGTGAAATACGCTGTTGGAACTGAGAATTCATATATATACCTACACCCATGATACTAGCCTCGGTGGTAACAAAACTGGGTACTTGTGATCCTCCTCACAGGCACGATGCCCCACCGAGATTCAAAATTAGCAGCCCCGGTTGCCATTCCGGAGTCCCGCAATTTGTGGATTCTTGAAATTGACGGTTGGCCAATACGCTCTGATGCAAGGGTGCAATTGGCCGGGGGAGGGGGGAATGAGTGTACATCATAGATACATGTATAGATTTACTCCAATTAGCGTGTTTTGGAAATCACCTTCATGTGCCATCACTCGGAATATTACACTGGGGGGGCCAACTATTTTCTTCCCCCCCTTCCTTTGATCTTGCCGGAGAGTGGAGTGGAGTAGAGTAGATGACTGTGTGCCGTCACTTTGGCTCCATAGGCCACCGCATCAGGGAAATACAAATACAATATATGCATGTGTTTACCCCACATGTTCGTGTTCATGTCCATGTGCTGTCTTGGCGTTTTAAGCCGCAGTCCCCCCGCTCACCTGGCCGTTGATCATTGACACCCGCTCACTCATCCGCTCATCCTCTGCCCTCTGCCCTCTGCCCTCTGCTCTCCATCAACTCCATCAACACCATCAACACTCTCACATCTCATCCACAGCTGCACATCCATCTACATTCACTGCTATAGCCATAGCTACAGCTGCATCACATCCACATCCACAGCTGCAGCTACACCTGCATCCGCATCCACACAACTGCTTCCACGCCCCACTCTCTGCAGCGTCACAGCCACATCCACACACCCTCTCTGCTGTTTCACGACTGCCCCCCTGACCCTCACTCCGCGCCTGCACATCCACACCCTCCCCCCATTGACCAGCGCCCGTCATGACAGCCGCTGATGCTGCCTCAGAGATCTCGTACATCGACTACGAGACCTTCCTCTCGCCCTCCTTCTCGCCCCATGCCTTTGCCTCCACGCTCATCACATCCACCAACGACCCCTCAGACCCCACCGTCGACCTCACCACCCCGCTCTCGCGCGTCCTCTTTGACCTGCAAGAGATCGACACGCACATCCACACGCTGACCACCACCTCGGCCCTGCCCCTCCTCACCTACACCGCCCGCTCGCACGCCGCCTCCACCACCCTCCTCGCCGCAATCACCACCCAGACCGCCGCGCTCACCGCCGCCCACGCCCGCCTCACCCACTCGGTGGCCAGCCGCGCCGCGCCCGCCGCCCAGCTCACCACAGCCGCCACAAACCTCCACACCGCCACATCCCTCCTCCGCGAGCTCGGCCGCGCCCTCGCCCTCGCCCGCCAGCTCGAGATCCAGCTCGCCGAGAGCCCCACCCCCATGCTCCGCGCCGCCCACAGCGTCGCCGAGCTGCGCCGTCTCCTCGCCACAAACACCGCCGCCATGGACGGCATCGACCTCGCCACCAGCCTCACGCGCCTTGTCGTCGCGCCCGCCGAGGCCGCGCTCATCGCGCGCTCGCGCGACACGCTCGCCGCCTTCTCGCAGTCGCAGCTCCCGGCCGCGGCCGGCGGCGGCGCGGCGCCCGCCGGCGCAGCGTTCGCGCTGGACCCCGCGGTCGTGGCGGAGGGGCAGCGCCCGGCGGTGGCGGCCGCGCTGCAGACGCTGCAGCTGCTGACGGGCGCGGACGGGCTGGCGGCGACCGTGCAGGAGCTTGTTGATGGGCAGGTTGCGGCGGCGGTGGGGGTGCTGACGCGGGCGCTGGCGGCGCTGACGCTGCTGGAGCGGGGGCTGGGCGAGGTTGCGGCGCGGTGCAGGGTGCTTGTTGGTGTTGAGGGGGTGCTGGCGGGGGCGGGGCTGGCGGGCGGTGTGTTGGAGGCGCTGGACACGGGGGCGCTGGGGACGCTGTTTTTTGGGAGGGTGGCGGCGGGGTGGGAGGTTAGGGTGCGGGAGGTGGTGGCGCGCGGGGGCGCGAATGCGAGGATCTTGCGGACGGGGAGGGAGAAGCTGAGGGAGGGGGTGAGGGGGTGTGTGCTGCGGGCTTGGGGGACGAGGGCGGGGCGAGTTTGAGGTTGCGGTGATGGTGGGGGCTGTGGCGAGTCTGGGGAGGTAGGTGGTGGGGGGCTGGGGGGGTCCCTGTAATTGTTGACATTATTTACATGTAATTAGAATTCTAGCGGGAGTGCGGGTTGTCTTTATATATATATCTTTTTAGTCTGGCGTCGACAAGATGGCCAGTCTTGCAAGGCCATGATCACCCAACGGAGGGGGTAATGATAGTTGTTGCAATGCCTTGCAATACGGTCGCTTCTAACCACCTACCTACCTACTCGCCCGCAATCCGATCTTCAAAGCCTACCATGGGCACGCACGGCCATGTGTCATGTAGCCCCCCAAATTAAGCTACATGTATTTGGGGGGAACAACGAGAGGCGGCCATGCACCAACAATCCTCAACCCCCAATCCTCAATCCTCAACCTCAAACCTCAATCCTCAAGCTTCGATACTCTCCAGGCCACAAATCCCCCCATGAGCCGGGATTCTAAAAGCGCTGCACGCAGTGGGTTGGCCCCGGAATGGATGGTATGCCGCCGGGGTGTGTGAGTGGGGTGTAGCGGGTGCGGTTTGGTTTGGAGTTTGGGTTTGGGTTTGGGTTTGGTTGGTTTGTGGGTAGCATACAGTACTCGTGATTTCGTGACGTTTGGAAACAGGAACCGCTATGGATATTTGCATGCCATACTAGATCGTGGACTTGGGGCGTTTTTGTCTTTGTCTTTGTCTTTGTATGGTATGGTATGTAATAGCAATAGCAATAGCAATAGCAATAGCAATAGTGGTTCCTTTTGCAAACGTCAGGAATTGCGAGTAGTGGGTGGCGTATAGTGTAGCATGCAGTGTAGCATGCAGTGTATATAGTGTATATAGTGTATAGTGTATAGTGTACAGTGTGCAGAAAACAGTGTGCAGAATACAGTATACAGCACAGCATACAGCACAGCACCAGCACACAGCACAGCGCACAATGCATTTAGTAACGTATATACAGGTACAAGTACAAGTACAGGTACCTACATACAGCCACCCATCAAAAGTGTTCACGACCCGGATATCATGTAATGTGGCATGCCCGGCCGGCTCAATCCAGGCAGGAACTAGATTAAAGTGCCCCCCCCCCCATTGAAGTGTTCAAAAATCTCAACACGTGCCCCCCATTGAAATGTCCAAAACCTCAACACAGCAAGTTAACAGTCAGTGCGGAATGGGTGGGCAAAATTAAAGCCAATGTTAGACATGACATGCATCGTATTTTGTTATTTTTATTCATTCTCTGTCACCCACTGGATACAAGATATCGATACATTTTAGTTGTTCGGTTTGACCGTAGAGTCTGGTAAGCTACAATGCATATATCAGCAGGAACCAAAATGCCCATTGAAATGTCCAAGACCTCATGCAACACGGCAACAGTCAATGGGGAATGGGTGGGCAAAAGCCAATATTAGACATGACATGCATGGTATTTTTTAAACTCTCTGTCACTCACTGGATACAGGTTATATACATGTAGATACATTTTAGTTATCCAGTTTGACAGTAGAGTCTGGTAAGCTACAATGCATCAGCAGGAACCAAAATGCCCATTGAAATGTCCAAAACCTCATGCAACACGGCAACAGTCAATGGGGAATGGGTGGGCAAAAGCCAATATTAGACATGACATGCATGGTATTTTTTCTTCTTTCTTTCTCTGTCACTCACTGGATACAGGATACATTTTAGTTGTTCGGCTTGACCGTAGAGTCTGGTAAGCTACAGTGCATCACGCACTGGCCGGCTTTGATGTGGATCATGAGCACTTTTGATGGGTGGCTGTGTGTATTGTACATATATACGGTACCCCCCCCCCCGCTAAAAAGATGGGTGGATCTTAGCAGAATACCGCAAAACCACGGTACCATCATAGTTAGGATTCCGGCTTAATTCGGAAGTTTTTTTTATACACAATTCCGTATTGATACAGTACTGCGTATTGCATCCCCCCTTTTTTCTTCTTCTTCTTCTGGTACGGTATGTCCATACCAGAAACTGCCTATACGTATACGTACGCCACGCTGATGCATTCCAAAAACGGCGCTCTACTAGCTATGTACATGTGGGTAGCAGCCAGCTCTAGTGGAGGGTCGAGATGTGGCTCTGGAAAAGTGTAGGTACAAACACGCATATATACACGCATATATCACTGTGTGCCGACGTATGACGTCCTAAATGTACTTGACATGTACCGTGTTTCACCGGGAAAGCGATCATCACCGGGAAAGCAACCTCACCTCACAGAAGGGCATTATGAGCACCAAAGCACTACCCATGAAGCCATGATCGTAGTGAGTATATAGCTGTGGGGTGGGGGGTGGGGGTATCAAGGCTTAATGGCCCTCCCACAGCTATATACTCACTCACTACCTATTAGTAACGATCATCAGAAATGTTCGAAAGATATCTCAAAATGACTTGTTCTATGATTCTAGGAGATTTTGAATTTTCACAGCAATTGTCGATCCCGTTCATGTCATGCTGGATTGCTTTCCCGGTGCCGATTGCGTTCGATCCCAGTGAAACACGTTAATTGCATGCCATATATATATGGTAAATACTTGCGCCCGCTTGTATGGAGCTAGCTAGCTAGTGGTAAAAAAAAAAAATGTGTCGAAAGCACACGTAAATTTTACTACCGGAAATCAATATATTACTGACATGTACATGTAGTTATAGGCACTGAATCTCAGGCCTAGGGCCGCCTTGTCAATTGTGCCATGCTATACCATATGTACATGTAGCTACATCATAGGTATACACTACACTACATTACATGTAGTTACATACAAGTAAGTGCATGCTCTATAGCTAGTGCAGTTGGAATCATTCCTCAAACAGTAGTATAAAACACTGAATTTCAGACTTTATGCTGTGCTATAGCTATAGTACTAGATATCTAACATACATATACATATACATGTAGGTAAGTGTCCAGCTATTACATACAATATAAATATACTGGAAACTCCCCCCCCCCCCACGTGCACCGGTGGTGAAACACCTGGCCGCCGTGCTCTGTCCTACTCGCGGCCGGATGCTACCCATTCACCCGCCTTCAATCACCACCACAGAAGAAGAAATAAAGAAGAAAAAAAATGGCATTCCAATTCATATAAGGGGGCCATAAAAGATTGTAATAATAAATGCTGGTATTGCTCTAGCCCATGATCACTATAGCTACATAGCTAGCTACATAGTATACGCTACCGGTGGTAATGGGTTACCTTTTAACTTTGACTGGTACATGGTGGGTAATGCATACATGTATATATATATATCACTTGACAATGGTTCATTTGCAATATTTGTAGTATAATATAGCAGAGACTGTGAATTTGTCGTACTCAGTCGAGTCTACATGTAGTTTGGGTCTTCGGGACTAATCTTGCGACGTTGAGAGTTCTTGTGGGTAGCTCATGGGGGGGTATATACGGGTGTAGTGGCGTGCCAGTTGTGATAGGAGACTGGATCCAGACGTTGGAATTAGAGCAAGGGGCATCAAGATGGACATTCAGAAAGAGGGTTGCTCATGGGGTGCAAACATTTAGTAGCTAGCTATGTACAGCTGCTCATCAAAAGTGTTCGTGATTCACATCAAAGTTGGCCAGTGCGTGATGTGGCTTACAAGATTTTACGGTCAAGCTGAGGAACTAAAATGTATAGTTGTATCCAGTGAGTGACAGAGAATAAAATACCATGAATGTCTAATATTGACTTTGACCACCATTGACTGTTGCTGTGTTGAGATTTTGAACATTTTAATGGGCACTTTGATCCCTGACTTGAGCCGGACATGTCACATTAAATCCGAATCACGAACACTTTTGATGAGTGGCTGTATATATATAGGTCTGTAGAACTATACATATTGATCGAAGGATGGAATTGAAATGCGAGAGGAGGATCAGATCAGAGGCAACTCAAATTGTAATTAATAATAAGTATATTTGTTTCTTATTTCTTTATTTATCTCCCAAGGAGGATTGATGAGGGGATGAGGCAAGGAAAGAGGAGGAGGAGGAGGAGGGTGAAGTACCGCAACCAGAAGGCTGCATGTACTTATAATAGTTAATGAAATCAATCAAGCGGGCAAAGTTAGGTCTTAGATATCCACGTACTTGACCTAATGAATCAACCAACCCAAGATCTTAGCTATCGCATGTAATTGATGAATTAAGCAAAAAAAAAGAAAAAGATCTTGGGTGTCGAGTGAGTCATGGGCACTCACTCGGTATTTGCCTGGTCGAATTGCTGGTTACTCCCCGCCACCCCCCGAATCCCGCCATATTATTATGTAAAAATAATTGCCGCAAAAAGCATCAGTAACGTTGATTATTGTGTTGTTGAAAAAAAAAAAAAAAAAAAAAAAAAAACTTCCAGGGCCGGGAGACTGTACTGGCACTAGCGCTTAAGTTGCCTACTTTAGCGATCAATCAATCAACCAGTGTAGTCTGGGCTATAGACTCATATCCCCGCTGGAATGTAGCTGGCTAAATTATAGACCAGCCCTTGGAAACGGGCGGTACTGCTCCAGTCGAGTTAGTGGAGTCGTCGGTTCGATGCGATCCCTAGTTTGCGCTGTCGGACAGGTCGAGATTACCAGATCAGTTTCTAGGTTCCGGCTTAACGGTCTTGCTGGCCAGTCCAGTGAAACATGAGTCTATCTGATAGACCCGGTAAGCTTTTAGCACTCATCATATGAGTAACTGCATTACAAATCGAGGGGTGGTGGTATGGTGGTGGTATGGTGGTGGTGGTGGTGGTGGTGGTGGTGAGGCGTCGGATCCAGCAATGCCCATCTACGCGGATGCCAGCCAGATACTGCATAGACATGTTAGAGAATAAGGGGGAATATTAACGGCTGTAGAGGAAAATATATGATGTAGGTTTATCTAAATGTTTAATAGTGAGGGATTGCATGGATTGAGGGAATAGCACCTGCGATATATTCATGCCCAGTCCTTCAGATAGAGATGCACCGATGGGTATTAATGGTAATGGTAGCGGACCTAACAGGATGGACCAAACCACCGAGTGGACTCAGGAACTGGTAAGTAATAAAATGGCGACCGGTCTAAGAATCTCACCCAATCGACGGCTCCGCTGGTTCGATTAGGGCAGCTGGAGTGCCGTACGTTCTGTGAAGGGTGCTGTTGCGAACGACATGGTTTGCCAGTACACGGTCGGGTGGGACTTGATATATAGCTAGATGTATACCTAGAAGTAACTAGATGCGCCAGTTCAGGTACGACTTGTGCTAGGGAGAGGGTAAGGAAGCTGGTCGCGCTGCAGTCGGCAGATGATATTTCGACACACTGAACCTCCTTCGAAGAGTAGTACCGCAAGGACTAGCATCAGACCAGTATTCTGTCGTGAAAGAGAGTAGTCACGTGGTGAGCACTAGTCCATCAGAAAGGATAGATAGAAATTAAAGGAGAAAAATGAGGAAGAAGAAGAAGGAGAAGAAGAGGCTCGGGGAAGCATGTACCCGGGGGTACTGGACAGTGATGCAACGATCAAATAGTCCATATTCCTCAACAACCTAACTAGCGAACAGAATGTGGAGCGGATCAATAGTAATTTGGAAGCTAGGGATGATAGTTATGGTAAGAGTTTATATGAATCGCTATTGCTTCTTCTTTTATTACTGTCTCTTGTCACAAGTTGTCCTTTTCCAGGCTAAAAAACCCCAAATCAATGACCCGAAAAAAATTTCCGGCATCCCCGGGTACATAGTTACATGTATCCCATAAACCGTCTGTCTTTTCGTTATCTGATCTTACACTGCGGCTTTTTAATCCTATTGAGTGGGTGTCGACATCCGACAGTCAATAATCATTAGACACTTGTCTCTGAATTCAGCTGCAGATGTACGTTGTACTGCGGATTACCCCAATTGTTGATTAGAATAACACCTAGCTATCCTTTCGTTCGTTTCCAGGGTAGTTAGGATTTACCTGTTAAGGGAATTCGTGCTGTAGTGAACCTAACCCTGACTCCGTGAAGCACTTTTACCACCAATGTCACGGTTTGTTACCTGCCTTGTGTGAAATTTACCTTTTCTGGTAGCGTTACATTACCAATCATAGTTAATTCAGCGATTATCATTACTGTGAAACTCGGGAACGAACGAAGGGATGGCACCTGTTTGAAAAACAAATATAAAGATCTCATGGATGTCGATACGTCATATGCATGTATTGAAGTATAGCTACATGTAGAGTATGTACCTACATGAGTCCATGCAGTGTCCCTCGGGGCTAGGACACAAGAACGCTTGTTCTTGTGGGTCACACTAGGCCCCCCTTAGTTGTATTGAGTTTCTTCCCGAAACATGTGCCAAGCCCCCCCCCTAAATCCTTGACCTTCTGGACTAGGAGGTCAGCCTAGGCCTTAATTGTGTTATGTAGTACTAATGCGTTCAGAAAAAGGCCGTCACGTCAATTAGAACAGGAGTTGCAGCGAGGTGATTTTTCACGACCTTTACTGAACGCCTAAGTATAGTACTAGGAGTGAAAGTAGCCATGTTGGGCTGCCCGAAACAACCACCCAACCTCATCAAAACTTCTGTACCCCGACTGTATCTAGCCACATATAGCATACCCCTTGGACGGATGAAACTTGACGTGCGCCACTTAGTAGGGCAATAGTCTTGCTTTTTAGGGTTGGTTTTGCGGTTGGCAACAGCATCAGAGCCAATCAAGAATTTACAACAGTTGCCACAACTTACCAGAGTAGGCTAGTGAGAGCTAAAAGAAGGGATACGAGTACCGATAATACTTCATAGCGACCGCTTGAACTAGAGTCTATATGCTAACGTTCGACGAGAAACTCAGAGGGTAAATTAAAGCAGTTCGATCCTCATGCATGCTAAAAAGTTTATCGTACAGCGGTGGGTAATAAGTGCACTAGTGATGGAACGGGCTGAGAGAGTGATACGGCCTGTTTTGTGTAAAACGCCACTACTGTATATATAGTGTTTACAGGTATAACTATATCTCAGGGCGTTAAATCACTTATTACTTGTCACTCATGCACTTAACGTATTTCACCGTGTACCCGTGTACCACCGTGTACACGCGCTACAGGTTTCAGGTTTATAAGCATACCCAATATTTGGCTTGGAACCAGTGTCATAATATACAGAGCTGATATTTGAAGGTCCTTTGAGTTAAAATCTCAATGTTGCCAGCCTGATTTTGCTATTGCCATAGACTACGGTCTGCATGCAATAAATGAGTTAAACAAAAAAAAAAAACAAAAAAAAAAACCTGATTTTGCTGAATCTACTACCCAGATTCTTGTTCTGCCAGGCTCTTTAGTTTCAAAGCTCATACAATGGAATAAACACATGTATCTCAAATATCAGGGATGAGATGAGTACAATCATACCCAAATGTGTTTAGATATGAATATATATTTATATATTGCTGGAATTTGGGGACCCTTTACAACAATACTATACAATAGTTCATTGAATTTTAGTCCGGCGAGTACCTGAGACAGTGGCTGAGCATGAGACATTGCACGGGTACGTGGTGATAAACGGGTACACGGTGAAATACGTTACTACATACGTACATGTAGTCATGTAACTATATACTGTACCAAAAGGGGATGTAATAAGTACTGTATCAATACAGATCGGAATTGTGCAAAACTTCCGGATTAAATCGGAACCCTAGGCCCTAGCTATTATATCATAGCAATACCATAGCAATACCGACGTAGTCTTGCGCAATTGCAGTATCCTGCTAGGTTCCTGGATCCGACCCGCTTCTTTGTATATCCTCTGGCCGTATCACATAGTAATCTGATGGTGACTTCACTCCCTAGAATCAAAATTTGAGTATGTCTCTTTGGAGAGCTAGAGTGGCGGAATGACTTTGCTGCCAATGCCAAGTATGATAGATATAGATCACGTGCACGGTTCGTTGATCGATGATTGACAGGAGTGCGAAGAGAGTTAATTAATTGTAATCCTTGACCTCAAGCTGGCGGGGCCGGGGCCTAGTGGGGGCCTACCTTGGTGAATGTGTTTTTGTATCTATTTCTCTTTTAATAAATCATCTAGGTATCGATCTGATATGCATATATGATCAGACCATGAAACTACATGTACTGTTTACGCCATAGTTTTCTAACTTTATGCGATCATTGTGTACCTAGAAACAGAAATTGAAATGACTTAAAAAAAAAAAAAACTACATGTACTGTTAATGTGATATATAGTCTCACCTCGTGCGAATTCTTCATCACAACTTCTATATCTGGCTAGATAAAATTATTAGAATCCAGACTGCAGTACTGCCTAAGCTAATATAATTATATAAGGGGAGATGTCCAATTTTATTGCTTAAGTAACTGCACGTAGTCCCAGATTTACATTGCCAAAGCACATTTGTGATTAAATATACCTCTTTCCACGCCAAATTTCGAGGGCGTGGCATTATCTTCAAGACTCCTTACATGACGCGCGCACGCCACTATCGCAGCAATCATATATCGGGTTTTTAGTAACAGGATTAAACATGACAATCATATGTATTGTTGTAAAATCAATCTTATTTACTATTGGGTTGCGTTTCTGCGGCCAGCAGCAGCAGCTACAGTTCTATCCGTATTTTCGCAAATGAATGAACAATCAGCTGATTCTACTTCGCCTATTTTGGACCTAGAAAGATGGCATGTTGCAAGGCCGGTAATGAGTGCGGATTTCATGAAGGGTGCAATTCCTAGAAATGTTTCGAAGATCAAATATTCTGGTTATTGGATCTGCATGTTGGACCAGTTTATTCGTTGGCCCGTGTATCTGCTCTATACACAGCCGGATATACCTGTATTTCGATAAGTTCCCGCGTACGCGTTCACAGTACTTCACTTGATATATTTGTCTTATGTGTGTCAAATTAAACAAGTCTTAAGTCCGGCATTTCAAAGAATCCTGAAACCACCGATCATAATTGATTTTCGCACCCTTTTCTTTTGGCTAAAGGTTTTCATGACTGTATATCGGACGTCTTCAACTGATAGTCATTTGTTGATCATATTTTCCCATAAACCGTCGACAACCCTTCGCAAAATGCGAAGCGGTACGGTGGCTAGAGCCAATGGGCTTTGTGATTTTTGTCGATTTCTCACTGTGGCTTTTGGTCTCGCGCTCGCATGAGAGGTGTCTGCATCGACGGTACGGTTTATGGGATGATTAATGACACCTGGCACCTGACAACTGACATACAGGCTTATCTAATTGCTCGCCGCAGTATGAATATGTGATGTCGATACGACATTTTATAATTATATCGATTTACTCAAATTCATAGGCCTAGGTTCATTATAGGCTAGTATACATATGTTGCTATCCGTCTGCAGGCCGTATCCGGTGTAGATCTTTGTCATATCTCTAGCATCTGATAATGCAGCTTGTAGCTAAGGCTTTGCTGCAACCAATGGGGAGTGCAGAAGTTTTCAACATCTCACGCAGTCTCCACCTCGGGGTTGTTTTCCAGCACAGAAAAATCTCTTCGAGTTGATTGTTTATTGGATTGGTACGTACTCGCTATCAACCATAAGAACCTGAAAATGCGAATGACGGAGACAGGGATAATTTGTATGGAGAATTGCCTTTGTCCATACAAATTATCCTTGTCATCGGCACCTGCATTTTCAGGTTCTTATGGTTGATAGCGAGTACAGCGGTGGGTAATAAGGCATCAGATGGAACGCCACCAAAATACGCGTTTGCAGGAAAAATTGTGGCTACGTCGTCCGATGACTTATTGCCCGCCGCTGCACTATGTTCGCCCCCTAAAAGTGTTCAATAAACCTGGCCAGGGATATCTTGAAACGATTTAAAATACTATATGAACACACACACTATATGTAGCCATATATGAAGTTGTAATTGACGCCTACAATTGCAAGTTTAGCTAGTGGGCTACGTCTGCGGGTGTCGGGACTGGTGGTGGTAATGAGATCGAAGCACCTAAAAGACTGCTGTAATGGTATATCAAATATTTCATCCGTGGCAAGTAAGTAGTCCATTTCGTCACACCATTCCCAGTAAATTTTCTTAACATGTGTTGTGAGACGTTCTCTTCAGACGACGCCAAGACAACTAAATCTGCCGGGTAGATCGATATCTCAGTGGCGTACGAGTTATCCGGCACGGGCCGCAACCTGGCCATGGACGGTCCCCAACCGCTTGTTTTGCAACTTGGTACAGTCACTCATGGGGTGAAGGCGGCCTGTCTGATGGTGGTCAGGGATTTGAGGCCAATAGCAGAGTTAAGTTTGGGACGCCAAGAGTAAATTACTACGGGCACAACCATCAGACAGGATCCGCCGTCACTAAGTGAGCGACTGTACAACTTATTCTATATTTTTCCCGGTTCTAGAATTATCGATAAGCTGGGCAGCCCGCTATTGTGTCCGGAAGGAACCAGAAAATAATTAGATGCGAGTGACGGACACAGGGATAATTTGTATGCGAGATCACTCAACTCCATACAAATAATCCTTGTCCTGAGCAACTGCACATGCATTTTCTGGTTCTTTCCGGGGTAAACGGCAATTAGAGGTACTCCGCTCCCCTGCTCAGCGAGACCCCTACTCAGCGAGATTCACATACAAATATTTCTTGGCTGCAGGCTCGGCGGCCAGATTTTACGTGGCGGAGGGCCACAATTCTCGGTCAATAGCTATAGGGATCTTGCTGATCAGCAGTACTAGTGAAACGGAGTACTGTCGTTCACGGGCCCTGGGTTTTGACGGACTCGCTATTGGTAATTAACCTCTAGATCCGAGACTTCTAGTAACTCGATCCAACACTCAAATTCCGACCACTATAGCGGCCTATGAGTACGGATATAGTTATGGGTAAGTGGCAGCTTGGGTACACTCATATATGGAAGTCTCATTCATCCCGTAATTCTTGTTTTGTTACACAGATGGTGCAATAATTTCACTTATATATATATATATATATATATATGAACCGAGAAGGCAGTGCAGTTGCATGATCATGAGCCGTAGTCCGTTACAAGTGTTATATTTCGGCACAATAAGCAAAAATAAGAGAACAATTGCGGGGTCGTGCTCGATTGCTGGTGCTATGCCTTTCCAGATTACGATAGAACTCATAATCGACAAGTTATAATTTAGGTGTATCTCTATCGACGTCAATGTCTCACAACATGCATCCCACGAAAATTGCAATGACTGGGCCCGGGGTCGAAGAAAACTATCTCGATCCTAACACTAGGAAACCGGGGGGGGATGGGGGTGGCTTTGGGATGTATTAGTGATCGAATCTTGAACTTGTATGCATACTTTTCTGCGGGTTTATTCTCATACATTAGCTTTAGGCCTTCATGCTGGTCATGAAGTAATTGTGCAACCAAGACTGCATACTCCATATTTATCGCTCACTGAGGTTTTGTGCAGAACTGTTTCCTAACGAGTCTCCGAGGATTGATGTATGATCGATCATTGGTAGGTCGCGGGATTGTGACTAAATATACGCAGGTTAGTTTTATTGAGAATATTAATGCATCAGTGGTCACTCGGCCTGTAGAGCGTGAAACTGGTGCCACAAAAGGGGGGGGGATATCAAGAAATACTAGATGAGAGCCTTATCATCTGGAGGTGGGGACTGCACATGAAATGCTACATTAATATAGCCAATGAAAGTGGTCAAGAACAAACAACTGCACCAGAAAAATCTCGATCTTCGGGAACTCTCATTGAATTCGTAGATACGGAGTGATACGGATGCCACGATATTCGAACTAGTAATGCTAGTGCAATGTTATCTAAACAACACCAAAAGCAGGCGACAGAGGGGTAAAGCTTTATCACATGAACCGTTAGGCCAATTAAAACCAGTGATTGAAATCTAACGGGATGCTTCTTGAAAATAAAAATTCTCAGCCTATAGCTCTGGGACATACTATAGGGACAATAATATAGGGCATAAATCATCGATGGGGGGTTTATTTGAAAGATTACAAACTAAAACTGGTAATGGTACCCTAGATATAAGTATACGAACGGTTCAGTATAGGAGGAAACGAATCAGATACCACAGAATGGACGGATACGTGCATGCACACGGAAAACTTAGAGGCTTGGAGATAGCCATTAAAAGTAGGATATACTCAAGCCCGACGTGTGAGGGAGCGGGTCTCACTCGGTACTATGACCATCATAAGTTTTCTTGTCTATTGATTCCCGACGAGTCCGTCAATGATTGCATGGGATTGGAATATAATAGCCTAACACACTGAGCTTTGAATTAATCAGAAGGTGGGCCACATTATAATGACCACGGGAGAGACATATATGTATCCAGATCGTACACAACATACCACATGCACAGTTGGTTGGTCGATGCAAAATTTGCCGGGTCGAGATCCCTTGATGCCTTTTAATCTATCAGAGATATACTCTGCGTTAATCAAGTCCTGAGAAATCCTGTGAGGTAGTTGCTACCAATAACCCTCGACTTAATTAATGGGCGAGTAATCTGAGCACAAAACCGTGTTAATTAGTGATATAATGTATTGATATATATATAGTATTTTTGTAATACCATCTTTCGGATAATGGTCCAGTAAAACCTTGTACTGTCTCCGCCAGCTCGAGCTCGACCTTAAGGTATTCTCTTTTGAGTCACGACCTATTTTATGGACCAGTCTAGATTGCTTCCTCCGGCATAGAGATTAGGAGGGAAGTATTTGGGCATTTTGAGTTGGTAATATTTTTATTTCCAGATATAATAATTTTCCAGACAATTAAAGACTAGCTATAGGAGAACATTCCAGTATTTCTTTCTTCAGTTTAATCTTGTTTTCATAACAGTTTAGTGTTCTGAAACTTAATTGATCGTGGTACGGTACCGGTGGGTATCGAAAGAACTTTAGAAAGCGGAGTAACGGTTCTGACCTTAGATACTCAAGAGACCGGCTGAGAAATTCTCTCAAGAGAATCTGCTTAATGACTTGGGCCTGTCTAAGAATGACCTAGGACGGAATTTTGTGGTGAAAACCCCGCCGAAGATAGAAATTCGTCTTGAGAAAATGAATTGTGTATAGAAAACAACATTGTCATTAGAAACCTTGGCTAAATACCCTTTCTCCCCTATTGCAAGTCACCCATATGTTTTAGAGTATAATTGCCCCATTTACAGCTCACCGGGCATGGCGGGGGTATCATATAGCGGGGCGGGGTTAATTTTCTGTGTGGCCCGCCACAATGCTATCGCGCTAGTCTTTACTAATGTTCCTTAGAGTTAGTCGTAAAGATGGCTAGATAATTTAAATTAAGGGATACTTTCCAAACAATTATTTAATAATGTTGAGAATGAGCTAGACATATATCGTCTCATGTAACTGGCTATGTATAGATGAGGCTCTATATGTAGCTTGTAGAGTATACGTAGATTTGGTTGAATTTCCCCTCAAGTATCGCAGGGGGTGGGTCCGCTTAACGATTTTTTGCTTTGACCTGGCTGCCCAGGTGTGTACCGGGCGTTGAGGGTAAATACGAAGAATCTGATAAGGAATCTTGCCGTTAAATAGGTGTGCTTATCTTATCAGATTCTCGGTATTTATGGCCGGTGCATACCTACGTTAAATACTCAGAGCACCCCTGTCCATTGTTTTTCATTGGCTGATTCTGTATCAATGCCATGGGCATAGCGACAAGCTACATATAGAGCCTAAAATTCTTCTTTTTTTTTATTATGCCTAGCTCATCCGTACTCGCAATTTTTTTGCGTTTCCGGACGCAACTGATATTGAATACACAGAAGAAAAAAAACCGCTAAGGCTATCCTTTGTATGGTATGCAACAGTGGTCTAGTCCGGAAACGCAAAAAATTGTGGCGTCCCTCACACAAATTATCCTTGTCTCCACCACTTGCATTTTCTGCTGGTAAGCATGTAGGTAGGTACAGCTCCTACCCAAAAGATTTCGTGAGAGGGCCAACTACCACCCAAACTAGGCGGAACCAAGTTCTAAGTGTAGAACCACAACACAATTAATTATAACGATGAACAGAGGTAAATTTTTTTACCCCTTGGGAGAAGCCTTTTGAACATTTTTGAATTGGTAAAAGGGAGCGATTAAGGTGTAATAAAGTATTGTAGTGGAGAACCTCATTGCTAGGTAGGGACTTTACAATCATGTATGCACTCGACTCGATAGTACTGGCCGGCCGGGCTGAAGTGACACCGGCTTAACCTTAGATATCTGACCGGCAAAGAAAATGGCCTCGCCGGTCCGTAATACGGCAAACTTTACCGAGCCGGGATCTTTTTTAAGGAGAAGAACTAGTCCATAGTTTTAGCTTAAGCCTATCAAATGTTGATTCGCAAATCCACGTCATAAACTTCAATTAGTTGTGGATTAGGCGGATGTCGAAGTGAAAGTGGGGAAGTGGTGACTTTAATCTCTATTGCGAATACCAATTGCTGGATTGTAATGATGTTGGCCTAGGTACCTAGATACTGCTGTCGACTCTGAGAGGTACTCTAAATTATCTGAAGTCACGCACTGGTCACACTCGATCTCGAATTCTAAGTCCTTAGCAGTGCTCTGGTGATCAGGGCAACAGGCCAGCAGGGCTGAGCTGGGCGCCGTCACACATATGCACTAGAGGTTTCAAGTCCCCTGCAAAAAATGGAGTTGATTAAGCCCAGACGTCATGCAGTGGTGTCTTTGGTTCCTACGGGGATCGAAAATAAAGCTACAGCTTGTGGTAAGATTATTGTAGAAACATGGGGGGAACCCTATTGGCTTGACCAGCCATACAAGCCCTGTTTTTAGACCCCTGTTTCTACAATAATTTTACCTCTCGCTGTAAAAGGTGTAAACACATCTATTAGGCAATCGCAATACCTTTTCAAAATGGCCTTATATCTTTAATTACAGAAGTTACTCTCTATACCTACATATGTACATGTAGGTTGTATTTGCCGCAATACTCGCAAATTGGCGGTACCGGAATGTACGCTCTATTAAATTAAGCCAACCCCACTAGCATGTGGCAAGAAACTCAGAGAATTATTCAAACAGTGGCATTGACAGCGTTCAGCACAGCACAATTATTCTCACTACTGCACGGTGACTAGTGCCGGGCGTCTCAGAGTTTGGAAATCGGGACTGTCCAATACAAGTTCTAATTTTTCCGTTCTATAGATCTATCCTGAATTGTGTGAGGGCAATAATCGTTTTGACTTTTCCTGCTGTGGTTGTGTTGCAAGGCGATGTTGAAGTTGGTTTCCTATACAAAGTTTGGTTGCAGTGCAGTGTCTGGTCAATTTTGAAAACGTGCCTGTTCTTATTAAGGAATGACGGTAACTCAGGGTTTGCTGAATCAGTCTGCCGACATAACAGCGCTAGCCCCTTCTTTACCACCGGTAACCAAAGAGGAAATTTCCTTCCAACAACTTTATGACGAGAAATCTCTATCACCCGATAGGAAAGGAAGATAAGACAATAAGGCAATATGGATATTCCACCTTCCAAATCTTCAGATGAGCAGGACGAGCAGGCCGACGGCACCTGGGTGCATCCATTTGATGACAATATGGACACCGTCAGCTGGCCAGCTGATCTCCTATGGCCGTCAAACAACTATTCAAGCCCCTGGAATTCTACCGAACGCTCTTCAGCGCCTTTTGCTGCTGCAAATATGAGAACTTGGTAAGGGCAGGGAAATCGTGTTTTTAGGCGATTGCCTTCCTGCCACTCTATAGCTAGTTTTTAGCACATAGCTCTAGCCTACATCGACTGACGTTAAGAGCACTAGGGTTAGTCCATCATCGATTACAGTACCAGCTTTGCGCTGCTATTATCCCCCTTTACTCGCCCCAGTTCCCCCACAAGAAGTTCTTGAACAAACGTAATACCATTTGACCGAGGGATTTTGGGTTTTCTCTCTGTACTGAATTGTTATTTCCCTTTGCTGCGCCGATTTCTGATTATTTCCAGTTGGGCCGGAGTCGTACAGTCGCACGAACGGGATACCATTTCTGAATTGACAGAGGGCATGGCTACCCCTGGGCACTGCGATTTTCGCCTATATAATACTACAGGCTCTAATGAGCAGCCCGCGGATCCGGAACCACCTATGAAGGTCTCCGGAGGTGGCTTCTCTGAATACATCACGCAAAGCCACGGAAACGAACAGAATTTATTTTTCAATTCACAACTACAGGATCCAGTGAGGGGAACATATGTGATACAAAGCTCAGACGTCGAGATGACCTCACACAATATGCGTGTGGAAACTCACCAAAATTCATTGTCTCCTGAACAATACGGACACTTTGAAGAGCACCGTCTCCAGGTTCATTACCAGTCAACATCGTGGAGTAGAGAATCTCCCACCAGCTAATTCAGTGTTTATTTTATCAAGTCAATTTCTACTCGAGAAACCCGTTCTCTGGAGTCAACCTCGCCCGGGTTACCCAACCCCACCCGCCGACCGTTACGTTCGAGTTCGGCGAATATGCCGAATATGCCCCAGCTTCTCCATGGGGGGCCAGGTGATAGATCTATGGCGCCGCTGATAACATCCTACTATCCTAATTCACTTGTAGACTCACCAAACTCTTCAATTTGCGCGGTAAATTCCGCCTACAGCCACCAAATTGAACCGGGTAGTCGTGACGTGGATGAATACAGACAAGGCCCAACTAGTCCTGAAAGCCCCAGTCATGGTACCGCTGGATCGGTGTCGTTTCCGTCGTCTGGGGTATCCCCAAGTCACCTGCAGCGTGCAGCATCCACAGGCGGCTTACGTTTCAACCCAGTTCAATCATTTCGAGGGTATGATCAACAATACTGCAGCTGGGGGCCACCAAGGCCTCATGTTACTCGTTGGTCCCATACTGAGCCCTCATCACCTGCTGAAGATAACGCAACGACAATGAACCACGACAAAAACAGAAGGTCTTCTCTAAAAACCTGTGAGTTAGAAGAGGCAGGGCTTGATTTTCCCGGCTGCTATGTACTGGTTCCTACCACAGAAGATTCTACAGCATCCTATGAGGCTGCAACTATAGAAGGGCCCGAGCCGGGATTAATATCTACGAAAAAGAATTTCAGAAGGCCAATGGTGGAGTCCGAGAGACAAGCCATCAAGTTAAACAGAAAGTTTGGAGTTTGTCTTCGTTGTAAGATGTTCAAAGAAAGGGTATAACATTCCCAACAGAAAATTTCTTGAGGTGCTTCTTACAATTCCTAGTGTAGGGGAGGTTTTCCTTGTGAGCGCTGCCGGTCCTTGAGATTTTGGAAGAATATTTGTGTTACAGCGCAATTTACGGACAAGTCAATTTTTACTAGAGGTAATTAAATTCCTTGGTGTAAAGCTTCTTTGCTGACATTTAAGGACTATACAAATCGCGGGTATCTTTCATGTTGGAGAATGTTCGAGAATGGCTTCCAGCTGATTATCGCCATCAGGAAGTTATAGAGGTAGGTATTGGATACTCACATAGCCTTTCCATAACTCTGCAAAAGTTCGATCCTATAGATGCGTCGCTCCTGGAGCATATTCTATGGCGAGAACTCAGGAAAACCGACTTTGCTCGGATACCTTCCTCAGCATATGGGATCATTGCAATTGAAGACCTCTCATCACGGCTTGAGGCCTACTTTGACAATCATATCGGTGACCTTGTTCTGGAAGCCCAGCAAAATATAGGGACAACTCCCTACTCTGGAATTTACGCTCAGACTCTATTTGCGGCACATCAATACATAATCGGTAACCCGGAAAAAGTGAGTTTAACCTAATTATGGATAAGTTTCATATGATCATGTGCTGAGATATTATACAAGGGCTTACTTGTGCGGAAAGCCATGCGCATCTGGGCTGCCCAGATCGTATTCTTTAAGGGTGTTTGGAGGATTTGCGGAACGAATACTGTTGGCATGCCGAAGATCAGTGACCCAAAGTCAACACTCTACGGGATGACTCCCTTACCCCGCTTAGCGAATCAGCAGCTCGACGCTAAAGTAGAAAGCTGGATTGCGGATCTTGAGCGAGATGTACTTTCAGAGCTACAACACAGAATTTTCCGTCGTAACTCCGCCGATTGGTTTGGGATATATCTCACATTATTCATAACCTTTTCTAGCCTGGAAAGAGATACTTGGGGTCTTCGAACATGGGATTATGATGCCGATGACCTACTTCAGCGTGTAAACAGCATGGTGAGTGACCTGGTTGATTACATTGTTTTATATACTCTTCAATCACAAATCCGTGCTAAATCAAATTTCAGGGTTTGAGTAGACTAGATGAAGTGCGGAGAGCCTGGACATGGCCACTCCAGGAGACGCCGAGGGTGTTGATCGAGAAAAACCTCCATCTCGCAGAAACACTTACAGCTCATTTTCGATCCGTTACCAAAGGGTGGGTTCCTTTTACTCTTGATTGGCACAGTGACCCTATTATCGCGTTATCAGGAGGTGAACAGGTGGCGGTGGATTATATGAGATCTGTCTGTCAATGGACTAAAGATAGAGGTAAGAATATCCAGATACTCCAATGGTTTGTGGCTAAATTACTAACTGTGGTTATAGAACCGATATTACGCGCTAGGGCTTCTGCAGAATATAGCAAGGACTTTTTTGATAGTTTAAATTTCATGTATTGTTCCAGGCTCATGATTTCTGACCGCGAGGATTCTTAACACTTTGAGCCAGGATTGGATCAATTTGTATTTGCTGAATCTTTCTTATTTACTGGTCATCTGTTCCTTTTTGTGCTCAAAAGCCCATCTTGTATTGGGATTGTATAATCACTTAGGTTAACGGAAGCTCGAAGAATAAACGAAGAACTTTGAGTTAGTAGTATTTCTCTTTAAATATTGATATATTAGGAGAAAGAATTAATTTATCGTCTCGATTATCACAAGGGTATGGAAACGGCTTCAGTAGTATCCTTATATCAATTCTTGCCTTAGCCGAGATACATAGCCGTATAGGTCAAGTATATATGCTTATAAAGATATTTATTCTATTAGAACCATTGGAACCCGTCCTATAATTATTGGTTTTGAAGCAAATCGATCTCAGGTACAGTACCAAAAAAGAGGGTGGGATTACTACGGTATTCCCATTAATACGCTAGTAGTGCGGTAAGAATAAGGTGTTGGTACAGTATTCTTCTTACAATGCCGGTTTAATTCGGTAGTCTTCGCTAGGTTCCGTAGTCCTATGGTAGTGATTCCACCCCGTTTTTTCACACTGTAGTGGTACAGCCACTCATCAAAAGTGTGACATGTCCGACTCAAGTCAGGAATCAAAGTGCCCATTGAAATGTTCAAAACCTCAACACAGCAACAGTCAAGGGTGGTCAAAATCAATGGTAGACACTCATGGTATTTTTATTCTCTGTCACTCACTGGATACAATTATATAAATACATTTTAGTTCCTTAATTTGACCGTAAAATCCGGTAAGCCACATTACGCACTGACCAAACACTTTTGATGAATGACTGTGCATACGTACTGTCGCTTACCGTAAAATCTGAGATAGCAAATATACCAAAATATACGAAACAGCAAATAGGTTTATGTGGAGGAAGGCAGTACCTGTCCCGCAAGACAGCAGGGGTATAGGCCAACCAGAGGCAGTCTTTGAGCGCCAATATGCAAGTTTTGGTGTAAAATATCCCTGCTGCAGCGCAAGATATATTCCCAGATTTTACGGTATTAGAAACTGTGGATAGCCGCGTAGCACATGTACCTACATACGTGTAGTCTATCATAGTAGGATGAAAGTTGTCAAACTTGCGACCTGGACCGTGCACGACTTAGAGAAGGAATTATCTTGCTTTTTACGGAACAGAGCCAATCAAGAATTTCTAAGAATTACCACACTAGGCTAGTGAAGGCTGGAAAAGGGAGGTCGCAAGTTTGACAAGTTTCATCCTACCATGGGATAGTAGCTTAGTTACCCTAGCGCTCTGCACATATACCTGGTCTCTGTTGACCTAACAGCACACAATGCCTGATAGATATTGTGATCATACACATGACATAGAAGCCTTACAACTTCCGACCAACAACAGTGATAAGGAGACAAACATGTTTCCTGCAGCTGCCAAACTATGATCACTCACCTTCTAAATTATCATAAATTCACTTGCATCTTGTAGTTTAATTTCGTTGTTGAAAAATATGGATTATAATATATGGTCGTCGCATTATTATCACTTATAGTGGCCCCCAGCTACATGTAGAGATAGCTTAAATTCGTCGGTCTAGGACACATTCGGTAACCAGTAGATACATGTACTCACTTCACCAGAATACTCTCTGATCCGGCTTATCGAATACTACTCGTATTTTCGTGACGTTTCAAATCAGAGCGAACAGCGCTATTGCATACCATACTAAATTGTGGACTTGGCCCGTGTATATATTTGTATGGTATGCAGAAAAGACCTAGTACCTGCAGCATGTTTCAGATGGTTCAAGCCCCAACCCCGGTATTGAATTGTACAAGAGACAGTTAGTAAAGCCACGTACTACGCGGATGAGGGTAAGTCTGTAGACAGGTGGCGGTGGATCGTCGAATATTTGCAATTGCTTGTGTGGCACCGCCACCTGTCTAGAGTCACTACGATTTCCTTCTATAGCCGACTCGCCATAGAACAGGAATCTCTGGGGGTTGTTAATATGATTCTTGATTCTGGTCTGGGGTACTCTGTCACAGCCCTAACCCTAGTTTAATATGATTGGCTAGTTAATTAACCTCCACTTTTTATTATCGCCGATGCATGGCAATATAAATTACGTCTTGGAGTGCTTATGGTAATAAGTATTATTCTGCCCATTGCGAGTTCTTTGTCCAACAGCCATTAATTGGCAGCTATCGGACGAGGCCGAGGGTGTGGCCCTATGAGATTCCTAAGCCATGATTACAAAGACCTATGATGATGTTTTCGGCAGAAGCAGAAAGGGTAATGACTGGTCTCAAGTCATGGACCCTTGCAGGGCCCTTGCTTGAGTAAGACCCGTCGATTCGCACACCTGTTTGTGACATTCATGGGTAGGAGCCAGCCTAGCTAGCTTGTGTTGCCAAGAGACCAATTGCAACGTCAGGTTCTCTTAGTCTGGTAATTATATTCTACTAATATCGCTTTGAGCTAGAGACTACGGGACTAAGCAATAATTTTAAGCCGATATATTTCGATGGATCTCTGATCATCAACCCCAAAGTTGATACCTCACAACACCTAAATCCATGATTTTTCTATGGGATTGTAAAGAGTGATCATGATTAGCATTACGTTTCTCTAGTGGTTGGTGGTAGAGTGGGCCGACGAAGGGAATCTATTGAACCCCAACGTTAACGCCACTTAGATCGGTGACATGTTAATTATGGGCCCCGATCGGTTAAACATTGGTAGGTTCAGGTAATAGTGTCTGATCTGAGAAGCTATCTTTTCGAGCCTTGGCGGTAGAAGGTTATTTGGTGGCGTTTGAGTGGTCAACGCTTTAGGATTAAAAGCTTTCTTTGTCAATGATGCCCGGTAAATAGAACTGCGGCACTCATATAAAAGTGGCTTAAATTCCGTTGAACTTCCACAGCATAACATCAAAGGTAAATATCCTTGTATAACTACCGTATACCAAGAATATGTCAAAAGTTTCCTACGAAACTCAGGCTTACAGCCCAGCATGCTTCGACAATCTGAGATACCTCGAGGATGCTCAAAAAGAACTTGAAAGCAGAAACCTGACCCGTGAGGCCCTCATGCCTATCAGGTCAGTAGTATCCTAGTCATCTTTATTTCTTTTCTCTAACATTATAATTATATGCATTTAGGGAACTTTTTCACAAGCATAACGTTCAAAAGCAGCTTGGACTCACAATTCTTCACCGTCACTTCAATATGGCAGCCAATGAGAGGCTTGTCGAATATGGAAAAGTTACCACTCCATGGCTGCTCGAGACCAGTGATATTTTCGGCGGAAAGATTGTCCCGAGGGGTTGGGCGCTACACCAGGGAGAATTATATCCCACCGAGTTTGGCTTTAACCCAGTCGGAGACATGACCTATCCAGACATCTCATTTTCCTCCGAGTTTGTTGATGAATTCAAAGATCTTTTTACCAAACTCAAGCTCGATGATCTTTTCGGGTTGACGGTCCTTGATAATGGAAACCCCTTGGAGATGCCTGGTGTCGAAAGGACTATTGGAAGGGTCAGTCTCAATATCCCATTCCAGGAAGGGGAGTCAAACAACACTGTGGAGGCAGTTTGGACCTTTGGATGTCATCAAAGCCTGGATAATTCAACTGTCTGGCCAGCCCGTGTCTGTTGGGTTTGCAAAGAGTGCAAACAGAAGTAGAGCCGGAACGAGTAGCTATAGTAAGTGCGGACCCGTAGGTATGACACACATGCATGTTCCCACTTTTGAACGACAACTAACTCAATTCTCTATAAATTACTAGGCGAAACTTTCTTTTACTCTCTAATGGAGCTTATAAAGAGCTTTTGCTTCTTCTATCATTTCCTTTCTTGTAAACTTTAGCAAACAACTGTCTATCATCAACCGTGATCTCATCAACCAGGGGATATGTTGAGATATACAGCTTATTGTGTTCACATAATTAAAGAGATTTGGGCAGTGCATTTTGTTTCATAACAAATCACCACCACAAAACTGGTCATGGCACTTGTTCACCTTTCTTGTCAACTAAATCGGGTTGCCATCCGTGACTACACGTGACTACAAGTAATAATCTTTATAAGAGATTCTGGAGTGGTATCTCTCCCACTTTAGCTCTATCATCTTGATAGTTATCCCTCGTCATCACCAGGTGGTCAATTGAATTAGATAATCATGAAAGTGCATCTGAAAGGCTGAGTAGTTAGAGTTACCGTGAATGATGGTCCACTCGCCGCGATCGCCGTTTTTCTGGGCAGGGATATTCTGAGAGGGTAATCTACAAAGATCTCCTCAAATTTGTAAAAAGAAACTAGCCTGACGACCTCCCAGGGCACTCGGACACCCTCTCACTCGGACAGTCAATCGTGATTGGTTGAAAAGAGGTCCTGAAGTCACTTAAAACCTTGATCCTTTCTTTCTACGCTAACAGCCCGAGTGAGCGGGCCCGCGAGTACGTTGCAACCGCAACTTTTCAACTAAATTGTCCCTAACAATAAGATATTTCTATAGCCCGGTTTAACAATACATGGATAATTGGATTTCCACAGTGTGAAACTTTACAGATAGATCAAACCTTAAGCGTTCTCGGGCCGGCCGGTAGATAAGTTCACATATATATATCACACGTATATCCCACATATTTTAGTAAATATCAAGACGGTTGCATTGCCTCAATAGAGACGCAGTATCACGAAAGCAAAAGTTGCTTCTGCGGCTCCCATAAACACTGTAACGCAATAATTCGTCTCAGTGGACACTCACATTGACGTTGAAATTCTTTGATCTGGTTATTTGTCTTGAAAACGCCCCCTCATATATATACGCGCTGTAAGAAGCAACTAGATTCAACGACTATGCAACCGTCCGCTAAGACGAATTACTGCGGTAGACTGAACTACAGGCTCAAATACAAGGAAGTGCTACGCATACCGACTGTGATGTTTCGTTTATATGGCTATATAGCTATTCATAAACCGTCAAACACTGACCCTTTGAGGTTTATTTGGGGACATGAGTACTCCCCTCACAGAAAATCATGGAGATTTATGAAAGATCGGTTTAGATCCAGTATTAGCCACATCACATTTCTTTTTGCTTCCTTTACTTCTTTTGCCCCCACGAAGAAATCAAAATGAATCAATTAGTCATCAGCTTAACTATGCAGGGCATGCTGTAGCCCATAGAAATATTTCTTTGGTATGATGCATATCTAATAATCTCAACAAAAGGTGCTAGACGTATGTAGGAAAGATTTCAGCACTAGGCCTTATGATGACTGAGAACCCGAATTCAATACAAGAATACAGGCCAGAGAATCCTTGCAAGTATGGGTGCCTTGTGAGTCGATTTTATCTGATTTCAATTGGCTCGAACGATGGTTCATAGATATATACCGGATATAGAACGGTCACTTGTAAAACATTCTATGCGTATTGCGATTAACGATCGCACCCGGTTGAGCTGATTATAAGCAAGACTGGTTTTTGTTATATTAATCCCTAAATTATTGTCTGGGTTAGGGAAGTAATGGCCGACAAACGCTTCCTGAAGATCACAATTTGCTCTTGATAAAAAGATACTCATGATGCGAAGACTCCAGTACCAATTGCAGTAACATTAGCCGTCACATTTGTCGGCAGGAGGTTCGTTTTTGGATTATACACGCTTACCAGCAAAAGAGCCAGAAAATGCAAGTTGTGGAGACAAGGATAATTTGGATGAGGGATCGCCGCCACTTCATACAAATAATCCTTGCCCTGAGCAACTACATTTTCTGGTTCTTTTGCTGGTAAGCGTGTATATGGCGAACTTCAAATTTGACCCCCTTCGTATCCCAAAATAGATCGATCATGGAAATAATTGTTTTCATCCACTGGAATCAATTTCTTGGCGCCCAGGATTGTTATTGATAAGACAAAAACCATCCAGCTACAGCAAAGATAACCATAGCGGCCGGTAATCGGAAGATGCGGCTGGTTTCTGCCTCCACAAATCTAGTAAAGAGGTCATACGCCATGATGAAAAGTCGAAAATGTGGCGTGTTGTGTTGTCATGCCCCGTGAGAAAATTTGCCCCAATTAGCTCTGGTGACGCAGCACTTTTAGAGAGGCCCATCAGGTTTCTCTTCGGTGTGGATATACAAAGTAAGCTTTTATATAGGCTGACCGTGCTTACGGGATACCTCGATTCTTCATTAGAATAGTTCAGACCAATGAAGCACTTGTTAACCCCCGAGGTCTCGCCGTAAATCCATAGAACCTCCCAAACACCTTGGATAGATGATCTAGCGAGTACGAGTCCCGCCTAATTTACCGGAGTTATAAGATCTAGGAGGTGTTCTATCCGCTACATATGCTCTAGTAGATCCTACTCTACAGTCCATGACGTTTTCGGACTGGGCCGGGTCTGCATACCACTAAGACCTGATTATTAGAATATGTGCGCAGTATTTTCTCATATGCAGACAGAGTCCAATCCGGAAACCTTATTGTCATATTGTGCAAACCAGACTACGTGTCAAGAACCCGAAGACCGATTATCACAAATGCTAAAGCAAGGTTTCAGCCCGATGAAGGAATTCGTTGTTCGGGCGTTGACTTGCTCACCCTTCACATGGAACAGGTGACAACTATAGTAGTAATAAAGTGTAGAAATATTGAAAGAGCACTTCACTAAGTTCTCCGGGGCTTTGCAGGGGAAGAAAAAACACACCAAAGAAAAGGATATGTGGCGAGGAAAAACCCTTGCTCGATCAGAGCTGGAAAGAATTATTTGAACCTCGAATCTTGTTGGTCTGATATCTGGTCACAAAATTGCCAGCTCCCTGATATTTTCAAAAGCGGAGTAAGCTTGAGTGCCCTAATGCTTGAAACGTACGCACTACACGTCACGACGTATGCAGCTGAATGCAGGAGTGACGTTTCCAGTATCATCGCTCACCCTAAGTGGATATCGGTGCTATTTCAACGGTTGTAATGACATCATTAAATATTCTTTTCCAGACTTGAAATTTACGGTATCTTGATTGAGATCGTTATGGGTAGCTAAATATTATTAGTCTTCGACCGTTTGTCCCGTAAATTTCGGAGGATACGTCGTTTCCCTAGGTACGAGTTGCAAAATCACCGGTTAGTTGGTTAAACTTCCACTGTGGAGTTACACTGTAAAAAGTGACATACTGTGATACAATAACAGAAACTGTCCGAAGTCCCTATGAGTTTTGAAGGCTGGAACACGCCGCTGTGTCAAATCGCACTGATGATCTGTTTAAATGTGGAAATTTAAATTGTGGAAAGACAGGCCGATAGAGATGGTAATTTGCTATCGATATATCGGTAATCGTTTTGGAGGGAAAAATCATTTTAGATTGTTAGCCTATGGCTGACTAGTGGACTTGCGGATTTAGAATTTCCTATCATATTAAATATTCTGGTAGTAAAGTAACCTCTCTAGAATGATAGAAGATAGTTATATAGTAAGGACGGGATGTGACTTAGTAACTCTACCACCGGAGGCATACTATCGTAAAAATTCGACAATAACAAACGAGGCCTGCTGGAATACTGGACCCTGATTGGTCAAGATCATGGAAATTTACTCCCCCTGGCGGATTTTGTTGAGGCCTAACGTCCATTCGACAAATGTCTCAGTCCAAGCCCCCTTCTTTATTGCCGAGTAACGCCTCATACTGCGGTACTAGTAGAGAGTCCCAAATTATCGAATCTTCTTTGATATCTAGGCGTTTTGACCAACTCGTGCAGAAAAATCAGAGCTCTTGGAAGAGGTTTAAGGCTAAAGTAAATCAACATTCAAATTCCTAATATGGAAATCCGTTTATCTAGTCACTGTGACTAAAGCGGTTGTTACTTGAAAAGATAGAAATGGTATCGCTGCGAGTAAGACTTTCCAGAAAGTGTTACCGCTAGCGGTTCGGATATATGGGTAAAATAAGAAGTGATAGGATAGCCCACACTATCCCTTCTACTTACCATCAAGAAAAAGTTTCATAAAAACAAACAGTTTTCCTTTAGATGATTCTCTGAGTAGCGCTAAGCCATTTGTACTTTTTAGATGTTCTGCGCGAGCCCTAGTTGTTGAGTGATAAGCTTAAGAAGAGAGAAGTTGTGCTGAGGTAAGCACAACCTACTACCCACATAAAGGAGGCTAGCGTTGTGTGGTAATTAGTCAGCGCTGACTATTCATAAATGTTTTTGTCAGGAGACCTGCGTCGAATGATTTGATATGACGCAATGTAAGCTGTAATTTGAGGTTATTAGTAGTGAGATTAAGATGTTCGGAGACTCACCCTATAAGGGTTGGAAGAATATGGGAGGCTTATTGCGAAAAATAAAAATAAAAATAATTGGACGCTCACGTACGGTCCGGAGAAGACGTCCAGCCAACGAGCTTCTGCTCTTAGTAGATCATCTGTAGTAGACCTTGGCTGCGATTTGATGAAACGAAACATTAACGTTTATCAATATCTCTTTCGTATCTCTTTACCAATATCGATAGCCCCGAATTCTGCTATCTACGAAGCAGTCAAACCACATATTCGTGGAGGCAGGAAGGGGCAGATTAACAAGTGGCTATCAACGAAAAAGCCTCCGATGTGGTATTTCTTGAATACAGTATTCCTAGCTAGAGGTGGGTACTTCGTGTTTGACTCGAGATAGCGCTCGTATCGTTCAGCCGAGAAAAAGGTGTGGGGAAGCGGTAGAACTCAGAGGAGGGAGCTAGGGAGGGAGAGGGAGCTAGGGAGGGAGGGGAAACATCAGAAGGAGGCGAAAGAGTGCGCTTTATATATCAAAAACATTTCCCAGAAATCAAAACTTGGGTGCATGTGCATTGCCGGCGTTAGCTCACACCACAAGTTGGCTCGATTTACCTCAACCACCTGTTTTAGGGTTATTGGATTTTCTAATAGTTCTAGACTCGGCGATTTTTCGTACATTTAATATAGTGCTTGGATTTGATTTTTCCGTCGCATGTGCGTGGCAGTGTGAGTACGCGGCCTTGACAAGTATAATGCCCGGTACAGTAAATTTTGTGACGATAGCGACATCTCCCATTCGTGTGAATGGATTTCCGTAAAATGTAGAACAACCATTCATCTGGGTCATTTGTAAAGAATGACGTGGTCAGATCCATCAATAACCCTTAATTGAGCCCTCGAATCTCCCGATTCAGATTCGATGATGGTATCTAGGACAGTCGGGCCAATGTGGTCGTTATTTTTCTTAATGAACCATGTGACATTAGAATTATGAGGTTTCCTTTTCCAAATATGATGCGCGCACACTCTCTCACTAGGGTGGTAAGTTGAAGTGGTGGTGCTGAAGGTTTAAAATATAGGCTCCTAGTAATACAGTCGCAACCGGACACGCCATTCTAGGAACTCCGTACGGGATAGCCATGCCAGGGATACCAAAAATATACGGAATAGTAGATCAATATGTAGCTAGTGCGGGATAGGGCACCCAATTGAATTTTGGCGAAAATTCGGCTCCATGATCCAGTAAATAATATTTGCAGCTCATGGCGTACACAAATGTTTGTTTGCATATCAGATATCTGAGTCATAAGTGAGGAGTGAGGGGCGAATCAGGTTGGTTGAGGGACTGGCGGTGGCTAAGATTTGATTGTTTTGGGTCAGATGCGGTTGAAGAAAGGGTCCATCTGGCCTCAGGCTGAATTGGCATGCGTAAGTAACGGTCCTGTCTATAGCTAACTGGAGGCAACATGCGGCCACTGTAGCAGGAACGGTCTCTGCCACTGTAAAATCAGCTTCAACCGAAACTGATTATCACTGCGGTGTTTCTCGTAGGATGGCCAAAAGGGCTGGAAAACCAAGCGTGTGGATTGATTTGTGTGTCCTACGGGGGGGATCCGCCAGAGGTGGTAATGCTTACGTGTATGAGCCATTACCCGCAGTCGAACTCGAGCTCGCAGAGTAAGGCCAGTCTGCATACGCACAAACCACAGAACCAGTATGGTTTATTATACCGATTCCATATATAGGTCAATGCATTTTGCGAACTAGGCGAATAACCTGCATGTGAGGTGACTTTTTAATTTTCGAGAGCAACCATATCCGTGGTCTTTTGGACAGGACGATTAGATTATTAAGCCCCAAAGATACGCGCTATATGGAGAGGGCCGGGGTAGTGAATGACATCAATGCCTGACCTATTGATTTGATTTAAGGTTTCTCGATGCCGCTAAGGAGTGTTGCCTCCTTTAATTAAGATGCATTCTAGTCTAGTAAATTAATCATAGGGTGTAGCCTCGTAGATGGCCAATTAAGTACTAGTTTTGCCTGATGTGGGTATTACAGTGCTTGGCGGTCTCCACCCCTTCCCCCCAAAATTTCGAGGGCAAGGTGGACGGGACTGGGTAGTCTTAACACTACCCTCTGAACCAACTTCTAACAGCCTCGTGGAACAATTCGGAATTGGAGTTCTGGGTCATTGGGTATTTATCGATCGACCTATATATGATAGGGCGTAGTGTGCTTCGAATTCCTGGTTTGTGTTCCGTTTTAATTAGCTTCTGTACGTAGGAATGATGATATGAATAGCTAGTTTGAAGGAAAGTGGGGCATAGACGATATATAATGAAACTTCATTGGAGGGTTTGCCTCCTTTTCTGCATTTAGGGCACTCATTTCAGTCAACTTTGCATGAACAAATGGGCGTGAATCACCTTCATGAGATTTAAAAGTTTCAATGAAAGAATCAAACGCTTTGCAATTTTGTCGTATTGGCTACATGTATTTTATAAATAACGTTTACAGTCGACACCGCTTAGTATGTATAAAAACAAAATCTTTCGTGAGGTAATGGAAAGATATCCACAATACCTAATAAGCCCAATGCCCCTACTGTGAATGCGCATTGCTGCATACATATAGCTACATGTATACATGGAGTGAGCAAGGAATTCGAAGCTTCTTGCAAATGATATCAATTGGTACGAGATATGTAAGTACCATATGTGTATATGCGTATGCTTACCCTGTATGACCGCACATTCTAATAGTAGGGCACAAATTGCAAAGACCATAAATAATCAGAGCTAGGATGTGCGTCTTGCATAGGGATATAAGCTTATAATCTTAGTTTGCGTTGTTTCATATATTGTAGAAGGAAGAAAAAAGAAGATTACCGGCCGTGAATTAATATAGACAGCTCTCTATTTGGACATGTTAATACTGCTATATCTCATTAATTCGAATAGACGACCGGTCACCCAAGAGGTTGAAATTCCCATATTTGGTTATTTGCTTTGAATACACCCCTCATACCAGCTTGAAAATGTCTTGGGTGACCGGCGAATAAATGCGGTATGTATATGTGACGTTGGCGCAGCCGAGATAGGTCCTCAGCATCCCCGGCATTTATTTCGGGCTGCACATCGCATGCATCAAGATGTTAGCGGCTGAGAGCACAGCATAAAGCCTCAAAAGTTCCCTGTGTTATCGGCCGGTAGCTGGGGAAGCTTTGTATTGGATCTTTACAGCTTGCTCATACAACGGGTTATTGAACTAGAATATACAAATAATACATATCTCGTAACAATTCATAACAAGTACATGTAGTTGTTTGATACACGTTTTTGGAATTGGCTAGTAGGGCGCATGCGAGGGTATGGATAACGTATCTAATGAATATGGTGTATTCTATAAACCATCGAGACAATGCTGACACCCCTCCGCAAAATGCGAAGAGGTGGCTAGAACCAATGGGCTTTGTGATTTCTGTTGATTTCTTACCCAATTCTGCTGTGGCTTTCGGTCTCGCATGAGGGGTGTCAGCATCGACGGTTTATGGGATAGATATGTCAGGCCATGCCATGGGTACGTATACAACGGCAAGAGATTTCCAGAGCGTTCTGGCGCTATCTCTTGTGGTTTCTTTTTTTATTTTGAAAGAAATACCTAACATTCCAAGGCGCTATAGCTAGGGTACGTGCAATCAATGGGGGATGGTAGGCCTGGCGTTGAAGGCGTCTACTGAATGTGTTGCACAACATCAGAGAGGTGGATTTTAAACGTCCTATACTCGCACGTTCATTAAACGGTTGGAAGCCGTTGTAACTAAAAATTCCGGTTCTTTAATGAACGCGCAAGTATACCTATGCATGACGTCCTCATGCTCAGCCTATAGCTACTGGTAATGAATCCTTAGATTATTTCGTGCAATTGGATTATCATTAAACCTATGAAAGTTCTTTTTTCTGCTTACATTTTTATTCCCTCGGAGCTGCTGATACTCCAGTGGTCAAGGCGTTGCTATCGTGTGTTGTGATCCAGCTGCCGGTCTAGCATGATCATATGAGCCCATGTTAGGACGACTGGGCTCATAACTGTTGGAGACCGGGTAACTAGATTTACATCTATTCTTACAAATCAAAGTTCCTCTCGGCACTTGCCACTAGACATATTGCGTATCAACCAGTTTACTGAGGAGCGACCACTATGTCTGAATTACCTCCTCCCCCCGAATCTTTGGCAACACGAGAAACAAAAAAAAGGTTCCCAAAAGGCCCTGTGGTGCTAGGTAAAGACGGGAAACCGTGAGTTTGTCTCTAGGAGAAGAATTACCGGGAGTGTAGAGTACTAATAGAGATGGTGAGAGACTGAACATAGATGTCGCTCGTGTACTAGTTTCCGGGACTGGTCGAAGATGAATGCCAAAGGAAATTCCAGCAGTCCTGCTGTAGCAGATCTAGAGGTCTCGGCTGCTGCTACTGCTACCACAACATGTAAGGGCCTTCTAAGCTAGTTTCATGTACTGGAAAGAAGACCAATACAGGCAATTAATTGACATTCAATATAGTACCCTCTGACTGCCCTCCCGATGTAGAAACCCTCGGTCGTTCTACCTGGACCCTTCTACACACCATAGCAGCCACGTACCCTTCGAGCGCCACGCCAACCCAACAGTCAGAAATGAAGCAATTCATAACATTATTCTCACGGATTTATCCCTGCTGGGTATGTGCTGAGGACTTTCAGGACTATTTAAAGGAGCCGGGGAACAAACTCAAGGTTGTGGAAGAAGAAAAGGGAAGAGGACACCTGAGTGGCAGAAGTGAGTTTGGGTTATGGATGTGCAAGGCACATAATAACGTCAATGTAAAGCTTGGAAAAAGCGAGTTTGATTGCTCGAAGTGGGAGGAGCGGTGGAGGACTGGATGGAAGGATGGAAGGTGCGATTGAGGCGTGTCATGAGTTCATATCTGCAGTCGGAAAATCATACATAGATTCCCTCGAAGAAAGATGTTATATCCTGTAGATAATTTTAGAAATAAACGTATATATAGATATCCGGGGGCATAAGCACCTCAAATTGTATCCCTGATATCACTGAGTTTGAGATTGAATCATTTATTATCACCCGGTCACTAACCTTATAAATAATCTTGTTTTTTTTGTGGTTTAATTCATTAATTGCATGCAGACCGTAGTCTATGGCAATATCGCACAAGCCCCTGAACTACCTGTTCTCCTCCATCCCGCACAAAGTAACAACGTACAAATGTATATAAGAAGATAATGACAAACTAAACCCGTAATGACCCGTACCGTAAGTGACAAGTTTACTCCTCCTCTTCGTCATTCTTTAGTCCTCCCCACCAGACACCCTCTTTAATCCTCCTCGCCCTTTTCTCTGTCTCTCCCCCTCTTCCATGTCTCCATTTTGTGAACTTCTCCTAGTTTGCAAGCGATAATGTTGGTTGACTGATTGTATGATTATATGATTATTGAATAAGTATATAATTATAACCTGCATATGCAATGTACTACGGTAGGGGTAACTCGGGTAACCCTGTTGACAGCGAGAACTGTTGTAGCTAGCCACGGCTACTTTGAACAGACTTACCCCTACACCCGTAGTACTTTTATAGTCTTCTGATTGGCTCATTGAGAGAGGTTCTGTTTCACTTGAAACATGTTGTGTTGGATATTAACATAGGGTATTGTGCTGGGTGGTGATAGATTGTTTATATATACTCGAGGGCTGCGTAGCGGTCTAGATCTGAGAGCTTCGACTGACAGGCAAATATGAGAGAAATAAGCCGCAAGGCGGCTTGCCTGTATATTGGGCTGATATACATGTAGTGCCGGCCGAAGGCCGGAAACCACTTGTATATACGTATGTTTGTATAATTGGCCCACTGACTGATTGAGTAACTGGCTGACGTACTGACTGACTGATTGACTGATTCAGAACATGCACCCTTCCTGACCTGGCTATAGACACTTTACTATTACTGATTGGCAAGTTATCGATTTTTCCACTCATTGTGTATATTCAACCTTATTACAGTTGAGAAATAGTTACGCCAAGTTCTATATCAGTGTAGTACAAATCCTATAATTACCCCCAAACACTACCAAAATCCAAAGGTAGAACACATGGTTCATACCTAGAAAGCACGCAAGACACTTCAAGTCATCGGGAAAAATAGCTATTTTGATTTTTTTTCTAATATACAGCAAAAGATATTAGCCTCGTAGACATTGGGATAGCTCGCGAGCTGCAGGTCTGTATGCAGCCAGGATATCCCGGATCTATGCCTAGTCGCTTTTGGAGCAACAAACCTGGGTTTCCTCCACCCATTTGTTAGTTGTCGGCCTAGCCGTCACCCTCCTTGGCCGCCAGCAGTCACTGTACGTCGTGGGACTGATTTCGTTGTTGCTCCAAAAGTAACTGTAGTACATTACTTGTATTTTGCTTGTGCATACCATACTAAGTTATAGACTTAGCCCGTATATATATTTGTGTGGTATGTAGAAAAGACCTAGTACCTGCAGCATGTTTCAGGTGGTTCAAGCCCAAATCTCGGTATTGAATTGTACGAAAGACAGTTAGTAAAGCCACGTACTACGCGGGTGAGGGTAAGTCTGTAGACAGGTGGCGGTGCATCATCGAGTACTGATATTTCTGGCGAGTACGCCCATGGGCTTAAAGCAAAGTGGTGGTAGAAAATCGCTTGCCGATTGGCTCAAGTCACGGGAATATGCATACACCACCAGTTCCCCTTGACTTTCCTCCTACCACTTTGCTTTAAGCCCATGGGCGTACTCGCCAGAAATATCGGTAGTACATGCTGCATGCATACCAAGCCCTAGTCTCGTTCCCAGACTGTGCACAGTCTGGTGTAATAAGTTTCCAGAGATTCTCCGAAAAGTGTCCGAGTGACCCAGGAGGCTCTCGAGGAGTTAAGGGGTTTTGAGAAATTTTAAGACCCTGCAACACTGGATTTTGTACGGCAATTGAGCTCACAAAGATTTAAGGCCCACCGGTGCTTTTTAAAGTTCAGAGACTAACCAAGTCTATATATTCCAGCCCAAACAATGAATTAAGCAACGAAAAATGGAAAAGAAAAGGAAGAAAAAAGAAACCCATACTCTAACCCTCATGTTCCACCCCAAATCATGGGCTATCACTCGCACGCCGTGCACCCCAATCTGTTTTAGAACCCATCATCAACCCACCGTTTTGTCATTATCTCGATATTTTGCGCGAGAGAAACACAGTGTCCGCTATCTAACTGGAGGGACCTGAATCGGGTCCTATAGGCGCGTGAGCATCATCGCTTCTGTTTTTGTGCGCTTAGTTGCTATGTCAACCTGGGGTTGATATCTTTGCGTTGCTGCTGGATGGCAACTGGCTCTAGCCCCCCCTGGGCTCATGCCAGTGCCCACATTTCTGTCCGCGGGTCGGCGAGCTTGCTTCGGAGGTTTAGGAGATTAACTGCTTGCAGAGAGGCACACTCATGTCATGCTCAGAGTTCGAAGAGACTGGTGTATGGGTTGGGCTGGGTCCGTCTCCAGACGACATTGAAGGATAGCCCTACTGCGCTTATAATACTGGAGGGCGGGGGAGGGATAGAGCGTTCTGATCCGTAGGTGGCGGCCAAGATAGCTTTGATGAGCTAGGTTCTAAACACGCAGGGACTTGCCACCTGTGGGTATGAGCTCTGAGCATTTCGAGGTGCGCATGTCGGTTGGTTTGGAGAGAGCTGAGGCTTGACTTAGGGTTAGGTTTTTCTAGCTGGATAACGGGACAGTTGGGTTGGGGGCTCGTCGGGTAAATGCCCTAGTCCACTGGTGCGAGTGATACCAAGTGACGCGAGCCACTGCTTCTCCACACTTCGCTTCAAGCAACACAACAAGCACAGCATTATATTGAGTTACATCAGCACGTCAAACACAAAGATATATTACTAAATAAATCGGGGACATTAAATCATCATCAATAAACAAAAAGGTATATATCCATCTACAACTCCTTCCGATCCACAGCCTCCTCGCTAACATTCACACCACCGACTGCCTTCCCGTCCGCGGGCCTCTGCTTCTTCTCCATATCAACGGCCCACAGCGCCGCGCCAACGGTATTCGTGTAAGAGAAGAAGATCGAGGCGATAGGCACCAACTGAAACAGCATCGCCACGGTCCCGAATCTATCACACAGGCTTAGTCAATAACGCCATTACCACCACCGCAGAAAAAACAGGGAAAGAAAGCTCACCCGATGTACGCCGGCTTGTTCCTCTCCACAAACACCTCTTTCTGCTTTGCGCTATACCCCTTCAGCTGAAACAACCTCTCATGAAACCCCGGCCCGCTCTTCCTCGCCTGCACAAAGATAAATATCACCGTCCCCACCACGGGGATGAAGTTGAGCGGCAGCCACACAAGGTAGCTGATCAGGCCCTTGAGCGTGTACTTCTTGAACGGCCGCTTGATGGTCTTTCCGAGCCGCCCCATGGTGCTTCCGGAGGGATTGAGCTCGCGCCCGTTCTGCACGAGGCTTGTAAGCCCCTCCTGGAGAAGGACGGCGTCGAAGATGTCGGTGAGCGCTTCGTCGATGAGGTAGCTGCGCGCGAGAGCGGTGATGATGGCGGCGGATTCGGAGAGCACGAGGACGATGGTGGTGATCCAGGCGATGGGACCGTTGACAAATGTGAGGAGGAAGGATTGGGGAATGTAGCTGTGCTCTGTTAGCTGGCTGGTATCACCATCATCGTTGCGCAGAGTGGAAAGAGGCTTACGTGAAGAGGAACATGGATGTGATGACACCAGTGCTCAGAGCCAGGAGTGGTGCGATCCGGGAGGTTAGTGGTTTCCAGAGGGGGCGGTTGCGGGCAAAGTAGTATATCCCTTTGACCGGGTACAGGTAGGCTCCCGAGGCCGCAGCCTCTTTGCCGAGCGCGGTGACGCCGGCGATTTCGTCGCGGACGGTCTCGCGGACTGTGTCTTGTAGCGGCATTTTTGAATCTGCTTTTTTGGGAGGGGTTTTGCAGGAATGGGGGTATTGATATCGCTTTGTTGCGCTGAGGACTTTGAGACAGGAAATCGTGGGTTTTATATCGATCCTGCCTGGGCAGCTGGTGGATTTGGATATCGCGATGCTACGTCATTGAGCGGTCATTGGGTTAGGGTTTTACATGTGGTTGCAACGTTCCTGGCGATGGCTTGGCTTGAAAGCTTGGCTGGACGGGAGTCTTCCAAGGTTTATGAGACAAACAATTTGGTTGGATGCTTGGCGATGACTTAATGCTTCTCGTGGAATATGCTGGCGTCGGGATGGTGATATCCCAATGATACCTTTGAAGCAGAACTAGAACCTAGGAGCTATGTAGATACAAGAGCTGCAAGAACCCACTTGTAATTATATCAGAAGATGTGTGCGGTCGGGGTACAGAGGTTTTGTTAAGGGAGCACCGTACAAAATCAGAAACACCCAAATCATGACTTTAAGAATTAGAGTGCACACGCCCCAAGAAGGGACATAAAGTTCTAGAATTCTCTGAGCTCCAGCTTGAGATAATTTCCAACTGTCCCTGAAGAGTTGGAACTTGTTTGATGTGGTTGGGTGGTGGTGGTTGTTTGAATTCGGGTAGCCAAACAGGCTATAGCTACTTTGGCTGTATACATGTAAAAAGGGTATATTACCAAAACTTCTGTCCTAGTACTATGCGTGTGTACCTGCCAAGGAGTAAAGTTTCGGAGCTTGAGAGCCAAAAGGATGGTGCGCCGGATGAATAACTCGGTGTTGGGGAGTTCTGGGATTTTCGAGATATGTAGATGTAGAATCGAAAGACTGCAGTATGCATATATTCCTTTATCGATATTTGAGCCGCGTGGTGTAGCGAACGCCCCCTGACGAACGGCATCCAGTCCATGAGAACTGCGAGTGTGCAGGCCAAGATTTCTGTGATGAGAAGATCATACTGGCCCCTGAACCAATAGATACGGTCGTTACCGTGAATGATGGTCCACTCGGCGCGATGGTCCGGCCGCCGTTTTTCTCGGCAGGGATATTTTAAGAGGGTGATCTACGGTGGAAGTGTGGTTGACAGGACCCCAAAGATCAGCATTATAATATTAGATTAGATTGCCTGTGCAAGATTAAATTGGATCCCTACCGCCAAGACCACCGCAAAATTTGAAATAGCTGCTCGAGTGTAAAATCATTACTTGCCTCACTAAAAGATCATACTGGAGGATCGTTATCCCAAAATCCAAACATCCTGCCCCCCTCCTAAGCTGCCCCCCGAGCCAGCCAGCCCGAAGAGGCATTTCCAATTTTTGCAGTAATATAATATATAGTGTCAGTATTAAAAACAGTAGATCCAAGTCCCTGTGCTTGCGTTTTGCTTGGATGTCCCTCCAGGATACTTCCTAAAACGCTCAGTGCTGTACTACATGTTTATGGGCCGTTCTGGATCTAGGTTGTATCTATTACAAGTACCCGTAGTACGCTACGTACATGTATGTAACCATAGAGTTCCCCTGGCTATTTTAGTGACGAGATCGGATTAATGACGGAGTATATATAGGAGCCCTCGAGCTCTCATCAACCTTAAGTACTTCTAAGTAAATGGAGGATGGAATCGATTATAAGGTGTGTAAAAGTCAAAAGAGAGAGAAAAAACGAAAGAAAAAAGTCCTAATCGTTACCGCCTCTAGACATAGCTGATACCTGGGATCAAAACGACGAGTGATGGCTCATGGGTCATGATTATTCCGGCGGTGAATTGAGTGAATAAGTTTAAAGGATTACTGCTTGATATACACTATACAAGAAGAAGAAAGGCGGGAGGTCATTAATTCTCGTTGAGATCTCTTAGGGAAATTAAAGGGCGTAACAACGCAAGTATAAGTACAAGTACATGTACATATACCAGATTTACTGGTACCATCGGGATCAGTGCAGCCACCAGCACTTCTATCCGCAGATCAGTCATCCATCCCACCACAACACCAATGCATCACCAGAATCTCGATGAATGCACCTCGCGCATTGCGACGTCATATCGTGACAGCTCTGTACGTCCTCCAATGGCGAAGAAAAATGTGGCATTTATCACATGGAGTAACCAACCATGCGTGATTGTCTCCATTTGGCGAGTCGGGAGGTACCTGTAGGTACATACATAGATTCCAGCAATCATGTCAGCAAAACTAAGGTTGGTTTACTCTATCGTAACGTCGTGGTATTATTCTCATCTGAACTTTCAATCTCGCGGACTGCATCACTAGATATCGATATATCCTCAATGGCTTGGCCAATTAATTATCCTAGTTGGTCGATTTGTGGAGAAACTGTCCATCCTTGCCCTAGTTAGCGCCCGCGTGTTTTGACTTTAGGCAGGCGATTTCCTTAGAGTAGATCTAGAACTTAATCTAATTTCGCGTGAAATCAACTCAGCCATTGGGCAAATAGCTGAGGCCCGTCGGGAAGAGGCCCTCATCTGGAATGGCGCTGGGCCCAGTGTGGTATGACAGGATCCGAGGTCTGAGCAAAGGCAATCAAACAAACACGAGAGTACAAGGTCTTTCGTTCTTTACAAGACTGTCATTCTCAGGCATCGCACCTTTTCCCCTGGACTAATGGCTAATTGGATTCGTGGTTCAATGTTGGGCCTCGAGTAGTTACTATCATCATCCATAGGCGCTTAGCACCACATGTCTCAAAGGCCAAATACCTGCCGCCTAAAAAACATCTATAGAGTGGAAATATACAATATTCAGCATCTATAGTATGACGACACTCGAGGCATGACTGCCTGACCCACGGACGTATCGATAATTGATTGGTGAGCTCTAGCTGAGCCCACGCTACTCGGCCCTCATGTACCACCTACTCTAGAGCACGGATATGGAGAATTACGTATATCTTCAAGAGTTGAGAATTCTCCCCTGAGTATAAGAACCGAGGTATTGATCTCTTCTTTCTCTTATCACCAAGAGGTTTTGCAAGAGCTATTTCATTCAAAATGAGGTATCTGACCCCTTGGCTTTGCCTAGCAACACTCGTTCTGTGTGGTGACCACGATGACATCTCCAACCAGTTTGGGGCAGCGCGCCAGCTACGGACGTGGGATGAGGCTTATGCTCTCGCCAAAACATTTGTGGCGAAATTGAATACTCTCGAGAAGATATCGCTGTCGTCTGGGTCTGGAATCTCCTTTGGGCCTTGCAGTGGGAATACCCAGGATATTGATCGTTTAGGGTATGTATTATATACATCAGACCTGCAAGGGCTTTTAAGAACTGTTTCTAACAAGAATATTTGTGAAGATTTCGTGAGATGTGTTTCCAAGATGGGCCAGTTGGTGTTCGCGGCACTGACAAAGTGAGCGTTTTCCCCGCGGGAATCACTACCGGCAGCACCTGGGATAGTAAGTACATACATACTTGCAAGAATTAATTCTCTTTAATTAATTAAACTTACTATTTTTGTCCGTGTAACCTATGCTAACCTCTTTGCGTAGAAGAATTGATGTATCTTCGATCCCGGGCAATGGGGGTTGAAAATCGCCTCAAGGGTGTCAATGTTGCTCTAGCCCCTGTCGCCGGAGGGCTCGGAAGGTTTGAATCCGTCTAAATTTTATTTTTCCCAGGGAATAGACTTGTGCTAATAATCTAGGGCACCGGCTGCGGGTCGTAACTGGGAAGCATTTGGTTCGGATCCGTACCTGACTGGCGTGGCCAATGCGGAGAGTGTTAAGGGACTCCAAGATGAGGGTGTGATAGCTTGTGCAAAGCATTTCGTTGGAAATGAGCGTGAGTTTACTCGCCCGGTTCGCGACTTTGCAGTCGAAGAACTGGATATTAATTCGAGGTGCGCTTGATTAGAGGAGCGATATCGCCTCGTCATCGAGAACATACCCAATCTAGATAGAGAGATACTCGCAAGTTTGAGCAGTCAAATCGATGAGAGAACTCTCAGAGAGCTCTACGAATGGCCATTTGTGGATGCAGTTGAAGCTGGCGCTGGAAGTGTCATGTGTTCCTACCAGCGGGTATTATTCCCCTTTCTTGAATATACAAGTTCTAGTAGATTAAACTTTCAAACTAGGTTAACAATGAGTACTCTTGCGAATCTACGACCCTTATCCGTGACCACCTGAAGTCCAATGCCTCAGGTGGTCTAAATTTTAAGGGATTTGTAATGACAGATTGGTTCGCCTCTGCCATACCGTCTCTTGCAGCTCGGGCAGGGGTCGATGTAATTATGCCTGGAGATATTGGATTAACTGGGATTGTTGCAGCATTACTTCCGGCTTCTGATGGTGCAAGTACAAATGGTACAAGGCTGGACGAGATGGTAATAAGGTTGGTTGCTAGCTGGTATAAGATGCGACAAGAGACCGATTGGCCGGATGTGTCCTTCTCCACTTGGAGCTCAGATGATATTGGTTAGTACCTTCCTAAGTATTACCAAGAACTATTTAACGATTGAAACATGCATATAGGGGTGTTTCTAGACCGTGGCTATATCGGTCAAATCAACTTTCATGTGCAAGCTGCCCAGCCCGTCCATGCAACTCTTATACGCAGAATTGCAGCTGAAGGCACCACCCTCCTCAAGAATACCGGAGGTCTTCCACTGCCTAGCACAGCTCTCTCAATTGGTGTATTCGGAAACGACGCAGGCCCGATTCTAGAGTCCTCATGCGGGACCTTTGGGGCCTGCTCGGCCGGGACCTTAGCAGTCGGCTGGGGCAGTGGCACTGGTACATTTGAGTATCTTATTGATCCTTTGCAAGCAATAACGGCAAAGGCTGCGGAAGTAGGTGCAGTGGTCGAGAGTGTGCTGGATGACTATGCGTATACAGAGATCCAGGAGAAAGCTGTGGGAAAGGATGTTTGCTTTGCGTTTGTTAACTCCCGATCTGGCGAGGGAACCAACTCGGTTGAAGGGAACTATGGCGACCGTAATAATCTTACTGTAAGTGTTGTTTCCTTGTGAGGAGTGACCTCATGGTCATCGTGAACTAAACTATTTTCTAGGCCTGGAGAGATGGTGATACGCTAGTCAAAACAGTTGCTGCCTCATGCAGTAACACAGTGGTAGTGATTCATTCTGTTGGGCCCATCCTGGTTGAAGAATGGATTGAGAACCCGAACGTGACAGCTGTACTGCTTGCTCATCTCCCGGGTCAGGAAAGCGGGAACTCACTCGTTGATGTACTTTGGGGAGATGTTAATCCGAGTGGAAAACTACCATATACCATGGGCAAGACAGAGGATGACTACTGTTGCAAGGTTCAATATGACTGGGACGGGTTCCAACCAGAGCAAGAGTTCTCGGAGGGACTGTTTATAGATTATAAGTGGTTTGATAAGAACAATATTGAACCTAGGTTTGAGTTTGGTTATGGATTGTGTAAGTTGGCTTATGACTCTTTCCAAGCCAAGAGCGGGTTATGCTAACGGTTGTTGAAGCCTACACAAACTTTACTTATGACGCCGAGTCCCTAAGAATCACAGAGCCTTTCGGCGAGGTTGATTCAACAGATTTCATGGCACCCCTCTTCAACATTAGTGTCTCGATCACAAACAGCGGCTCGGTCGCTGGCAAGGAAGTGGCACAACTGTACCTGGGGTATCCATCGTCGACGAACTCACCAGTGCGGCAACTGAGAGGCTTTGTGAAATTATCGTTGCAGCCGGGAGAGACGAAGACTGCGGTGTTTGTGGTCACTAAGAGGGATGTCAGTTATTGGGATAGCGGTGAGTGGAAGGTTGCTAGGGGCGCCGAGTATTCAGTAGAAGTTAGCGCGAGTTCGAGGGATGTTAGGGCACATGGTACGGTGACGTTTTAGTCCGAGTAGGATGATGGGAGGTCACTCGGCCAACTTGTAAAAGATAAAAAAGACTATATATGAATTTTAATTGTTGAGGTTCTTGTGGCTTTGATGATTCCTTTTATTCAAGGCTACGGAATAACGTATGAAGATCCGCAAATTGACTCACGCGAACACCTGCCAACATCAACGTTTTCATAACCCTTGTCCGAAGTAATATCTATCCTTCTTATATATAACGCTCATGCAATTCTTTACCAATCTCACTCAATCCATGACGTCAAATCCCACTACCATGAAGAGTACAATAGGCAACAGGCTATAATAAAACCATCAGGGGAAACTCCCCATCTCCCTGGCCGGGCTCCACCCCGCCAATACCCCGAGCGCTCGCAACAATCCGCCTCCGTCGGAGCACAACCACGGAGGATTGAATGCCAAATCCTCTCCTGATGATGATCTGCGCACCCCCTCGGTTGACTTTAGGCACATTAGACATCCCCATCCCTTTCCCCGCGTATTACCAAGATACAGTTAATAGGCTAAACAGAGAAGCTTAATCCACGTTTTATGCACAACACTCGGTACGCTCCGGCCGCCCGCAATGGCGGCCGTCGGTACTCGATGCCACGAAAAGGCGAAAACCAATCGTCTATAAAAGCCCCCTACATACTTAGTCTCCAAACCACAAAGCTCCCTCGATCTCGAGATACATACCCAATTTGAGAGGAAGAAAACATGCGTTTCCAGGCCCTTCTTACGACACTGCTTGCGGCGCTGCAGCTGGTGAGCGCGGCGACGTATACGAACCCACTTAAGGACCCGAACGGCAGTGATCCGCATATTGTATACACGGGCGGATACTACTATCTTACGACGACGACATGGACCAATATCCAATTGACGAGGGCGACAACGCTGGGTGGGCTGAAGACGGCGACGCCGAATGTGGTTTGGACGGATACTACCACAGCGAGGTCAGGAAACTTTTGGGCTCCTGGTATGTGTTTTGTTTGTTTTCTGTGTTTGATGGCGGAGGTGGAGTGCTGCTAGTAAGGGTGGTGCTAATCGTGTGGTTTAGAGCTTCATTATATCGATTCTATGTTTGTACTCCTCGTTGCTGGTCAGTGAGTTGATGAGCGGAGTTGGATACTAACGTATGCCCCACAGCTGGTACCTCTACTACACCGCTGGAACCGCCGCTTGCTGCGACAACCAGCACCTCCACGTCCTCGTTGGTGGCTCAAGCCCTTGGGATACCTACAGCTACAAGGGACAGCTCAGCACCGTCTGGGGTATCGACAGCACCATCCTCCGCTTCCCCTCCCAGATGTATCTCGTCTGGTCACGCTTCTCCCCCAACGGCCTGCAGAGCCTGTACATCGCCACAATGTCAAACCCATGGACTATCGGAACACCATATCTTCTGTCGGAGCCAACACTCAGCTGGGAGACGGTCAACAATCCCGTAAACGAGGGACCTGCAGCCATGTACTGGGGTGGAAAGACATATATCGCATATGCGGCGAGTGATTGCTGGACTACAAGTTACCAGATTGGACTGTTGACGTACAACGGTTCTGGTGACCCATTGTTGGCTGCTTCGTGGACAAAGACCGGGCCGGTCTTCTCAAGCGCAAATGGAAACTTGGGGACGGCGCATAATGGGTAATTACTGCTCCTTTCCTTCGTTTTGGGGGATTGGGCTAATGACGTGTTAGCTTTTTTATGAGTCCCGATGCGACGGAGGTGTGGAATGTGTACCACGCAACTGCGGTCACTACTGGTGCGTGCGATGGTAGGAGGTACACCATGGCCCAGAAGGTGAACTGGAACTCGGACGGCACACCCAACTTTGGAGCTCCGCCACCGCTGACGTCGGTGCTTGCGGGTCCGTCTGGCGAATAGAGTGGTTTAGTGTTGATGAGTAGTTAAATATATATTGTTTATGAAAGAACCAATACAAACCTATATATACATTTATCGGTCGCGTGATATCTGGTGATTGTGGCGGTACGGGTAATAGGAATAAAGTTTTTCCGATGCACGCTATCCTTTAAATCGTCAACAAAATGCTGACCCACCAAAAAAAAGCAAATTTTGTGTGGCTTTACTAACAAATCTTCTTATCTTTCTTATCAAATAACCGATCTCCCACACAAATTCAACCCTATATTACTGCGGGTCAGCAATCGACGGGTTAAGGGATACCTCTTTTGGAACAGTTTCGGTATTCGCGGTGATGTGAGATCCTGAACATTAGATCATGGCTCTTGGATATATATTTATATCATTTTCAAAGTCGCTGCCCCCTTATCAAGTTCGAGAGGCTAGGGTTAGTGACTTGGTACTCTGACGGAGGCAGACTGGGAGTAGTCTTTTTGATGGTCCTCTATGTTAGTATACGTAGCTGCATGCGCATGTATGCGACTTGGATTGGAAGTGACCACTCGTAGCCTCTCCCGCTACAGAAAAGTGTTAGGTCAAGTAGATGTTTTGAGGGACCCAAAACCAGATGGCTCGATCGACTTGGTCTCGGTTCAAGTAGTGTTTGCCGGTATACGGTACTTGCTACTGTGTGTATTGTTAGCCTCTGACGTTGCCTAATAAGAATATAGAGTTACAGGGTGGGGAAAGAGGGATACTTGGCGCCAAGAATAAATAAAATTGTGCAACGGTGTGTGTAAAAAGGCTAATTGAGTGTAGCTCATGAGGTAGAATTAAGGTTCGTGAAGGTGGGGGGGAAATGTAAGTGCATGTGGCATAGAGGGATACGGAACATGAGAATACGCCACTTGTACCTTCCCTATATATCTTATCCCAACACCACTCAACTCGTGATTACATATATTGAAGAACGGCTATAGGTATCTAGTTACATGTAATTACGGTACCGGTATATACATGTACCTACCCAGCTTATCTTGGAAATAAGAGAACCTGCTGTGCCTACTGAATCCTAGAGATTTTCTCAAGTGCGCCTATCACTAAATGTACTATACATGTAGCTATACTCCGATGCGTATAGTACATGTTATTCTATTCAGTCGTTCTCTTCAAATTCACTACAGAACCAACACAAAATGATTGAATACCGGTGAGTATATTGTTTGATAACTAAATAATTCATTGTGGTACCTGCCCACATACATCATCCCATTCCTCCCAACACCCCTTTGATCTTTCCCTTCATTTTCCAAGCCGTTGACCCTCGCTGCAAAACTAGGAATCACAATTGTTCCTTTAGAGATTGCTCACCACAAACTCAGCAGCCTCACTCGCATCCAAGCTATATGTCAAATGTGGCGCCAAAATGATAGCCTGGCCTGAACAAATCAGGTCCCCCGTATTACAGAACGTCTTCACATGGTTGTTCAAGGTACCCGGGAATGCATCGCCGTTGTCTGGGTCTCCGAATAGCACAATCGAGGAAACCATGACTGCTTCAGCGGTGGAAAGGAGAGCGGCAGCCTTGTGGGTTACTTGTGCTCCTTGACTATTAAACTAGTTAGCTATGTTCTGAGCTCCATTCAGTGTAGCGTATCCACCTGTAACCGGAAAGAACAATCTTCGTGTTGGGGCATTTAGACTTGATGGTCGTGACATGCCCTGCCATAGTCTGTGCGCCCTCTGTGCTCCCGCCAGCAAGGAAGCCTACAACATCAGCAGGGTAGTCGACACCCTGGACTGCAACCTGGGAGCTCGACAAATCTGCGACGAGGGCGTTGAAGAATGGGGGACCCGCGACAGAGCCAACATTTCCTGCCTCGGTGGTACCTCGTGCGAAGATGACGGTCACTTCACTGCAGACACCATCAATAATGTCGTTGCGAGTTGTGCTGAGTGACTGGCGGGGTGCAATTGGGGAGGCGCCCACAAATGAGGTAAGAGCGAGGAGGAAGACGAGTGAGGAGACCATGATGAGAGCCTGTGAATGAGCTGTGAGAATGGGAGTTGGTGGGATGATGAATTTGTCAATGGAGTGGAATTGAGGTGCGCTTTATAGCACTCCTGACACTTGTGACATTCCTAATGCTTGAACTCTTAGGTCGGTTTTTTACTCTTTGCTTGGAATACTGACGGGCTTCTGATACATACCCACGGTGTTTCGGGTCGTGGCCCGTCGGGACTACCGAGGGAAATACAAACCAAGCCCGGATCTCCCTCCAGTCCCTCGGCCTTTGGGAGACGACAAAAAATAATATCGTGGAGGCTTTGAATAAATGATGCGCCAGGAGAGTGTTGACAGAATCTCTAAACCTACATGCAGCGTCAGTCGGCCTAATTCTATCTCACCCACATGATATCTACTATCTGCCTTTGCTCCAATATTTTTTCTCGGAACGCAGTGCTAATATTACTACTAAAAGAAGCTGAAAATCCTGTTGTGGAAGTTTCATATATATTGATCATTACCAGTGATCATGATGGTCAGGCGGTAACTTAAATCTAACGTTGCAGCACCCTAACGGGATCTACTACTTACATTGATTATATATGCCTCGGCTTCTTTTTTGCTGGTCTGTGCTACCCGAGTCTCCTTTATTCTTGCTGGTGTATTAAGGACCCCCATTGTAATTACTGCAAGGTAGCTTGGTAGCTATGGTAGTCACGTGCATTGTGGTATTGGCTGAACATGCTAGTAGCTTCCAAGCTGGTCGACCGAGAAGTGCTGACGATCTTTTGTCGGCCGAAAGAGATCTCGGAAAAGGTCAATGGAATGCTATGTCTCTTTATCACTACTAGTGTGAAGAATCATAAGGAACTTTGATGGACGTCCAGGGATTCAGGGATTCTATGTATACACGCTAGTACGTTAGAGAATCCCACCTCTAGTATCGAAGATAGTGCAGCGAACGTGCTAGCGGTACCCTTAAAATTAAACAAGACCACCTTCACACTAAAAACCGCTATCAAGGGTATTCCAGTCTGTCCAGCCCCCCTTCCAAATCCCCAAACCCCTCAAGCTCTGCCACCTCCCCTGCCAAGACCAATGCAGGGATCAACCCCACACTTTAGCTTTCCCCGCCGGGATCTGTTGATAACTTCGCCGGTGTAGCACAAAGGGCATACATACTAAAAAGGATCATATACCCCCCTCACCAGGACATGTAGCCTTGTACTTGATCAATAAGACCGACACCCCCACTTTTGTGTCCGGCCGAGGAACTCGGTGGCTTTTGCGGTTGTAGGGGTGTATGGGACGAACACATGGGGATATTTCGGTGTGTACATGTGAAGGGTGGCTAGTGGTAGCTGAGGTTGCGTTGTCTGTAGAGTGGTAGTCCAAGGTGAGGTCGGTCGGGGGCGTGCGTGGCTGGGGGCGGGGTAAAATTATTCGTCGAATAGTCTTGTGGGAGCCTAAGCCTAAAGCTGGTGAACTTTACAGTCTACATGTACATGTACTTACATATGTATGTAGTTTAATGCTCTCTTGCTATAAAATATGAGGATAATGTAAACAATGGTTATGTAGGAAGATCTGTTGTAAAGAAATCCTCGAGCTCCTTTCCTAAGATTAGGATAATATATGCAGTTGAGTTATGAATATTTGCCGAGGCTCCTTATTACGTACGGCCATTCCTAGCTCTAGGTATGTGTCTAGAGTCAATGATAGTTGGGTTGTATCTTTTACTAGCACTGCACTAGTTTGGTTGTAGTTGAGGAGAGTCCTTACTATCTTATCTTATCTTATCTTATCTTATCTTATCCTATCAGCTACAACTGATCCTGGCATTACGTTACAGCTAGTGTACGGGGCTGACGACGCTTTGTCTGTCGGAAAATGCTAATCTGGTGTGGTTCTACTAACAGATCTTATCGAATAACAGGTCACTCACATAAATTTAACTTCACAACTTGTAGATCAAGTAATTAAATAAGAAACGGCGCAGTTTTGCAATTCAGGCTCATCATACCCATGTTCTAAAATCACAGCAGTATAGTCTTGGGAAATCCTGTTATCACCTGCGATTGTATGTAGATGTAATCGCGGGATAACTAATGCAATACCTTCCCCTCTTACTATTGATTCCAGGTCGAATTATACTATTTTACATCGTAATCTTAAAGTAACAGGCTTAGGCCTCCTCTGCGTCTATGGCGGCCCCGGTACCGGTGCTGGTAGATTTCTCTTATTATGCTCATCTACTAGCCGCTGTTGTCTCTGCACCCAGCGGGCGTCTCTGGGCGGATTATTTGGGTGTGCTGCATCGTCAACAGCCCGTGCAGCGTCTCGGATAACTCTAGCTGCATCCGCCGCTACCCTCAGCGCGGCCTCTGCTGCCGAACCAGCCATCTTCTCAAATATTAGCACGATATATTGAAGCTAACAAAACGTGCAAAGCCATATACGTACCCATCCATAGATTACAATTCTCGTGAGTAAAAAGTCTTCTCTCACCAGTGATGCTCGTAATAGCACAAGTATCCCGGCCATGTCTGGTGGGGCGTATGAAAACGTATTTTCATGAGGTATCGGTAAGGACCCATCACATATGACATGAGAATATGGGGCAAGAGTAGCTGCGTGCGCAACAAGAACATTACCAAGAGCTATTGCGGGGATGTTGATAATATCGGTTCTAAAAATATGAACTGCCGCTGGTATTATTACATCAGGCCTTACACTGCGCTGCCCAAAGCGAAAACGTATGGTACCGCCAAATGTATCCGTGGGAGCGATGTGCTAGAGAAGTGTTAGTAGACTATTAGGACAAAAGTAGGACAGAGCGGACAAACTCTTGTACAGAAAATCGGTCTTCTAAAGGCCATTTCAAATGGGGCCCCGTGGACAACTGTCTGAAGAAATACACCCCATAATTCCTGAGTGTTGAGAGGAGTCCAGACGAAGACGCCTGGAACAAGACTTGTGTTGTAACAGAGTTGGGGATTTTCAAACTCCAATCGGCGGCTTCTAGTGACGCAGAATCGCTTAAACTTCTCCAATTGAGTGAAATGGGTAGTCAAGTAAACATTAATGGTCTCTAGTGCGGCAATATGAAGAGTGGTTATCCCACTAAATGAGTTCACCTCCTCGTGGAGTACTATGGTGTTAAGCGCCCTGATAGTAAGAGTAATATTTACCAGTAATCGTTGAGCAGGATCGATGATCCGAATTCCATTTACTATTGGCTCGTGGATCCCCCAGTAGGTTTGCGGCTGCTCGTATACACCGCCCAGCATTTGCCTGTAATCTAACGTAAACTCAAATTGAGGACCTATAAATTGGGATATATAGGCTTGAATTCCCGACTCGACACCTCCCAAAGTGTTCAGCATATCCCGTGGGATGGGATGATCCACGCCACCATGGGTAAAAGTGAAGTCAACTGCGTTCATACAATAGGTCGGCCATTTCGATACTTCAATCATACTTGTAGCGTTATGATCCGCATTCCAAGTGGCGTCTAGGTTCCTACAGAATATCACAAAGTCTGCCTCGGAATCTAGAGGTGCAATGCCCGTCGGTGTCATATACTCCAACTCATCTGTTTCGCCCATCTGGGGAACCACATTCTGTTCTCCCCCTGACTCGGTCAAGTCATGGGAAGGCTCCTTAAGATATCTAACAAGACTCCGAAAACCCTCCAATAGGATACGTGTTGGAAGAATACTAGTACGAAAGTTCAGATCTCTGCCTCCAGCCCCGTTTGTATGTTTGATTAAAACTTTAATTTTCATGCGCCCCTGGGGCATTTGCTGTTCCTTTGAGAGATTTTCTGTTCTTACTATGGTTTGATGAGTATTTATATACCAGTCGAGAGCTTGGGAACAAGGTGCTACTGGGAGCGAGCGTTCAAGAGCCTTCGGACCAACGCTTACGTAGGATAACACAGTTTGTGGTAGTGCAGATTGCCTAAATCTTTTTCTGTTACGGCACTGGCCGGTTGGATCGAAAGCTCCATCAGTATCATACTCAGAATCTGAGTGCTCATATAGTTTCCGTTTATTTCGTTCAACATTCCGGGTTCGTCGCACTTTGCGTGGCAAAATGCCAGACGTGAGTGGTAAGGTTTCGTCAAATGAATCGTATGTATCGTCGTAGGCCGCATAATAGGCATAGCCAACCTCCTGCGCTTCTCGCCTTAGATTGCGTGCCAGGGCTTCAGCTTGTGTTGCTACTGTGAATATCCTTGCGTCTTCCCAGAATCCTCTATTTTCAGCGATAACAGGGATTTGGTAGTGATCTGTAGGGGCATCTTGGTGCGCTTCTCTGGGTACCACTATTCCACCCTTAGTGTCACACAGCTTTCTGGCTCTTATCCTGTTCCTTTGTAAAAAGTTTCCAGTACTTGTGGTCTGTGTTCCTGTTCCTGTTGTTTCCCTAGAAATCCAGGCCCAAAGACCCTCGTTGACACACAATGGATACGGCTTCCGGTGTGGAAGTGGCCCCAAAACGTTAGTTTGGTTTGGGTTTTGCATACTGTATCCACAAGCCTTCAAATTGTTGTCCTCAGGTGTCATTGTTGGAATATGGTTACTCATCACAAATGCACCTTTACAACCAAGCCGTGGTCCCATTGAATTTCTTCCCACAAGAAGTCTTGGCAAGGCACTTGCAAGAGCTTGAGTTTCCAAAGCTTTTTTCCGCAAAGCGCCGGCCTCCAATGCAGCCATATACTCTGGCGTCCCTTCCGCGAACGTGATAGTTGCCAATATATCCACCCCTATGATAAGTTGTCAGTATATATAAAAAACCTGATATAGGGCGTATATGGAAGGAATGCTCCCTACTGGCTTGTGCAATATTAGCCGCAGAGACCTTCCCAAGCTCTGACTCCTCCCATGCAGCAGCATCGGCCAGATCTTGCGTTTTTGTACTACGATTATCGAAAGGTAGTTAGAATATATTACTTGCGTTCTCTCACTCCTGTATCAACTGAAGGGATAATTCACCTGTGGAGTATAACCTTATGGTTTTCTGGTACAGGAATAACCCTAAACCCGCAATTACAAGTTTCCCTTGAATCCACCTGACGTACGCAAGCTGGTAACTGAAAAACCTCGGCACCGGCTTCAGGATTGTTCCGTACTCTAACCTCAGTGTTTGTGTAGCAAATAAGAATTGCGCCGGCATTCTCTAGATGCCACAGGGCTCGCTGAAAATCTTCCGGATGCCTGGCTAACTGTTGTCCTATAGAGTCCAGGGAGTCTTCGTTGCTCAGAGGAGGTAGCTCCCTCTACTCGAGATATTAACAACATGAAGTGAATGATGACCGGGAAATGCTTATTTTTACTTACATGAATATTGAGAGTTCTGTGTATAGTTCTCCGTGCCACAGCTACGTTAAATGGTGGGAGGTTAAGATCGCCTTTCTCAGCGCCTATAGTACCCTCCGCAAGGCTCCTAATGAAATTTCTCATGTAATTTATTACAAAAATTCCACAATCGGCACCGCTTCTACTCTGGCGCTTGGTAATTATGTGGGTTACGGCGCGTAAGGATTGTATATGATAAGCCCTGAATTGGGGTGTAGTTTGACGCTGAATAGTCTCCCATGCCAATACATCTGGTTTATCTATGTGAGATTTTAAAGCCCTCATTTGTATAAGGGTCGCTATCTGTTCTGGTGGAAGATCTCTGAGTATCTTGTTGATGTTATGAATGAATCGGGCCGTGACGGGCCCACTTGTGCCTCCAGGAGAGACGGATTCATGTTGATAGACATGCGCCGTATACGAGTCGATGATAATGCACCACCAGTGGCGATTATAATTAATCGGTAAAAATGGGATTACTGGCTCCAGGGCTGGCAGGTGTTCCGTTTTTTGCCCAGGCACGACTCGCGGTAGCAAGTTTGCGGGGAAACGCCCAAAGTAAATATCAGTTCGCGGTCTACCACTAAGGTAGTAGTGTATATATGTAAAGACTCGTCGAAACATTCTTTGATATGCTGGGTACCCATAGGCGGGACCCTGAAGCGGGCGCACACCACGGATCATGGGATTCACCTGCTCTGACCACCATGTGTTGACAACTAATTCTGGAGGATCTGCCGCATTCTTGTTTAGTGGAGCAAGAAGCAAATTCAGAGCAGCCATTCCTGCCAAGCTAAGTACAAGGTCATGATTTATCCTAGGCCCTGGGACATAGACTCCGCCCTCATCTGCTACTGATATTCGTATAAAGATAGGCAGTGTGGGAATTGGAGTAGGGTAAGGTAAGCTGCGTTCCTGGTAATCTCCCAAGAAAAACACCCAGTAACGTTGTGAAAACAACTGCAACCAGTTATTAGACGTGAAGAGCTCGGTGTATCTTACAAAATCCCTATTCTCCCGTCTTCCATCTGTAAGAACCTGTTGGTGATGGAAGAGAGCCACAGTAGCTGGGAGGTCTTGCGCTAAACATTCTTCATTTAAATCAGTGCATACTTCCGAAATGAAGGCTCCGTCGAGCATTTGCTCTTCCGTAGACCTCCCGGTAAAGGCTTCGGGGACCCTCTGTGGGTCTTGCGTTCCTGCTGTCTGAAATTCAGCCTCGAGATGATTGGCCGGGTATCCCCTTTGATCTCCGACATGGTCTGGTAGGTTCCACGCCCCGAAACGCATAATCCTTGCTTGTCGCGCGTCGGGAGTGAGATTTTCAGGGGCATGGAAGTCATTGAAAATTGGTGCTGATCTTGAGAATTGGTTATCCGTATTGTCATCTTCGGAAAACCTCTGGTTCATCCTTGACATTACCACAGAACCCGCCCATGGTGTAGGGCCCCAGTGATTGTTGGCCATCTTGATGTCTTCCTCTGGCCCGCTTTTACTCTAAGGGTAATTCGCAGTTGGCTTGTAGGAATTCTCTGTTCACTAGGTGATAGGATGGAGTTGCACCTGGCTACAGTACTTAAGAAACGATTCATTACGGGCGAGATTTGGGACTTCTTTGTTAGCTTGACTCCGCTATCTCTTTGTTTCAACCCATCTCACTCGGAGCCACGACCCATCCTTTGCCAATTAAGGTTAGCCTGATGCTATAACCATATACAATGAATTCAACTCCGCAAGAAAGTCTTGTAGGAGCATCCCAAGGGGCCAATCATGTATCTTTTGTAATGGCAGGTAGGACGTATACTATATGTAGGCGGTAATTGTTGCTTAGATGCATATGGTAAGGGACCGAGTCCATTGAAATGCTGCCAAACCTAACTGAAGCTGAATTGCGAGATTTCCAATGTGTAAATTGCATGATACTCAAAATCATGAATCAATTCCTCGGGGAGGATTTCAGAACGGTAGCAATTCTTCCCGGATTTAACGACTAGTTGGGCGAGGCTCCCTGCAGTGCCTTTGTTCAACAAGATCTAGATCAGAGGGAACGCGTGCCAAGCATCGAGTGATGCAACATGCAACGTAGCACAAGCCTGATATCCTGCGCCAAGGATTCACATTACTACATGATCAATCAACATAACAGTGAATTCAACAAAATGACTCCTTTATCTAGAGTATGTACTGCTTTCGCCACCCGGTGTGGTGCGTACACGTAAGTACTAGTCGGTTATCTACATATGATGTTAAAGCCATATCAACCCGCTGTGCGTATGGTACTGCATCGATCTGCGAAACTCATTAGTGAGAATGAATAACCACAGTACCGACGTCAGACACAGCCTAGATCTAGGACGACTCCCCGAGATATGGGCATTGCACCATAAATCCCCACGTCTTTCCAAGAATATCCCAGCTACCCCACATTATATCTCGTGGATTTTTCCGTTGAACAGAGTTCAGGCTAATATGGAGAGATATCTGTAGCCCCAGGAAGTTTACCCCAGGTTAAAAACCCCTTCCCCCAGGATCTCCCTCCCGAATCCCCCGCGTTTTTTTGAACATCATGGCACGTACTTGTCATGATAGGCTCATTCTGAATTGCCTGATATCCACACTGTCAAATCCGGGTTGACATCGCAATTTCGCTTCTTTAGCCTGGTAATAGAGGTAAAATTTCGGCGATTTAATTGCATTATAATATAGACCTTTTTATCTCATCGTAAGAAGCAAATATATACCCCATTACTTATACAGGGTCCAGTCTTTTGGCTTAAATAGCAAAGTCTGGGAGTTATCTTTCTCTCCAACCTCAATTCCTCCGAGGGCTTTTCCTAAAGGCGTGCTCTCACTTGTGCTTCTGCGTTGCTGAAGAGGCAGAAGAAGATGTTGCGAAAAGATCAATTCCTCCGGGTGCTGCCATTTTTGGCTATCCTGACAATTTTTCTGAATCCGTTTTTTGTCAATGCACTTGGACAGAAGAGAACAGTTTCCTTTGAAAAGATTGATGGTGGAATAGGCCTAGTCGCCCAAGGACAAACTGCCGCTTTGCTCCTGGATGGGAACGGTATTTCTTGCCATCTATTATACTGATATACACTATCTATTAGTGTTATACTAATATTCTTAACCGCATTTACAGATTGGCCTGGAGTAGTCCGCGCTGCCAAAGATCTCGCCGAAGATTTCAATCGAGTAACCGGGCACAGTCTAACACTGACCCTCGGTAATACAACTACCGCCTTCTCTACCAAGTCCAAAACCGCCATAATAGTCGGCACCATCGGCAAATCCACGCTTATCAACACGCTTATTACAGCCGGCAAGCTCGATGTGTCCAACACCACCGGGAAATGGGAGTCCTTCCAGACGCAGGTTGTTCAAAACCCGCTCCCGGGCTACACCTCGGCGCTCGTGATCTCGGGAAGCGACAAGCGCGGCTCCATCTACGGAATCTACGACCTGTCCGAGCAGATTGGTGTGTCGCCGTGGTACTTCTGGGCGGATGTGCCGGCCATCAGGCATTCGAGTGTGTATGCGCTCGATGTGCTGCGCGTGCAGGGCCCGCCATCGGTAAAGTACCGCGGTATTTTCTTGAACGATGAGCAGCCGGCGTTGACGAACTGGGTCAATGAGAACTTCCCTCCCGGGAAGTATGGACCTGGATATAACCATGAGTTTTATAGCCTTGTATTTGAGCTGCTGCTTCGTCTTAGGGCAAACTTTCTGTGGCCCACTATGTGGGACGGTATGTTTGGCGTTGATGATGCTGAGAACCAGGCGACAGCCGATATGTATGGAATTGTGATGTCGACGTCCCATACGGAGCCCCTGATGAGGAGTACCAAGGAGTGGAATACTCTTGGTAACGGCACATGGAGCTATGCAACCAACGAGGAGAACATCAAAGAGTTCTGGAGAGAAGGTGTAGAGCGAGGCAAAGCCTTTGAAAACTACTGGACAGTGGGGATGAGAGGCAATGGTGATAATGTCCTAAGCGAAGATGTCGTGACGGAGTTGTTGGAGAAGGTAGTGGCAGATCAAAGAGAGATCCTCAGTGATGTTCTAGGTGTAGATGTTGAAACGGTACCCCAGGTGTGGTGCTTGTACAAAGATGTAGGTTTCTTCTTGGCGTCTCTGCATCGATGAGATCTCTAATATTATATTACCTACAGATCCAATCTTATTACGAAGAAGGGATGAGGGTTCCGGATGATGTTACTCTTCTGTGGGCTGATGACAACTGGGGAAATCTTCGAAGGGCCCCAGTCAGCAATGAGACTGACAGAGTTGGTGGTGCGGGTGTCTACTACCACTTTGACTGTAAGATTCTACTACTCCAACCCAGTAGCTATCACAAATAATTCTAACCTGTCTGAACAATAGATGTTGGCGACCCAAGAGATTACAAATGGATCAACACGATGCAGCTCCAAAAGGTCTGGGAGCAGATGAACATCGCATATCAAAAGAATGCTCGCCAAATCTGGGTAGTAAACGTTGGAGACCTCAAGCCACTCGTAAGAAGCCCGTAAACCATACTTTTAGAACATTTTCTGACTCTAAGTTCAGGAACTCCCAATCGACTACTTTATGAGCCTTGCCTATGACTTTGACACCTGGGGCCCTGTCGACAAAGTTTACAGCTGGGAGCAAGCCTGGGCATCGCGCGAATTTGGCTCCGAGCTCGGCCCCGAGATTGCTTCAATCATTGACACTTATGGTAAATTTGCCGGGCGGCGCAAGTTCGAGCTGGTGGACCCCGCAACTTACAACATCATCAACTACCGCGAAGCCGAGACAATTCTTACAGCATGGAAAGATCTCTCTGGGAGAGCTGAAGCGGTCTATAACAAGCTGTCTCACGATACGAAGCCGGCATTCTTCCAGCTTGTGTCCTATCCAGTGAAGGCGGCGTATATCGTCCATGATATACATATCTCGTCGGCGAAGAACAACCTCTATGCAAACCAGAGGAGAAATAGTGCCAATACTCTGGCAAACTATGTCTTGGAGAGGTTCAAGGATGACCACAAGCTCACAGAGCAGTATCACAAACTTCTCGACGGTAAATGGAATCACATGGCATCACAAACCCATCTTGGATATCAGTACTGGTATGTGTCATCTCTCATGAAACTCACAAAAAAAAACACAACCATCTAAGCAGTACTAACAATCTCTCCAGGCAGCAACCCATGCGCAACACCCTCCCGCCCCTCGCCTGGACGCAACTCCTCGAGAACTCACTTGCTGGCTCGCTGGGTGTCAGCATTGAGTCCAGCAACGGGTCCATCCCCGGTGACGACCGCTACAATACCGTGTCCTATGGCAACAACACTCTCGTCCTACCTGTCCTCGACCCCTTCAGCAGCACTCAAACCCGCTGGATCGAGGTTTTCAGCAAGGGCACCGACTCATTCAACTTCACCATCACGCCCCACAACCCCTGGGTCAAAGTGAGCCCCTCCTCCGGTTACATCAACTCGCAATCCAAAGACATAACAGACGTCCGCGTCGAGGTCTCTGTGGACTGGGCCGCCGCCCCAGAAGGCTACAACATCGCCTTCATCGACATTGTCTCCTCAGCCTCATACGGCAATTTCGGCGCCCCCTCCGTCAACCTCCCCATCAACAAGACCTCAATCCCACCATCCTTCACCAAAGGTTTCGTCGAATCCAACAAATACATCTCCATCGAAGCCGAGCACACCTCGCGCAACACCTCCACCTCCGATGCAGCCTACCAAACAATCCCCCAGCTCGGCCGCACCCTCTCCGGCGTGACCCTCACTCCCATCCTCGCCCCAACCCAAACACCACCAGACTCCCCCCGCCTCGAGTACGACCTCTACGTCTTTACCACCCCGGCCTATAACGCAAACATCACGCTCTACCTCGGCGCCGCGCTCAACATGGACCCGCACCGCCCGCTCAAGTACGCCATCGCGCTCGACGACGCGACCCCGCAGGTTGTGCGCTTTGTCCCCGACGCAAAGCCTCTGGACATGCCGGCGGGCTGGGAGAGGGCCGTGTCGGACGCGGTGTGGATGTCTGTCACCAACCATACGGTTGCGAGCGCGGGAAAGCATACGCTGAAGATCTGGGCGGTGGAGCCCGGTGTGGTGTTCCAGAAGGTGGTGGTGGACTTGGGCGGCGTGAAGCCGTCGTATTTGGGGCCGCCAGAGTCGGTGAGGGTTTAGATGTATATGTATGTGGTGTGGGACGTGTAATGTGTGGGATATGGTGGGGATGTGTATGTACATGATGTAGTTAATATTTATATCCAATTTATGAATATAGTTGATTAAAACCGATCCTTTAAACTAACCCATCCCAGCTATATTGACAACAGCAAACCCCCTCTAGCCTTCCTAGAAGTAACATATACCCACTACGCCCATCTCACCAGACCAAGAGCTCGGAAAAGACCCAGCGTGTTGTGTTGAAGTACACAGCTCCAGCAAATTGCGCAAGGGAGGGGTCAATGACCAAGAATGCAACATTATGACTTCCCCGCAACCCCTAACCCTGTGTCGCCAAGAGTCAAATATATAGAATAACCTACATGTAATTAACATTGAGATTAATTAATTGGTGCCTGTCACGATTGCCTTTAAAGTTGTGTCTGCATTGTTTTCTTTGAGCATGATATTATGCGATCGGCAGTTCCTTTTTCTTTATCCAAGGATTGAGCTCCATTGATTGGGATAATCGAATCCCTTTATGTCCCACATCTCGCAAACAATGACACAATGAAAATAAAGACAACAACAACCAACGTTCCTTTGTCCGCAACAACACGCGGCAAAACTACATCTACATCTATACTACACTACACTATCAGGTCCATGGCTACAACTATCCCACTCGAGTGCGAGTCACAGAGTCAAGGCTGTACATTGTTCGTTCGACCCACGTTTAGTTCAATCAATCAATCAATCACCACTAGGCACTCGGGCAGCACAGAGAGGCAGAATCACAACATATCACTCGCATTGACCTTAGTTTTTTATTTTTCGTCCCCAACCGCGCACCCCCCACACATATCCAGAATCATGACACATAAAGCAACTACACCGCCACATCTAGATTGTGGGCCATCCGCCGCTCCAGCCGATGACGTTCCATCCGAACCTCTTCTGGCCGTCGCCGTAGCCGATGGTTGTGTCGACTAATACAGTGTTAGTACAAGCACCACCAACTGGGGATTAAAGACACGGAGATGGTGGGGAGTTACCGTAGTGGTAGTAGAGAATTGCACCTCCCGCCTTGGAGTCGGCAAAGACACCCTGTCCACCGGGCCCATACACGCTATCGTGCGAAGTGAGAACGGGGGTCCCGCCACTCGCAGTGCAGGAGACACCGTCGCGGTCGACCTATATCACAGAGTGTTAGCAGTCAGCACCGGAGGGATAGGGGGGCAGGAGAAGACGTACGTAGCCGCTGTTGATGGATGTCGAGACACAGACGTTGATGCGGTACTCGTTGCCCTGGGTGGGGCGGCTGGAGTCGTATCCGCAGCAAGTACCGGACGAGAAGAAGAGGTAGTAGTATGGCGAGCGGTAGTAGATGTTTGATCCCTCGACGGCATGAGAACCACTGGCGTTGTATGCGATCCGGACAGAGGTCCCCGAGGTGGTGAGCGGTGGGTTGGCCATGGGTACCTGGTAGATGTCGCCCCAGAAGCTGCCGAAGCTCATGTAGTATGAACCGGAGGCTGAGAGGACAAGGTTTCCATCAATGGCGTTGTATGCGCTGCCGGCATAGCTGCGGATACCGGTGCTGCCGCGGTCGGTCCATGAGCCTACATCCATAGTTGTCGAGGTGGCAACTCCAATTGCGGATTCCTGGGAGCCAAAGGTCGAGACGGAGTAGTAGAGGTAGTAGGTATCGTCGACCTTTGAAATATCAGGAGCCCACAGGTCCGTGTTGCCCGCAAGGTCAATGGAGGAACCACTTGGGAGTGCACTTCCCTGAATGGTCCATGGGCCAGAGATGTCGGATGCGGTAGCGATCTGGATTTTGTTTCCGGTCGAGAAGCGGAAGTATGTGCCGTCCGAGGTACGGCGGATCACAGCAGGATCGTGGACATTACAAGAGCCAGTGCACGCGCCAGGGTTGGCGACCGCGAGCACGGTGCTGAGGAGGGAGCTGAGGAGGGCGAAGAGGAACAACATTGCAGTAGATGGTGCTTGAAGTTCTGGCTGAGTTCCAGCAGAGGTGGGGGAGGGGGGAGATGGAGTCGTTTTAATGTTGTGGGATTGAGTGGTGATGATCAGAATATCATGATTCTCGCATGGGGAATTTTTTTAGTGTTTTCCCGAATGTGTGTACCCAATAATCCCACGTCAGGGGTCTTGAGCTGTAATTTGAGGGGCAATCTTCGGACGAGCTAAGGCCGAGACGTTTTTTTTATATATTTCATTATCCCCTTCAATAACTTGGCGGTGCTGCCATGTTGAGGTTGAACTGGTGCAGAAAGGCTTGTTGAACCATGGCGAGCACCGCCCTTGAGCTGACTAAATCCCATGAGACTGCTGCAATATGCAACTCCATTATTACTGCGGTATATAGCTCTAGGAGGTCAGTTGAATACAATAACTTTCACACATGGCTAGAGAGAACCATTATTTGCCGTCCCCCCCTTTGTTGCGTTGCTCTCGGCCCCAGCGCCAGCACCGGCGCGCTCCTGGCCTTAGCTCTGGCTGATGACATTAGCACCGTTGATATTTTGATACGATGTTGACATATATCTAGTGCTGAAGGATCCATCCCTAGCTACATAGCTCGACTTCAGCCGGAATACGAAACACTGCCATCTAGGCATGCACCCCACAGAATTAACCTTCATTATAACCCCCCTGCATCCCCCGTGTAAGTATGCTTAAGGCCAAAAAAAACGAATAAAGCCACGCCCTGAAATGACCCAGAAACATGTAGGCAGGTACTCCGCAATTTCGTCGTCTCTCCCAGGGTCGAACGCTAGCTAGGGCCCCACCTTTCTTTTTTTACCGGATTCCGAACGGCTAAAACTGGCTAATATGCTAGCCCAGTCATCCGATATTTGCCCTAGGTAGCTAGCACTCCAAGCAACCCCCCCCCCCCCTGTATTTTAATGAGGAACATTTTGATCTCGCATTACAATACCGAGGCGCCGGAGAATTCGAGCCCACGTTCCGGAGATCGCGTGCGGAGGTGCGGCGAGGCTTTCCGTGTTCGGGCTTCTACGCGATCTCCGAGTTTGGCTCGCTGATGGATAGCCTTTTTAGCCGGCTGGGCTGAGCTGGGCTGGGCTGGGCTGGGCTGGGCTGGGCGAGAACGTTGGTCTGGAGGTTTACAGCGTTCGGGCGGATAAGCTTGTTCATGGATTGTCACTCGAGGTGCGGTTGTGTGTGGTGATCATTAATTCGCCACGTTATGTCACGTCGGAGCTATGTATATCTATGCGCATAAAAGTACCGTTATATATAACCTATATGCATGTGAATGCTTACTTAAACATGCATCAATGCATCGCTTCATATCTGCCGAATTAATTAACCCAGCTTGGTGTTCGTGCGGTAACGTGATAGCCACTGGATATTATCCATATCCATATCAGGGCTCGTCCAGAGAACGCCCTAAGACGGCACTTATATATATATACCAGGGGGTCAAAAACTCTGTTTACAGAGTATAAAACTTCATTTCCTCTCCCAGAGGGGGGGGTTTCCACAGGAAGTAAGTATAGTAGATGCCTTTCAGTTCTATGTATAAAAGGGTAGAAAGAGTTTGCAACGCCTTTAGCATTTTGTTTGCACCATAACCTGAGCCAACCCCAGCTCGGTTTGAAGAATCCGTTTACCTCTCCCCCCGCCCAAGCAGCATGTTCTCCCATGCAATCAATGATCCACCAATCGCCCCAATAAACAGGAAGTCGACATAGCAAGCCATCTAATGAGAATCACCTCTATCCACGAGTTTATCTGCGATAACCCAGATGGCAACGACAACCCCCCCTCCCCCCCCCACCAGGCGTAAAAAAGGGATGCGGAATCCAGCTGCGCCATGACACCCTCTGTGGTGGAGAGAAGCTAGGAAACTACATATACATGTACTCCAGTAGAGCCCGACATATCCCCCGACACATAAAGGACAGCAACCAGCTACATGTAGTTGCTGGGGCGGGCGGGCACCACTAGCTATATGTAGCTTGATCAGTTGAGGCTATGGAAGGGAAGGGGGGGGGTGGGTGGGGGGTGGGCACGGTACCAAGTCCCAAGGTCCAGAGCGAGACGATACCCAAGTATGTACATGTAAGTACATGTATACCTTATATACATATATGTACCAGAAAGTGTTAGTTAGAGATCCCCCACCGCCCGTATTCCAGCCAACACAAGTACAAGTATGTACGCCAGCGACGCTGTAGTACATGCGTAAGAAGAATACGGCGTCGATATCATAGTAATATTCTACTATGCTGGTTTTTAGAACCAGTACCTATCCTTGATCACCCACTACCGCAGCCCCCGGCCACCCCCCCACGGTAACAACTACAACTACCCTCATTACATATCACATGTAATTCCGATACCGGCCGTCCGTACCATGTATCTTTCTTGCGTATCACAATGTACATGTAGTTGTGACCTGAACCCGATCCTCTACAACAAGCAACGTCGTCTCCCCAGGCTGTAACTAAATACAAACTACATACATGTACATACATACATGTAGTAGATATTTGTACCTACAGACATATCCGTGGGAAAAGCCATCATACACTACACTATATGTACATTACATATACCTAGCCATGCACGATGTGACTCCCCCTAATACTCTCTACTCTACTCGCATACCGCAATTCAGGACCAACAACCCACACGTCACACACAATTGCAAGGTATACAATCACTTCCCCAACATCTAGCATCAGGATATGGATGGCCAGACTACAAAAATGTATCCTGAAAGCTGAACTTAGAGTGAGCGACTCAAAGCCCCCCGTTCTGAGGGGAAAAAAAATGAATCGTATTTGGCAGCCACGAAAACGGGTGTTAATTCCCAATATATATAATCCGCGATCCGCTTCTCCAGATTCCGCCTACCCTACTCACGAGAGGGTTATTCATTTACACAACTCTAGCTAGCTCGAGGTCGGCTCCCAAACGAGCCTTAGTAAATTTCACCCTGTAGCTGGCACTAGTGAATCTATGCATCTTCATTCCTATTCTCTACACTCCAGCCAACCTAGCCAGGCTGGCTAGTTTGCCTTTCATCGAGGTCCACTACACTAACATCTACTCTAATCACAGCACCCATTCCTCAGCACCCCATTCTTCCCCACCACTGCCGCAGCGCCAGACTGCTTATGTGCAACCGCATCCTTCAGGCCCGCCTTGAGCAGCACACTCTTGTTGGACGCTTGTCTGTACATGTTGCAAGGGGATTAGCAAAGTGGTCATAAGTGAAGCATGATGGGAAACTTACGTGGATGGCGGGACATCCAGTGCTGGATTCCGCTCAAAAAAGTTGACGGGCTTGAATGAGACTTTGATGGTTTCGCAGGGCATGACCTGTTATGCATATTAGCAACAAACCAAGATTAGATCCGGGAAATGAATGCTTACAGGAAAGTCTTCAGTCCTGGGGATATGGTTGATCCCTGTCCACTTGTCAGTGATAATTCTTGAAACCACTCCGCCACTCCCTTGAACCACCCCAAGACAGCGCCCAACGTCTTTATCAAAACCAACTACAGCCATGAAAATGATAAAACCTACCAAACTGAACCCACACCACCAAATCCTCATCCACCACCCCCTCCCCCCTGCCCGCCCACGTCCTCACCCCCTCCCCACCCCTCGACTGATTCGTCCACTTCCCCGCCGCCCACAGCTCCCCCTCGCGATACCGCGTCACATACACGGCCTTATCCGCAAACTCCGCCCTCCGATAATGCCAGCTCTCCCCATCCGCCAGCATCTTCTGGAACGGCGGCACCGCGATCTTATACCCCACCGCCTTCCCGTTGACGCGGTTCCTCACGCCCGCATTCTGGATCTTAAACACCCTGTTCCTGTCCACGTCCGTGTCAAGCCCCGACGAGGTCTCCACCACTGTTTCCCTCGTGACGTAGCCCACGCCATGGGGGTTCGTCTTGGGGTCTCGCGGCAGCGCGTGGGCCTCTTCGTAGACGAGCCTGTTCTTGTGGCCGTCGATGGCGGGGTCGAGGCGGAGGGAGAAGAGGTGCTGATGATGCGCTGCCAGCACACCCGGGTGGACGACCGTGCCCCAGGGCACCTCAACGCCCTCGTCGATGGGCGCGGTGCTGAGGATCCCCGTGGCACGCACCTCGTAGCTCATCTCGCCGGCTTGGTTGAAGATGAAGGCGAGGATGTATTCGTAGTTTGAGACAGTGATGATGGACTGGATGACCAGCTCGCGGTTGCGGATGATGACGGCACGACCAGTGCGGTAGTTTGTGTGCTTGAAGCCAATGCCGGCGTCTTGTTCGTGCACGCAGATGACGTTGGGCATGGCTTGCGGGTTTCCAGCATCGTCGCAAAGTGTTGCGGAGAAGTAGTGGATGGAGCCTAGACAGTCGCATCCGAGACTTAGGTTGTTGGCCATGACCCCGGCGCCCTATGTTTTTTTATGTACTTTAGTTTTTTGATGCCGAGTGAGATATCATGACTGGGCAGGGACCAAAGGAAAAAAGGTTCTTACCACGTCTCCTAGATCAAACGCCGCCTTCTTATGGTAGGGAGGCCGCGGGTCCCCGTAGGGGATGTTCATATCACTCAGTGACACCCTCCAAAACAAGCTTCTCCCATCATACGTCACATTATACAGCACCATCCCCTCCCTATGGTTAAACCCGATCCGAAAGCTCCACTTCTGCCATTCCACAACACCGCCTCCTAGCTGCTCATCCAGGATCTGGAACGAAGCGCCTTCTGGCTGAACCACCTGCAGCGGCTTCAGGTCTGTCCGGAGCGATGGCTGGCATTCGGGGGTGTACTCGGAGGGAGGCGGGATCTTGTATGGCCTTGGTAGAGTGGGTGTGAAGTCGGCTCCGGTGGGGAGATTGTCGATCCGGGTGACCTTGCTGGTCTGGACGTCAAAAACGGGGCATATTGAGAGCGGGAAGGCGTAGTGGTTTGAGTCGGGGTTCTTGCTGTGTGGGTCCTGGATGTAGAGGAAGCACTGGAATTGACGGCGGAGGTCCTCAACGCCGTCGGAACCTAGACAGATCGATAAAAGTAAGCTTACCAAAGACCAATCCAAAGGCCCTATTCAAAGCATCTATAGCTCGACAAGAGCTCGAGGGGGGGGATAAGATGTACCAAACGTCCACGGATCCGAAATCACCACTGTCCCTTCCGGCAGCTCCAACTTTGCCAACTCCGCCTTGACTCCCTCATCCTGCAACACCACCTCCTCCACCTTCACAATCTCCTGTCCATCCGCGTGGGCATGATACCCTTCTTTCACTCTAAAATTACTCTCCAGCACCGCCACCAATCCCCCTTCCCCCCTCTCCTCCTCCTCGAGCAGTATATACGCCTCAAACAGCTTGTTTGTGTTGCGGAGGTAATACGAGATATAACCCCGCCGCGGGGGCCTCTCGCCGCCTCTCTCCATCCATGAGATTAGCGAGGCTTTGGTGGGCTCGCTGAGGGTAATGATCTTGAACTGCAGGTCCGCCGTGGGCGGATATGCGGCCTTGAGGGCGGTGGCACATGATCGAATCTCGTCTGGGGTGAGGGGCGTGAGAGGATGGAGAGAAGGAAAAGAGACAGCGGGTGCCATTGTAGATGGAGTGGACAAGCTGTGGACTAGCAAGTTAGCTGGACAGAACTCAAGAAAGCCTTGAAACCGGTAGAGCAATCGAGGGGGGTATAAAGATGCAGTGGGGATAGGGATATAAACCACAGCAGTGCAAGCAAGGTTTGGGGTGAAGATATGGATGTCGAGGAAGGCACGGAGGAGGAGTGGAAATACTCTAGATGAGAATGGGCCAATCACAGCTCGAGCAAGCAAGCAAGAAAGAGGGACAAGCACATGTATGTATGTATGAATGTATGTATGTATATCGCAGATGAGCTCGATTGAGAGCAAGACATAATAATAACTGGACAGCACAAAGCCAAGCAATGGGACAAGAAAAAAAAAGTGCCAGCAAACTCACCGAGTAGGCGCAAGGATTTTCGGCAGAGAGAGAAAAGAAAGAAAGGCCAGAAGACGAGAGGGAGTTGCCATGATCCGCGCTAGTTCTGCTTCTTCTTCTTCTCAATGGACGGATGGATGGATGGATGGATGGATGGATGGATGAGCAAGGCTACGTAGATGTATGTACATGTAGGTACATGTAGCTAAGGGTACTCTACACACATGTACGTACAAGCCAGCTAACGGGCAGCCTAGAGTAGTGGAAGAAGCTTCAGCGTTCAATTCGTTGCCTGCAGGAACAGCTGGGAGGTGGGGAGGGAGGGCAGGTGGGCTGTGTAACTAACGAGATCGAGAGACAAGAAAGAAAGAAAAAACAATTTAGATATGAAAAAAAAAACAGTAGTGAAAAACTCTCCAAAAGCCCAGACCAAGTCGATCTACAAAAGAATACTGCAGCTGGCAGTGCCAACGTTCGTTGGATGCAGATCAGTGCTACCGGCGGCGGTGCAGTGGCAAACGAATTACCGAGGTTTCGTTTCGTTTTATGTCTAACCGGGATATAATCTACTCTGAGGGTTACCGGGTTTGGAAGCTTGAGACAGCGGCCAATGGGAGGAGGATCTTGAGGCAGTGGCCAGGATGCGTCTCGGGCGCTCAGGTAGAGTAGATATCGAGGCCTTTTTATATCTGTCATAGGTATGAGTACTCTGCTAGATCACCACCCAGACCTACATGTATGTACCTACATGTACCTACCTACAAAGTAATAATCAATGCACGACAGTGTAGATTAGGTAGGGTACATGTACCTACATACATCCATCCATCTCGATAGAGTAGAGAACATCATTGCCCTCTCATATATGTCCGAGTTTGTAGCTCGTATGCGAAACATACATGTAGTGTACCTTCCCCTCCCCGTTCGTACTCCTCTCCGGCGCCTCTGTTCTAATGTACTACCTATGCGGTACATACAATACCAACACCCCCGTCACGGAGTACTCAGTAGGATGTATCATCAAGTATGTCCGTACACATGTAGCTGTACCTGCATACCCCGCACATTACAGGCTAGGTGTTGTCGACCTGAATCGTGTGGACTTTCCGGATACGGGGTGGGGTGCGGGGGCGGGGCGGGGCGGGGCGAAAGGTGAGAAGAACGGGATTGAGCGAGACTTGTACTCCGACTATCCAAAGTGATGTTCTCAGAGAGAGATGAAGAGGCTGCTGGCGGTATCATACATGTATTTTGCTTGTCGAGTGACGTTGTATCCGTTGTATGTATCGATATCGATATCGATATCCTTAGCGGCCAGTCCGAATCACAATCCGTGACTGAGCACGAAACCCGATAAGGTAGCCGTGCTCTGTTGAACGCAGTTTACCTACAGGCTACAGCACTACCCAGATCTGACACTGGCTTAGTCATATACATGCACCTACATGAGCATACTGGCATCTACCCTGTGTGACGGTATGTACCTTCATCTTCATCTTCATGTATGTAGGTGCATCAATTTCGTAAGGCATGAATGGATACGAGGGGAAATCAATATATGTAGAACCCAACTCCGTGAGATCTCCTTTGCGAAAACCCGAGCACGCAAGACATGTCTGTAATCCTGTCCGCACATCCACAATCCCAGGCACGCTTATCGATAAGGCCAGCAGTCAGTCCCCCCACCCAGGCCCTTGTCATGCAAAAAAGAAACTTCTCCACCCTTTCCCCAGATCTGGAGATAGTCTGTCTGCCACTCCTCCCTCACTCTGCAACCTCGATCCGAGTCAACCTCAACCAAACCTCTACGCTGTGCACGGTGACGGTGACTTCTTGAAGCCTCCAATGTCCTCACCAACTGAGAGTCGTAGGACCGTCCCTGAGCAGTTTACCGGCTATGCCGCGTTTTCTGGTAATTCTCACCCTTCTTGACCCCCCCCCCCCCTCCCCCCTTTGGAGCTTCCCTGCTAACAGCCGTCTCACGTACCAGCCGAGACCTGGTCGGATCTCAAACTACACAAATTCACCCCCAAGCCGTTCGGAGACTATGACATCGATATCAAAGTCCGCTACTGCGGCGTCTGTGGCAGCGACCTGTACGTTTCATAGACCCTCCCCCTAGCCCTCCCCCGCTAACAAACACATCGCCGTAGCCATGTCCTCCGCTCCGGCTGGTCACCATCGATATATCCCTGCGTCGCCGGCCACGAGATCACGGGCAAAGTAATCCGCGTCGGATCGCTCGTCACCTCGCCCTCACTCCAGCCAGGCAGTATTGTCGGTGTCGGCTCACAGGCCTGGTCGTGTGGCGGCTGCGATGCGTGTGCGGGTGAAGATATTGGCACGAAGCCGGGCGACGGTAAAGACTGGGGCGCGGCGGGGGAGCATGGCCATGGCGGCGAGAAGGGCTTGAGAGGGGGGAAGGAGAACTACTGCAAGGAGGTTGTGGAGACGTATAATTGGAGGTATAAAGATGGGAGCGCGGCATTTGGTGGATATGCGGATTATGTTCGGATCCATGAGAAGTAATACGAACCCCCCCCCCCCCCTCCCCCCCAGTCCGGATCCACCGGCTTTCGAACTTTCGGACTGACTGGTGTGGTGGTGGTGGTGGTGGGGATAGCTTTGTGTACCCGATTCCCGAGGGCATTCCCGAAGAAATAGTAGCGCCCATGTTCTGTGGCGGCGTGACAATGTATTCGCCCCTCAAGCGCGCCCACGTCGGCCCCGGTTCCAAAGTCGGGATTGTCGGCATCGGCGGCCTCGGCCACTTTGGCATCCTGTTTGCAAAGGCCCTCGGCGCCACCGTCACCGCCATTTCCCACTCGCCCCGCAAAGCCGCCGATGCGAGCGCCCTCGGCGCCTCCCAATTCCTCTCGACCGCCACGCCGGGGTGGAACGCTCCGCACCTGCGCACACTCGATCTCATCATCAGCACAAACTTCTCGACGGACATGCCGCTGGGCGAGTATCTCTCGCTGCTGAAGGTGGGGGGTACTCTGGTGATTTGTGGTATCCCGGAGGGCGATTTGCCGCGGTTGTCGTGGGCGGATATTGCGGCGGCGAATTTGGCGATACGGGGGAGTAATGTGGGGTCGAAGAAAGAGGTGGCGGAGATGCTGGAGTTGGTGAAGGAGAAGGGGATCAAGAGTTGGGTGGAGGTTGTGCCGATGAAGAATGTGGAGGATGTAGTCAAGAGGCTGGATAGAGGGGAGTGTAGGTACAGGTATGTGCTGAAGGCGGATTTTGACGAGGAGGAGTAGACTAGCTGTGTACTAGGGATGTATAGAATGCATGCTTGCAATTAGGGATACGGCATTCCTAGGCTATTTATTATTAACCCGACAAACTTCGAACAGACAATCACTTGCATCTGCTGAGCCAGAAACTGTTTGTCTGATTCGTTCGTTAGTTTGCCGAGACGTAATTAATCGTCTACCGAGATAGAAACATGTGAGTACAGATACCGTGAAACATATATCCGATCGAGGCAGCAACTCCATTACCACGGTTCCTGGATCCCAGGGGTTGCGGTCTCTCTAGACCGGGACGGACGAGAAATCGCAGAAAGGCGCACCACAATCATAATAAATCACTCGGCCCTACTGGCTTCCAAATGCGTCATGTAACACTTGAGCTGTCCGAACCTGTCACGTCACTGCCGTAATAATTAGTTGGACTTTTTGTTGATTATAAACAAGCCACCCAGCTACATGTACAGTCGCACCTCGTTATGTCGTTAGCGTATTCTGGGAGCCCAACCCATAATACGAGATAGCAAATATACCAAAATATACGAGACAGTAAATAGGTTTATGTGGAGGAAGGCAGTACCTGTCCCGCAGACCCGTACGAGACAGCAAGAAATCCGAGATATCGAATTACGAGATGGCGAGGTGCGACTGTACCTATATCTTGTCCTGTTTTTTTTTCTTTCCAGCGTAGTCTTTCCAGATTTTTAATTACGTAGACTTGACGAGAGGAATCCACAACCAAATAGCACGTATGTACATACATGTATTTGTGTAAGACACATTTGATCGGGAACCCCGCAAAGCGAGAACCCCGTTTTGGAAGGGGAGAGAGGGGGAAAAACAACGTTGTTATTGACGGGGTTCCTGAAAAGTACATACATAGGTCCTAACCTACTTTTTCTTCAACTTGAGGATTTCCACGTAATCTCATCAAAACGGAGTATTGGAGTACTATGAGTTAAACAAAAAAAAAAGAGTATTGGAGTACTGGAACGCCGAACACCACACCCCACTTTTCACCAAACGGAGTTTTACCCCCCCTCCCCCCTCCCCCCCAAACTCCGTTTTGGCCCCTTGTAAACGCGGTTTTTATTTAATCGCGAACGCGCCCTGGTATACATACATGTATGTATGTCCCGTTCCGTCCCAGTGGAATCTAGATTTCTTACTATTGGGCCAGTGAGCACGAGTGGGATAGCCAATTAATTGTCCAGCTGAGACGATTGCTGAATGGCCTCCGGCCGGTCGTCCTTTGGTGATTTTTTATAATCCTCATGCATGGCGTTTGGAGCTACATCAGAGTTCATCACCCGATTGATCTCTGTTCCATGACCAGTGGAGAGTCTATATACCCCGGTCCCAATTCATTGACCATATTTGAAAGCTGTTTGTTGACAGTTACTTGGTTAGCCCCGTGGCGGTGGTAGGTTGGGCGTAAGGGTGCTGCGTATGTACATGTATATGGGGGGAGAAGGGGCTCTTTGGGTTTTTTTTTCTGTTATGTGTTAGGTCGTATATAGATAGATATGGCTTTTGGGAATAAACGCGATAATATCATGATAAACACTAGTAGTCATCGCTACTATTATCAATAGAGTATTTAGTGTACTTTGGTCGAATCCTGGCAGGCATTGACCAACTGGACAGAGTCTCAGCGATTGATTGATACTAAAAATTAATCTCGGGGGTTCATTGGCCAGCATGCAGGATGGCTATATGTTCCAACTGTTGACTACATGTAACCATATCGATCGGTGCATATATATGTTCTCGTACAATTTCGTAACATTGGCTTACATACATGTATGTAAGTATAAATCAGATTCGATTACAGAGCCCACCCAGAGCTTCCAGGCCGACAGTTTATCAGCTATCTATGCTATCACCTTTTTGCCTTTAATTGCTGTTGCAGACTCTACCAGCTTTGGAAACGAATCAATTGATTGGAAGCAAATGTTTGATTCGTTTCCACACCCTTTTGATGCATTTCCCCGACACATTTCTCAATGCCTTTCCCAACACCACCTTTCCTGACACCTTTCCTGACGCCCCCCCCTCCCGACGCCTTTCCCGATCCCTTTCCTTGTATCTTTCCTTGTGTCTTTCCCTATTGAAAGTGGTGTTGACGTATTAATTAATTGTCTGTAAAGGCATCGGGAATGGCATGCATGGGGAAAGGGATCGGGAAATGTGTTGGGAGGGACAGATGAGTGTTAGTATCTATCCCTGGCGGTTTTGATATCTCAAAGAACTCACAGCAATATATAGGCGATAGCTCTTAGACTTGCTAGTCAAAGTTGTCCGAGTTCAATCCCCCCCCTCCACTCCATTTTTTTACTTCGAGGAAAGTATTATTTTTATTGATTAGGAATTGTGTAAGTTTCAGTGACAAAGTGAACTTATTAACTCATTTTATCGATTCATTTCCCCATACTAATTTGATTCGTTTCAATTCACTCTACTAATTCATTTACACTGATTCATTTACTAAAGCATTTATAGAGTTGGTAGAGAGATACTAGTTGTGTTATGAATGAACGTATCTTTGGCAGCGTGACCATAATACTCCAGCACATCCACACGAGAAAAGAGCATAGTCCACAAGGTCAATATGATACTTTCAAGTCGATCGAGACTGTACATTTATGAAATAGAACTCGAGGGAGTTCAGGATCGATGCAGCCATATAACGTATGACGGTAAACCAGGGTCCCAACTGGAGACGTACATGTGGCTACCGAGATTTAGCCCCTCTCTCTGGCGTCACTCTGCAGTATACATGCATGTATACATGCATAGTGTGCCGCAATAATGAGCTAGCGTGCCTCCTCCATAGCCATACAGTGTGTATAATGTAGGTATACACCTGAGATAAACAATCCAATTTCTTAGGACATGCAATCTTATCAATCTTGTACAGCCATGCCTACACTTGCATCATTTGCGGTCAGCATTTTTGCTAGAACTGCCAGTCCCGGGGCAGTTGTGTGAATGATATTCCCAATTGCAAAGTTGTTGAAAAGGTTCAACTATACTTCAAAGTACATGCTCCAGAGAGGCCTCAATGAAACAATTTCAAAGGTGAGATGAAATCCCTGAGATCTGTAAACGGTGATGTGCACGCGACTGTCTGCATCTCAATTCCGGCGGCACATCGGACAATCCTATCTGCTCCATTACGGCGATGGAATTACCGTTCTCGCCATGACGACGTATCTGCCGAACCGATCTTGGTTGAACTGCCGTTAATTGAACGCCATTGAATTGAGGAGACGAAGCTCAATTCGAGGTGGCGGACCTTACAACTTCAAGGTACCCAGGGCAATGGCCAATCCAATTGTGGATAAGCCACTAGTGTACGGTTTATGTCGACATGTCGCTTCCCAACAAAAATATGGATAAAGTGGTCTCGTGCACGCCCTATGGAAAAGCGGGGGATGTGATGTCTTGGTCTGGCCGTTCCCGCTACGGGTGCGTTGTGAATTGAACCCGCAATATTCTCATTTTGTCAGAGCTTAAGATGGTCAATATTGAGGCTTGTAATTCAGCGCTCCCAGGTACTGGGCGGATATTGACACATGATCTACCACATTGATCACCCCCCGTCATTTCATCGCTCACACGAGATCACTCGGCATCAACAACATCATAATATACATAGTACATCTATCCAACTCAAAGAAGAGGCCATCGAGATCCGAAACTCCCTCCGAGTTACCGGCGATTCTCAGATCAGAGCGGGGAAAGTCAAAAACCAAGTATAAACGTATCCACCACAATCATCGACAAACGCAGTAATAATCGGTAGAAGAGAAGCGATTTGAGTATTGTAGCTCCTTTCTTTGCGGAAAGCTCTCACCCCAGTTCTACCACTTCTGTTCCTGTGCAGGGAGCGTGATTCCTAAAGACATATCGTGGGCTCGGCGGATTGGGTCTAATTATGAAGATTTTCATGCACTATTTATATGCTGTAGGTACTTTGTGTGCACGGCATACCTTCCTCCTACGATCTCGAGATTCGCCTTATTAAATCGCTTATGATCTAATTCGGCAAGGGTGCGGGGTGGAGCGGTGCCTAGTACCTTACAATTGATCAACCATGGAGCAATTATGGCATGTACTCGCTACCAACCATAAGAACCTGAAAATGCGAGTGACGGAGACAGGGATAGTTTGTCTGGAGAATTAATGTCTTTGTCCATACAAATCATCATCGGCACCTGCATTTTCAGGTTCTTATGATTGATGGCGAGTGTGTACATTTTCATATCACTTTTACCAACGGCCGTGACCACCGATGCTAATTATACTTACTGCCCAATTGAAATAAGATTAAATATTTTTCCTAATTCACTAGTTTACTCAGTGATGGTGCAGGGTTTTCTCCGATTGAATGTCCTTTCTAAGAAGGTTCAGGCTCAGAGAGTTTCCTATCGGGAGAGAGGGTTCATTAACCAAGTCACAATAACTTTTTACACAAACCAGCTCACCGTCAAGCGATCATTGGCACCGGTGGTATAGTGTCATTTTTCTACTTACCAGCTGCCCTTATTACCCACTGAGGAGAAAACAAATATATCATTTATTTATTTTTCTTTGCAGATCAATTATTAGGCCGCATCTTACCTACATATGCTGCCACGTGCCCGCTGACAATATGTTTTGCCTACAGGGCTGTAACCCAGGAGAGATTGCCGCCATGTCCCATGTATGCCCGTTACTCGGAAGATACACTACCCATTCGGCTAGCTAGGAGGAACGAATCCCGACGTGAATCCGAGGGGTGCATACTGCACAGAGAATTTAGTGCCTGTATGAAAAACCTATGCTCGATGACGCTTATCTTCCTTTCTTTTTATCAGATTCAATGGCCGGGATATGACCCGGGCGATTTAGAGTGAGTCTCAGTTGTCAGACGAGGCTGCTGGAGGCTGAAAACACGAGGCGAGCCCGGGCAATTCAACCATGTGAACTTTGGGAGCCCCATTGTAGCTCGGGCATAGAGTTGTAGCTAGCTGGTTGTTTACTAGAAACAAAGATGTTAGCGTACCCATAGATCTCCAGCTTTTCGGTTGGGCTTTCGTGTCGGCGCCTAGGTTTACAAGATTAGTTACATACATGTAGTTACATACATGTAGGTACTACGGGTGTCGGGGGGTAAGTCTGTTGACAGTTCAATCACTCAGCTTCCGGAAACGGGCGAAATCGCAGGGGCTCCTCCTACTGGAGTTCTGGAAGAGGCTAGTTACACTCTGTTGACTGACAACTAATCCTTTTTATCGCCAGAAATTAAAGCAATAAGCAACTTTGGGATTTATTTATTCATCAATGAGTAGTTAACTACATTTATGTCATGCAGCGAACTAAAGGCAGATAGGATGACCCGGAAGACCCCTCGATTTGGGGGTTGCACTTGAGATCACATATGTTGGTTCTGGCTCGTTGAAGATGGGTCTAGATAGCCGTCCAAAGGAAACAGTGGAACGAGAGAGCCACCATCGCGGGGCCAAATTTCCGTGTCAGCATTCCTTTCCTTGCAGTCTGATAATTAATAATTTTGGGTACAGCAATATTTCACACCCCATGTTTGCAGTGGGTACATGTACTCTGCTAACCCTGCATGTGTTCCATCCAAAGATCGTTTTCCCACCATAGTTCACGCCAAACCATACATAAGCATCGCATACGGGGCTGCATACCAGCGTCATAACTGCGGGGTTGCGGTCGTGGTACGTGATACGTGATACGTGACAGAAACTGTCTAAGACTTGCACGGGAAGAAGGAAAGGGTGAGGGTTTAAAAAAAAAGATCCTGAGGGTTGACATTCAACAACAATAACAGTGTAACGACGTGAATACCAAAAGCCAACAAGCCTAACACAACCAAAACGAGGAGAGTGACCCTCTCTTCAATCTTTCTCGCGGAGAAGGTGCACTATCAAACCCAACAACCCGGTCACGGCTTGTTCTAGAAATCCAGGATTGAGCCGAGGGCTCGCGTGTCAGTGTCAGGTAAGCCTGAAATACGCGTCAATCCAATCCTCATTGATTTTGATTTTGATTTAGCAGCTTACTGGCTACTGTATATTGTTGGCCTGGAGGTCAATTTGTTTGGCGAATTAAAGGACGCCAGAGGCAGCTGAAGAGGACCCGCCAAAAAGAATCAACGATTGATTGCAACCAATTGCGTCTTTTTCACTGTCCAAGATACTGGGACACCCTTCGAAGAGCGCGAGCCTCAGCTCTTTTTTTTTCTTCCGGCGCCAAACTTTTACTCATCACAATTTCAGAGCGGACAAAGAAGCAGGTTCGCAATTGACCACTGGTAGAATATATTTCTTCTTTTTTTTTGCCCCTCCCCTCTCCCCCTCCCCCTCCCCCCTCACCCCTCCCCCACCTGTATTGCATGCCCCTCGTCGAGTCTGCGTCATTGAGAAAATTGGTATCTAGGCCCATCGCTGGTGTTGAGGTACCTTCTCCCTCCTTCCGAATCCATTCTATAGAGGGGAAATGTCTATATTATACATATGGCCAGCTCCCTTCCCTCGATTTTTCATCTCAGTTCCCCCAGCGCCTCCAGCGTACCATCTTATTTGGAAGATATATATTTCTCTTAATTGAAAAATACCTTTCGAGAAATCTCGCTCACTTATCATGTCGTCTCCAGGTACTGAAAAGGAAAGCGCAGCTTCTCCGCCAGTAATCAGAGTCGAGACCGAAAAGAAAGGCGTTCGTAGCCAGGAAGCTAGAATCATGGCAACAATTCAAGATGATGATGAACGTCTTCTTACCCGTATTGGGTATAGGCAGGTACGGTGAAACCTCGCCTGCTTAATATTAGTATAAGCCTAGATATTGTAGAACGAAATACTTATATATATTCTAGGAACTGCGAAGAGAGTTTACGAAATGGTCAACAGTCTCATACGCAATCTCTATCTTGGGTGTATTAGGTTCAGTTCCCGCAACCTTTTCAGTCCCAATAACATCAGGGGGACCAGCAACGGCAGTATGGTGTTGGTTCTTCGGATCATTAATGGCAATGTGTATAGCGAGCTCAGGTATCTGATTTTTAAGACCCGCAACGCTTTTAAAAAGCTACAAAGGCTTACTTTATGGTGTAGTCTCGGAGCTAGTATCGGCTTATCCAACAGCCGGGGGAATGTATTTCGTCACTAAACACGTGGTTCCGGAAAAACATGTGCCTATATGGTCATGGATTGTGGGCTGGTGTAACTTCATTGGACAGACGGCCGGGGCGTCGAGTGTGGCATATACTGTTTCTCAGATGATGCTAGCTTGTGCTAGCATGAACTCCAGGTTTGACGGAGATTCATACGCTTTCTCTCCGTAGGTAGTCCCATTATTATGCCATTAAGGCCGGCGGGTGCTGATGTATTGCCTTATGCAGTACTGCTTTGCAGACAGTCTTACTTTCAATTGCACTGCTTTGTGTGATAGGGGTTATATGCTCCTTGACCACGAAGTGGCTTCATAATATTATTATATGGTTTGCGCCGATAAATAGTAAGCTGATTTCTTTCTGAAATTTGTGGAATGTGTTCTTACCTCAACTTATAGTTCTTGCATCGTTCTCGATCTGCATCGCTTTACTTGTCTTGACCCCGAACAAGCACAGCGCAGAGTATGTGTTTACACATTTCACCGACGGCTCTGGATGGGGTAGCAAAGCATTTTCCTTTTTGCTTGGGTAAGTTGAACCTCCGAGCGAGCTAGAGCCAGATTCATTGAGCCAACTAATGTAACCCAGGTTTCTTTCCGTGGCATGGACTATGACCGACTACGATGGAACAACTCACATGTCTGAAGAGACCCACGATGCCGCCGTTCGTGGTCCAATCGCAATCAACAGCGCTGTCGTTGTTTCTGGTGCAATAGGGTGGATGCTAACCGTAACATTTTGTTTCTGTCTTGGTGACCTGGACGCAACCATAGCATCACCCACTGGTATGCCGGCTGCCCAGATCTTCTTGAATGCAGGTGGGAGAGTGGGTGGAACGGTCATGTGGTTTTTTGTGATCCTTATACAGTTCTTTACTGGTGTGTCTGCATTGTTGGCGGATACGAGAATGGCATACGCGTTTGCTAGAGATGGAGCTTTCCCATTTTCCAGGTATTTAGCTATTCCTTTATGCTGGAACGGGCGGTGATTAACATGTGTTCTGCAACTTAGTTTCTGGAGCAAGGTAAACCCATACACGCATACGCCCATCAACTCCGTCTGGCTCGTTGTATTCTGCTGCATTTGCCTCAACCTCATTGGAATCGGCTCCCAACAAACAATAATCGCAATCTTCAGCATTACCGCCCCAGCCCTCGACCTATCCTACATCGCCGTAATTTTTGCTCGAAGGCTATACTCCAAGGAGATCAGGTTCATCGAGGGTCCATTCACGCTCGGAAAGTGGGGACTACCGTTGAATTGTATTGCGATTTCATGGGTGCTATTCATAAGCGTGGTCCTGTTCTTCCCGCCAATCAAGCCAATCACGCTGGTAAATATGAATTATGCGATCTGTGTAGCGGCATTTGTGGCCATTTTTGCGCTGAGTTGGTGGTGGGCCGGTGCGAGACAGTGAGTCCCCCTTCTCCGAGTTGGTCTCTAGCATAGTGGATGTTTTACTAACTCTTGTTTTAGCACATACACTGGTCCACGAACGAAGGATATTATCCACATTGTTCCCGACTCCGCTGACTCTGACGACGGAAATCTCGACGATGATGTCGAAGATTTTATAGTCTAAAAGCAGATGTCCCTTCTTTTGGGGGGGGGGAGAGGGAGGTCTTATGGGAAGGTTATATTTTAGACTATACAGCAGGGTTAAAGGCTTAGAATTTTGTGTTTGATTTGGTTAGACCGGTGCTGGCACCTGCTTTGGGACTTTCGCTTTATTTTATTTGTACTTATGAACCTGTACGAGTGTCGGTGGTGTGTAGGACCTTTTCTATGACTAACAATTGTTACTAATCAGATATACTTTTTCGATATTTTTGTTTATAATGATGCTTAGAACAATCAAGAAAGTCTTTACAGAAGTCAACCATTGAATCAAACATTGGAATAAACGGTGGTACTATAGCTAAGAGCTATAGTGATTTATATACTTACGTCTAATAACCCGGATGGTCTGATCAATCGACCATGGGCCGGGTAGACATTTTGCGCTGGGGGGTCCGGAATCTTTTTTGACAGACTTGGCATTAATTAGCCAAGCAATTATAGGTCCAGCTGTGGATTTGACTCCCGGCTGAGGGTCTAATCATGAAATTTGACCTCCACTTCTTCCAACTACTGCTGCATAACCAAATGAGGGTCCTTTTCTATGCAGACTGCTTTGTTGTAGAATTCAGATGAAAATTGACCTTCCATAAAACACTCAGAAATCTAGCGGTGGTATTGATGGCGGAATAAATTCATGTTCTATGGGGTTGCATTCTCACTCTCACCAAAAACTGGGTATGCTGATTAGTGGTAAAAATCCAATAATGCCAAGCTCCAGGAGGTCCGGAGTAAAAAAACGCAAAGTCTTTGGCTGGAAAACAAAGCCATCTCGGTCTAGACAATACCATGTACCACAAGCGACCCAACAAATCCAACCTAGCGGGAATAGATACAAACAACAAGTAATTACATAATTTGTGCTTCCTTATCTGTAGTCGGATTAAGCATATCTCTAGATTTAAATATTTGCATGTATGTACTATGATACTGCTGTTTCTATTAACGTTAGCGCAAAACATAAGATCTCACATGGCCACGAGACCTTAAGAGTAGCAGGGAGGGATGACAAATCCAGAACGAAGATATATTATTTCCATATAGATGGCTTCCCTAGCCACCCGAACACCCCCCTCACCCGAACAGTTGAGTATGGTTGGTCGGTACACACACCGGTTGCAACGAAGATCCTTTCTTTTTGACGTTGACTGTTCGGGTGAGGGGGGTGTTCGGGTGGCTAGGGAAGCCGTTTATTATCGAGGACCCGAGATGCATGACAAGTAACAATAGCTGAAAGTTTTGGCATGGTGCTGGTCTATCATGTACTGCCACCCGCCACTATCAAGCACAGCCAGTCTTTTCTGAGACAGAAACCAGGTCTCGGGCAGTTAATATTCCGTTCTTAGAACACGCCAAGCATTCTAAAGTACCGGGTGATCTCTCATGATTCGCTATCCACCTAGCTATGATTGTTGCGCAGCCGGCCTAAGTGATAGAAACTAGAAAGTGCTTCTCTATAAATAACCTAGATACATATAAGGTCGGCGAATCAATAACATAAATTTCAAGCTTCTGAACGAGCGATCCGTAGATCAAGCACGTTACTAAGCCAGCGATTGCGCAAGGCTGACTGATCGACAGTGAGCCAAGGCACCTTGCATATCGATTAGGCAGATATATGTACAGCTTGTGGTAAGATTATAGTAGAAATATGGGAGGAATCCTATTGGCTTGACCAGCCATACAAACCCTGTTTTTAGACCCCTGTTTCTACAATAATTTTGCCTCTCGCTGTATAGGTACCCAGCTTACCTACAGGTACGAATGAGCGAACCAAACGATATGGCACCGATATTCTACTCAATAGACCCTTTGCACAGATAGAGCTGGCTCTAAATTCTACTTGTATGATTGGTTGATGGGAGCTGAAGACTTTTGCGCAAAGGGTCTAATATTAATTATTCATGCAAAATTACTTTGCAACGAACAGTCAGCCTTGTAACGAACCCTGGCGTTTTTTGTAACCTACTCGTCATGACGTGCGCTCCATACGCGTTTGGCGAGGCGAAGCTTTTCGGCCGTGGCTATTGATTGGGAATTAGACGTCTGGAAATAGGGTGGTGATATTCATTTGCTCGGTTGCGAAGGCGGATGCTTGCATGGCTCAAGTAAATTAAGCGCTTTTAGGTCTGTTTCGGTTCTAATATGTTCTTGTTGGGGGAATTGATGGTCATCTTTTGGGCTGATCGGGTGAAGATGATCTTATTCTATCCCTTGGACGGATGAAACTGTCAAATTCGCGGCTTACCTTTTTGAGCTAAAACTAGCCCAAGCAGGTATCTAACACTTATTTTTGATTGGCTCTATGGTTATTCTCAACCATTAAGAGCAACGGATATACCCAACTCAGTACGTGCACCGAATCTCACCCGTCAAAGTGATACGGGGCTCATGACGGGCTGTAATAGCGATCGAATGGGTGAAGACTGCCCGGCGAGACGGACTTGGTCTAGTGGTCGTAAGGTGGGTTGTGGGGGGGTCAGAATATATATAAGGGCTTAGAAGGGCCACCGTGGCCGTGGGTGGATTTTATAATCTAACTCTTCTGTCTTCACAGGTACCGATTATTGAAGTTTTATTGGATACTGTTATTACCTACAGTTTTTCTACTACTTCGACTCTTCATACCTAGACTTATCACCACTCGATAGTCGCACTACCATTACCTCAACCCTTACTACTCTTATCATCACTCGCGATAATCCTATTATCATTACCTCCGATCCGCTCCTACTACTTCCCCGCCAGACAAACGAATCGTCTGCAACAATGGACCCCTCAAAGACGCAAACCCCCTTACACGAAGACCCCCACACCCACACCCAAACCCCACAACCCACCCACCCTCCATCCTACTCCTCCCCCCACTCCACTCCGATTTCCGTCTCTACCGACACCCAGGTTCCCTACTCACCCGCCGCCTTTGACCCCTCGGCCAGCGCGTACGACAATGGCCACGATGCCCCACTGCCCGTCCGAACCGCGTCTCAATACGCCCCCGAACTCGCCCCAGAGCGTCTCCCCCGCAGCAACTCCCACGGCAGCAGCAGGTACCTCCATGCAGTCCCGCTACATAACCTTAGCCGTTTGCCGGCGCCGGTGGACTGCCCACTTTGCAACAGACGCGGTGCGACAAAATGTACTACGGAGGTTGGGAACTTTACGCAGTAAGTTCATTATCTTTGGGGGTTTGAGTTGTACTAGCTAGCTATAGCTGAGTTATGTATACTGACATATATGTGCGCGTAGTTTGTGGGCGGTACTGACGTGCACATGCTGCTGCTTGGGGTGCATTCCGTATTTGATCCCAAGCCTGAAGGACGTGAAGCATAGCTGTTCGTCGTGCGGGGAACTGCTGGCGGTATGGCATCGCAGTGGTGGGGGGACGGATGTGCTTGCGCATGCAATGAAGTAGAGGCAGCATGCTAATTAATAAAGTGCGCGTGCATATATGGCGCTGGGTGTTTTGTTCACAGTGAGGATGCTATTTTGGACTTTCGTTTATTGGTATTTCTTTTGTTTGGTTATTTAATAGATTTTCTTGTAGATTCCTTTTCGAGACTTGGGGCAATTATTGCTGGTGGCGCACTTTGGGATGGGGTTTGTTTGTTAGGGTTGGGCATCGTGAAGGGAAATGATCGATGCGCGTGTTCTTTTTGGTGAGGGGCAACGTTGCACGTTGCCATGAGGTCTGTCAACGATGAGCTGGGCAAAGGATCGTAAAAAGAGGCTTGGACTGAGGTCTTGGATCATGGAGCCTGTAAGATATATTTTTGATGGGGATTGATCTGTCACGCTGTCACGCTTTCGATTCTATCAATATACAAGTATTGCACTTTTAATTTTAGAGCTGTCTACCAAGTCACCTTAATAACTCTATTAACCTTCTCCCCATTAAATCTAACTACACAAGTATTACTTCCTTCCTCCCAGTATCACTAGCTGGATAAACACCACCACCACCACCACCACCACTACCGTCGACCCGACCAAGACTTGTTTAGACCCAGTCAACCGCCTACCCGCACAATTACACGAGTGCTGAAAGTATGTATGTAGCTGTATTATTCACATATAACGCTAATATATTATCCTAGCTAAGGTGGAATGGGATACTTAATATCGAAGGCTTATTATTATTCGCAATCAAATGTAGATTAAGTACACCCGCATGAAAAAGCGAGTAGCATGACAACGGGTGCCTTCAACATCCCCCCACACCCGCAATACAACCCCCACGAGTATTCCATAGCCATTTTGACAAGTCTGGAAGGTGGATAGAGGCTACTCTAAATGAAAACATGAAGGTTATTGAAGCGCAAGCTAGGGAAGAGTAGGAAAGGCCGGATCAGGGGAAATGTACATATACAAAACCACTGACAGCATGCCAAAGAGAATTGCAGCAGTAGTAAGGGGCTAGGGAGTTCATAAAAAGTGGTAAATATAGTTTTAGAGGCCATAGTATCCATTCTGTATCTTATTGTTTCGTTATATTACCTCTTTCTTCGATTTTGCACCGGGGTTCGGACGGTTTTTTTTGCGGGTGTACATACGTAGGCTTTATCCTAGGACCCTGTCACCGTATACATGTACCGCTAATTTAAATCACCAAATAGAGCTCTATGTAGCTTAGCATTTGCCGAATGCCACTGGGCCCACCCGAGCCGCCCCTGCCGGAGAGATAGAGTGGCGATAGAGCTATGAGGAGATTTCGGGTTCGAGTCCCAACTGAAGCAACATCAGATCAATTATTTTTTCTTTGTATGTACCTACATGTAGCCTAGGGCGCGTTCGGGAAACCCCCAAAGTAAGAACTCCGTTTGAGAAAATCAACGCTAACTGTGTTGTTAACAGGGTTCCTGAAAGGTAGGTCCTACCTACTTTTCGGCTTAACGAAGCTTTCTCCGTTAAGACTCTGTTATCTCATCAAAACGGAGTATTGGAGTGGAATGCCGAACACATTCACTTTTTCACCAAACGGAGTTTTTGGGGCGTGCCCGAACGCGCCCTTAGCAGTTTGCGATTGCTTACAACCATCCGCTCCAGCACGTCGTACCCCTTCAAGCCAAAAGATCGCCTGCGGAAAGGTTTAGGTAACGTTACCAGAAGTGCATACAGTCAAATTTGGGGCAACGACGAACCTGGGACAACTGCCTTGACTGACAACGACCCCTGTTCGTCGTTCAACCAGTTTCGTCGTTGCCCCCAAGACGACTGTAGTTGACATACCTAGAATCAATTAATTTGACAAACCATACAAACCACCTAACAACATCAAAATTTCAAACTCACACTGTCGAGCTGACTTGAGCCAGAGGTACTATCACTACCGGAGAATCCATATCCAAGATTCCTTTGCTCCATCTTCTTGTGGTTGTGGAGAAATATGTTTTTGAAGTTGCATTCCCATACAAATTTTGGTTGCAACGTTCGCTTACTTGTGGAAACCCACAATACAAATCTCCTTGCCGGATGATGGTGCGGCGGAACATGCCGTTATAGAACGGGCAACTCTATACGATATATAAATGCTTTCGTGGACAGACATAGTGAGTAGATTGATATGGCACCTCATAATCCCTGAAGCTGCCAAAGCTTGCGTACATGCAGTAATAGGAGAGCTGGAGACCGCATGTACACACTGTACCGCATGTCAATTGTCATCATGGTGGGTGGCTTAGTGTACACATGTTTATTACTACGAGAGCCTTCTCGTCATCATCATCACCACCACCACTATCAATTGAGATCAAGTCTTATTAGTTATCACACTTCACCAGATATCCTTACTACCACATGTCGCAGAGACTCTGGGCTAGAAACGTCTGACCAGAAGTCACCCATTGTTGGGTACTCTGCGGAGAGGAGGAGGACACATATCAAATACAATGGCCAACATGAATCGGTATGTGAATGAATTGCTTGCTTCCTAGGTCATTTTTGGTAGAGGTACTGTGGGTGCATATGGCGAATACAGATGATGACTCGTACCGTCGTTCACAGGGTATTGGCGGATACTGGGTGTTGACGGATCGCACGCAAAACTTGGCTTGACTGTCTCTCTTTCGGCCTGCTCCGTCAACACCCAGGGCCCGCCAATACCCCGTGAACGACAGTACAGTGTGTAGCAGCTATATAAATATTAATGAGATACAACACCTAACCACCTCCACTGGCCGCCTAACTTTTTAATATTCTATACCCATCCATCCACAACTCAGTTGCAAACGGAGAAGAGGGCGGGGTGTTGAGCGGCCCTCTAACTTCCCCCAGCCGGTGATACGATGCATCATCATCCAAGTCTATGTTATTACACCGTTCCAGTGTGGAGACGGATGTCCCGCTCAAGACTGCAGCCGATAGCGAGTCTCCCCGTGGAGCAGATATTCTAGGATTCAACTCCACTTAATTAAACCCCGGGGGTCTATTCAATAGCTGCAGCCCTGCGGATGTAACGTTCCACAAACCCGATGGCAATCTCCATGCGGAAGTCCCCGGCGGGATGCGGTGGGAGGTGCCGTGATGGGACGAGTGATGGGATGTGAAGTTGTAGTCACGGTGGGTACCAATACCCTAACATATTTACACGTTTACAGCAGCTGGCCTTTGGGTGGGGGGGGGTTACTTTAGAACTTTGTACTGCTCTGGAAGATCATGATGCATACTGGCCAGCCTAGACCAGAGCTATCTGGTACAGAGGCTCAACCTCAAAATTTGAGGGAGTTTCGTTATGCACATATGCGAAGCCGGGCCAGCGGCGCCGGAAACAGCGATGTTCTGATTAAGAGCACCGTGAGTGAGCTGGCACCTGGCACCTGGAAACGTCCTAGATCCGGCATAACAAACAAACACCTCAACTTTCTTTTTTCTTCCCCTTTACCTATTACTTTATCGATTAGTTTTCCAAGGGGTTGTAGGTACCTATGTACGGTACAAGTACCTGCTCTGCTCCTGCAAGAGAGAGACTACTCTAAACGACATTCCCCCAGTCCAAGTGAAACCTACCAAATCTCTCGTTTTCCAGCGCGTAAAAACAGATCCCCGGATCGCTGCACACGCACCACCCATTCGCCTAATGATTCCCCTTCGCGGCCCCACGAGATCCACAACCACCACTGCGCGCGGCAAGTTCCGTGTCCCAATTCCCAAGGGTATGGTCTAATGCGTAGATATGGACGGAGATTTCCAGGATTGTGAATCGGGGAGCTATTTATTTAGTTTGACTTCCCTCTCTTTTTCTTTCTTTCCCTCTTCTCTTCTCGACTTTATCGTCTCTTGCTCTCTTTACGATATTTAAGTCGAGTTCCTCGCCCACTTTGAGCTACCGACCGACGGATACTTACTGCTTGCACACTTTGCCAGTAGCACCAACCAACCAGCACGATAGGAAAGACACGGCCCCTGGGAAAGTAAAGGCTAGTGGAGGGGAGAGGTTTTTTTTTTTGGGAATGGGGGGGGTACATACTGACGTGGTTACGGTTACCATGGGACAGAGGAGCTGAGCAGAGAGAGGCTCTATTGCAACCCTACCTCCGCTACTGTTACCGCCAGTCAGAACCTATCGAATCAGTCAGCTCAGCCCAGGCTATTTCCGTACTAGCCGGTTTCCACACCACCACCCAATACAACCACCGTTGTATCCTTGGACGAATGGAACTCTCAAATTCGCAGCTTCCCTCTTTCAGCTGACACTAGCCCTATCTAGTAACTCGTACTGATTTTCGATTGGCTGTATTATTGTTACCGCACACAAAAAGCAAGAAGGTTACCTGACTAAGTGCGTGCACGGTCCAGGCTGCGAATTTGAGAGTTTCATCCGTCCATGGGATAACAAAGCACGGGGCGGGATGACATTACGCCGACTGCGATTCATTTCCTCTGTGATGTGCTCTCCGCGATCGGGGGCAATAGAACAAGGAGCTTGCCCCGAGAACAAAAGTACTAACTTTTTGCATGAGACCGCAGAATTCTCGCGGAGAGGATCTGTGTTTGGATGTCAAGAGACATTGGAGGCCAGGAAATACACGGTTCATACAAATTTGTATATCTTCACCTTAGCCTAGATCCTGGCTGGCTGGGACGAGGCCCCCCAATCAGGGTAGGTTCAGCGCCCCCTCTTAGACGAACGAAATGTTCGCGAGGTAGGGTGTCGCCCGATATGTCGAATCAGGCTTAATGGGGCGAGCCGAGGAAATGAGGGATAGAAGATGATGGGGGGGCGTGTGGACGGGGCAGAGACGGGAGTAGGGGGTGGAAAACATGGGAGAAGCATTAAGCAGAAAGATGGAGAAGGAGGAAGGGATAGGGATAGGGATAATAACTAGGGAGGGGACAGAGGCAAAAAACCATAGACCGGTTTTTCTCTCCCCCAGCTCACATACTTTCCTGTCTGTTTATCTATCTGTCTATCTGTCTGCTTGTCTGTCTGCATATCTGTTAGTCTGGGGGGGCCAGTCTATCTTTCTGTCTGTTACTTCCTCATGAGTATTTTGCTAGCTTTGCGACAGTAGTCTTTTCTTCCCCCTAGCAGTCGTCTTTCTCTAATAATAAAAGAACAAGGATAATCCTTCACTTTCACCTTGTTTATCTTTTCTGTTTAATTGACTTCCTCCAGCTTATCTCTCTCCCTTGAAAATGGAGGCACTCAAGATCACTACTACCGGGCCCCCTCCAGACCCAGCCGGGGACCATATCCTCGCGTTGCACAAAGACTACGAAGATGCAGAGAAACCCAACATCCTGGACGACGACATCACGAACATTGATGTCAGCGAGGATAGGGACTCGCGGGCCTCAACTCTAGAGGAGGAGCAGCACATCTCGTTCCGCCCTGTCGAGCCCGTGGCCGTCTCGGTCCGCGGCCTTACAATCACGGTGTCTGCAAATTCGACACTTGGAAAGAAGAAAAAGAAAACGAAGAATAATAATAGTGGCGAAGCACCATCAGAAGAGAAGGAAAAAAAGATCCTTGATGCTGTGTCTGCAGATTTCCCTGCTGGCGAGCTCACGGCTATTATTGGTGGCAGTGGTAGTGGAAAGGTCTGTTCTTATCCTCTCTAATTCTGAGTAGTTATTGTTTACTGTTTGTTCGTGATACTGACTTTATCGAAAGACCTCAATGCTCAATACCATGTCCTCCCGCATGACAGGCACAAATCTCCACACCACCGGTACCACAACCTTCGCCGGAGGCCGGGCCCTCTCAAACGTTAGCTACGCCTACGTGATGCAGCAGGATGTCCTGCTGCCTACACTGACGGTGCGTGAAACACTGCAATACTCCGCAGAGCTACGTCTCCCTGCATCGACCACCCCCGCGGAACGCACACGCGTAGTCGAGGAAGTGATCTTACAGCTGGGACTCAAAGAGTGTGCCGACACACGGATCGGAGATAACGAGCACAAGGGGTGCTCCGGGGGCGAGAAGCGGCGGACATCAATTGGTGTTCAGCTATTGGCGAACCCAAGTGTATTATTCCTCGACGAGCCCACAACGGGACTTGATGCAGCGAGTGCGTTCCAAGTTGTGCGGACGCTCAAGACGCTGGCGGCTAGGGGCCGTACTGTGGTGGCGACGATACATCAGCCGCGGTCAGAGATCTGGGGACTGTTTGATCGTATTGTGCTGCTGAGTGGCGGGCGGCCGCTGTATGCGGGGAGGGTTGGGGGTGTGTTGGCACATTTTGAGAGGCTTGGGTGGCCGCTCAGGGAGCATGAGAATCCAGCGGACTTTTTGGTGGACTTGGCGGCGGTGGATTATCGTAGTGCGAGGGCAGAGGATGAGTCAAGAGCGAGGATTACAGGGCTGGTGGAGAGATGGCGGGAGACGGAGGGAAAGGTGCTGGCGGAGGAGAGTGGTGGAAGGGGAGAGAAGGATGTTGGTAATGCTCCAGGGCAGGGTGGTGGGAAGAAGTTACAGTCTGGGCCTGGCCTTGGGAGGGAGATTGCGGTGCTGACGAGAAGAGGGCTCAAAATCACATTCAGAGACCCTATGGGCATTGCTGGTGCACTTTTTGAGGCCATCATTATGGGCGTGATCGCTGGCTGGATCTTCTTTGGCGTCAATAAATCTCTTTCTGGGATCAGGACTAGGGAGGCAGCGCTTTACATTGCGGCCTCGCTCCAGGGCTACCTCATCCTCCTTTTTGAATTGTACCGCGTTTGCGAGGTCGATATCAAACTGTTTGACCGCGAGCGCGGCGAGGGTGTCGTTAGCGTTATTGGCTTCCTGATTAGTAGACGTATTGCAAGGCTTTGCGAGGATATTGCTGTCCCGTTCCTGTTCTCGACTATCTTCTACTTTATGGTTGGATTCGATTCGGCACCAGTGCAGTATTTTGTGTTTTTCGCTGTCGTGCTGGTGGGCCAGTTTTTGGCCGTGAGCTTTGCGACGCTGTGTGTGGGTGTGAGTAGAAACTTTGCAGAGGCGGTACTCGTTGGAAATCTGTCGTATACCATACAGAGTATAGCGTGTGGGTATTTCATCCAGGCAAACACCATGCCGGTCTATGTGAGGTGGTGTAAATACATCGCGTACAATGTAAGTTTTCTCTATAATTACCGTGATATTGGAGAAGGAGTATTGATGGATGAATGAATGATAGTGGTATGCATTTGGAGCTCTCGTCTCGAATGAGTTCTCTGATAAGTTCTATGCTTGCCCAGCTCAGAATGCGTCCCCGACAAACCCCGAGTGCCTTGAGTATACGGGCAAATTCATTCTGAACTCGCTTTCCTTCCCCGAGCACTGGCGAACTGTCCCGATAGTCATTAACGTCTCATGGGCTGTGTTCTTTTATATCATTGCAGGCTTGCTACTGAAATTCAAGCCCACCGATATCAATGTCACCTCCGCACGCCCCAAGTCTGACGGAAAAGACCGCAGCGCCGGGAAGGAGAGCATCACCCGCACCGGTAGGGAGCAGGTCAAAGAAATCGAGGTTGTGCTTGATAATTATAGTCTCACCATCGAGAAACCCGGCATGTCACTCGGCCTGTTTGGTAAGACCAAGGGCACCGTAGAGCTCGAGATCCTGAAGGGCGTAAGCTCTCGCTTCGAGGCCGGGAAACTCAATGTCATCATGGGACCCTCTGGAAGCGGCAAGAGTACACTCCTCAATCTGATGTCGAGGCGGCTCCATAGCTCGATCTCCACGCGCTATCGCTCGGCGGGGAAGATGCTGTTCAATGGCGCGCTACCGTCAGACACCGTGATTCGTTCACTATGCTCGTATGTGACGCAGGATGACGATGCACTGCTGCCGTCGCTGACGGTGCGGGAGACACTGCAGTTTGCGGCTGCGCTAAGGCTGCCTGGGTGGATGTCGAAGGAGGAGAAACACCGGCGGGCGGAGGAGGTCATCTTGAAGATGGGCTTGAAGGACTGCGCAGACAACCTCATTGGGAGTGAGTTCGCAAAGGGCATCTCTGGCGGCGAGAAGCGGCGTGTGACGATTGCTGTCCAGATCCTGACCGAGCCCCGGATATTGCTGCTTGATGAGCCGACGTCTGGACTCGATGCCTTCACGGCTGCATCCATCCTTGGCGTGCTACGCGGGTTGGCAGAGGAGGGCAGGACCATCATCTCGACGATCCATCAGAGCCGTTCCGACCTCTTTCAGGGATTTGGAAACATCCTGCTGCTGGCCAGGGGCGGGCATGTCGTGTATTCGGGCAAGGGCGACCAGATGCTGCCGTACTTTGCCTCGCTGGGGCACACGTGCCCGACCACCACCAACCCCGCCGACTTTGCGCTCGATCTCGTAACCGTGAACCTGCAGCACGCGGGCCTCGAGGCGGCGTCGAGGGTCAAGGTGCAGAAGCTGATTGAGAGGTTCTCGCACGCCGAGGCGCTGGCATTGGAGGAAGGGGCAGCGCCGAAGGAGATCAGTCTACCCGCGGAGCTGGGGCAGATGAAGAGGGCGAAGGCGCCGTTCCGCAGGGCGTATCCGATCCTGGTCCGGAGAGGGTTGATTAATTTGAGGAGGCAGCCGCAGCAGGTTATTGCGAGACTGATGCAGGTGGTGGGGTTGGGGATCATTTTGGCGCTATTCTTCTCGCCGTTGAAGAATGATTATTATTCGGTCCAGAATCGGTTTGGTTTTGTGCAGCAGGTCTTGCCATGTGAGTTTTCCCTTGTTGTTCCGCCTGTCTGGGAAGTAAGGGTGAGTGATAGTCCATGATGCTAACAAACCGGGCAAGTGATCTTTGTCGGCATGCTCCAAAACGTTTCAATCTACCCCTCCGAGCGCGACGTCTTCTACAAAGAACACGACGACCGCGCCTACGGCACCACTGCCTTCTTCGTCGCCTATCTCACCCTCGAACTCCCCTTCGAGCTCGCAACCTCTTTCATCTTCTCTGTCCTCGCTGTCTTTGCCGTTGGCCTCCCACGCACCGTCAAGCTCTTCTTCATCGTCACCTTCAACGCCTTCTGCATCACCTCCTGTGGTGAGAGCGTCGGCATCTTCTTCAATACGCTCTTCGCGCACACAGGCTTCTCCGTCAACGTCACGAGCACCGTCCTCTCTGTCGGCGTGTTCATGGGCGGCATTATGAGCATCGACATGCCCGGCTTCCTCGAGGCGTTCAACTATCTCAGTCCTAGCAAGTATGCGACGCAGAATCTGGCGCCGTATTCGTTGATGGGGGTGAAGTTTACGTGTACAGATGCGCAGAGGCTGCCGGGGGGGCGGTGCCCGCTGGAGACGGGGGAGGAAGCGTTGGCGCTGTTTGGCATGGGGACGGAGGGGGTTTGGTGGAGTGTGATCGGGTTGGCGGTTACGACGGTGGCGTATAGATTGATAGCGTATATGGTGTTGAGGGTGAGGAGGATGCACTTGGGGGTGCGGATGAAGGCGTAGTTGGTTGCGGGGAGAGGCGTGAGGGCGGAGGGCGGAGGGCGGGTTGTATATAGACGTAGTTTATACAGCTGTGCTGTGGCTGTTTTTGCTGTGGATTTTCTTATGTTCGTTTATTTGCTTTCTTGAAGTTTACTTTCTTTCTTATTTATTATGTTATTAATGTTGTGATCGAAGGTCAATGATAGATATGTTGATGATCATGTGGAGATCCTAGTCGTGGGGCGTAGATACATACATGTACTTGGCGTCCCTAGAAAGAAACCTGGGAGGCGTGAAGAATAAGATGTAGACGAAGCCCTGGTTAGCCCTAGAATGAATTATCTTTAATTGAGCCGTATAGGCATCCCTACGACACTAGGGATGGGCAGTGCATCTAAAAAGGCCGAAGCCAATGATGGTATTTATCACTGGTGAGAGGGAGCTATGGTGCAAGATGACATGGTTCTCTATGGTCCGAAGTGTGATCAATCCATAGCTATTGAATGTTATGGTAATTAACGAACCAAACAAAAACTATGATAGTTGACATCGAAGGGCCTAATCAGGGCTTCTACTTCATCTCATCTTAGCCCACCGGACTGCCAACAGAGCGCAAATATCATGCCCTGTATAGGGTGACTAGAACTAGTGCTTGTTGTATGTATCTTAGCTGTCACGTAACCTATGGGTCACTAGGACCGCTTGTCACTACATGCATGTAGCTATATGTAACCACTGGATCATATTATATATATATATGTCTCGACCCCTCCTAGCAGGAAAAGTCCATCACTATATATGCGCTGGCCGATCTTATGTGCCTTTCCTGATATCCTCCATATATCAGTGAATAGGTCAGACAATTTCTCAGCACAATACCCCATTTTGATACCCAACACAGCATGTTTCAAGTGAAACAAAATCCCTCTCAATGAGCCAATCGGAAGACATTGCATATGCAGGTTATATTATAATTATATACTTATCAGATAGATAGACAGTGGGGTATAATCAGGTTTCTTTACGCCATAGGTTATCCTTTATGCGATCATTGTGTACCTAGAAACAGAAATCGAAATGATATAAAAAAAAAAAAAAAAAAAAGACAGTGGGGTATAAGCCGCGGGAGACGCTTGTATAAGGAGAACATTGTCAATGACACACTGCTTATAATATGCACCTAAAACCTGCCTATGTAGCGTAGCTACACTTCTGGATTTCAGCTGGTACGGTGCTAATTAGTAGTGACCCACGACGCGACCCCGTAGCGAGTGGCCAGTGTTGGGGCCCGGCCGCCGGTCGAGGCCGGACGTGTATACCTGGGGGTCGTAAAAAGGCAATGAATGACCGACTTATAGCTAGCTCGGCCGTATACTTTTATAATTAATTCGAGGGGCCGTCGTATCAACACCAGGTTATGAACAATCTGCGAAACGGGTGTAATTTATGCTGCTGCTAGAATTGCCTTTACTTGGCGCAGTACTTGTATGACCTACATTCATATGGCATGACCGTACCCAAGACTGTTATGACCCCGACCCCAAGACAAGTCGGTCGTTAATTGGGACCGCCGGCCCGGGTCGTAACCCACACCACACTGGACTTCCGGCGCATTTAGTATATTCCGGGTGACCCGGATCCGATCGCCAATGCAGTGGGCTGCTTGCTCGACCCATAAATCGATCGGAAACGGGACGAGACCGGCCGGTCCATTGGCGAATGGACTGGCTAGCTGGTATTAAAGAGTATGTAATTGTAATGGAATTGAGTCTTTAAATCAACTCGAGAATGATCTGGGCTCTATGTACTGTACTAGGGGCCCGGGCTCATAGGGTCTGTCCTAATAAGTAGGTACATGTATGTACTCGCGACCAGCAACAAGAACCCAAATATGCAGCTGCAAGTCTTTGGTGTATTTTTGACTTCTGCTCCAATGGAAATTGCAGATTAGGACGTGCATTTTCGGGTTCTTGTTGCTGGTCGCGAGTACATACATACATGTAGTTATATAGAGGTCCTGATATATAGAGATCTAGACCACATGTACCTACATGCATGTACATACAGGATACCAGCATATCAGGCGTCAAGTATTGACAGGTACCGAGCTCTTATGATTAAGCTCGTTAAGGATCTTGAAAATGCTAACCCTTAGAGTCGATGCGTTTTTTTCTAGAGGATTCTGACGTGACATTCGTTCAGGTTGTTTAATTGGGACTGATATGAATTACTATTACATGAAAAACTCTCTCCTCGACAACTACCGTGCAGGACGAAGCGACCAATCAGCGATCGCCACGTATTTCTCGCAACACCACGAGAATACCCCTCTTTAGGATTCCGACCAACCAGAATCCTCCCCTTCAGTATCTCTTTGGCTTCAACCATGAGGTATCAACAACAACAAGCACGTATGTCGCCCAACTGGAGAGAGAAGCCATGAGTACCCAGAAACTCATGGCTGCCACCACGCACCTGCATCTAAAGCAGGATGAAGAGATCACGAGATTAAGACGAAACGTCAGCAGCTTAGCGAAGAAAAACCATGGACTCATGCGTCAAGTCCATGAGTTAGTGTCCAGATTACGACAGTATCCTCCCCCGAGGATACCAGAAGAAACACGACCAACAAACCAAGACGAAGAGACACAGGAAGATTCATCCACCGAAATCGAAGAAGATACCCAGATGGAAGGCACGGTCGACCCGCCCACACCAACAGAAGACGACCCATACTCAGACTTCGAAATGGCTGAGGAAGAAGAATACGCAGCGACACCCACACCCACACCAGAACCAGAACCAGTACGACTACCTCCACCAGCGACCCCGCCGATTCCACCGACTCCATCAAAGAAAGAAGCAAACAAAAACCCCCGAGTAGAACACACACCCCTACCGGAGACCCCCATACCGGCTGAAACTCACCCGGATGAGGTGGTTAAAATTGCGATCGCAGGAATAAATAGCCAGCTAGTAAGAGACGGGCTACGCGGTCTACAGACATACAACAGAGAACGGAGGAAGGAAGACATGATGACAATGCGAGGATGGACGTGGTACTGTCAAAGTAAATGGAAGTCGCTGGCAAAACACGCGTTGGCCGGAAGAGAGGGGACGAGACATTGGTATATGGTCGAGGCAAGAATAGGGGGCGGCAAGTGCACCATCAAAGAGGAAAGCGTACAGGAGGAAGATAGGGATGAAATAAGGAAATACAACGGGAAATTTCTGGTGGGACCCGTGAGGCATGAGGGAGAAAAGGAAAAGATACAAATTGTAATAGAGAATGAGTGAGACGGGATGGCGTAGTTATTTTATGTTTCTAGTTAGGTAGTGGTGGCGGATGTGTGCGAGCTTGCTGAATGCCCTTCATTGGGTGTGGCCAGGAGTTAGCGAGGCAGTCTGGAGTTGTGATATTGCCATAGACTACGGTCTGCATGCAATCAATGAGTTAAACAAAAAAAAAAAAAAAAAAAAAATTACTATTACATGTCGTTCACGGGGTACCTATTGGCGGGCCCTGGGTGTTGACGCACAGTCTGTCCTGCTAGCTAAAAACCACAGTCTTTCCAGGTAATTCTGGCCCAGCCCAGCCCAGCCGCAGATGTATATATGAGCCTAGAAGAATGCAAACTCGTCATATCCGCCAAGTACGGAACATACACATTGTCCACCATGTCAGCGGGCTGCTTGCCGGGTTACCTACATGTATACACATAGACACACCGTACCGCGTGCTTGGCTACCGCGGATTATTGCAACCAACACATATATACCGTTTTTTTTTTTTTTTTTTTTGATCAAGTTCCATTGTTTCTAGGTACAAGAAGTCGCATAAAGGATAACCTATGGCGTAAAAACCTAACCCCTAACAGACCTTTTTCCGCCTATATAAAACTGACGAAGACAAAAGAGAAGAATGAGATGGTGAAATCCTAAACAGGTGGTGCCCCCAAGGGTCTGACCTTATGGGGGTGGTGGTGGTGTGGCGCGGTGTTTTTATGAGATTTCCATCGCGGTTTGGGGGTTGGGGGGGGCTGAGGGTGTGGTGGGTTTCCTGCTGGGGCAGGAGGGAGCGAAGGAGCGGTGGTTCCCGTTGCAGTTAGTGCACTTGGCGGGAGAGATTTCGCAGCAGTTTTCCAGAGGTGCCGATGCTCCTTTGCACGAGGCGACGGGGCAGCGGTGGTCTTGGAGTTTGTGGGGGAGGGAGCACAGGGGGCAGGCGATGGGGGACCTGCATCCTTGTGTGGCGTGACCGAGTTTGCAGCAGTTCCTGCATTGGGTGGAGGCGGATGCTCGCCACATGACGTTGCAGCGTCTGGGGCGAGAGAAGAGGCGGATAGTGGTGCCGATAGTCGCTGCCTCTTCCGCCGTCACAGAGACGATGACAGAGGTGGTGGCTTTGGCGGAGCGAGAGGTTTCGTCCGTGTTGAGAAAACGGACGGAAGCTGGGGTGATCAGCGGCAGCGAGAGCGAAGAGCAAGACTTCGCCGAGACTTCTGGTTAGGAAGGCTACCGTAGAGGGGCCGTGAATGGTCGGCGTTGGTGGGAAGCGAAGCGGAAAGTAGTAAAGGGGTTTTCTGGAGAGGCCACTTCCACGTTTAGAATCGTGGTGAGGGCCTCAAAGAATGGGGCGTAGACCGATGAAGGAACGGTGGGGGGAGCGGTGACAGAGACGGTGCCTCTGTTGTTGACGGTGACGGTCAGGGAGGTGACCGGGGCGACTTGGTGGTTACGGGCCAGGGCTTGGCCGAAGAGGCGAGGGAGGGATGCCGATAGCCTTTCGGCGTTGGCGATGGGACTGGGGGTTGTCCTGGTGGCAAAAAAGCGGCGGTGGGCGGCTGGTAGGGGCTTCGCCTTCGGGGCGGATCCTGGGGCCGGGGCTGTGGCTGCCTTGGCTGCCTTCTTGCTGGCGGGTTTGGGGGGGTTGGGAGCGGATCGAACCACTTGTGCATGCGTGGGGGTTGCCCTCGGTTGGGCGGGCTTGGCGTGCGGGGTAGGCCTGTGGGGGGCCTGAGGTGTGGGAGGGGGGAAGTTGGTTCTCCCGATAAGGGTGTCCAGCTTTTGAACGATTTGAGGGTCTGAGGGAGGGGGGGCAGCTTTGGGGGTTGCCAGGGCCTCCTTCAGAGAGGCGATGTCGTCTCCTAGCTTGGAGACCGTTTCAGCGAGCAGTGTGTTTTGGTTAACGATGCCTGTGACAAGCAAGGTTATCAATTGGAGGGTGGAGCGCTGGTCTCTGGAAAGGATCCGAACCTCTCGAGCGAGAGTGGTCGGAGACGCATTAGAGAACGCAGAGGATGGAACGGGTTCTTTCAGGCCGAAGGCCTGGTCGATGTTTGCGAGATTAGTTGCCTCGAAGAGGGCCTTACTTAGATCGTCAAGACTCATGAGGCCTAAGAAAGTGAGATTTTTGGTGTGTGGGAACGGTTGCCACGTAAAATGTGGAGGTTGGTTTCAAAAACCAAGAGTAAAGAGGGGAAGAAGGATGAACACATATATACCGTACACACATATATAATATAAGGTATGTATCTAGCAGCGCAAATAGGCGGAAAAAGGCTTGTTAGGGGTTAGGTTTTTACGCCATAGGTTATCCTTTACGCGACTTCTTGTACCTAGAAACAATGGAACCTTGATTAAAAAAAAAAAAAAAAAATCTAGCAGCGCAAATTAAACCCGCTAGCTGCTGCGGTACCCTTTCTTTAGACCACACTGTGAACCGCGTTCACGATGTAAGATACCATACACATACAGCGCCCCCCCCCCCCTCCCTCCCGGGATCGATTACCGGTAACGGTATTCCGCCACTGAAACGGTGATGCCCCACCCGATGTTGCATCACAACCCATCACTCGCCTCAAGGCCCCCCGCGTCAGAACCAAAGACCCCCACAATGTTGACCGCCGCTGCGCTACCGTCGCCATTATATCGCCAGCAAGGGGGTCACCCCTGTTCTTACCCGTTCTTTCTCGTGCCTTTTGCCTACCCTACTGCTCTTTATTCTTTGGGAACTGGCAATATATATATATATGTACAGGGTTAGAGTCGGTTTAGTCGCTGGAGCTGGAGACTAGATAAAATGCCCAACTGTGGTGCGGGTTTGCAATTGCAAAAGCCACGCCGCGCCACGCCACGTCAGGGTGTTTGTAGTGGGGGGTAGTTGAAGCCTGTGTGGTACAGACGGCTGCAGCAGAATGATGCTTGGTTGTAGTCTTTCAGTCGCGGTTTGAGCTATAGACTACGAGCCACCACCGCCATCACCATCATCATATATGCATCCGGTCTTGATAAGCTATATGTGTTGTCATTGACGGACCCTGGGTGTTGACGGACACTGGGTGTTGACGGACACTTGGTGTTGACAGACACTGGGTGCTGACAGGCATTGGGTGCTAACAGACATTAGGTACTAACGGACACTATGTGTTGACAGACACTACATGTAGGTATTAACAGACACTAGGTATTAACAGACACTAGGTGTTGACAGACACTAGATACTAACAGACATTGGGTGTTGACGGACACTGGGTGTTGACAGACATTGGGTGCTGACAGACATGACTGACTGTTGACAAACACTGGCTGTTATATAACGAACGCTAAGTATTAAAAAAACAGGCAAAAGAGAGGCACCCAAGCCCAGCTTTGCCTTTTGTCCGTCAAACCTTCTGTCTATCAACATCTTGATCTGTCCGTCAGAACCCAGTGTCCGTCAACATAGCTACATGTAGTGTCCGTCAACAGCCAGTGTCCGTCAGAACCCAATGTCCGTCAACACTCATGATCAATATCCGTCCGTCAATACGGGCCCTAGTGTCCGTCAATACCTACATGTAGTGTTCGTCAACAGCCAGTGTCCGTCAATAGCCAGTGTCCGTCAACAGCCAGTGTCCGTCAACAGCCAGTGTCCGTCAACACCTTCTGTCCGTCAACACCTTCTGTTGTTCGTCAATACCTTCTGTTGTCTGTCAACACCTTCTGTTCGCCAACACCCTGATCTGTCCGTCAGCACCCAGTGCTCGTCAACACCCAGTGTCCGTCCGTCAATACGGGCCCGTGAACGACAGACATGTATGTACAGCACAATGACAGTGTCAAATGGCAATGATCGACCCACGACCCGCAACGGCCTGTCAATGACATTAGCTAAGGACCAGGATCGGACAGTACAGCTAGCTGAGGACCTATGGGGTCGTAAAAGCCATGTAGTAGCGACCCAGGTCAGGCCGTATCGTATCCTCTTCCGATCCGGGGTCCTCTTTACGTATACAAGAAATGCCTTACTTGTATCATATTAATGGCACTGATGCATGCATACAACACCTCCTGGGCCATTCGGACACCGGGCCCCCTTATAATTGCTCGGGCAGTTAACTTGACGTGGAAAAGAAAAGATCAACGTTTCAAGTGCAGTGGCTTCAGTAAATACCTCCTCTTTCCAAACCAATCATGGTTGACTGTCCGAGTGAGGGGGTGCCTGAATGGCCGTCAACACCGTTATGGCCCCGACACCATCCATATATGGGACATCAGTGCGTGCATTGACAAATCCAGGTCAAGTATCAAAACCCGTCAATTCAATCTACCAACCCAATAGATATAAACAAAAAAAACTCAAACCAGAAACATGCACATAAAAACATAAAAACATAAAAACATAAAAAGAAGAAATCCCAAGCGCTCATCCTCGCACAAAACCCTACACGATGTGTATATACACTCCCCAGCCCCCCCACACACACCCCCATATATATCTCTAAAACACCCACTCATACCCCTTCTCCACCGCCACCTCCACACAGCCATCAATATCCTGCACATTCCTCCCCACCTCCACGAGATAGCGCCCCTCCAGCGCCCTCCAGCACCCCTTCTCCTCACAAAACAGCCCCGGCGCGTAGTGGTCCAGCTCGATCCTCACGACGCCGCTCTCGCCCGCCTCCAGCTCAATCCTCGCGAACCCCTTCAGCTCGCGCCTCGGGCGGTCGACGGCCAGCCCCTTTGGCGCAAGGTAGACCTGCACCGTCTCGACGCCCTTGACAGCGCCCGTATTCCGCACCGGCACCTCCACCGTGATGCTCTCCCCGGGGGCGAACGCCGCGCGGTCGACCGCGGGGGAGCCAACCTCGAACGCCGTGTACGAGAGGCCAAAGCCGAACGGGAAGAGCACGGGGATCGCGCGCGAGTTGTAGTGGCGGTAGCCAACATAGACGCCCTCGGTGTAGTCCACCTGGTTGTGCTCGCCGCCGTCGCCAAAGTTGCCAAACGCCGGGTTGTCCTCGAGGCGCTTCGGGAACGAGATTGGCAGGCGGCCGCAGGGGTTGACGGCGCCGAGGAGCACGTCGGCGAGGGCGTTCCCGGCCTCCTGGCCCTGGTACCAGGCCTGCAGCACGGCGGGCACGCGGGCGAGCCACGGCATGGCCACCGCGCAGCCCGACTGGTTGACGACGATTGTGCGCGGGTTCGCGCGCAACACGGCCTCGATCAGGTCGTCCTGGCGGCCGGGCAGCGCCATGGTGTGGCGGTCGTAGCCCTCCGACTCCCACTCGTTGTTCATGCCCACGACCACCACGGCAACGTCGGACGCCCGCGCCAGGGCCGCGGCGCGGTCAATGTACTCCCCTGCGTCGCGCACGGCGTCGATGCCCAGGCGGATGCCGATGGCCGAGGCAAAGTCGAGATTGTCGTTGCCCATGTCGGGCAGCTGCTGCTCGGGGCCCTTTGAGGTGGTCTCGGCGACGAGCTTGTACCAGCGGCCGGCGTCGAGATGCAGCGTCTTTGTGACCTCGGCCGACCCGCTGGTGAAGAAGAGCTCGCCCAGCTCGGTCCAGTGCGTGTGGTCGATGAGGAGCTCGTCGTCGACGTAGATCTTTGTGGGCCCGATGGAGCCCACGCCGACGACGTGCTCGCCCGCGGCCTCGGCCCGGATGTAGGTGGTGATGCGCACAGAGTAGTCCTGGTCGCCGAGCGCCGCCGGCTTGCCGTCCATCAGGAAGATGTTGGACGTGGTCATCACGTTGGACGCCACACACTTGCCTGAGCAGTCGCGCCCGCCAAAGAAGTCGACCTTGAGGCCCGGGGCGCCCTCGGTGGCCGAGGGCGCGGTGCGGGCGCGCCCCTCCTCGACGGGGAAGACGCGGACCCACTTCTCCGTCTGGCAGCCAATCTCGTACGACACCTTGATACCGTCCTCGCGGACCGCGGCCGTGAAGGACTCGAGCGGGTTGGTGAGGTAGTGCGGGTTCAGGTTGGCGGACCCCCCGCCGCCCGCAATGCTCTCGTTGGCATTGGGCCCGATCCACGCCACGGACTTTATCTGGTCCCTCTTGAGGGGCAGCGTGGCGCCCTCGTTCTTCAGCAGCACAATCCCGTGGGCGCCAGCCTTCCTGATGAGCTCTCTGTGCTCGGGCTTGTCGACCGCCTGCTCGTCGGCCTCGTGGAACTTGCCCCATCTGCCTGTGCGGGCGATGAGCTCCAGCACGTGGCGAGCACCCGTCTTGATGGCGGCAAGGAGCTCTGGCGACGAGTTTGTGTCCTTGACGGCCTTGAGGAGAAGCTCGCCGCGGCGGCGGGTGGGGCCGGGCATCTCGAGGTCGAGGCCGGCGATAAGGGACTCGGCGGTGCTGTTTGTGCCGCCCCAGTCGGACATGACCAGGCCGTCCCAGCCCCACTCGGCCCTGAGGACCTGCTTCATGGAGAATGGGTGCATGTCGGCGTGGTGCTGCAAAAAGGGGGGAAAACAAGTTGGATTAGTAGCTGCTGCATGGGGGGGAAACATTTCTATATATATCAACATACCCCATTAACCTTGTTGTAGGAGCTCATAATCCCCCACGGCCCCGCCTCGCGAACCGCAATCTCAAAGGGCTTCAGGTAGATCTCGCGCAGCGCGCGCTCGCCAATGATCTCGTTGACACTAAAGCGCTTCGTCTCCTGCTCGTTGGCCACAAAGTGCTTCATCGTCACGGCCACGCCCTCGGCCTGGACGCCGCGGATGTAGGATGCGGCCAGCTTCCCCGAGAGGTAGGGGTCCTCGGAGAAGGACTCAAAGTTGCGGCCGCCGAGTGGCGAGCGGTGGTTGCATGCCGTGGGGGCGAGCAGCACCTGCGCTGCCTTGGACTTGGTCTCCTGCCCAAGCGCGCCTCCGATCTGGGTGATGAGCTCGGGGTCGAATGTGGCGGCCAGGGAAACACCAGAGGGGAAGAATGCGGCCTGGGGGACGACAAGCAAGTAAGAATCAGTATAACCACTACCACCGCCACTACTACAAAGGATACTGGATTATACCTTTGTGCCTCCTGAAAAGAACTGTCCTCTTGCGCCGCTGGGCCCGTCGGTGACCTTGATGCTGGGAACCTTTCCGGGGATCTCGACGGTTCTCCAAAAGTCCTTACCGGCGAGGAGGGAGACTTGCTCGAGCAGTGTTAATGAGTCGAGGACATCATTGACCTTTTTCTGCAGATCCTTGGGAAGAGGTGAGATTGCCATTTTTATTCTATTTTCCCCCCGTAAAAGAGAGAGAGAGAGATGGAGAGAGGAGGAGCGAGGAGAGAGGGCGTGATTGATTGATTGATTGATTGATTGACTGCTTGATTGATTGACTGTTTGACTTGTGCCCTTCTAACTGAGCGGGAGATATTGGGGGTTATATATATTCGCAATATAGGCTGCCCAATTCCCCGGGTTGAAGATAATCTAACTGTACTTTTACAATGCATGTACGTACATGCATGTAGTTTTTTTGATAGCTAGACGGGGCATCGCATATAGCTCCATAAGCACCAACCCACTGGCATCGAAGATCGGGGACAGACGCCCATCCACTCCGACGACTCCCTAGCTAGTACTCCCACTATAGCCAGCTAGCTAGCCACCAATAATAAATATATCCTTCCTGGCAATTGCTTCTCGGTTCTTGCCGAGATACTCGATACATAGAACGTTAACCCAGTCAATCAATGCCCCCCCACCACTTTGCGTGACCCCGGATTCCACGCGCAAAACACCCATGTTTTATGCGGGGGGGTGAGGAAGACTCTTAGCACTCTTGGCACGCGATGGGTGGGATAGGAGCAGCGGAATACCTACATAATACATACATACATACGGCTGCAATATTTTTAGTCGCGGAGTGTCGGCAAGCCCTGGTTGTATGTGGTAGTCGTGCCAGCTACACTAGCTACATGCGGTGCAGGCTAAATGCCCCTACGGTCTAGCGTTGGCCAGTTAGTCGGGGAGTGTCGCCCCGTGGTCCGAGCGTACCTGTGCCTACATGTACCTACATATTTGCAACAACACCCTTATGGCAGGGCAGGGCACGTGGTTAGCGGCCAGGAGCGCGTGGGAATTATGGAACGCCTCTTCTTCTTCTAAGCCCAGAGATCCATATCCCGCAATGGCAAGCTAGCTAGTGGATGCTCAGATTCAACCGGAGCGTCCGGGCCGCGATTCCTATAAAGTTTGGTTGATACATGTACTCTAGGTACACACTGTACCTACACACTGTACATACTACTACACCAACGGGCTGAAACTGGTTGAAGAAAACTTAGCGCTAGATCTGGAGGGCCGGGAGAATTAAGGGTGGATTGCATACTCTACTCGTCTTTTCACAGCGTTTGTGAACACGACTGGCTTCGCCCGTTTAGGTTGTCGATCTCATGCAGGTGGGACTAATTATAGATTTATAGGATTGAGTACTCGAGTGGAGTACCCTGGAGTAGAGTACTCGAGTAGAGTACTCTAGAGTAGAGTGGAGTACTCGAGTGGAGTAGAGTACTCGAGTAGAGTAGTTATTTAAAAATTATACCCGTTTCCCCCTTCTTTTGCAATACAAGCTTCAATCCTACGAGGCATTGACATAATATGCCTATTGATCTTTTCTACAGGATAATTCTTCCACTCATCCTCTATCAAAGCCCTAATTCTCCTAGCTGTAAAATCCCATCCTAGTTTTACTTTATCTATCTTTCGTATGGTTCAAATTATTTCTATTGGATTCAAATCAGGTGAGTTAGTGGTACTCTAGTTTATCAAGGCCGCGTCAAAAAAAAAAATCCTCCAAGGCGAATTATGCGTCTAGACGCGTCTGGAATCGTCTTCTGACTAAAAACCTCGTCTTTTCTTCTAAATCTTCGCGTTTGGGTCATCATATTCTGAAACTAAATATAACCCGTCGTCTTTTGGTAGTATTAAATCGTCCCAAATGTGACACCTCGTCTTTTAGCGCCTATTTAAATCTCCCAAATGTGATATCTCGTCTTTTGACGTCAGTGATATTCGCCAAGATCTTGTATTAATCTTAATAGCGTAGCTAATGACGTCAGATTTGACTCCTCACACCTCGAGATCCACCCACACCTCCACATATACACCTACCTCGCCTCCCTACCGCCTCCTCACCTCCCACCTGCCTGTATCGACGCCTACCTCCTACCTGTGTCGACCTCCTGCCTGTATCGGCGCCTACTACTAGATCGTGTTACTCTCTGCATTTTGACGCTTTACTGGCTGCAGGCTCCGTCATCATGCTCTCGGCGCCGCTGGAGCGTCAAACAAGCGATATATTGACGCTTCTGGGCGTCAAATTCACAATATATTGACGCCGCTGCTGGCGCCGCTGGAAGCATCAAATTCAGATATATTGGCGATTATCTTGACTCGCTGCAAGTAAATACCTCCATGCTGACACGCTGCTGGCCCGCTGCTGACGCCGCTGCTGGCCCGCCGCTGCTGGCGCCGCATGGCGCTGCTGCTGGCGCCGCTGCAGAACCGCTGAGGCATCAAATTCCCAGTATATTCACAGTATACTGACGCCGCTGGAGGCGCCAAATCCACACCCCAATGCAGCGAATACTGCAGCATATGGACACCTACCCGGCAGCGAATACTGCAGCATATAAACACCTACCCGGCAGCGAATACTGCAGCATATGGACACCTACCAGGCAGCGAATACTGCAGCATATGGACACCTACCAGGCAGCGAATACTGCACCCTCCAGACAGCAAATACTGCACCCCCCAGGTAGCGAATAGTGCACCCCCCAGGCAGCTCAACGGCGAGCTCAGCGGACAGGCAGCTCAGGGCGACAGGGCGGGCAGGCAGCTCAGCGGCGAGCTCAGCGGACAGGCAGCTCTCTGGCGAGCTCAGCGGACAGGAGGACAGGCAGCTCAGTGAGTAGCCCAGCGGGCAGGCAGCTCTCTGGCGAGCTCAGCGGACAGGAGGACAGGCAGCTCAGTGGGTAGCTCAGCGGGCAGGAAGCTCAGCGGCGAGCTCAGCGGACAGGAGGGCAGGCAGCAGGCAGCTCAGCGGGCAGGCAGCTCAGCGGCTCAGCTGCGGGCAGGCAGCTCGCTGGGTAGCTCAGCGGACAGGAGGACAGGCAGCTCAGTGAGTAGCTCAGCGGGCAGGCAGCTCTCTGGCGAGCTCAGCGGACAGGAGGACAGGCAGCTCAGTGGGTAGCTCAGCGGGCAGGCAGCTCGCTGGCGAGCTCAGCGGGCAGGAGGCAGGCAGCAGGCAGCTCAGCGCGCAGGAGGGCAGTGAGGCAGGTCAGCGGCGAGCTCAGCCTGCTCTCCAGCTCAACTCAACTCACGCACGAGTAAGCGGAGGTAGGTGGGGCGCCCGGCGGAGGCAGGCGGGTCGCTAACAAATATGTACATAAATTACGTGAGCATGTGGATCAATAAAGCGTGACATTTGCGAGGAACTACTGTCCTAGTCAGCCGTTAACCGGGTAAAAGCCTCAGGTGTGGGCCGGTGTTAGTTTTGGGGTCAAAAACGGCGTAATTGGTCAAAAAAGCGAACTAAAAACTCGTCTTTTGGTCAAAAACGACGTCGCGGCGAAGCAGGAGAGATCTTCGTATTTTCCCGTCGAGGCGATGTCTTTTCTTGGCGTATGGATGCAGAGTAGAAAAACTTCTCATCGCCTGCGCCTGGTGCGCCAAGACGCCTGGAGTCGTCGGGTCATGCGATTTTTTTTTGACGCTTATTTCTCTGAATTCTCTGCCTGGTAGTGGTGCTTATGACTAGGGGCATTGTCCTCCATAATGATTACATTTGGGCAGCGGGTTTCCTTAATACTTAGTGCCAGGGGGAATAGGAGAGGCCTCAATATCCGTTCTCGATAAATATACCAATCAATCCCTCCTTTTCTTTTGTTATCTCTAGTCCTTAGCTCTGGCACGCCGTAGAGTGTTTCCTGCCCCATCTCTGCTAACCAATTGTACTCTCTCTTCTCTGCCTCGTACTCATTTTGCAGAGCAATTAATGCATCCGCCCGGTTTTGTGCGGTTTCGTATGGAGTTTTGTAAATATGATACGGTAGATCTGTGGGTAATTGGCATCAGTGCACTGCTCAGGCTTGTGGTACTGCCAGTGGTACCTGTTTGTCCATAGATTATCGCTCCCCATATCATTACCGTTGCCCCACCATGAAATTTCCGGTCCAAATTTCGGTCAATAAATGCTTCCCCAGGGCGACGTAGAACACCTCTTGCTCTTCGTGTACGTAAAGCACTGGTTTCGAAATAGGACTCGTCTGTAAAAATGACCTCATGCCAATTCTGTGATCGATATCGGAGACAAAATGCTAGCCTGTCTGCTTTGTGTTTCGAACTCATTAAAGGCTTCTTGGTCGGTTTCCTTCTGTGGATATTATCAGACGCGAGCGTCTTTCGAATTGTATTAACACATACATCCAACCCAGCCTCTGCTCCCAGTTCAGCAAAAGGCATTCGGCAATGTGTAGCGTCTTGGAGAGCAAGCTCAATCAACTCTTTCTCCTCCTCAGGTGTCAATTTTTTATTACTCCCCTGGAGCGAGTTTGGTTCTGGCCGGATATTCTCAAGCGCGCAAAGGTCAGGATTTCCGGTGATTTTTACCCTATCATGTGCTTTCCTAATAATTGTTGAGCAGGCGCCTAGGGATACCTTCAAGTTCATTACTACTAGTAGTAGTACCCGTACATGGGATCAATCAACTTACCTTTGTCAGATCAGATATTTCTCTCAATGTCATCCGCTGTTTCCCTCTTAATAGGGAGTACCCTACAATCTGACCCCTTTTAGACAGAGAAATAGTTGTCATTGCTGAAGCTTCAAGTTCAAGTTGAAGCTTCGGAATTCGAGTACTAGTATCACGACCTACAAACAGAACATTGTGTCACAATGGCGTCCTTTCATTGGCCCTACCTGCATGAGATCGTCCGCAACCCAAATGGGCGGAGCCGGTCGTGTTCACAAACGCTGTGAAAAGACGAGTACATAGGCACATCACACATAGAGTAGATGTACCTACATGCAGACGAGACTGCACGCGAAGACCTGCAAAAAACAAACAAAAAAACCCCAACCCCCCATCCCAGGAAACCAACACACACACATGGCGTGACCCTCATCAGCAAAAAATTGGGTTCGACCCGACGACTCCAGGCGTACCCAGGCGCACCAGGCGCACCAGGCGCATGAGAAGTTTTCTTACCTGCATCCATACGCCCCGGCGCAAAAAGACATCGTCTCGACGGGAAAATACGAAGATCTCTCCCGTCGTCGGCGTCGTCTTTTGACCAAAAAGCGAGTTCGTCTTTAGTTAAATCTTTTGACCGAATTACGTCGTCTTTTGACCCTAAAACGAACACCGGGTCCACACCTGGGTAGCTTTTGCCCGCTTAACGGCTAGACTAGGACAATAGTTCCGCGCAAATGTCACGTTTATTGATCTACATGTCTACGTAATTCTATGTACATATTTGCTGCGCCCCACCCACCTCCGCTTACTCCTGCCCCGGGCGCTGCCCTCCTGCGGAATGAGCTGCCCCGCTAAGCTGCGTGCCCGCTGAGCTCCCCTCTGAGCTGCCTGCCCGCTGAGCTCCCCTCTGAGCTGCCTGCCAGCTGAGCTCCTCGCTGGGCTCCCCGCTGAGCTGCCTGCCCGCTGAGCTCCCCTCTGAGCTGCCTGCTAGCTGAGCTCCTCGCTGAGCTCCCTGCTGAGCTGCCTGCCCGCTGAGCTCCCCGCTGAGCTCCCCGCCTGCTGAGCTCACCGCTGAGCTGCCTGCACTGGATCATTGCTGCCTGCCTCCTGCCCGCTGACCTCCCTGCTCCCTGCCTCCTGCCCGCTGACCTGTCCTCCTGGCTGCCCTCCCGCCAATGTTGAGCTCGCCGCTGAGCTGCCTCTCCTCCTGCCCGCTGAGCTCGCCGCTGAGCTGCCTGCCCGCCTCCCCGCGCCTTGCTGCACTCTTCCACTCCACCGCTGAGCCTCCCTGAGGAGCTGCTCATTGAGCTGCCACTGAGCCTGCCTCTCCTCCTGCCCTGAGCTGCCCACTGGGCTGCCTGTCCTCCTGCCCGCCTGAAATGCCTGCCTGCCCTGCTGCCTTGCCTGGGTTCTGCTTTGTCTTGGACTAGTATTCGCTGCCTGGTAGGTGTCCAAATGGAGCAGTATTCGCTGCCTAGGAGTTGTCCAAATGGAGCAGTATTCGCTGCCTAGGAGGTGTCCGAATGGTGCAGTATTCGCTGCCTAGGAGGTGTCCAAATGGTGCAGTATTCGGTGTCCAAATGGTGCTGTATTCGCTGCCTAGGGGGTGTCCAAATGGTGCTGTATTCGCTGCCTAGGAGGTGTCCAAATCGTGCTGTATTCGCTGCCTAGGAGGTGTCCAAATGGTGCAGTATTCGGTGTCCAAATGGTGCTGTATTCGCTGCCTAGGGGGTGTCCAAATCGTGCTGTATTCGCTGCCTAGGAGGTGTCCAAATGGTGCAATATTCGCTGCCTAGGAGGTGTCCAAATGGTGCAGTATTCGGTGCCTGGTAGGTGTCGAAATCGTGCAGGATTCGCTGCCTGGCAGCTGTCGATTTGGTGCCTGCAGCTGCGTCCATATACTGCAGGATTTGGAGCCTGCAGCGGCGTCAGCAGCGGCGTCAGCAGCGGCGTCAGCAGCGGCGTCAGGAGCGGCGTCAGGAGCGGCGTCAGGAGCGGCGTCAATATACTGCCCAATTTGACGCCTCAAGCGGCGTCGATATCTGCGTGATTTGGAGCCTGCGGCGCAGTCAATAAAAGCGTCAAAATGCAGAGGAGGGTAAATATCTGGCGTCGATACTGAGGCAGGAGGTAGGCGTCGATACAGGTAGGAGGTAGGTGTCGATACAGGTGGGAGGTGAGGTGAGGGAGGTGAGGTAGGTGAGGTGAGGGAGGCGAGGTAGGTATGGAGGTGGAGGTGTGGGTGGATCGCCGAGGTGTGGAGAATAGTCAAATCTGACGTCGTTAGCTGATATTAGCATTAAGCGCCAGTACATAGGCAGAATATCACATCCGTAGCGACGTCAAAAGCGTTAAAAGCGAGATGTCGCATTTGGGACGATACTAGCGCTAAAAGACGACGGCGTGTCGTATTTCGCAGCTCGGGGACGGTGGGAAGACCAGCGAAACTTTTGGGTGCAAAAACGAGGTTTTGAGCGAAAAACGAATCGATGCGTCTGCCGTCGTGGCCTTCGTTCGTTTTTACTGCACATGTAGGTAAGCAAGGACCGAATAAACGGTTGCAGAGGGGGGGTTCAGCCTTCTGGAGCTGTAGAGTACGTATGTATATGAAACATCGTCAGATATGGCATTATTGTGGTGTCATGAGCCGAGAGTGATTTTATCAGCGGCCGTCGGGCGATATAGGCGCCCGCGTGAGAAGAGTACCGTCAATTCTCCATCTCCGTATTTTGTACCGAACTTTACAGATCTGTGCGGATACAGATGTACATGTAGGTACTTTTTTTCTCACCCGGGATTGACGGTACCTAGCTACCATGTATGTACTCACGGCTTGTGGTAGAAACGTGGGAGAGGGGTCCTAGCTAATACAAGCCCTGACTCCATCTCTCGCTGTAGGCAAACCGCCCCTCCTGTGACCCAGCTATAGTATGTACTATGGTCAGCCCAGAAAGCCTCCAGGCCGGCCAGACAGGCTCCGACGACGGGTGGTCGGTAACATACATGGGAGGTTGGCTGCTGGCCATGGGCATGTGGCATGCATGCACATGAGCGCCTTTGGGTGGCCATCGACGCCGTTTTTGTTCTTTTTTTTTTGTTAAGGTAAAGAAAGGCATTCATATCTCTGGCAGCGAGACCCATCCCACGTACGCCCGGCCCACCGGGGTGTTGTATACTCGGGTACGGGAGAAAGAACCAGAAAATGCAATAGGGTTGTTTGTATGGCAGAGCAGCGCCACTCTCTACAAATAATCCCTGTATCGCCACTTGCGTTTTCTGGTTCTTTCTCCCGTACCCGGGTACGTCGGTTGCGTGGGAGAGTGGCTAGGTGTGCCAGATGAAAGAGGAATTCTTCTTCATCCAAATAAACTACATGTAGTATAGAGAGAGACAAAGGAATATCGTCTGATTTTGAAGAAAGATTGCTGGCCATTCAAAAGATGGCTAACACAAAACAACGGTCTTAATCGAGCCACCCTAAATCCTGACCTGCGCTTCATGATAATCCCCCCCAGCCAGAGCCGTGACAAGTTCTTCGAATCGATCAATCCCGTGAAACCGTGCAGGACGAAGCGACCTATCAGCGATCGCCACGTATTTCTCGCAACACCACGAGAATACCCCTCTTTAGGATTCCGACCAACCAGAATCCTCCCCTTCAGTATCTCTTTGACTTCAACCATGAGATATCAACAACAACAAGCACGTATGTCTGGAGAAAGAAAAAAGCGTTTAAACTCATATAGCCACCACGCCTGCACCTAAAGCAGACGAAGAGATTATAAGATTACGGCGAACGTCAGCGAAGCTTAAGAAAAACCATGGACTCATGCGTAAAGTCCATGAGTTAGTGTCCAGACTACGACAGTATCCTCCTCCGAGGATACCAGAAGAAACGAGACCAACAAACCAAGACGAAGAAATACAGGAAGACCCCTCCCCCGAAATAGAAGAAGACACCCAGATGAGAGGCACGGCCGACCCACCTACACCAACAGAAGCGAACCATATTCAGACTTCGAAATGGCTGAGGAAGAAGAATCTTCTACACATACCCTCACCCCGATTCAGCAAAGAAAACTCCTAAGACCAAGACTACCAAATGGCCAAAAGCATTATCGAAGAAACCACCCGAGTAGACCACACACCCCTACCGGAGGCTCCCATTCCGGCAAATACTCATCCGGATGAGGAGATTACTATTCAAATCGCGGGACAAAACTCACAGCGAGTAAGAGAAGGCCTACGCGGATTACAAGAATACAATAAGGGACGAAGTGGGACAGAGATGATGACAATTAGAGGATGGACTTGGTTCTGCTGGGATAGGGAAGACAGAATAAAGAAATGACTGGTGGTGAGAGGGGGTGAGAAGTTTTCAGTATGCCAAAGCAAGAATAAGGGGCGATAAGTGTATCATCAAGGCGGAGGATATAAATACGAGAGATAGGGCCGAGATAGAGAAGTATGATGGGAAATACTTGGTGGGACCCGAGGGGAATGAGCGAGAGAGGGAGAAGATACAAATTGTAATAGAGAGAGTGAGGCAATGAGCGTGTTTATTTTTTCCTTTAGTTAGGTAGTGGCGGCGGATGTGTGCGAGCCTGCTGAATGCCCTTTATTGGGTGTGGCCAGGGGTTAGCAGGGTAGTTCTGGGGTTGTGGTATTGCCATAGACTACGGTCTGCATGCAATTAATGAGTTAAACAAAAAAAAAAAAAAAAAAAAAAAGATCAATCCCGTGAAAACGGCGGATGGGGGAATCTAATCTTATCTTATCTAATCAGCGCTGTTTTCGAGTGATACTGTATGACTAGCGACCAATAGCAAGCAGCTGATCTTGGCAGAAAAACGATTCCGCCATTAGCGGGTGCGATACGGACAAGTTCCGGAACGGAGTTTTTAAAAGCAAAAAGAACAATTCCTATAAGCGGCCCAGCCAGGTTCTTCAAAGCGGATCAGATTGATGGAGGATGATGATTCTATTCAAGTGACCGTCTGTTCTGCCACTATGATTACAATGTCCTTCTGCCATACATACATACATGTACATACTTGTTCTCTGTCACGCTTAATTGCTGCAATGTCCTTTTATGTGCCCCCCCGCCCCCCGGTTGTGTGGCCGACAGTACGGAAATACCGCGAGGTCGTAAACACCGTATCCCCTTAGGCCGCCGTCAGACCGAGTCGCATTAATGTGTTACTGGACTTGATATAGTTGATGTTCCCCGATAAACGCTCCCATACGTTGGAAGTCAACAGTAACCGCGTTCAACTGAGCGCATTAGCCATATCGGGTTCGGCGACACATTGCGATTCGGCGGCCCAACGGCCTAAGGGATGGAGCAGTTACCGTTAACGCTCTTGACCTAGTGCCGTGGTTATTGCCGAGCCTTTTCGCCTCCAGAACTCATCGCCAAGACCGTGACAGGTCACCTCATCACGGTCGCTTCCCTGCGATGTTTATAAACATCACGACTTCCATATTGGGTTCTGAGGATATAGATATTTCAGGGTTAGGCTTGGCGTGGTAGGAAGTTCACTTTGCGCAACACGAACTTGCTAGTACGCCATCACTCTTTTTTTTGGTCAATCTTGGTGGTGGCAGACTATTTTTCAGTTAACTCTTCAAGCTGGCAAATGGTTCTACTCTATAAGGAAGGGTAACAGACCAAAAAATGATGATCGAGGGGTACTATTCTTATAGCGCATTTACGTACCCTTAACACTACTCACGCATTATATAATCAAGTCCTGAGGATTCTTGGTAGCGGCGACGGCCTCACAAAATTTCTCAGGACTTGATTAACGCGCGAGTGAGTACACACTAAAAAAAAAAAAAAAAAAAAAAAAGTAGCCTATGCACCGGGCTCTTTATCTATATATAGGGCGAGCATTCTTATGGAGGGTACCCTTATAACGTGTTTCACCGGGAAAGCGATCATCACCGGGAAAGCAACCCCCCCGCCTCACAGAAGGGCATTATGAGCACCAAAGGAATACCCATGAAGCCATACATATAGAGAGGAGTTCTTTTGGTGTTTTTGACTAATTTTATGATCGTAGTGAGTATATAGCTGTGGGGGGGAGGGGGGGTTATCAGCAATTCTCGATCCCGTTCATGTCATGCTTGATTGCTTTCCCGGTCGGTGCCGATTGCGTTCCCGGCGAAACACGTTAGGCCGGAGAGTCAGTCGACAGTAGGAATTCAATGAACGTCATCTTTTTCCGGGGCCCGCTAAATGGGCCCCCGTTTTCTCAGAACGGGTTTTAACCATATAAACTCCGTTTTTTGACGGCTCCCAAACGGGCCCCCTTACTTTAAATATTTTGTCACCAGCACCCCCCCCCCCCTACCGCTACCGCCCGGCCCACGCGTGTTAAGCTAGCCCCCCCCCCCCTCTCGAATACCTAAGGTCTCTTTCTTTCTTTTAGGTATCCAACGGGAGAGACGTTTAATGAAAGAATAAGAGTTGAGGGATGTCTGTTAAAACTAAAGTGATGCCTTACGCTGCAGCTGGGGACAGCATCTAGCACTCACCAATGGTCAGCCGGCGAGGACGGCTGATTGCATGTATCGTCGAGGGAATCAAGCAAAAGCTGGCAATCACCAACCAAAAGAAATGCGAAAAGGGCACCATACATACTCTCCGACCACGTGGCTTAAAAAATATCATCAACGGCTTCGTACCCGAAACAAACCTTATCGTTTAACATTGGAGCTACATCAGTCGCTGGGATGGCGACTTCCGATTCGGGCTCGTGAAAAAGGCGTACCGCCAAAACTCCAAAGATTGCATGTAGCTACGTGTAGGTACAAGATCAAACTTGCTACAAACGGATACTTCTGAGGCTGATTGATATCTTTCATCCAACTGTTTTTTTTTATAGATAACCCCTGGGCGGAGGTATATGGCCACTTTTCCCGTAGTTGCCCCAACGTTTAAAGGAGAGCGAGCAATCATGCTGGGCTGCTCGTTCAGTGGATTGAAATCCAAGCTTACGACGCCGTGTCTTTTTGTAATTGGGAACAAGGTCGTCTCTCTGGAGTTTCGGGGACATCTCTCTCTCTCTCTACTTTATATCGCTCTGACACGTTAGGTTTTACCCACCGGTGGTATTGTTCCCCTACTGGGCCAACATCTCCAGAAACCTTCCTGTCCTCGTTGATTTTAACAGTTTTAGGTACTTGTTGCTCATATAACCAACTCAACTCGAGTACATGTAGTCCTTGTGTCTACACAGCCGGGGTCCAAGACCTCTCTCCTCAGCCAAAAGCATCAAGGTCGGTCTAGTGCCTAGTCTAGGGTATCCGCTGTCATTGTCAGTGCAAGTCTGAAAATAGGCGTGTTCTGCAGCAACTTCAAAAATTAACATTCGCCTACAGAAGATGCTCTAATTGATCTATTTCTCCCTTGAGGCGTTGTTTTTCAGAGGCGTGGCTCGTTTGTGTAACTGAGCCCCCCACAGTACTGGGAGATGTAAGCAATGCAAATGATTAGTAAATCCCTTCGACAGGGCACTAGATGATTTTATCAATCACGCAAAGAGCCTAGTCAGCTTCTGACAACCATTAGACGCCAGTGCTATTTATTTCAGTGGCTTAGATTCGAGCAATACCCATGGCCACCAGTAATATTACATGTATTAACCCAAACTGCAGAGATTGGAAAGCATGCACGCACGGTCTCCCGAATTAATTCCGGGGATCGTGGTTCCCAGCGAAAGAGCAGCTAGCTTCCCGTATCTTCTGTCGCATTTGCGACACAACAAAGGTGCATATTAATAGTTGTCATGCCCGTGGTTCGCCAACGGCAATGGCGCAGTTGGGCATGTTCTCTGGGGTTACAACGTCGCGAGATACTTGGCTACCAACTATATAACTGGCTGGTGGTGGGTGGCCCTTACCAAGCTTTATGCACAGCGCTGACCAGCTTTCTGGGACCAATTAGCAGTTCCCCCAGGGATATAATCGTGGGAGTGTGGAATTGGCGGGCTGAGTGCTTGATCGACGTACCGGAGAGCCTTACAGCATACGGCGATTTGCTGACCTCTTTGCTTTATATCGTCCGACGACCCCCTCATTCAAATAAGGTCCTCTCCGCCGGACACAAACAACAACAACAGCACTCCCCCCCCAAACCGTCATTAATTCCATTCTTCACCATAATGGCATCTCCAGAGAATTCCCCTAGTGCCAAGCCGCTCCTCCCTTCATCTGCCCCGATACCGCTGCACCCGCAAAAGCAACGGATCGACTACTGGGCCTGGGAATTTATAGCTCTCATCGTTTCTTTCATCGCTGTCGCTACCAGCGCAGTGGTTCTTCTCATGTTTGACCAGAAACCCATTCCCGCGTGGAGTTGGCAGAGCAATGGCATAAGTGTGAATTCGATCATTTCTCTGCTATCTACCCTGTCGAGGGCATCGCTGCTCATGCCGATTGACGAGTGTATGGGTCAACTCATGTGGCTGAGGTATGAGTATCGCGCACAGCGGCTGGCGGATGTGGGTTTGTATAACGAGGCATCGAGAGGTGCGTGGGGGGCGTTGAGACTAGTGTGGAAGCAGAGGGGGAGGTGTGTATAACCCCCAAACTGGTGGATCCTATGATATCAATGCTAACACATTTGAAGAACCCTGGGATGTCTTGGGTCCTTTCTACTCATCGGCTCTCTCGGAATCGGGACCGCACAGCAGCAGCTCCTCTCCTACCCTAGACGCAGATTTATGGATCCTACCATCAAGTCCAGTCTTAATCGTGCCCTTGAGTTTAACACATACCAAGGGTCCATTGAAGACCCCGCAATGTCCTTCTCGCTCCTGTCCTCGGTCTACAGCGCCTCGCTCCTCTCCGCAGCCAACAGCACCTCGACGGCGGCCGAAGTGCTCCCGCTCTTCAACTGCCCCAGCGGTGGCTGCGTCTTCAGCACCTTCACCACGCTCGGGATATGCAGCGAATGCAGCGACGCAACCTCGCAGATCATCCAGCTCTGCGACAGCGACAACAGCTACTGCACCGCAAGCTTCCAAGGCCTCCAGGCATTCTCCTGGGGCGCGAGCGCCTCCTCGGCCGACCTCAACACCGTCCTCAACCAGTCCTCCATCTCCAACTCCTCTGTCTCTTCCCAGATAAACTCCCCCTTCGCACGAACCGCACACCTGCAGGCCGAATACAACAGCGACGGGTCCCTGCCACCCCACTACACGGCAACCGAGTGCGCGCTCTACTACTGCGTCAAGGAGATACAGGCAAACGTCACCAACGGCACCTACACCGAAACGGTCCTCACAGCCCTCGAAAACACCAACCACGACCCCCCCACCACCTCCAACACCTTTGGTGACATCACCATCAGCGGCGCCGCCGCCAACGAAAGCTTCCGCATCACCGCCCCCGCCCACGCCTCCATATCCGGGCCCCACGGCCTCGCCGCCGCCCTCACAGGCTCCGCCCGCACCACCGCCAACGGCAACGGCACCGGCACTGTGCAGCAGCAGTTCACCACCGACATCCTGCGCGGCTTTGCGCAGGACCCGGACATTGCGCGGACCATGGGCCGTGTCAGCACGGCGCTCACAAACCGGCTGCGCAATCTCGACCGCGGCACGCAGAAGGCCATGGGCGAGTCGTACACCGTGCAGTCGTTCATCCGCGTGCGGTGGGTGTGGCTGCTGTACCCCGTGACGCTGTGGACGGCCTCGCTCGTGTTTCTCGTATATGTGGCTGTCGAGACACGCGGAAGGGGGATGCGCGCGTGGGGGGCGAGCCAGATGGCGCTGGTGTGGTATGGGCTGGATGCGGAGACGAGGGGGCGGGTGGGGGGCGGCAGGTGGGAGGAGATGCAGGAGGTGGCGGGGAGGGTGTGGGTTAAGCTGGAGGCGGGCGAGGATGGGGAGGGGGCAAGACTGAGGGCGAAGAGGGTCGAGGGGTGATTGGGGGGGGGGGGGGGTAGTTGAGGCTTGTTTGGGTTTGGGTTTTTTTGGGGGCGTAAAAGTTGATGGCTTTTTCTTTGGGTTTTCTTTTTGTTTATGTGTATAGGCGTATAGGCGTTACTTAGATTATGGCATATTCCTATTAGTAGTGTGTTTAATTGCAATACTTTGTGTTCTAGTTTGCCCCATGTCATGTCCGTCTCGCGAACTCGTAATCATGACCCATCACTCGCCACACCATCCACCCCCCAAAGCTCAAGAAATAACTCGCCCACAAAGATGTAAGGAATCCCCAAGCGCTCATGTAGCTCTCAACACATGGACCGTTACAGCAGCCTGCTTGCGGGGGCCGAGGGTGATGACTCGTAAATCAAAACCACCCAGCCGACCGAGTGATAACCCATGACTACCGCTCCACCCCCACCCACTTCTCGCACTACAGCCGAGCGGCGGCGGCGGCGGCGGCGGCCTAGTGTGGTCCACGAGGACGAGCGTGCTTTAGTCCCCGCCTCGAGGACATGTCCTCGATGACATTTAAGGACAAGGGCCACACTGGCCGAGGCGTAGCACGGTTTGGCAGACCCAAGGGGCGGGTTCGCGTGGTGATGGCCTTGGTCTATAGACGCGTAGCTAGGGGTGTGCGTGCGGGTGCGCGCGGTGTTTGCTGCCGCCCGCACGTACGCTCGATCGAGCTCCCGTGTTGAGCGCTGCTACGTTACCAGGCGTGGCTGGCTGGAGCTGGGGGGGGGTACGGGAGAGTGTGGCGTGGCGTGGCGTGGCGTGGAATCTATGGATACTGTGCTGTGTTGAGGTGGAAACCCTCGGCGTCTTGGACGTATGGTTTTTGTTTGGTTATAAGTTCTTACAGGCGATGGGGGGCGGGAGGTAGGCGGTTAATGAGGCGGTGGGGTGGTTGGGGAACTGTTGGCTACTATGTTACCCCTCTACCCGGCCTTATGTGTATCTATCTATCCGTTGTCAGCAGTCGCTTTCAGCATCTTTCTGGTCTGGTAGTTTTTGTGAAATCAACCGAGTGCTGCTGGTATCAAGAATGACCGAACGAATGGATATCTGCGGTCTTTGATCTGAGTTGTTTTTCGATTTATGATTTTTGCTCTACCAACGTCGTCATTTTGTCCTAGATTGGGGACAGACATGCCGGAGCCTTGACACACTAAAGTACAGTATCAGAAATGAGGGTGTTATCCATGCCGCATCAAAGTGAATACCGTATCCCTACAGTATTGGTACAGCAGGGGTAGTATTGGTAGCATAGCAGTACTAGCATTAGTGGGGTGTTCGGGGTAAACAGTAGCATTAGTGGGGTATTTCGGGTAGCAGGCTGGTATTGCTATGGTATTCCGGTGTACATGCAAGGTTTGGATGTACAGCTAGAGAAGGATTCTCAGGATCTAGTGTCTTTCATCATCGGGTGATAAAGATTTAGGGAATACTTTTTAAGAATAAATTTTTTCTTTCACTCCTGGATCTCAGTCTACCACAGCCAATCTACCAGTAGTTTGTGCTATTGATAGGTGATGATTGTCGAATGCCCATATCATGGCCATAGTATTGAACTGCTAGCTGGTAGAAGCGTTCCCCGTCCCTGTCCCCGTCCCCTTCCGCCCACCTACCAGTCCCCCATACCCCTGCCCAGCAGTTAACCAGTTAACCGTAACCCATCAGCCAGCTACATACTAAGTACAGTACCAAAAAAGGGGGTGGGATCACTACGGTATTCCCGTTGATACGCTAGTAGTGCGGTAAGAATACGGTATTGGTACAGTATTCTTCCTACAATGCCGGTTTGATTCGGTCGTCTTCACTAAGCTCCGTAGTCCTATGGTAGTGACTCCACCCCCGTTTAACCATACTGTATCCCTACAGTAGTGCCAACCCCAAACAATGCCGTATCATCTCCGTATTGCTAGTCATGCGGCATTGTAAAACACACTGCGGTAGTGCTACGATAGGGATATATAGCACAGATAGCAACAACACCCTAACGTATACCGTGCATAATACAAATCTACAAGCGTTATCCTAGTGAAGCAGAAAGAAGAAAAACTATATTAATGTTTTACTGATGTTAAACCACTTCATCTTATAGCGGTCTTGTACTGAGCTCTGCGACCGTCTCATGACAATTATAATCATAGCAACCGATAGAGCGGCCAGACCGCGCAGTAAACACAAAGCGCCAAACCCCTGCTGTGCTGGGGCGGAAGTGACGCCCAAAGAGCCAACGCCGGCATAAGGTACGGCCAGCCAGACGTCTTCAACTCCCGCCACACGTACCCCGCCCCATGTCTGCAACAAGCTCACGTAACAATTCAGTGCTGGTAACGACCGGGGGTCGTATCAATGTAAAGAAAGGCGATTCTAGTAGAAAAAAAGATACAGACTTTTTCTCGGGTTTCTCATAACCTGAAGATACGTACGACCCCGGGGGATGGTATGACCTAGCTAGGCTATTGCCTTTTACGACCGACGGGTCAGTCCGATCAATTACCGGAGGGGGGGGCTTCAGTTTTCTATGTTTGGCAGTGTCGGAAGCCCGGTGTCTTCTGCCGGCCCACTCTCGCCGGCCGTGTATCCAGGAACCCAGCGAGTGATACATGATGATCCCGGCTATTCCCGGCCCTGTGCGTGACTCGACATACGTGACACGACTACTGTGGGTTATGCGTGTCACGAACTGGGGAAACAGATCTGGCCGAGAAGAGTTGTACTCGCGCCGTGTACCCCCAGTTAGTGACATTCGTCTTCACGCCTACTTATCTCTCTCTCTCTCTTTCTTCTTTTCTTCCCTCGAGCTCTCATTAATATCGCCTTGGCCATCATCAGGAGCCCGGTCTTCAGAATTCAAACTCGACATCAACATCTAGGCCTTCGGTGCTTACACACCAGAGCCCACCACATGCCAATTTTAGAAAGTAATTTGTAATCTATGGTCGATACCACAGGGCAACGCACATCTCCCGCTCTCACCAACCCTAACCAAAACCAACCAACCACTCACAGCCTCTCACTCGCCGCACCAACTTCCCGATCAAATCACGATCCACACCGAACGGCACGTCAAATCGCCCAATCAACCCACACATCACATTACACCAACCCCAGATCGAGTCTCCACGAGAGCAAAAAAAATAAAAATAAAAAAAAAAAAAAAGATGGGATGAGACGCCGCGCCGTGGGTGGGGCCCCCCATCTCAACAGATCAGATCAGTCAATCTCATCGGCCGCCCCCAACATCCGCATCGACTGGTCACTTGACCACTTTGGACAACCTAGAGAGAGGCGTGCCGTTCATCTCGATTTTGTGGAGAACGTCGACGAACATCGATGGTGGGGGGGCTTTCGTTCGTGAAGCTTCCCTGCGGCCGGAGACATCGAACTCGGAGATGCGGCCGGAGCGGACGTCATGCACAGTCGGGCATCCCCCCCCCCCACCCCCCCTAAACCCCAACCCCAAGTCGCAGAAAAGAAAAGAAAGCGGGGGGGGAGGGGGTTGTGATGACGGTGATAGACTTTCCTCCAGCATGTATGTATGTACTCTCCGTCGCCGTGCATTGATTCCGGTCGCCTTTTGAATCCAGGGCGACGAATTGGCTGGTTTTTCAATCTACATATCCCCCTCTAGAGTACATGGAGTACGGCTTCCGCCCGCTGGGTAGGTATCATGTAAAGGTATGTACTCTATGTATGTAGGAGGTACATACATGGAAATGGATGGGTACGCACGTCAATCAACCCCGCTCACGCTCACGGCCACCCCGCAGCTCCACACCCACTCACAGGTCCCTTTGCCCCAACAGAAAAAGTAACTTCGGGATTTCCAGGCTGCATGGTCGCGAAAGAAGCAACAAGTGGAACCCCATTTTTGAAAAGCGAAAGGGTAAAAAAAAAAGTAACCATGGTAATGAGTGTAAGTGTGGTAAAATATGCATTTCAACCCTCGTCAAGTGTTCCCAACCAATCCCCCAACAACAGACAAAGAAAGTTATATACATACAACGACTAAAAAAAAACAACTGAAACCGTGTTGTTTTTCTTTCTCCCGCAAAATAAAACCCAAGAAATGCCTCTACAAAATAATAATGATAATAATAATGATGACGACGACGATATAAAAAAAACCGTTTTGCCCTTTCCCCCCCCCTCCCCGCCCCTTGCCCCTTGCCCTTTTCCCCTATACGTTACTAGGAACCCTAAATGAAAATACAAACAAACCCAAGCTTTTTTCTGTAGTCCGTCCGTCCGTTTCCCAATGAGCCCTGAATGATGACGATGCTAGGAAAAGAAAAAGTGAAGAAAAAAAAAAAAAGGAATACAAAAAATGCTAGAACCAGAAGACAAAACCAAATCGAGGCGCTTTATATCCCTTGAGCTAAAAAATGCAGACCACAAAAAAAAAACACCCACAGAAAGGAAAATTACAAAAAACTAAAAAGCAAAATAAAAATAAAAAATATACAAACGAAGCAAACACTCCCCCCTCACTCACTCCCAGTCAGTCATCCACTCCCACGATTCCCCCCCCCCCCCCTGCACCACCCCCTACAGGTCCATATTCAGATCCATCTCATCGTCCTCCCACCCCCACGCACAGCCATACCCGTACCCCGTCCGGGCCGTCGCCATCCCCTGCACCTTCCTCTTTACCCTCCTTGCACCCTCCTCCCCGCCGCTCTCCCCCTCCGACTCCACGCCGCTGTCGCCGCCCCAGAAGCTGCCGCTGCCACTGCCACTGCTGACGGACCCCACGCTCTCAGAGTAGCTGCGCTTGCCGCCGTGGGCCGTCAGCCGCCCAAAGCTGTAGACGAAGCTCTTGTGCGAGGCTGCCATGCCGCCGTCGTCGTCGTCGTCGTCGTCATCGTCAGAGTTGTAGACGAGCGTGGTGGTGCCGGGGCGGCGGTAGTTGTCGGGCGCCTCCTCGAACTCGAACTCGCCGGCGTCGTCGATGCCTGAGTCTGCGGCGGCGGTGGTGGAGGTGGTGGTGGTGGTGGAGGTGGAGGTGGAGGCGGAGGTTGAGGCGGGGGTCGGGAGCTCCTCGATCTCGATGGAGCAGGTGGAGGATGAGCGGGTGGTTGGTGATGATTGGGAGGGTTCTGGGGAGGGGGAGAGGGAGGGGGGGGTGTTGGAGCGGTGGTGGTGGTGGTGGTGGTAGGGGTTGTAGGGGTTGTAGGTGTAGTTGTGGGTGTAGTTGTGGGTGTAGGTGTAGGTGTAGTTGCAGTTTGTGGGGCGCGGGATTGGCAGCGGGGTTGTGGAGGTGAGCGGGGTTTTGAAGGTGCGCAGGGGCTGGGGGTGGTAGAAGGAGTTGGCGCTGCTCGACATGGTTGTGTTTTGGGGGGGGGTGCGGGTGGTTTTTTCTTTTGTATTTTGCGGGTGCTTGTTGTGTAGGTTTCGAGGGCCGTGAATTCGCAGTATGTAGATTGCAGCAGCAGCAGCTCTGTCGGTGGAGTGATCCCCCTCCGTGCGGGCCCAACCAGGCTTTATATCCCGCCGGCGACAGTTGTGGAGTGATTAATGTTGACGTAGCCCCCGGGCCAGTTGTAACAAGCAGGCAGGCAGTCGTGGAAGATCGTGGTCGCCCGTTATAGCAAAAATAGAAAAACCGAGAACAGCAAGCGGCCCAATCGCACTTCTAGACAGACAGACAGACAGACAGGCAACAGACAACCAGTCGAGAACACAATGTGAATCGATCTCTCTTATAGAATGCGTAGAATGCGGAGAAGGAAGGAAGGAAGGAGGAGGAGGAGGAGCAAGAATTAATGTAGGGCGGACGGTGGGGGAAGAAATATAATTAATTATAGTATTGAGACCGGAAGAGCACAGGGGGGGGGGGGGATGAGAGGACATGTCAAGATTATATGTAGCTGTATATATACAGTATGTACTCATCAAATATCACGCATACATACATGTATGTATGTATGTATCTGCCAGTGTGGTGGTGGTGGTGGTGTGAGGAGGAGTGAGTGCGTGTGAGGCACACACTCACACACACACACACAACAAGTCAACACCACAAAGACAAAGACAAGAAAAGAAAGAAGAAAAAAAGAGATCCCCCCATTCCCGCCCGCTCGACGAATTGACTGACTCCCCTCCCAACTCTAATTTCCCGCAAAGCCGAAAGAAGAAAGCGAAACACAAGCCCTATGACGGAGGACGTCAGGCGGTTTCTTTTTTTTTTTCCTTTCCCTCCACGTAACGCCCAAACTGACTCCTAGAACCTCCTCCTCCTCCTCTCCCCGGACCCAAAGAAGCGGAGGGAGGAAGGAGGAAGAGGATTGATGCAATGATGCAACAATCCACTAACGGGCGTGTTCAGCCTGTGCAGTGGCCCATTATTATTTTTTAATGCCCTTTTTCTTCCCCCGTCCTGTGCCAATTGTGCGAAGAGCAATTAGATGGTCGACCGGGGGGTAGAGTATGGCTCCTCCGTATGGGAGGGGAAAGAACATTATTTTTTTTGAGTCATTCTAGGCATTGTGATTTGTGGTGGTGAGGAAAGTGACGATTGCATCAGGGTGCAGACAGATATCACAACTCATCCATTGTTGGGGGCTAGAAGGCTACATGCGGACTGGCGCGGGTGTAGTTTGGAGCGGAGAGTGGAGGGGAGAGGGGGTATCAACTTCAAGGTAGTCACCCAGCAGGGAACGACGACGATAGGGCAGCGTGGGCTGCTGTTATGTTACATGTAAGGGAGGAGGCGGAGGCGGAGGAGAGGGAGGGAGGAGGAGGGGGGGGGGAGGAATGGGGAGGGGAGCTGTCAACAACCTCCTCCTCGCTCTCTCTGTTCACTCATCTCACCTCACCACTATCACAATGCTCACCACTCACCACCACCACCACCACCACCACCTCTTCCTCACCCTAGAACTATCTTCGTCCGCATACCTACAAACCTTCACGCTCACTCACTTTGCTCTCCTGCCTGTCTGCCTGTCTGCCTGCCTGCCTGCCGCAAATGACACAGGAGCAATCAGCACCACAATCAAACACGCCAGCAAGCCCCAAAAAAAAAACCAGCAGCTCAATCCCGCACGCTGTCCTAACCTCCCATCCTCATCGGTTCAATAATAGAGCATCGGTAAAGTTGGGTAGAGTAAAGCTCCCCCCCCCCCCCCTCCTCCTCCCCCCCATGCCAGCGCCATCTCGGTGATCTGATCTGCCGTGCAACTCAACCCCCGGGAAAAGTAATCGGGTTGCGTGGTTTGGGGCTGCAGTTACCATCTGCACAGCAGCAGCACATATGAAATGAAATGAAAGAAAGAAAAAATTACAAACAACCCCCCCCCCCCCCGAATGCAACCGACACAATGCCGGTTTTGAGCGCACAATATCGATGCATATGGGGGGGGGGGGGGTGGACAAGTGTTGAGTACATTTACTCGGCTATCGATGACCGGGTGTGAAGGAATGTTGGTTGACGGACAAGAGTACCCCCATAGAGGATTACTCTAGTTCCGCCCCATAGAGGGCCAGTCGGAGCGCACGCGCATGTCCCTGGAGTCTAGCTATATAGGTATCTGGTTGTTGGTCCTCTGATCTTTGGCGGGCGGTGAGCGGCGGTCGCTCATGGAGTAAGCAAGCAAGAAAGTAACTTGAATTTGGCCTTGCAATGAATGAATGACCGAAAGCCGGGAATCGCGATTGCGCCAAGCAAGTGAGTAAGATGTAGATGTAGACAGGTGTGCTCATGTAGGATCGCTTCAGCTGCCTGTCTGTCTGTCCGTCCATCTGTCAACGACTTCTTGCTTCTGTCCACCACCACCACCACCACCATCACCACCACCACCATCACCACCGCTATCTCCTCCACCCACGCACCACCTACGTACGACACGCTATCGTAGTCTTCTGGCTTAATTCCACCTCACACCTCACGAGTCACATCGCCATCACCACCATCACATTCGAATGCATTCCAATTACAACCGTAGCGCAGTCAGTCTATGTACCTGCTCTTCTACATAACCATTCTACCCATCTGCCTAATCTGGTCTGCAGTCCCGCAGTGTTCTCGTCGCGTTTGTCTGCCCGTTTGCAAAAAATAAAATAAAAATGCCCTAAATTTAGCCCGCCGCTACCACGGTAGGCGAGTGTGTGTGTGTGTGTGTGTGTGCGTGTGTGACAGGGATCGGAGAAACGTGCTGCCGGGGGTTGTTGAATGGTTTTTTTTTTATAGCGGATCTTTGCGGCGGCGGAGGAGGCGGCGAGCGGTGGGTGGGTGGTGGTGGTGGGTGTTGGTTTGGTGCACCACCGGTGGTAAGGGTGGATATAGATACCGCATTCGGATGATGTCCCGAGGTGGTTAGAGTATGTAGAAGGAAGCCATGGCGTTGATGGCGGCGTCCTGCGTGGCAGAGGAAAGCTCGCGGTTTCAGATATAACAGTAATTCCTCATAAGTGGCAATTTGCGCACGATTCCGAGAAGTGAAGAGGAAACCTATTTATGATACTGTAAGTGTAAGAGCCCCCTATGCACGTCTCGCCGGGGACGCTCGTTGCTTTGGGGGGTAACACAACCAGTGCGCGCCGGCGTCCTGCTAGATAACGAAACGGCGTTGTGCAAAATTCAAAAGCTTGATCAACCCAGCTACCCCCCACTACACCCCCCAAACGTGCACCTGCATGGAGGGAGAGATTAACGGGTGGCTTATCTTATCTCGAGGGTAGCGGTGGGGGGAAGAGGGTGCTTGGATAGTAAATCACGAGATATCACTCGGTTCTTATCGCGAGTGAAGATAGCCGGCTTATCGGGAAAGTGTGGCCACCTCGACCAGGCTCTGGCAATTGAGAGGGATTTCATCCTATACTGCGCTGTGATTGACTGATTTGACGAACAAAGTTGAGCTGCAGTCGGGAATCGTAGATCGTTGCAGCTGCCAAAATTGAACACGATCAACTGGGTTACACCATCGTCGACCAATATATCATCCTCCGTCCTCTGGCACGAATCAAAAGAGCTAAACACAAAAAAAGTACAAACCCAGATATGGCTATTTTGCAGTTGGTACACAGGTTCTCACTCGACCTGCCAGGCCACGAGCAGATTGATTGATCGACTGATTGGCAACTCGTTAATCGGGCGCGCGCCACACGAGCAGAGACAAAGCCATCTACTGGCTACCGGGGAATCCGTTGCATCCGGATGCCACACCTCGTTTATTTATTTTGTTTTTTTCTATTTATTATCGAGGCCAGGAAATACTCCTGTAGAGTTAATGGCTGCCTCGATTCGCGCAGCGAGTTGTGTACCGCGTGCACTGTCTCTCTAGCTAGCTACAGGTATAAGATCTCCGATCTAAGGAAAGTAAAATATTACTGGAGCTTTCCGGAGTCTGCCACCAAACAGAATCATTATCTCGACAAATCTCGTAAAAAAACCCATCAATCAAGACTCCTCGAGATAACAAACATCCCCCCCCCGCACAGTCTCGTCTCGTCCTTGCGCTGCGCTTTCTGGATCAATTGAGGTAATAGTAAGATACATTATATACAATGAAGCGGATCTTTCATAGGTCCGATGCCTTTGGAATATCGAAAGAAGCTTGGGGCGCATTGGTTTAGACATTTCCACAGAAGCTAGGATTGGGCGGGAGGGTGGGGGGGGACAAGGAGGAAAATCGGGGTGCAGATCAGAGAGGGAAGTGGGGGGCTACCTAGAATTACGGAATATACGCAACCCACGTGTGTATAATATGATTTCTGGCATATTGGGTTGATGTAAGGAGAATCCACCACGGGGAGTAGGGGGAGGGGGAAAGTGATGTTCGAAGAGAAGCAAATAATTACAGTGAAGCGATCGAGGAGCAGAATGAATGGGAAGAAGATATATGGGCGATCAAGAGGTTGAAGAAAAAGGAGATTCCGTTAAGAAAAAAAAGTTCGCTAGAGCCCGTACACATACATACATACGCGTGTTGTTAGGGACGAGGCCTTTGAGGCGTCGAATGTGGCACAATGTTGGCCTCTAAGAACCACTGTACATGTATTTACGATACAACATGTTTACAGAACCAAATCAACTTATCTACTCCGTTTCCCTCCTCAGCGAGATCCCTATTGACCGAGACTTGGGGTCTTCGACCACGTAAACACTGGCCGTCGAGTCTGCAACCAAGAAGTATTTGTATGCGAGTCTCGCCCATTAGGGATCTCGCTGCGCAGGGATACGGAGTAATCAATTGCGGAAACAATATCATAATTCGCTGCTAGTTTACTGATTGACCGATCTTGGGGTTTATGCATAGATTATCACTCGACCTTTCTTAGCGCGCAACCGGGGAATATTTTATTTTTATCTTTTGTTTTACTCATTAAGACCGGGGGATATTGATTAATTGATTGGTTGCTTTATCAATTGTAAGATCACAGAGATACTTGAGAGTTAAGAATTTATGTAGTTTACGAAAATTAATAGTCTTATATGTACGACCGAACCTATGCCGCAACTAGGTGCTTTTCTTCCCCTAAAAGGAACTAAGTGTGACCAGCGCACAGAGTACGCAGCAACTCCCGATTCTCTCTAGCTCTGTACTGGTACGCTGCCAAACCTATGGCTGGCTAACTGATCATGTACCGAATTCGTAGAGCAAGACTACCTTATGCCAGGTACCTCTTCGAAAAGGCCTCACCCTTCGAAGAGAAGATCAGGAGTTAGCGAGAGTGAAGTGGACAGAAGACGATGTGCGAGTAGATCAAGGCAACGGGAGAACAGTTGCTACGAATGGAGCCATAGTGTACAGTTAATCAATTCAAGCCAGGATCCGCTGGCTCGATCGCGACTCAAAGTCCAACCTCTAATCACGGGGTCGACAAACTATAAAGGTTAATAGTTCCGTTTCCTAGAGAGTGCGTACGCCCAAGCTGCGCTGTGGCTTCCATTTAAAAACGTCGGCGCGTTACGCAGAACATAGGCCCAACAAACTATATACGGCGCACCAAACAAATAATAAAAAATGAAGGGGAAAAAGAAAAGTCTTAGGAACGAGACCGCGTCCGAAAAAGAATAAACGAGTATAAATGGAAAAACGGGACCAACTGTCGCAACTAATGAGGTAGTTCCTATGAGTATTGTTGTAGCTGCTGGCAGTAGACTGGCACCACAACTATGCTAATGTCTCTATGCTCATATAGACATTTTTGATCGGAGTGTAATATAATAGTACGTCGCTTATAACTGCATGAGCAAGGGTTTTCCGGTTTGGGAAACGAGACCATAATAGTAAGAGGGGCGAGGTAATAGTGTACAGCGACAGGTAATAAGTGATGGAACGCCCTGAGATACGGTTATACCTGCAAACACCGTATGTTGGTGGCGTTTTATCCAAAGCAGGTACCACTTTATCTCAGCCCGTTCCATTACTTATTACCTACCGCTGTACTATGTGAGAGTCTCTGGAGGTTCAACCATATACAAAACAAGTATGAATAGGTATTCCATATGCAAACAAGAACATAGATTTCGGGGTAGATATTTAATTTCCCCTGTAGTTTCTCCTGATGTATTAATATGTTGGGGTTTTGATATACATATTTTGTATGCACACTTGGATAGATATGCACCATAATTACAAGGTAGAAAAACATATCAATTAATTGTTTAAAAGTATTCCTATTCTTGAACCGCCTCCGACGAACGATATTCAAATTTGCAGAAAAAATCACATCAATCACCTCCGTCTCAATAAAAATAAAGTAATTAGGCGCAAAGAACTTGAAGCTCGCAAATCGGATTTGATGGATCAAACTGAAAATATTAATTCAAACGGTACATACATAGTACTTACTCGTAATTTCACGGCGTTTGTGAATACGACTACTATTGCATGCCATACAAAAAAGGTTGTCTTGGAGGGTTTTTTGTGTGTATGCAATAGAGGTCATGTTCACAAATGCTGTGAAATTACGAGTACTAAATTAAAAGTTGGATTACTATGAGAAGAAAAACTTTCGTTAGAAATAAAGAGAAGGAAGCACTTGCTGCCATTTTGGAGAATGGGCGTTTTGATCTTCATGAAGCTGAAATGGCTACTCATAATATTATATCTTACTAATATATTTTTAAATAGATATTACTTCTAAGTCAGATAAGCAGTCTTCTGCCAACTACCGGAATTTTTTTATAGAGAAGACTTGTATCTCCTAGCACAAGTCTATGCTTAGAAGGAAGGCAAGAAAAAAAATGCAAACCTGCTTGCTCTTGTTAGCGAGGCTATCGAGCAATGGGTCAATCAGGAGTACGCCTTGAAGTTTTGGGGAACTGTTTGAATTAAGTATTCCTCTTAGCTCTTGGGGGGTTTTAGAAGTGATCATGGGAAAGGAAAAGGTCAAGGGGGTGTTTGCGAAATGAAAGTTTGTACCCGGGAAAAGGCTTGTACTCTAGCTCATAGCTCTGAGAGAATCGAATATACTTCTGCTTGGCGACTCTTTTCTTTTTTCGTACACGTTTCTCGTTTTGAGTTTACACTTACGCGTGGGGGGCGATTTTGCGGTTCCGCGGCAGTTAGGCACATATGTGTGCTACATGTAGCGATGGCGAAATTATTAAGGTTTCTTAAACCTTTTCTTTTGTGTGGGGACGGATAAGGGTGTGGGGCTCGAGAGCGTCGAATCGAGCTTCTCCGCTGACTTGCCGTTGGTGAACATACTCCTACTCGACGAACTCCTTGTACATGTACTTAGCTAAATTTTGTATCCCTTGGTCTGTCGATGTCTCCCTTATCTGTAATCATGTAGTCCTTATGATCCGCCCCCAGCACCCACTGTATCAGCAACAGTTCCGGTAGCATAGTTGAATAATGCGCCCGCCCAGGGTATCGGTAGGACGTTTGCCAGGGGAGATGGGGTTCGATTCCTCTCGAGGGCTGTTGTATTCCTGCTTAGAAATTCTCTTTTTTCTGCGAGGATGTAGGAATATGAAAGCAAGGGACAACCGTAATAAATATATGTGCATAGGGAAGAAAGAATTATAGAGGTAAATTGTCATTTCCTAGTGACCAATAAATGTACACCCACGTGAAAAAATAGACGAACCCCAATAAAGGAAATGAAAAGAAAATGACGAGAAGTACTTTAACTACAAAATGAGGAAGAGACCAGACACTACAGTCTCTGAAGTGTATTTATCATGTATGATCTCCTTTTCCGGACTTGTCATAAGGCATGTTTTTGATGTCAAGTCATTGTTTCGTCACTTTTTTCACGTAGGTGTACATTCCGAACCAACAGCACACCAGTTGCGCCGCGCCATTTAATTTAATATATATAAGTACATGTAGCTATACCGGCTGTTATTATCGGATCCGAAGAAAAAATGCTCCTACGGGCGTTGACCAGCTTTAAACGATCCACTTGTATTTGTCAACCTTACTCTACGAGACTCTTCGTTGCCGGTGCAGATAAACTCAGGAGCGAGTGTTTCTCATGAGTACTTACCTTATAAGACTTAAGCTCTCGCGCAACAGATATTTCTTTCGATTCTCAAAAGAGACCTCAATACGTTGCTACGGACCAATACATACGGCGGGCTCGCGTTAGCGAGCCTCCCCATTGGTTCACCATGAATCACTCGGTTAATTCCCGAGTGATCGGTTATGACGGCGAACCTCATGCCGGTTGCCGTCGCCATGAGAAATGGGACATTGGGCGATTTCTGAGTGGTGCATTCACCAGAATCACGGCTGGGCCTGAACCTTGATTCAACATGGTGGATTACGGCCCTCACTGTGGAGATAAATTTTTCCATCTACATACTCGGAAGCAATAATACTGATACACATATCGATCTAACTTGGGCTGGTCTCGATTCCAGTGTTGTACCTCTCACCCGCCCAATATTTCGCGCTGTTTCAACATCCCCGGATTTCGAGAAAGGAGCCCAATAGGCCCCGATCTTGTCTTCGTTACACCACCTTATCAGGGGTTGCGATTCGCCTTGCCAGGAGTACACGATTCTCCCGGCCCCCCCTCCCCCCCTCCACGTTTCCCCACCGGTGACGTGCAGGCTCCCATTGCATGTGGTACCCGGCCGCAGTAAGCATGTGTGGGGCCACTTGCAGTTTGCGCAACGTTACGTTAAGAAACCGAGATTGGTATTGAGACGTGCAACCACGAGGCTAGTTAACCTGTAGACATATAAAGAACATGATATATATACGTAGAAAAGATGATCATATGAAGAAGAGGTACATGCAGGCATGGGAAGAACGAGGCGGGTGTATGTATGTCTTCGCAGGAGTTTTGTTTTATTGTTTTCCCACGCGTATGGCATACACACCAGAACTCGGAAGGGGGCGTAGGGGGGTGGAGAGAGAGATACAATCTATAACAGGTATGTAGAAGTGAAAAGAGAAAAGAGAAAAGGGAAAATATATTCCGTTTCCACATCCCAAGCCTTAAAATCAACTCATCATGATATACCCCCAAGCGTGTCTTCCAGGCTCGAAAAAATCAAAAAGAATTCAATGGAAGGAAAATAAAAGAAAGGGAATAATTATCGTTACTATCATAAAAGACAAATTTCTAACCGTCCTTCATTGATGAAACCAGGGATGGCACACAAGAGAATGCAAAACTGAAAAAGATCAATGCTTATAAATGCTTCTGATAGAAGTGATGAAGGATAAAAAGTACGAAAACAACTACCTGAGAGAAGAAAAGAGAAAATACAACCTCGAGTATCATAAGATAGGATCATGCATAGGTAATTTTAAATAGAAAAAAAGAGGGAATTAACAGGCAGAAAAAGAATTTGAAACTCATACAAAACAATCAAATAACTCCGCCAACCGATAATTTTAGATTCCCCCATTTTCCCCTTGCCCCCTGGAAAGATTTTTTTTGATTCCGCTCCATATACCGTAAGAAAAAGAAAGAAGTAATCGCACCAAGCCAAAACACATGGCCTAATATGAAATCTGTATAAGTTATGACGGAAAAATGAATCATAAAGGTCACGTGGAATCCAGAGATTTAACGGCGGGGTCCAAATCCTTCCCATTGCTGTTGACTAACCTCAAGCCCCAACCCTGAGCTACGCCCAGTGCCGCCAATCATGATTGGACGGCTGCTTGAAGTTTCATCTTCGTCCTCCATCAAGAATTGGGTCTCTGGTTCCTCATCAATTGACGCAACGCCCTTGTTGCTTGAGTGTGAAGAGGACATGGCCCTCTCCATCTGCTTTCCGGTAGGACCTAAAGACTTCGAGACAGTAGGTAGATCATACGGGTCACTCCTGGTAGACGAGAGCCTAGCACGTTGCATAGTCTGAGTGAGCGTGGAGATACCGCCGAAGCTGCCCCGGGTGGGTGATCCAGGGTAAGGGGAAGTTTCACGTCCAAGGGCGAGGGAGCGGAAAGTCGGGCTAGAATCGCCGTGGTGGTAGGAATTCCTAAGCGGGGAACCAACATGACCAATGCTGGGAGCTGGGGCCTCATGGTCATCACGTTTTGTTCTCATGACGATCGGTCCCCAGCCGCCACCACCGCTCGGTGAACCAACAGGGGGTGATCCGATAACACCGGGGTCCGCGGGTGTTGCAGGCGCGGTCAAGCTGTGGCGGAAGCTAGAAACTCCCTCCTCGTCTGTCCTGGAAAGTCTTCTGCTCCTCTCAGCTGGCGTGAGAAGCTCATTGAGGCTGCTTGGAACGAAGTCTTCCTCAAATGCGAAGTCTGCATCTGAGCCATTATCCTTACGAAACCTCTCGCCGAGCATCCTTTCCATATTCTCTGCCCTAGCGTAACTAGCTGGCAGAAGCTTCTGGCGCCTTGAAGACATAGACGAGTGCATGATTCTTTGACCCAAAGAATCCTCGCCATTAACCCTAGGGGAACGAGACAATCCTCCACCAATACTGCTTTCCTCGTCCCCGAAAGCCGAGATGTAGAGGGAAGCCAAGACACCATTGCGCCCATTAGACAAAGAAGGTGGTGGAGACTCCATTCCGAACTTGCTGGGCACCGAAGAAGCATACGGCCCAGTCCTCGCAAACAACGAGAAATCATGTCTCTCAAACGAAGCTGGAAGAGTTGCATCCAAAGGTCCCAATGTCCTCTGAGAAGTGGAAATGTTGTCAAGCGGAGAGTCACCTGGGAGCGAGCTTGACATATTATCGCCGTTGTTGGACTGGCTACTAGAGATCCCATTGAAATCGTCCCCTCCATTAAAGTTGTGGTTGGGAGTATGGTGCGGAATCATATTTGCCTGGAGTAGCGAGTTATGGAGAGCCGATCTGTGATTAGTGTGACTGGTGTCCATACGACTAAACTGGATCTGGCCATGACCACCGCCGTTATTGAAACTAGGCCTGTTGATTTTGCGCCCATCAGGAAGAATGTGAGCAAGAGCGCACTTGATGCCAAACTTGCAGTTTCCCTGTTTCGTGGGTGATTAGCACAAACTTTTTTCAGGGTAAAAGAACCTTTCCATAACTGTGCGCCGCTTACCTTTGAGAAGTACTTGCAAGGAGCCTGATCCGTAGATGGATCAAGATTATGGGAGAAAGGACATGCCTTTCCGGCCTGGCAGGCGCCTTGTCTAAAGAACTTGCACGGCACGTGGTTGAGATCTGCGGCTCCGCAATCAGCAAGCATTTCCACCAATAGATAATTGCAAGACTTACTCTTGTTGCTCGGGGGACTCCTAGAAGCATCAAACGGCGGCATATTAGGTCCTATTGGGATCCCAGGCGGCTGCCCGTGCGGCTGCTGCTGTTGCTGGAGCGGAACGGGTGTCGGACCTGCAGGAGCAGCAGCAGAGTTTCCATTGGAGGAAGTTGGGAGCTGGCCGGAAAGTGGTTGAGAAACAGACATGCTTCTCCTCCCGCTGCCAGGACGGAAGTGCTGCTGCGAATTGGGACCAGCAGAGGCGTTGCCGTCTCTATTACCTTCTCTACTGTTGCTGGTGTACATATTGGGCTGCTCCGGGGGTGTGCTCACGGCTTGGGGTTGACTTGTCGGAAGGTTCATGGGAGGAAGAGCAGGAGGAGGAGGATGGATCAAGTCCTTTTGCTGAGGTGGTGGCTGCTCGTGTGAGGGGAAGGGAGTGGTGGCAGTCATTGCGATTTGAGAGGTTAACTGACTGTGTGGTGTCGGGTGCGCAAGATGGAGGAGGGAGGTAGGGGGAACTTTCGTTGACTTTTAACGTCACAGTCGACTCTACTGTGTGGGGAATGGGGGAGGGGGTAGAATTTTCGCTTTCCCGAGGAGTCAACACCTCTTGCAACGGCAACCCTTTTTTTATTTTCCCCTTTATTTCTCTCCCTGGGTTTTTTTTTCTTTCTTTCTCCCTTCTGCTACTCTCTCTATCTGCTGTGCTGTGCTGTGCTGTGTAGCTGTTGATGTTGATGTTGACAGGTACGTGGTAGCAGTAGTTGCCGTGGCTGTCTCCTCGGGTCTCCTTCTTCTTCTTCTGGACAACGAGCAGACAGACGGAAAGACAGTGGTAACGGAGATGGGATGGTGAACGGGAAAACTGGGAGAATTGGAAAACCGACAATGGCAGCAGTAGCGTTTACTGTGGTGGCAGTACTAGTGGTAGTGGCACTGGCGCTGGAAGTAGTAGCAGCAAGCAGAAGCAACGACAACGAAGACTTCAAGGCAGATGAAGCGACGAATGTAAAGAACAAATAAAATAATGAAATCTCTGGCAAGCGATGTGTCTATCGTCTCAGGAACAGATCGATCAATCAATCAATGGATCAATAATCTATGTACCAGTCAGCCAGCGTGCCAGTCAACTTGCAGAGGCACTGGCAAAGTCGGCCAATGGTAAGACTGTAACTAAGGAATCAGGGCCCAACGAGAAGCTGGTTGGCGGGGTCAGGGACTCTATCCACACCCAACTTTCGGAGTCCGTGAGGTTGAGGGGAAGGGATTCCGATGAGGGGTGAGAGCAGGAAAGGATTCACAGCCGCGCTAGCAAGGACCGCCGAATATACACCAACCAATCAAGGACAGAAAGCGGCAGGGCTCGAGTCACAACAGCCTTTTTCCTTATTTTGCCTTTGCCTCTTTAACCTTTTCACACAACTGAACAACAACAAACAACAAACAACTAACTACTCAGCTATTCTTATTAGCACCACCCAGCAGATGTTTCGGAAACAGGAAACAAGAATACGCACCACACACAGAAACAGGATAAGCGATGGAAGTACAAAAGTCAAAAAATAAGATCACCAATGTAAACCGAATACCTGGTTGGGGGCGGATTGACTGATAGACGATTGCCGGTAGAATGGGAAATCCAAAATAAACACAGACTTGGAAACGTAGGGGACTAGATACAGGGACCTTTTCTCTGCCAGATGATGGAGGTCGCAAGACAGGTTATAACGAATGACCAGACCACGGGAGACGGACAGGATTACTGGACCATAAACAGGACTCGCACACCACTAATAATTAGTAGTACCAAGCAGTCCAGTGCCAGTTTATCAACCGGTCAGTCAATGCAAGGCGCACAATGTGGCTTTCGTTGGATGAAAGATTTATGGCGTCTATACGTAGATAGTCAGAAGGCAAATCACTACATAGCCATTGCAACTACAATGCCCGAGCGTTCCTGAGGTGGAAGCCTTGTACCTCACTCTACAAACTGAATATATGCCCGAGAATTGAGAGGAGCTGAAAAAAACTGCCGAGAGATCCAGAGACGCCATTTGCCTGCTGACACCATCAACGGTAGTCCCGAGAAAATGGTCCTCGAATAGAAAGGAAAACAATCTTGATTCAATCGCTTTCTATGGGGGCTTGGCATTATCATGAGGCAGTTTGTCTGGTACCTCACCTCAGGAACACACAAGTACGTTTCTAAATGGATTGGTTAACCCGGATAGTTACATGTACCCACAGCCCAGATACGTCAGTACGGAGGTATGTGGTGGGGGATGGGGGACACAGCGAAGAGGGAGTGTGTTCTCAAGCTCTTATTCCCAGGCACATGATCGATCTATAATCGACTCCGAGTGGACGAAAGCCTGTTGAAGATCCGGCAAAGAATTACATATGCCCTGTAATATATTATATACGGGGTCGGAAAGCGGGAGCCTATGGAAATATTTCCTTTCGTCTGAACCTCTGAGGCGTATTACCTCAATTATTTTTGTTTGTTTTTCCCGTACTTTTTTTTATTAATTTTAATTATTATTACCTTAAACCCTCCAATATGCGGGACGACTGCGGGTGACCATGGTATTGCAGCCAGAGGTTCTGGATGACCACCATCAGATTCGATTTCGGCACCTTCCTTTATCTACAAACAAGCAGATGATGTCCAGACGAGATGATATGTACGCCTGCAGAACCGAAACAGTAGTAGCTTCGTGATTCATGCCAGTTCTCCACGCGTCATCCTAATTAATTGGCGTCTTCGAGCTCTTGGGATATCTGTAGTTACACAATAGAGGAATAGAGGGGCTTTTGTGATATTCTCCAGCCTCACCCAAACACATTCAAATGTACATGAGATAATAAATCTCCATTTGGACTTTACTAGCGGCATCGATGATTGCATTGGGGATTACTGTGTGTCCACCGTAGTCTGCAGGGACCATGAAGCTAGGTACTGCAAGTATTCGCCTAAGCAATAATACTGCAAGCACGGATTTGCCGCGTTTACCAGAATACGGCCTTGTTTTGGTTTCATAGAGTATTGTCAGAAACGTCGCAGGGCACTGATTTGGAGCTACTGAATCTTACTACGTCAGAGTAAAGCGCTTTTCAAATGCTAAGTTGCTGTAAAGTCGACGGGGAACGTACTAAATCCATCACGCAAGTAATAATACGGATCTGCCTTTCATCTCGATATCTTGGATGAGTTCCCTGTCATCCGAACTTTCACCTCCTCTTAAAAGTGCAAAAGAGCTCGCCAGTGCAATGCTCATCGCGGATGGCGTCCAATTCAAACTCGTGTTCAGCTGACATGATTGCCAGGATTTTTCCCATGTGAATATGTAGAGCTTTAGAGGAAGCTCGGTCAGTTAGACCCCCACGTAACCCCCCCACACACACTCATTCTCCTGTCCGGGGCTGGTATTCACAACCGAAAATAGGAAAAATACTGTCGAGTTATCTATTGCTCATGCTTATAAAATATGAAAATACTGATGAATTCGATAGATTATCGTATGGTACCTAGAAAGTGGTAATATTACAGATCATGTTTTTATCCGGTCCGAATAAACCTATCTTTTGGACGAGTTTACCTTTCTAAACTCATGTCAATAGCCTTGAGTAACGTTTCTCCAAGCCTCCCTGAGCTTCAAGGATCTCCTTCCAAACCTAGGCGTTCCTTTTCAAGGGTTAGCAAATATGTATGCGTGTTCATATGTGCATGCGTGCGGGAACATGCTTCTTCTGGTTCGCAAGAAACTGCAGATATACAAAGCTCAATAAAAGCCCGTTCGGGCCGATCGAGACAAATATGGAACACCGAAACATGACAGAGAGTGTTAAAAAGAAGTTGCTTACTGTCAGAAACGGACGATCAAAGCCGCAAAAAGAAAAATACAAGGCAAGGAAAAAGTAAACGGCGCGCCATCACCCGCTTCCCCACATTTCTCGACAAAAGAGACAGTGTCCGTGACCAATGGTTTGCGCAACTATGTACATAACCGCTGCTCAAGATCGACACTATTTCTCTTTTCCACCGTGTATTTCAACATAGTCAGACCATGAAAAAATAAAATAAAAAACAATGATGGATATTAGAGGGGCTGAGTGGTAGAAAGAGGTATTTCAAAGAAAACCTCAGGAGCTGATAGGTCCCGGAGAAGAGATCCATAAAGACATCAAAAATAGGGTTGGCGCTAGAAAGAAAGGAGTCGCACGAGTATGAGAGGTTCGTGAAGTGTGGTCACGATCAGACTTACCCAAAGGTCACTGGGGTTCAAATCCCCGCAGCCATCACAAATTGTCCCCCAGAATTCCTTGAACGTCTTCTTTCTCCGCCTCAGCAGCGTCTCAAGCCTGGCATACTCGACGTCCATGGCAGCCTTCTCACTGGCAGAAATAGACTTGACAGGACCTGCTCTAACAGGCTCCAGGGAAGACTCAAGTTTCTGAATCTCGGTCTCAAGAACACCAACAGTCTCACAGAGTGAGGAAACTGTAGGTGCTGCTTTGAGTGTATTCAAGGTGCCTTGGAGCGACTTGAGCTCAGCTTTCACCTTGACTATATTGAGTTTGGTACCTAAACACTTCACTTAGCAACACTCGCCACCACTGTAGAAGCTTCAGCTATTGAGTATCTTTGGGAACAGATACTCAAAAGCACGAAACAGCCGAAGAGAAGACCATATACATGCCTGCAATCCTCTCGTCCATGGCCTTCAGGTCTTCTGCACTCGCAAAATCACTACCATCCTATAGAATATTTTTAAGAGTCAGATAAGGTAATTCCTGCATAGCTCAGATGAAACTAGAGGTGGCAGACCTGGATAGCGTGATACACTATCTGCTTTCCAGAAGCTCTTCCCTCGATTTCTCCTTTTTCGTGGAGATCTTTTAATATCTTTGCCGCAGTAGCTGCTCGTTTTTATTTTATTTTATCAGTAACTGGAAGCTAGAGGTAAGGGAGCTTCCACTTAGAAGGAAGGGTCGGGGTTGATCCTAACTTTTAGTAACTGTGTTATGAAGATTTGAACTAACATCTTAACTACTATTAGTTAAAGCAAACACCACTTGATTGAAATTACTCCAAAAGAAGCGAGCAAATATGGCTTACCTGTAGCAGAATATGGTCGATTTTGTTGACGGAGGTAGTCGATGATCAGCTCATTGGCTGTGCGATGCAGGAACACGGATTAATATCGACTGTGGAATGAAAAAGTAAACATGAGCTGAGAGCCTCTCCCTCACTCACCTTGATCACCGGCAAGGTGCTCTTTTTTCTCTTTTTTGGGTGGCATATCTGGCCGGTGGTATTATCCGGCGGTATTCTTTAGGTGAACTATTGGATATGAGGTGAAGTATTGACTGAGGCTAGATGGAAAGAGCAGGTACGTACTTTAGAATTAAAGAAAGTGTTTTTCCCTGATGGCTCCCCAGATTATGTGGTGCTTCGACGTCGAAGGGGGCCTATTGCCTTAGTCTGTGTAACTTAGGCCAACACGCGTACGTACACTTACTTGTATGTATGTACAAAGGGGCATTAAACTTAACAATTGATAGAATTCGGGACCCGAATCTTTCTAGTGGCATTAGCGCACAAGTCTAGATTTTGACTACATGTAGTCAGTCATCATTGCCATAGCCTACGGTCTGCATGCAATTAATGAATTAAACAAAAAAAAAAGACTAGTCGGTCATCACCCATCACTCAGTTCAGTTTCCCAGCGAACACATTTGAATTTTAGACAACACCGCGTTACCGGCCCCATTGACACACTGTTGCACTGTTGCACATACATGTAAATATAATAATAATTATAGATGTAGTTGGGCATATTTCTAGCACTGTACGTACATACGTACATGTATGTAATAATCATAACTTATACTAGGTAACTGCGTGAAAATATACAAGAGCCCAAAAACCCACCTCTGGGGTGAGATATCTTACTGCTCAGGACATTTATATGCGGATATAATGTCAGGCCTAATCGAGATTTGTTACAGCGGGAACTGAATTTCCCATTAATGGGTTCGGATTCCTAGCTCGTGTAGCGGGTCGATATCAGCTCAAAATGCGTTGGGAAGGAATTAACAGACTTAAAAGGGATTCATCCATCATCAGAAAGCGAAAATCTATACTGGTAATTCGAAATGGCCAAGTGGAATGGATATTCTCATCAATCGGTGGGATAACAAGACTTCTTGGGGATACGTGCCAGTACAAGGGTAATGATCAATTTGACGGAATATTTGATTCAGACTTTCCATTCTAAAAAGGCCTATATTCCTATGTATGTACTTCGACACCTACTTTGAGGCACGTCGAGAACTTCGATCAAAACACCTCTATACCGAATTCGACATCTGAACTCTCCTTGAGATCATGAAGAAAATTTAGTGGCTAAAACCCTGGACCAAATACAATTCACCAGTTACTGAAACAAACCATATTGCCATAGAAGAAACTCATACTCGATAACAAGACCCACCTTAACGAAGAAACCCCAAATCCGATACAAAAGAAAACCCCAGTGGCAATGACCGAAAAACCCTTACACGCCACGAGAAGATCTCACAAACAGTAGCAGTAAGAAACAAAGGAAATTTATATACAAAGATAAACATACCCAAGCTAAACCCCAAAGAATGGAAGGGAAGGAGTGAAATAAAAAGGATATCTACAGTTTAGTATAAAATAACACAACCAGATCCATCAAATCCTTATTCTTCAAGCATAGACATTATTTCGTTATGCCATATCGTCCACAAAATAGGTTCGATGTGTTTTCGTTTGCTCAACTATTTCTTGCGGGCAAGAGCTTTGTTGAGGATCTCATCCAGACCAGCTCGGGCCTCAGTGTCGGGGAAGACAGAAATGGCTTGGCGGGCAGTTTCGCAGAAAGATCGAGCGAGATCTCTGGTCTTTTGGATACCTTGACTTTTGTGAACTAACTCACGGGCCTAGATAAAACATACATATTAGGAAACTTTCCGTAGACTAGGTGGGTGTGAGTAGTGTAGTTACCCTAGCGGAGTCACCGGGCTCAGAAAATTTTCTGGCAATCATAGGTCCAAGTTCTGGAAACTCCTCCCATGCATAAAATACTGGAGCTGTTGCAAGTCCAAGCTCGAGATCTGCACTTGCAGGCTTCCCGATCTCCTCACTTGAGCTAGTGTAATCGAGGATATCGTCGACAAGCTGGAAGGCCAACCCTAAATTCTTTCCATAGATATAGGCCGCCTCTGAAACCTCATCAGTAGTACCACCTAAAACCGCAGCGGCGCGGCAAGACTTTGAAAGGAGCGAAGCTGTTTTCAAGTATGTCTTCTCGAGATAGTAGTCGAGAGACTCTTTGAGGTAATCGGGCGAATTATAGTCGGTTCCAGTGTTTTGAAGCTGGAACAACTCCCCCTTAACCAACTCAGCGATAACCTCGGCAAGAAGCTCAATAACCTCTGGTTCACGAAGGCGAGCAAGGTAGACTGATGCACGACCCAACATGAAATCGCCTGCGAGGATGGAAAGTTTGTTGCCGCTGAAAACATTGGCAGATGGCTTACCACGCCTAGTCTCTGCATGGTCGATGACGTCGTCATGAAGAAGAGTCGCAGTGTGAATCAACTCAACAATTTCTGCCAAACGGCGTTGTGTACCGAGGACTTGAACACCTTGACCTGGGCCTCCAAGGATGTCAACTGGCATCAATTTAGACGATAGAGATGAGAAGTCTGGGTTGAGATCATGGAGAATTTTGGCAGGAGCCACTGGGTTGTTATATGTCCTCTCCAAAGCGGCACTCACAGTCTTCCAGCCATCTTTCTTGGGAGCCACAGCAGTTGCCCTAGACATGAGGAAAATAACCATGGGACGAAAAAGCTTCCCGTTGGCTTCGAGGTAGTACTTTGAAGTCAGGTCGAGTCCCGCAATATTAGTTGAGCAGAGCATTTGAATTTGCTGTTTAAGATGATTGAGTTCCGGGGCCACGATCTTCTCCGGACTGACCTTCCCGCGGAGAATAGGAGGAGTTTCCAATGGTTTGATTGGGGGAATTGAGACAGTAGCGGATGGATGATGGTGATGATGATTATCATGATGGTGGTGATCCTGTTCAATGAAGGAATGCGCGGTTGCAGCTGCGGCAGCTGAATTGTGTCTCACTCCGGGCAAAGAGACATGGTGGGGCAAGCGGGGCAGAGGTTCCGCCACAAACCTACGAGGGGTTCTGGCGAGAATTGAGCGAGAAATTCTTAAAGAAGCCATTGAGTTGACAGTGATAGAGCGATTAGTAGGTTTGAGGTAGAAATATGAAAACCAGAGAAGTCTACTGCTAGAGCGATATGAATGATGGTGGGTGAAAAGATGGGGGGGATATGGATATGCCCGGGTACAAGTACTTTTACTCACACCCGACAAATACCTAGACCTGGGATGAATGTGGGAGCCTAGGAGGGTGTCAGCGAAAGTGTTTATGCGGGTGTGTCTGTCAAAGTTGATCCCGATAGTGCAGGTAGATAGCCTAAGCGATTTGAATTAACCAAGAGACTGAAGGAGAGACAGTAATTTCGAAGATCAATTGGTTGCGAGACTTGAGCCGAAGGTTTTGTATGGTTGAGTTCCACCTCTCTTCGGCCGCTTGTGTTGTTGAACTCCCGAGGCAGCTGCATAAAGAACTTCAAAAAAAAAAAAATTGATTTCACCTGAGACTCAGCCCGGCGCCGCATGCGCGCTGGAGCAGCCGCCGCCAAACGAGGGAAAGCCCCATCCAGTACAGCCATTGGTGAGGTCATTGAAACAGACGCTTGTTAACCAAACTCGGGTGGCTCATAGACCACGTTCCAGGCACTGTCTAGATACGGTATCATTGGTGACGATAACGACATCTGCTTTTTCAGAAGTGACAAGAAAAGGTGAATTGTGATCAAAGGGACTCTGCTATCCAATACTTTTGCTATTTCAAGTGCTACTAGTAGTCAATGACGTTCAGCCTGTGGTTGCATATCCAAGCCTTTCTCAACAACAGCATAAATTTCAAGGGAAGTTGGATACGAGACTTTAGTCCAGCTCCGGATCCATCAGACGATCCCATCACTTTCTAAGCCAAATTTCTTTCATGGAGGTTATTTGTTTGCTTTTCTGGTAGGATTTCAGAAGCGTTCTCTCGTCCAGTAGAGTGGTCCATGATACCTACCGTTATTAAGACTTCCTGAAATATCTGCCTAAGGTGCTTCGCGCATCTAGTTTATCGATCCCGTGCAGTCCAGCCCATTTCGGAAACATTCGCAACTGACTACTACAATTAAAGGTCACTCGAACTTGAATTTTGTTCAAATAGAACCAACCCCCAGGCTGTTGTAATATTCCCAAACCCCGGTAAAGAGGTAAAGTATACAAGTAAAACGTGGTTATCCGTACCTTCCCTGTGCATATCACATCAAAAGATGCCTAGAAATGCTCATGCTGGTCACAACTTTGTTTTTCTCCCCACAATTCGTATTACACTACATAGCCACGGCGGCTCCCAATTAGTCCACCCAGCCATTGACTCAGTCAACACACGCCATAATCGCCGTATGTCCTATCACTATGCCTACTGTATTGTTGATGGATTCCTTGAATTCCGTCCCCCGCACCACCACCACCACCACCACCACCACCACCACTACCATGTACTCTCCACCCCCCCAAATTCTTTCCTATCAAGTTCCAAGTCTGCAAAGATAGCCTCATCACCTTCAAGATGTCTAACCCTCACCTCATCCTCGCCCTCCAGCTTCTCCATCTCATCACTAGTGCCCTCATGCTTCCCCTCTCCCGGCACCTCGGATCCACTCTCACCAATAAACAGCACTTCTGCATGTTTGTAGTCTAGATGCTTTGGCTCTAGAGCGCCCCATTTCAGGCCACGAAATTCTTCCATTATCCTAAAGGTAATTGAAAGTCTGAGGTTAGCAATAAAGTCTCAAATATCCATCCTAGTAGCTGTGTCACGCTGTCCATATGCACTGCATAATCCATCCGCAAAAGGCTGTCATATTCTAATCTAGAAATAAATATTGAAATTTGCAGGGGTTTGGTAATACACACTCTTTTGAATACTCTGCGGGGTCTGGAATACCTGCTTGTGGTGGAGCTGGTGTTTGAGGGTTTCTCACGTTAACCACAAATGATCCACGCGATTTTAAGCCAAAATCTTTTTGAAGTTCATCCGGTGTGGGAGGAAGTGTGAGGATGTAAGCCAGATGGGTTGATCGTTCTTCTTCGGTTTTTGCAAGAGCATATATGCCTTCGCCAATAGGTTCCATGGGTGAGTTTTTTCGCTCTCTAAGGGGCGTGTATTTAGTAGGCACTCATTACATCCTCGGGGCTGCGGATAGCTTTTTTGTTACCCTTGCGTTTTCGTCATATACGTACTTCCCTTCAAAAATCGGCTTTTCAGGTCGGCTGCCGAGATTTTTGGTTCCTCCACGAATGTCCTATTACCAAATTAATTATTTCTTACCCTACAAGCCTATGACCTGGATTGACAAAAGGACTTACAAAAATCTCTCGTATCCGCGTCCCGGCAGTCTCTTTTTGGGGATTGCAATAAGCCTATGGTGACTCTCTCTATCACTATCCCCCACCCTCCCGTCGTTAAGCTTTGCGCCCAATGGCAAGGGCCGAAGAACTATATAGCTCCTCTGCACATCATCGATACTCTCAGCGTGATCAACTGCAACCTTAGGGCGGAAGAAGAAATAGATTATTCCTTTTTCCATAATCGGGGAATTTTTTACTTTTTCCTCGCGCTCAGAGGAAACGGTAATGGCGCATTTAGATTCATTTTGGAGTTGCTCTTCGTCTTCACGGGTTTGATCCTGCGCCCCCTCGGCACCCTTGGACCGTTCTCCAGTAATCACGTCCCCGGCAGCATCATTCTCTCGCGGTTGCTGCTTAAGCGCGCTGTCGAGTGTAGTTTGCTTCGGGCTATTTTTCCCCTCATCTTCCACAGTTGCTTTTTTGGCTTGCTTTGTAGGGTGTTTTGGTCCGTCAATAACCGACTCAGGTGCATTTTCTTCGGTTTTTCTCTTACGACTAGCACTTGACTTTGTGGGAGAGGTGACAGCCGGTTCTTCGCTGAGACCAGAGGAGGAGCGGGTGGATTTGCGGGTAGACACCATTATTTCCGAAACTTGTTTCTCCAAAATCCGAAATAATTGAAAGCTTTGTTGTCTGTCTGGAGGCGGAAGATAGGAATGCTTTTGAAGCTCATCGTGGAGTAAATCAATTGCATTACCGGGCATTTACGTCACATCCAATCCCTCCGTGGTTATACATGTATAAACATATAAACACATGGAAATCGCTCCTATCTGTAGTTTGGGGTTCTTGGCAGGTGATTTATGACATTTCCGCTGCTAACTCCTAGAGAACAGCGGAATGTATAAATACTACATGTATGTATCTCCGTTAGAACCATTGGTCAAGTTCCAGTGAACGGCAATCGTTCTTACAGTAAACCGTCCCCACCATCAGCGCCGATGCACCGCAGGCAGTACCTATTATTCAGCTCCTCAAGTCTTTTCTTCCGCATACATGTATGTTACACTCAGTTCCAACGGACGCCGATGAATGTGGTCGAGTCGTTCGTGGCCGTGCTCGTGGTTGTTGCCTCGCCTAAGCATGTATCATGCACCCAAGTGACGTGTGATGCTTGGAGCGATAGGTGTCCGAGCTCTCACTGCGGATGTTGCTGAGGCAACAAGAGCACCTAGCCAGCTCTAATGTATGTACCTACATGTAGGTACATGTAGGTACATACATGTACATGTATTTGAAATCAGAGATAACTTTACGGGAGGAACATACATCTATGTACCTACACTTATGTACCTACATGTATCTAATGTGTATATATTCCAAAAAGCTCCTCCTCCCAACCATCGGGGGTTCCATAATCCAATCTAGTACCTACCAAAGAGTGTTTAATAACCCAATATTGCAGGGAACGTTGTGGAGGTGATACTAATCAGAATACACATGACCGAGCACTTCATCACATCAAGCGTCCGTTTTCAACACGGCCTGGCCCTACGATCGTGACATTGTTTTCCCTCTGATTACAGCTATATTCGGGTTGATGTGACAAAAATTACCTTTATGGTCTCTGTTACTAGAGTTGACATCTACCGCCAAACTCGAGAAATTGGCTATGCATGCAAGATCAAAATTACTACTAATGGACACTTCTGAGGCTGATCTATAGCCTTTAACCAATCGTTAAAGAGATAATCCCTGGCCGGAGATAGCCAATTTATCGAGTTTTGGCGGTATTCTTAATTCTTCAGAAGACGGGGTACGCTGCACCTTCCATGAGGTGGATACACACCTGGAACCCGCATCTTTACCCGGGCCGCAAGCTAGCATCAAACCTATCCCTTGGACGGATGAAATTTGACAAATTCGCGACCTGGACCGTGCACCATCTATTAAGGCAATAGTATTGCTTTTACGGAGGGTTTTATGGTTGACAACAGCATCAGAGCCAATCAGGAATTTACAACAGTTGCCACAACTTACCGGAGTAGGCTAGTGAGAGTTAAAAGAAGTATATGCAAGTAGGTCGCGAATTTGTCAAATTTCATCCGTCCAAGGGATACGTTTATCAAAAAAGGACAATCAAATCACTCGTACCTGCCTCGTTCGTCACATTCGAAATCTTATCTGCCCGTGCTCTTCTAAATCAGTCATATTGGATGACAAATCAGCGCACCGGGATCCTATATGACGAAGTCGCATACCGAATTCACACTTTCTGGAGGATAATTCAACAGTGCTATCGCCTAAGTTCCTCTCTAGCGCATGCTTTGCGACTAAGAAACAAAATGTCGGTAGTAAAGGCTTTCTGTTGAGATAAGTCATTATCATGCATGGGCAACTACGTGCGTTCATCGAGTCAACGGATTTTTCTATGGACTTGGTTGCGACATCCGAGAACTTAAAGGCACACTTTATCCCAGACCGACCCTATCAATTCTAATTTTGAGTTCATGGTTGACATGATTGAGGTGTAATATGCATAGATAGGATCAAGTTCCAGACACTCCTCGAACCAAAAAACGATGTAACTCTATCCTCCAAAAAGCTTGTTTGGACCTGTTGAGCTTATATGTGCCTAATATCAACTGATTCTTAATTCCCTCCTTTACGAATACGGGGTTTACTTAGCAGCTCCAGTCAACGTACCTTGTCGGGGTATAATCCCATTTATGCGCATACTGCATGTCGGCTTAGCACTAATATCCTATTTCCAGGCATAATATTATTGAGATAAATAAACATCTGCATTGAACAGGATATATCTTTTGGTTAGATAGTGACTAGGCTTAATTAGTGCGATATTACCATAGACTACGGTCTGCATGTAATTAATGAGTTAAAAAAATAAAAAAGCGTGGTTGCGACCATAATCGAGTGATCTCTTGTGAATCAGATCTTTGAAAGAGACTCCCACAGTTGAGGATAGTCTGATGCGTGCCAGATCACCAGAAGCTAGAAAGCTCATATATCTATGTTAATTATTCCTTAAGACCATTACCTCGGATACTTCGCAATACCGTGTTTCTTATACCTCAGACCATAGATATAAATGCATACAAGTGGTTTCCGGCCTTCGGCCGGTACTACATGTATAGCGGTGGGTAATAAGTCATCGGACGACGTAGCCACAGTACAGTTCTGCATACAAACGCGTATTTTAGTGACGTTCCGTCCGATGACTTATTACCCATCGCTGTATACCGATCAGTCCAATATACAGGCAAGCCGCCTTGCTGCTTATTTCTCTAATATTTGCCTGTCAGTCGGAGTTCTCAGGCCCCTGCGCAGCCCTCGACCCCTCCTGGCAGGCAGAGTTCATCACTATATCTAGATCTGCTCTGGTCAATATATATATGTGCCTTTTCTAATATCCCCCATATATCAGCGGATAGGTCAGACAATTCCTCCGGTTGGGGCTACAAGTATATCCCTTTAACAGCCACCAAGCCGCTAAAATCGAACTACTAATCGATTCCCAGAATCAGTAGAAAGCCTATGAAGAAATGTAATACTACTTAGTATAATACCCTATGTTGATATTAAACACAACATGTTTCAAGTGAAACAAAACCTTTGGCAATGAGCCGATCAGAAGACTATAAAAGTACATTGCATATGCAGGTTATAATTATATACTTATTAGATATGTAAGGTATGTACGTACAGCCTTCAGATATAGAGGTCATATCATCTACAACTTTTGTTTACATCTTATAAAGTTAATTATTTTATTTCAATATCAACGTCGATTCAGCTTTAGGGTACACGTGTAGTGCCAACAACCGAGCACAGTTCTTCATGCAACGAATACTTTAGGCTTTTCTAAGCATAGTACAGCTCTAGTTTGTCATACCACTTCTATCCCTTCGATGGATGAAAGTTGTCAAACTCGTGACCTAGACCGTGCACCACTTAGCAAAGGAATTGTATTATTTTTTTATGGTAAAGAGTAACAACAAATCCTAGAGCTCGCTAAAGAGATCTGGCCGGCAGCTTGCTGAGAGAATCGATACTGTATTATAATCAATCAAGTGTGCGTTCAACAAACGACACTGGAACTAGGGATATATAGCCAGTCCTCAGTAGGCCGGACAAGTGTCCCTTTGGCCGTCACATTTTAATTCAAATATTCTTCCATGCCCGATTAGGAGATTACGAGTGACCCATCTAGTCTCTGGGCTGAGGTTTCTCCCCTAACATGCATGTACATGTATCTACTAATCGCCCAATCGGGACTAAGAGGTGACGGCCAAAGGGCAAAATATAAATCAAGGGAAGTTCTGTAAATTACATGTACATGATATATGATCTACAGTCGTCTTGGGGGCAACGACGAAACTGGTTGAACGACGAACAGGGGTCTTTGTCGGTCAGGACAGTGGCGCTCAGGCTGGTATGCAACCACCATGTTTGGCTGAAATAAGTGATTTCGTCGTTGTCCCAGGTTCGTCGTTGCCCCAAAGTTGACTGTACCAATCTACAATCTAAAGTTATGGATACATGTAGGTACATGTATGTATTTGACCGGTGACTACATGTAGTAATGTAGTGCACCAGGAATACATATGTAACTTACGCATAGGCTTTGGGAGAAGGAATATATACATGTATGCACATATAATCAGGAAAATATCCCCAGCTTTGATCACTAAGAAATAACTACGGTCTGCAATTAATGAATTAAACAAAAAGGGGGGGGAGAAAAAAGATATCAATCAGGTAGTTTGGACGGACCGGCGATAAGATTAGATCCTCTGACCGCTCGTTTTTCTTGGCAACTACGACGTGACCTTTTGAGGAACGCGTTCCCGTTCTAAGTTCGGTAACAACCTTACAAGTCCCAGGGGCCAGATAATAAGCATGGCAGATTCAGAGCGAGACTTTCATCATCCGTATACACCATATCCCATCCAGTTGGATTTTATGAATGCAGTCTACTCCGCTATTGAAGATGGCTGCGTCGGCATTTTTGAATCACCAACAGGCATGTTTCCCTCACAATCGGTATTTCCTTTTTTTCCAATACTGACCAGACTTTCGATTTAGGAACTGTGCGTGAGAGAGATAAGGGAAAATTGTAGTTGTATACCGCTGACAGGTAAAACATGTAAACATGCAGGGTAAATCATTGAGCCTAATATGTGGCACTCTTACTTGGCTCAGAGACCACCAAACTAAATCCCTGGAAGCCCGTCTAGAAGAGATAGATAAGGGTATTTTTCTATCGAATCGATATGTAGGTCGTGGCTAATTCTCTGTTTAAGATAGCACTACTAATGGGCCCAACTGGGTACGAGATTTTGCGAAGAAACAACAAAAAGAAAAGCTGTACCAAGAAAAGGCAGATCTAGAAACCCGGCTCTCAAAGATACGTGAGAAAGAAAAGAGAGAAAAAGGGAGATCAGAGTTAGGTGCTGGGGGTAGTAGGGCAAAGAAAAGGGTATGGTATCACTCTGCACTCTCTAGGATACATCCAGCCAAGAATTTACTTATACCTGAGTGTGCAGAAAGGGGAGCTTGAAGTTGAAATTGACGGAGGCAATGACAATGAGGATGCACAATTCACTCTAGACGATTATGATAGTGAAGATGAGGACGGGGGCTCTAAATCCAAAAGCAATGGAGAATTTTCCCCGGCTGTAATGGAAATGATGAAGAGGTGAGGAAGCCTATAAGAGATGTGTAACTACATAGACTAATAAGGATGTAGACTTGGCATTCCCATGGGAGCAGACATTAAGGATGAAGATTTAGAAGTCCCCGATGTGATTAAGGTAAGTGAGCAAGTAAACCGAAGTGAGTAATAAGTGAAATTGATTTTTTACACAGATCTTTTACTGCTCACGAACGCATTCCCAACTAACACAATTCGTCAACGAACTTCGCCGTGTACATTTCCCGCCTTCATTCGCACAGGAGAATCCCGAAGCAATAAAACTAGAGGAGGAGGAAATAAAACATCTTCCCCTCGGATCTCGGAAAAATCTTTGTATAAACTCAAGGGTCGCGAAACTATCCAACCCTACTGCAATAAATGAGAGATGCCTAGAACTACAGCGATCTGGTAAGTATGTGCTGAAAGAAGTAGAAAACTGGGGATGTGTTTTTCTAATTTTCAATCAAAAAGGCACCCAAGAATCGCGATGTCAATTTCTCCCCGAGAAAGACGACAAGGTACTTATCAGAGACTTCCGAGACCATACACTTGCAAAAATCCGTGATATCGAAGAGTTAGCTTCCCTCGGCAAAAAGATGGGTATTTGCCCTTATTATGCTTCTAGGCCTACCATCAAGCCAAGCGAGGCATGTGTCTCCAACGTTCCTTGATAGTTAAAATATATTGACTGAGAATTACCTAGATCGTAACGCTACCATATCCCCTCCTTCTTCAGAAATCAGCCCGGGAGGCACTCGATCTCTCACTCAAGGGACATATTGTAGTCATTGACGAGGCCCATAATCTTATCAACGCCATCTCATCAATCTATTCAATCAATGTATCACTCAAACAACTCGAGCGGTGCCAAGCACAACTTGAAATCTATCTCAATAAATTCCGAAATCGGTTGAAAGGCAAAAATAAAGTCTATGTAATGCAAGTGACTCGGATCTTGAGTACATTGATTTCGTCTCTGAAGGAGTTGGATAGAAAGGGAGGAGAAGGGGTGGTTATTGCTGGAGATCTACTCGCAATGAATGGAATGGATCAAGTCAACTTTTTTAAGCTCCAAAGATATCTAAATGAAAGCAAACTTGCAAGGAAGGTTGAAGGATATGTGGTCCATATTGAGACGAAAGAACAGGAAAAACAACACAAGAAATCTGTTGGCGAGAACATATCCAATGTGTCGATACCAACTCTTACGCATATCCAAGGGTTCCTTTTAGCTTTGACTAACCCCTCCGCTGAAGGAAGAATATTTTATGGGAAGATGGAAGATAAGAAAGTAGCTTGCTTTCGATATATGCTATTGGACCCTGCACACCACTTCAAGGAGATTGTAGAAGAGGCAAGAGCGGTGATTTTAGCTGGGGGCACTATGGAGCCGGTAAAAGCAACCCTAGTCCCTTCTATTAAGACCAATATGTTGACAATATCGGGTTTAGATGAATGATTATATGATGCATCTTTTCCCATACCTACCAAAAGAAAGGATTCGCACACTTTCATGTGGACACGTCATACCAAAGGAAAACCTAGTAGCATTACCTGTTTCCAAGGGGCCCAGCGGAAGAGAGTTCGAGTTTACTTTCGAGAAGCGTATGCTTCCTGCCATGGTGATTATCATGTCATTCAGAAATTTTCCAGAACTAGCACTAAGAACCAATACAGATCGAAGACTTGGGTAGAGCTATCATCAATCTATGTCTTGTTATTCCACATGGAGTTGTGTGTTTCTTTCCTAGTTATGCATATTTGGAATATGTTGTATCCCAGTGGAAGAAAAATAACGGAAGTATGGGTAAATCTATTTGGGAAAGACTTGCAGATAGGAAAATAGTATTCAATTCTTGATCCAAGTACTGAGCTATTTTCTGACTTTCTCCCAGGTTTTTAGAGAATCAAGCGATGGCAGCAGTGTAGAGGACATCCTCAAAGACTATGCACAAGCAATCGATTCTGGAAAAGGCGGTCTCTTACTCTCTGTTGTTGGAGGCAAGATGTCAGAGGGAATTAATTTTAATGATAAGTACGTTCAGCCTAATAATAAAGGATCACCATAAGATGATTAAAAAGTCATTAATGATATTACAGTCTAGGCAGGGGAATAATCATGGTCGGCCTTCCTTTTCCAAACAGCAATACAGCTGAGTGGCGCGCGCGCCTAGAACATGTGGAGAAGGTTGCTCGTGACTCTTACCTTACAGAGTCAAGCGAGAGTATGCCGTCTGTCTCTGAGCTGGAAGCGATTGCTAAAGCTGCTGGGCGTGAGTTTTATGACAATGCCTGCATGAGAGCCGTGAACCAAAGTATTGGGAGGGCTATAAGACACCGCGAAGATTATGCTGTTATCATACTGTTTGATAAACGCTATATAACTGATAGGATAACATCCAAGTTTCCTAGGTGGATACAAAATGGTTTAGTGAGAGACCGAGCAGATAAGCCTTTCTCGGATGTTATGGCAAACATTAGCAGGTTTTTCAGAGAGAGAAAGGCGTTATAACAGGTTTCGGTGGTATGAAGGATGAGGCTCTATTAAAGTTTGAATTAAGGTTGCCGCTTAAAATGAAGCCAAGTAACTTCCATAGAGATTTCCTTTCTTTCCACATTCCCTCTCTCTCCTCTGGATATATCTTACGTCTACATCCACACTACTCAAGTTCCCCTTCATTACTGAGTCATTGATGTTACTCCGAAAAAATCTTATGTGATGGAAAGAACACATATTGACGGAAGAGCGGCTACAAAGAAATGTACTTCGAAACTGCCAGCCACGTTTCGAGTATGCCATGACCTTTCCTTCGTTCCATTTAACAGTACCACTGCAGAAAAGGCAGTACCACTGCAGAAAAGGGGTTCTTAGTCAACGACGAGTGGCCCTCTCACGGGCAAACACACATGCCCTGTGCATCCGAGTCTGCAGTGTAGGGGCACATTAATAATATCATTGACTCGGCCTCGGATCTGGGCGTTTTCATTCCAAATAAAAGAAGTTTTGACAGTTAATAGGCTGTACTACAAAACCAGGAGGTACCCATCCTGATTTATGGTCTAATAAAGATACGAACAAAGTGACGGACGCTGTTAGAGCTTGCACATACTACATACATGTAGCTCTTATCCGCCTCAGTGCCTGACCCATCTCCATGTACTAGGCTTCCAGGTTTCGTGCAGCTTAGGGACAGGTAGACAGGCCTCCAGTTTGTATGTGGTAGGAGTTTATCACAGAGGGGCAACAAGGGGGTGCACTGATTTGATTAAGATGTCTTCTGAAGCCGCAAGATGCTCGCAAGTGGTCACAGGGCGCAGTGTGTATTGACATGGTTGCTTGACAAAGAGCATGGTTTACAACTACCAAAAAGAGGCGACGGAAAATAATTTAAGGTTTACAATTTGTATTTGCCATGCGGCGGCGATTCTCCTCAACTTCGTTCTCCTTCCTGAGATGCGGTTATGGTTGGTTTACAAGGATCAAGTGTCAGGATGAAACCCCAACCCAATCTGTAACCCAGCTTGTTACCAACTGGCTGGGTAGACGTCTTGGTAGAGCGCGCCTAGATATACAGCTTGGCAACGTCAACTGGACTCCTTTGGTGATTTCTGACTGGTAGAGGAAGCTCCGACATCTTCCAAAGCCCCCAGGGAAAGCTTACAGATCCGCCTGGTCCGAGCCAACATCTCATCCCTTCATGCATGGATGGCCTTCTTGTACCTACATCAACGTCGACTCTTACGAAACAGACCCGATACGTTATAGTCTTGATAGACAGTTTCAACATCAATCATGAAATATTTGTACCAGATGCAGAAGAAAATCTTGGGAGAGCGCCAAAAGCCCAACGTGCCAAGGGTCTTGGACTTTTTGCTTAAGACCCACCTTGGTTTTCTTCACTTGATGTTTAAAAAACCTCGCCTTCACCTTTCTTTCACCTTCATTTAGCACTACACTGTCTGTCCTGAATTATTCGAAAGGGGGTTTCTTTCTTTTACTTCTTCCTTCTTCCTCTTATATTATCTTTTTTCTTGTAGTTTTGCTCGCCGGACGAGATTTACGTTGACCGTGAATTCACTCCATTGCCTTTCACAGCTTATATATACATTCATTTTTTAACTTCTTAACGATGTTTATCCCTAATATTCTCGTCCTCCTCCTGGCGACTTTGGGGTTTGTTTCGACGGCAAATTCATATACATTATCGAATGTTCACGCACGGGCACTTCTTGATAGAAGACAGGTAATTACTTTAAACCTCTCCAGATAATCGTGACAAAAACTCCTGACTGGGAATAGAACAATCAAAATAATAACAGACAGAATAATCAGAACAACAACCAGAACAACCAGAACCAGAACAACCAGAACAACCAGAACAACCAGAATAACAATAACAATAACAATAACAATAACAATAACAATAACAACGCAGCGGACCTTGCCCTCAACCCAGCAAACGTGCAATCAAATTCCGCTTTGACTGGTCAAGAAGCTGGTGACGATCCGGCTCAAGCCGACTCTGCTGTTGATAAAGCAAACTTCATAAATTTCTGCACTGGGAAAACACTCACAAATGGTCTTCAGGTTCAAGGCGGCTCTTGCAATGGAATCGGTACGCAATACCCAGTCCGAGCTTCCCCAAATGGAAATATATCTAACTATTCCATAGTAATGGGTGATATTCCGTCGACACAGAATATGGTATCGTCAATCATCACATCTCCTACACCAGGTCAAGATATTGCCGCAAATACAGCATTCACGATACAAGTTCAAGTCACAAATCTACAGGCCGGATCGTTCACAAACCCCGCAAACACATATTATGCAGCACCTCAAGCACTTCAGGGTGGAAAGATTGTGGGACATACACATGTCACTGTTCAAGACCTGGGTGGCAGTCTTACACCTAATAATGCGTATGTCTGTTTAATATCCGAAAAGTTATATTGTCAACTTACTTATATGTACAAACGAATAGCCCTGATGCAGCAAAATTTGAATTTTTCAAGGGAATCAATGATGCCGGAAATGGGAATGGGTTATTATCTGCAGATGTGACGGGTGGCCTTCCGGCAGGTTTCTATCGGGTCTGCACTATGACGAGTGCTTCTAATCATCAACCTGTTCTCATGCCGATCGCCCAGCGCGGTGCTCAAGACGATTGTACGAAGTTTACCGTCGGCCAGGGCAATGGAAACAATGGCAATAATAATAACAATAACGCCAATAACGGCGCGAACAACAACAACAACAATGCAAATGCTGGTAACCAAGGGCAGAACCAAGGTCAAAACCAGGGACAGAACCAAGTAAGAATCCCCTTCCAAACTAAGAATGTGCGGGGTTTTACTGACTGATCAGTAGGGTGGTGGCCGAGGTCGTGGAGGGCGTCGTGGAGGACGTCAGTAGCATTGTAGGTGTGATATAATTGCGCTTTCATTCGTGGTACAGATACAAGACAGTTTATTCTCTAGATCTAGTGGTCATAACAATGGCTACTACGAACTGGCTGGGCTGGGCGGGAAACTCTGATTGTTAAGAAACGAGCCAAGGACTGTTTATTGTAATATTTTTCTTTTGTCTATGTCTTAACTTTTCTCTCTCCTATCCTCTTGACGAAATGGGATTTCTATTTTTATTATCTGAGGATGTGTTTTGTTTCCAGTCAATGGGACCTTAAGTAGGCGGTTTGTGTGAAAGGCAGTTACATGTATTTGTAAAAGTATATCGCCAAAGGACTACCCCTTGCATCATGTACATGCAAGGAGTGGGAGATCGGGTTCGGCGATATTTTTGTAAGGTGCATGGACATAAGACGTCAGAAGTACTGATCCACCCGAGAGGATGTTATGCTTAAGTTTTATCAACGGTTCCAAATGTGTTGCAGATCTGCGAGGTGTATTTGGAAGGGAAACCTTGTACAACCTGCCAGTACTAAATAAAAGACTTGCTTCAAATGTAGACGGGTCAAGAGTACAAGTACTCTACCAATCTGGGCGATTTAAATGTTATTGTTGCACTTGACAGTTTCAGGTGGCGAAGCACACCCGTTGGCTGCTGTTACAGGCAAGGATCGTTTATCCGCGAGTGATTCGAGTGATTCCCTGTGCAATCCCACAACGGAAACTCGAGTAGAGACCGGGAGAGGGAGGCAGAGATCTACAGCCCTAACCCGCCACAACACCACCACCACCCACCTGGCTGATGCGACTGACCTTGATGGATGTCTATCTGTCTGCATGCATCTCACCATCTCCTCTCTGGCGAAAACACTGGCTGGACCACAAGGATTGGAAAGCTCCCGACCCCCCCTCCTCCAATAGCAGCTTTTCTTTCTTTCTCTTTCCCACTTCGCGACGACGTCCATCCACACACCCCCACATGTCTCTCTCTTAAGTTATAACGGTCCAATATATTCATTTTGTTATTTTTGAACATTGCTCTTTCTCTGATTCAACCCCCCCCCCCGCATACATACTGAAATCACTCACTCACGATGCCGAACACCCCACCACCCCGGCATTTCGACCTCCCGCCTGAGGTTGCCGTAGAGATAGCTGGATATCTTCGCTCCTCACTGTTTGCGCCCCTGGTATGAAGAGCCGCTTTAGCCTCTTTTCTTTTTTTTCTTGGGGGTGTTTTTTTTCCCTTGTGTCGCCTTGCCTGAGACATTTTCCAGGAACTGCTTTGACTTGACTGACAACGAACGCACCCCCGTTACAGTCGTCCAACATAACCCGGCTTCGCGATGAATGCAACGTTTCAATGTCAGCCCAAAAGGATATCCTTCAGGATGTTTGTGACACTCCTCTCTCTCTCTCTCGTTTAGAAATGGTAGTAGTAGATGGTAGGGATTTGTCAAAAAAGCTTATCACAATGAGCGAGTTTCAGGTCCAAAGCCAGATATCGAATGTGATCGAGCCGGCCGCGGCACAGCTCATCCCGATAGCTACAGAGCTGAATAGCGTGTATCAGCAGATTGACCTACTTGAGGTAGGAACCTACCTCCGCCTCCCCCCTTCCTCTTCCCCACCCCCGGCCGTACCAAGCTTTTCCCCGTATACGGATGATATATACTAATGATCCCTCCCTCTCCCCAGGGTCTGATACTACGGGTCAACGAGAATATCAGACAGATGACATCCAAGGTCGAGCGGACCGAGCTAGCACTACGCCGGGAGGAACGGGCTCTGAGCGACGGGAAGCCACCGCCAATGTGGAAGGGGTATGAGAAGGTCAAGGTCTTTCAGGCGAAGGACTATGTTGAGAATGGGAGGCTTAAGGAAACAGCGGCTTTGTGAGGAGCGAGTAGAGCGTAGTGGAACATTGTCATTGTTATCATGGTGTAATTCTTCCTGGGTTTTTTTTCTTTTCCTCTCGTTTCCTCTTAATGGTGTTGTAGGCTTGGGTTCTTACGGTGGATTTGGAATGGCATGTTGGTAGGAAGAGGGTATATATTGGTAGGGGTTTCAAAAAGGTGCACCCTAAAACATTTACTCTTTACTTTATAGCGGATACCAGCTAGCTTCATGGCACTTGTCTCGACGTAGTCTTAATTATGTCCTTAGATAGCGTTCCTTTTATAACGTTTCTCCAAAGTAGCCTCCTTCGGCATTCCTTCCCCCAGCTTCTCCACTGTACAGATGGTATTAAGATATGCAATCTTCGAAAAAAACGCCATGTAATGTAGCAATAGCCATTACTATTCTGAGGTACATCTTGATTAAATAAGAAATGAAAAGGGAAAAAGTGAAAAAAAGAAGAAAGGAAAAAGAGAGAGAGAGAGAAGATCGATTTAGCATTATGATCTCATCTAATCCAGCTCCTTGACCACCGTCATCTTCTCGTCCGCCGAAAAGATGTTGATGCCCTGCTTCAATGCCTTGATAAGCAGCGGCAAGCTCTTGTCCCCAAAGTCCTTTGCGCTTCGAAAGTTGTTGATGTCCTCGCCAAACTCCTCCGTGACGAGGCGCATGTAGTAGTCCTCGAATTTTGCGTCCGCCTGTGAATCGCGGAAGTCGCGCAGCTGCAGTGGGATTTGTCCGCTCTAAGTTCATACTGTCAGTCTCCTACAGCTATCAGAAACAAAAAAGATATGGAGAGGACGAACCTTTTCGCTGGGCTTTCTGGCGACGGCAGACCCGGCAGCCTCATCATGGTCGGATTCCTCGTCTTCAATCATCGCAGACACAGACGGCGCAACAGCAGTATCCTGTATGGTAACAAATTAGCCAATTGAAGCCCCGCCGCGGGTGCTCCCAGTCTATACTCACATCCATACTGACATCTTCCTCCCCGCTAGTGGTCTTCTTGACCTTCACCTCATCCTCGCTGCTGCTGCTGCTATCGCTATCGCTCGAAACTAAACGCGCGCATTAGCAGCCGGCATTGGGAGGTGGGGGGGGGGGGGGCTTACCGTCGGTTCTGGCCTTCTTTCTCCTCTTCCTCTTCTTCTCGGCGCCTTTGTCGTCCTTTCTTTTTGTTGACCGTCCCATTTTTGCTGCGCTGGGTGGAAAGTTCGAATGGGTTGCAAAGAAACTTTACCAGCCTGAGACAAGGGTTTGGGTTGGCCAGTTGGTGGGTTAATTTTCATCATGCTTGGCGGTCACGTGCCTACATGAACCGCGCGCCTGCGCGAGGCAGTTGTGTGGGCTTCTAGAAGGTGGGAATGGCTCCTTGGATTTGTGCGCCATCAGCAATTGCGTAGGTACCTGGCCCTCGGGAGAAATCAGATCAAAGACATTGAGAAGTTGTGTTGGGGTGGGTGACGGGCGTTTGTGGTAAGGGGTAGATCGAGTGATTGGTGGTGATGATAAGTAACATGAGTTAAGGGCGGCGTGGTGGTGGTATATCAACTGCGAGTTGATTACCAAACTATAGGCGCGGTTTATAGCTACATACATACAAGTATAGGAAGAATGGGCCCTATCGTAAAACCTGGGGTTGTGGAGATGGGAGCTTAACTCCACGGCTTCTCAATGTCCGCTGCACCACCAACCTGCATATCGCCCAACTTAGGACGCGACGAGGCCCTTCTCGAGGGTTATGCTACACACACCAAAATATTTACAACTAAAAGACGTCATCCAACATCTTTTAGTCATGCAACACGATGTTGGTTCTAGACCTTACGTTTTCCCTATATATAAACAGAAGGCCATATCCAGAACCTTTCCTTTAATGAGAGATATGCAGGGACTCGGCTGAATCTTTATCGCCATGCCGTAAATGTGGTGGTAGATACGTGCATACATATACTTGTTGTACATAGGCATTCGAGGCTCCCAAGAACTTCTAACGTCTAGATGCCCTAGACCTTTCGCAGATATGGGTCTTGAGAGCTAGAACCTCTTACAACTCTTTTGTTTCTATTCGTGTCTGACAGACGCTCCCTCCAACGTGAGAGATATACTTAAGAATTGAACAGACAAGTGCGCCAGTGTAACAGTCAGCCGAATGTTCCGTTTTAGCACATAGCTTAGCTAATTGTCGTCTCCAGCCACATATATTCTAGACCTGGAATGCGTGTACAGCACATTATAGGTGAAAATGCACCACCTCTGCAATTAACCTCTTCTTTCTGCCACTTAGCTTTCCATTGGCATAAACTCTGTAAGAGAGCCGTTCTCACTATACCATGGTCTTGCTTTGCTGGCTGAACCCGAGGAACACCAATTGCTTCAATATAGATCACTCGACCGCCAAGACACTTTTTGAGGATTCTTAAAGTTTCAGGACCCGGGTTACCCTCAATCGATCTATCATCACCAAACGCAGCTCATCTATACTTCTTCGGCCGGAACTGATTTAGGGAAGTACTTTTGGTCATCAAATGATATGTACCTCCGGCGGTTGGTCATGGTCGAGACTTGGACCCGTAACGTCCAAACCTCATTATGGATCAACCGTAGAATAAATGATTTGCGCGAGAATCAAAGGGAAGTTATATCCAAATGCGGAGGACAGAGTAGATCTTTCATGCCTCGCTATATTAGGAAGCCATATAGAACATCTTCCTCGATCAAGACGTGCTTTTGTATATGTCACTTGGGTTTCTATAGCGATAGATAGCCCCCAACTTTTGTTGGTATAATGTATGTTAATCAAATCCTCGTTTACGCTTTTTAAAAATCGATCCAGCCCTTATGCATACTGGGAAACATGTCTTAGAGTTACCAGAGATCACCCCCCCTTTTCAGGGCTAGGCTACCAATTTCTCCCCCAAGGACCCATATCACGGGAGCCCACATGACCACGGACCTAAGCATGTACGTGGCTTTCATCTGCCGGCGGCCGTGGGTATGGCGCAGGGGGAAACAAAGGGTACAAAACAAAAGTCAAGATACCCTCAGACTCCAGTTTTTTTGCATAAATTTCGTTATTAAGCAAAAACAGTGCTTCTAGAGCGTGGAGGAGTTTGGTAGCTTTACCCGGGAGAGGCCTTACATCGTTGAATTTCTCTTGATTGGGCATCGGGGGAGTGGAGAAACATAATTTAGAGGTTAATAATGAATTCTATTCACAATTGGCCTGGGGGCACGCATGTTCTTTACCCGGAGTCTAGTTTTGTTACGGAGCCTGGGATATGAACTCACTCGGACTCCGGGTCCAAAGAATGTCCAAACTCCCGAAACACCGAGAGTAAAACATGGCAGGTAGAGACTAAGTTTCTGTTTTCACTAATCCGAGTTGAGTTGCATTGACTGTCTTTCTTGATGTCTTTGCTAGCGGGGCTGTGTACATCGAGTAGAGACACCGTATGCAAAGGGTATCCATTGACGAACGTGTAAAACACGACTCAGTTGACACAAACTATAGTCCATAATAGAGAATTTCAGAGAAACCCATCGGTTACTGATATGCTCGCGTAGAGAAAGAATTAGACGCGGGTAAGACGGCGGTAAAGTAGTTAGCTAACCTAACCGAAAGCTGTTTGTTGCAACTTGCTAGGGTTCTGGACGGACCGTTGTTGTTGTGTTTGGCGGCCTAGAGGGGGAGATAACAAAAATATCCGTGTCCTCGACCCCCCATACGTCTCTAGACTACCAGCCCATATTCTCCGAGTGTTCTCGGACGGCCGTTTCTGAAACGCTTCCACATCAGAAATAGACCGAGACATCATGAGGCCGAGACATCCAAAAGATTTCTCTTTGGGACATGACGTACAGCACCACATATCGAGGGTTTGTCTCGAGGGCCCCGACGATACCCGTTGAATGTCAAGAGTTTTTTCTTCCCGTCTCTGCGGTGAGGAAAACACTGAAGGTTCTCTTTTTACTGGCTGTAACTGGAAGGTGCCCTCATGCAGGTACTCATGCATGACTTACAGGAGTCTTTCCCGATTCCGGATTTACCTCGGATCCTCTGAAGGAAAGCATGCATCGATTACGGTATGATCGGGACTCGAACGCCTACTCTACAGGCTAGTGCTAGAGCTAGGTCAGTATTCAAGATCGAGCTTCGAGAATCGGAGTTCCATACACACTCTGGATGATACGCACGTTTATGCCAGTGTCAATGTCAATGCCAATGAAGATTGTGGTGGGTTAGGATGGATTGATGGATGGGGTTAAAACTAGTTAAGGTTATCACCATGAAACAAAGACGGCCAGAGGCTGCGCCCTAAGCGGTGGGATTCACCGGCCCGGCATTGTGGTGCGTTGCGTAAGTTTTGAGATGTCCTAATATAAGTTAAAGCGAAACAGACGTCGGGAGATGGTCAAAGTGCAAATTGGCCAGGAAGAGGAAAGAAGGAGGCGAGCAGAAGGGAAGGGTCGAAGGGGCTGATGCAGTACGGAACCCAAAGTGAGTATGGTGCGCACACCGATAAATGTAGACAAAAATTGGTGCAATTTCAAATTTGAATAACTTTTCAACCATGGCAGATATCGAAAATCCGGTAGATCAATTTCAAGGACTGGTGATGAAGAATAGATTCATCTACTGGATTTTTGATATCTGTCCTGGTTAAAAAGTTATTCAAGCTTGAAAGTTGGTATTTTACTATGTAAAATGCGCCAAGACAGCCTTAAAGAAGCAAACCCGATTAGGCCATGGTAGTGATGCAGCAGAAGGCCCTCCTCTTATTGGCCCATGAGGCGATATTGCAGCCACAATTGTTCCACTTCTGTATCTTCTGTACGCCACCCTATTACTTTTATGCGTGTGCGCACCATACTTGATTGGTCCATCTCGAGACCGCGTGGGAGAGAGTGATCATACTTGTATGACCATGATCTACGGTTCTGGGATTTAAATCTAGACTGTCAACTTCAACGTTGTCTTGACATATGGGATGTACTTGTACTTGTACACAGCTGTTGTTTCCTCCTTTGATTATTTCTCGGATGCCTCTTCTAATCAATTCGTAGCTACAAGTACCGGTATTGCAATTGATGTTACTCTCCTAGCTAGTCCCAACACAGATCCCCTTACCCGCCAGTATGGAGACGGTAGCGGTTGATTTATTGGCAGGCAGCCAAAGAAATCCAGCCACCAGGAACTGCTGGATTTCGGAAACTCGATAGCCGGACCACAATGCACTCTAACAGTGCACTGCGCATAGTACATGTAAGTTATTCACACGGCATCATAGAACATCGTTACAGTAGTAGTAGCCCCTGCCTAACCGAGTAAGTACTCTCTAGAGTAGAGTAGCAGCGGCAAGCACGCAATAAAGGGGCAGGACTATCGGACAATTCATGTAGGAGGACAGAAGATTTACATACACTAGACATGTACGTCGATGTACATCCAGAGAGAGCATACATGCATTCACGAGCTGTCACTCGATCTCTGCACGCCACGGTTCGCGCAGGGGGAAATTTGTTTGATGCAGGTACCGGCAGCGGAACGCAGCAAGGGCATCTGTGCACTCGACCTTTGCCCCTGAACGGAGTGGTGGTTCTGAATCTTCGGCTTTCTCTAAGCGATTTATGTGCATGAGGGGGACAGAAAAATACTGGGACACTAAGGGCGACACACGCATAAGTGGCTTCTTTTCTTTTTGCGGCATTCTTTCTCCCTTCCACCACCCCTCTCCTCAACCTCCTCCTCCTCCTCCACCCACCCCCGCCGCTCAACCGTCTAGATCCCTCCCCCCACTCTGTCTCTACTTTTTGTCTCCCCCCTCCCCAATTAGTTGAACCCCCTATCTAATCCCCATCACCACTACATGTACTCTCCTTCAAACTCTCCTTCTTATCCCCCATATCGATATATCTTGCCCCCCTCCCCTCCCTCGTTTCAATCGTTGTCCGCTCATTCACTCATTTGCCTACACACTCATTCTCATTCACTCCTTATATTCGCTCTTTACGATATAGACAAAACCTACTACACCACCCACACTCTTTTTATCCCCACCCCACAAATCAGTACTCATAATTTCCCCACACAATATCCAATTCCCCGCAACAAATATATATCACCACTCGTTTCTATTATAATTAACTTACAATGCCTACCGCTGTCGACATGAATGCAAATACTAGACTCCACGTAGACGAGTTGATCCTAGACTACCTGTGCTGGTTCTGTATCGAATCAGTACTTTCTGAGCGCAAACTGCGCCAAGAGGGCAAGGTGGGGAAGAGAGAATGGGCAGACGCGTCAAAGTCCGCAGAAATGGGTTTGAAATTAGTCAATTGTTCGTAATCTTTTCACCGGTAACCTTTTGGGTTTTCGTGAACTAATAAATTTTAAAGCATTTTACCAAACCTTTACCCGTGCGCACCCAAATAATGCACTCCCCGATAGCATTAACTTGCGTCTACGACTATGCCGCTTCACAACTCTCTTCCTGCGCCGTCTCGATGTAACCTCTCCTACATTCCAGCCCAACGCAACACGGGGTGCAGCGCGCGCGCAAGCGTGGCTTTCCCGCCGCCGTATCCCTCACGTCTTTGCTGGAATTGACTCCACTGCCGAGGCAGCGTTTGATGTGCCCAAGACCCCCTTCCCGGAAGAGAAGCTGCACAAAAACCAGGAGGAGATGCTGCGCCAAATGGGCTACTACACGCTCCCCGCGCCTGACCGTTCAATGTGGGGCCACGCTGCGCTGAAAGATTCTCTGAAGGAGTTTATGATACTCAGTACCTGGAACTCGGCGAATTACGCAGAGGTCAGTCGGCTATGGGTGGAGAATGCGGTAAACTTCATGTTGCAGGCAGTATTGGAGGCATATAGGTGCCATGGGGCGAGCGACTTAGATGCGGTGAATGAGTGCTTTGCTTGGGGACGCACGGAAATTGATGCCACGACGGAGGACATCGAAGAGGTTATTATCAACGAGATGTTTGCCGGGGATGCCGGAAAAATTAGCGTAGAATTTGAAGGGGTCAAGAAGGAGATTCTCATAGGGGTATGTTACTCCTTCATATATTCCATCACCGAGTAGTAAAGCTAACAATTACCTTTAGATTCTTCCACCTACTGGTTCTTTATTGGAAGCGCATTTCGACAAACTGGCGGAACAGAACCCGTGGAGCAAGTTTGAGGAGACTACAGTGAGCGGATACCTCACTGCTGTTCTTTCACAGCTTCCAAAGCCAGTCCTCAACCAGCTGGAGAACGGGAAGCTCTCTGGCTTCAAAGATGTCGACATTGAAGAAATCCTTGCCAATGCCGGTGTCTCATTATAATTCTAAGGGCATAATTACCTCCATGCCACTATTTAACGAACGGATGAAGCATGCATGAGCTCTCAAGTTTCCGGGGGAAAAGTTTTAGTTTAAAGCTGCTTTTTTGTTTTTGTTTCTACATTTCTTTTTTAGCTTTGATATTTTTGGGAGGGCGTTTTGGTACAGTACTTCTTGCTAGCTAGCTAGTTGGGTCATATCTTCTTAATGTCTGGTTTGTTACCTTGCATGTTTTATGTTTAACTTCTAATTTTTTGAAGATCCTTTCTTATATTTTTCAACTACTTATCTATGTTGTTATGTTTGTCATGTCGAGTTGCCTGTCATCCCAGCATGCGTGTTTATTTATCTTATCTTCCACAACCTGGTGTGAATGTATCATTAGTGAGATCTTTGGAAGATACCTGTCTTGTTCCGGTTTATCTATGAGATGTTAGACCATTCCGTCTTGATTTGGTGGGTTATATCTTTAGTGCTACAAATATAGGCTACTTAGAGGGTCTATCTAGAAAATGATTATAGTCTAGTCTAGTTTGCCGTTCCAGTAGAGACCATGCGCAGTCATTAGGCATGATCACTATCTACAAATGCCCATCAAACAGCAACCATAACCGATGAGGATCAGCTTGCATACAAGGAAAATCCCATATGTTCTGTTCCTACACTTACACTGCATGTATGTACCTAACTACCCCACATTAGCCGTATCCCCATCCCCCAGGCATCACAACTAACTGTGTAACCTCGAGCCTCCGGCCTCCCGACACCCCTACGTACATACCTAGCAGATGTTATCACCATTAAATTAAAAGCTTGGCCATCTATCAAGATCCAGGACCCTAGTCGCACGCGAAAAAAAGCCTCTCGGAGGGGCCTAGATCTGAGCTTCGCAGGGAAGCACCTCGTACGAATGCTCTACGTATTCGTTTTTTGCTCAAATATCCGAGACATGAGCTACCTACATGTACATATATGAATATATGAGGTGGGGGCCACCCAGTAGACAATCCGCCTCAGTGGCCGGTCCGGCTGGGCAGGGTAGAGGTGGCTAGTAACTTTATTGCAACTTGTTAGGGTTTGTTAGCTTATCCACTCGCTCGGTAGGTGTCGATCAGACTTCGGTAGAATATGAAATTCCCCGAATAGATACCGAGGTAGTAGCAGGATAAAGGAGGTTTGTGGTGTCGTAATAGCGTGGGCGAATGAAGGAAAGATCGGAGAGAGAGAGATGTGACTGAGAATCTACGGCCGGCCGTTGACTCCGATGATGCACAGATTGAGCTAGAGCTGGATCGGGTACATGTACCTACATGTAGGTACAAGAGACAGACCAACCCGATCGATCGGTGTATGTAGGTGCTGATCAGCAAGCTACTCTGCTATATTGCTGGGGAGTCCTGGAATACCTAAACAGTGAAACCGGGGGAAATAGGGAGCATTCCGTAGGAAAATGTTTCTGTTTAACGTAGACGCAATTTTCGGGTCCGACTAGGTTAGGGCAATTAGTTTTAGCAAGGTCGTGATAGAGTTCTGTCGACGATGTCGAGGAGATGCATGCCGCACGTTCTTGCACGAAATATCACTCGAACATTTAATCCCTTTCGTCTAATGATATACATAACTTCTTCCTTGGAATAGCGATATGATTCCTCGCTGGGTGGACCGTGGATCCCCGATCTGATGTTGGCTTGAATTTGTGGGCTCAAGGGCACGTAGCTCAATGGGCAAATGGGAATTCATCTTCGCACAAAAGTAATCATGAAATGCCAAAGACAGTGGATACTTGCGGTTGATTAACCAAGCTTACTTTCGTACTCGCGATGTTTCATATACAACCGGTTCTGCAACAGAAACGCTCCCGGTGCTAGCTACTCTCGGTGCACTGAGAAAAAAAAAAAAGTCGGTATCAGAATACCGGGGTTCCCTCCAGTAAAAATCAGCCTTCAGGATATGCACTTGTATCAATTGGCACAAACAACCCATTCTCCTCGGAGTATCTTTTAAAGTACTTTCCCGCAATCTCATAGAGATCCGATGGGATCGTATCAACTCCGGGCTTGATCTGCGAGATGTTTTCTTCGGCTACATAGCGTTCTGTTTCGTCTTGGACCCTGTTATATCATTAGATATTGACCTAGAGTGGTATACGAAAGAACGTAGGGGTTGTTTAACGAACAATGAATGATAAAACGGTTGATGTCTTCCACCTTGTAGATCATCTACCTTCATTTGTTGAATCCAGGCCTCCCCACCCGGGGGCTCGCATGTCGGTGTCCAGCCAAAGACTATAGCGTTGTAACCGTACTGTTTGTGGGTGAACAGGGTTCCCACAGTATACTATAAGAATTCAGTAAGAATAGGTTAACTGGGGTATAGGGTGATGGATAGGCGATTGACCTTAATGACCTTCCTCTCTTCCGACCTTCGCCTTGGAGGTTTTATAGCCGAATCAAGCGCCCGAAGATAGGTACACTTTCGGATTATTGATTCTCTAATCGCTTGATTTGCCCCCGCCACCCGAAGGATATCCTCCTCCAGAAAACAGACATCCATATACACATCTTCAGACATAAACGTAAGCAGCTCATGAGAAATACCACCAGTCCCGCGTTGCCGTCCTAACAATACCGAAGCCATTAATGAAGCGTACATGTCCGAGCAGCGAGACAGTGTCGTTGAATATCGGCGCCCTTCAACTGCTACAATATAATTGATTCCATGTCGTAGGCTTTGAAAAATATTCTGGCATGTGCGAATGACCATATCTTGTGTAGGCGATGGACGGAGATAATCTTCTATTGTTGTGTATCCAAACCCCTGAGGGTTATTCTTTAATTCGTTGTAATCACGTATTCTTTCATCTCCTTTGCTGCAAGCTGGGTCAACGTAGATGTTTTCACCATTGTCTTCCTTGACTATTGCCAGGACATGGAATGGATACCCGCACATATGAGCGTCAAGTCCAATTCGTTTCGCCAAGCTGCAAAAGATGGCGGCATATGGCAGAGGAATGTATGCTCGAGTTGTACGTAACGGTCTACCGATGTAGGCACTGTTGAGTTTGCGATACTCCTCAGATGTAGCCGCCCGAAAGCCTTCTTGCTTCATAAATTCACACAAGACTAGTACTTTCTCCTTGATTGACATCTGGCCCATGGTTGTTGTTTGGGATATAAAACGGGCAGCTAGGTCATCGAAGATCTGAGCAGCCTCCTCTGGGCTACTCTCGTCTACCTCCATATTGAAAAGATCGAAATAACTGAGTCCTTCCTCAATTGAAACATCTTCACCGGCAGCTATCCTCCGTAGAATCTTTACAGCCCGTCTTCTATGTAGAAACTGAAGCGCCGACTTTGCATACCATCTTTGAGAAATAAATCTAATTAGCTTATCAACCGGAGGAAACATATGAATTTGAATGGTTACTTTCGTGCAAGTATATCTTCCAAATCTTTAGGAGCCTTTGTTTGATCCAGAAGGTACTCCTTTGCATCGTAATCAAAGCTTCCAATCTCGTGGAACTTTGGAATGCGATGTACGGACGAGGATGTTATTTCTCCCAACAGCCTGGCAGTTCGACTGTTGACATGCCATTTCCATACAAATAGTGACTTCCAATCCACTTCCAATGGAAAAGGATTGTTGATTTTTGCTTTTATCTTGTGTTTCGGCTCCCAGTAGCGGAACTTGAGACATCTTTCTTTCCATTGCAATGGCGAATTAATGATATTGTAGAGCTTCTTGCATACGCGAGAAGTATTGAAGATGTCATCGTCTGGTATGTATCTGATAACATCTATGAGGACCTCGTCGGGTATTGATAGTAGCGAAACTTTCGAAGCCATGGCGGAGACAAGGTTTTGGCGTGATCGGGAAGCGTAGAAGTGGCGGGCCTTGTTGGCAAAGTGATCCTACATACATGTACTAGAATTGAGTGATGACGTTTATCATGCTATGTATCTTGGGCGGACGGCCCGAATCACACCCCGTGACCGAATCTAATACTATATAAACCTCTCTAGCTCTCAAAAGCAATAAAACACTCAGGATAAAACTCAGAAGCACATACCCTCAAGACATATTTCCATGGATCAGAGATGCAATGAGTTAATTACGCAGCTTTGAGTCCGCAAATTTTGCCAAGACCCCGGCCCCCATGAGTAAAACCGGTGCTACAGTAATTAATTTGGAAATTCAAGACTTCTAGGTATGTACGAGTACATAGAGTGCCGCCAAAACTCGATAAATTGGCTATCTCCGGCCAGGGATTATCTCTTTGACGATTGATTGAAGGCTATAGATCAGCCTCAGAAGTGTCCATTAGTAGTAGTTTTGATCTTGCATGCATAGCCAATTTCTCGAGTTTTTTGGCGGTAGGTACATTAGGACTCGAAAATCATTTCGTAGGTTGGGAGGATTACATCACTGCTGAATAATAAGCTTTTATGTGATCTGTACTGGGATAACATCAGCTACGCTTCCGGTACATACATCCATCCCAACACTTGTGTTCAGCAGCACAAATAACAAGACCCATTATCAACTCCACCCCTCTATTTACTCGTCAAAGGTGCTTGAACTATGGCTCGCAAAAGAACAGCTGAAATGGCCGTGTTTCAAGATGGATCGGAGGTAGCATCAACACCACCACCCATCACTATCAACAATGGAGGCTGCGACGAAGACGACAACGAAAACAACAGCTCCCATCGTCTACCCCCGCCACGAAAGAAAACTCGTGGTAGAAAAGGATCCCCAGTTGCCGCTGCCGCGACTCCACGAGCAAGACGTGTCGCCCTGAAGGAGAAAGCTACCAACCCTAGCTCCAGTGACGGCTCCTCCCTTCGCCCAATCGATAAGGATGAGTCAGTTTATGGAAAACAACCTACCCGCAAGAGAGCAAACTTGCAGGCAAATGATAAGACTAAAACCCTGGAGCCCAGTAAGGCTTGCTCTGTGTCTAGAAAAGATACACATTACGCGTTGCTGGGCTGATTGTATATTTTTGCAGCTGCAGCAAGCTCCTCATTGCAAGAGATTTCCAATGCTATAAATCCTCTGCACCAAATGTTGAAAGAAAAGTTACCAACTAAGATATTCGATGAACTCATTTCACTTTTGGTTAAAGATGCGGCCCAGGACGCTGCCAATTTTATAACCAAGAATGGTATCTCACTCTTTGGTTGTTCAATGAAATCACCATGGAACTGACCTAAACCAAATTTTAGACTGTTGGACTCCGGATCTACTCCATTGCTTTCGTGCGTCAAAACTTACATCGCTTGAACTTTCGTCACAAGCAGCGCCTTTCGGCGAGTTAGTTATCCGAAAGTCTTTTAGTGAAATAGTAAAAAGACTTTTTCAACAAGATCAATTCCCCAATCTCACCGTAATCTCATTTAAGGGTACGCAGTTATTAAATGACGATGTGGCCTCCCTCCGTCTACTTTCTCATCTTGAGAGTTTGGACCTCACCGGAACTGGCGTGGGAACGCAGTCACTCCACCACCTTGTGTGCCATCGGCATACATTGAAGTGCCTAAATCTATCCCATAACCCATTGATTGACGATGATGTGCGTGTTGCTCTATCGGCATTTCCAAACCTTGCTGCAATTTACCTCCAGGGAACATCGATCACAATGCCTGGTCTGCGGCGTCTACAGGGCGCCCTTTCAGAGTCTTGCCGCTTGATATCCATCCCTGGGCAATGCAGCAACTATCTCAACACGCGGCGGGAGAAATATATGGTTGATATCCCGGAAGGTTATGTGCAGGATCCAGCCAGAGTGGATGCATTGACGTCGGAAGCTCTGAAGAGAAATCTTGAGTTCCATAGAAAAGCCAACAAGGATATACGTATTTCGGGTAGCATGTCAGAGCTAAACAACAGATTGTCTGTCATTCTTTCTAATAGAATTGCCGACTCGAAAATCATAGGGGCGATGGGGAAGGCGCCTGTGGCGATCTAAATATTTACGTTCGAAGCGGGGACGATCAGACTTAATAGGGAACCTAATCACTTCGATTGAGACATTTTACATCAAGGGGATTTTCTGTTGCAGCGTTCGATCTTTTTATGCTTGTTGGTAGGGCCATTTAAGGGTTCTCATCGACAGGAGTTTTGTATAGAACATTACAAATTGATAGCTTTAATGTGGCTGATGGCTTTAATGTGGCCTTTATTTGTGGCTACCGGCGCTGGGGATATAAGCAAAACCACACACAGTTTTTCTACACCTCGGATCCTAATTCACTCTTAAGTTAAGTAATTTCCCTTGTTTCAGCGCCATGGGTAGGAACTATAACTATAGGTGCCTACACTAGTACGGGTAAAGTTGAAAACAATGATTATCAGGAGACTAATCTGGTAATAGGTAGTGAGAGGGGTCATATGAACGGTTGAGGTTCTTGAAAAATGTGGTGATGTTTGCGTGAGTATCTTTCGGCCTCGTTGGGCTCATATCGTGTGATGTAAACAAGCCATATCCTTGGACGTAAAACACCCCGCAGATCACGCGTGTTCAACTCCTTGTATGTTGGGTACGGGCATGTCTCTTTATCCCATGTAGATGCTCTTTATCCCATGTAGATAGAGCGCATGGCTGTACCATGATTCTGGTCAGTTTGTTCCCATAAATCTGCACATCGGGGGATCTAAGATCGTGCAGGGCTTCAGGCCAGGGGCGGTTGTCGCTAGGTATAAGTACGCTGAGCAGGCCTAGCCCTGGGATGTGGGTTTCCATGCGGTACTGTGTGTATCTATTGGTTCCTGCGTTATGTTTACATAAATTAACATGTGCTATGATGACTGCGCATGTGACGGTGGTGGGGAGCTTTATCTGTCTAGTATTTAGATGCTCAACCGCATAATACTTAAAAGTTACATGTATGTAATTTATTAGAGTTTGAGAGTTTTATGATTGGCTTAATTTTCTATTTCCCATTAGGTTTAGCCACACAAGACAAGAACTGTTAAGCACCGACCCTAGTCCCTCAACTCCAGAGGAATGAACGGGAGACAAGGACCGAGATCGTAGCCACCACCGCCGAAGGAGAGACAAAACGGCGTTACTCTTGGGCACCGAGGAGATACCGCCATCTCCCAGATTAGAGATTTCTGTGGCTCTGGTAAAGAGTTCAGAAGAGGCGGGTTACTATCCCATGACCCGTAGCTTAGTTTTGACACTTTGGTTACAACACTCTCCTGCAACCTACTACTCATAAAATTATGCAATCTTGAGCTCCGCGCGTTATGGATTATGTTGATGAGATCTGAGAACATACGGCCGACAACCAGGCACCGTTGCTTAGGTACTGGAGAGGCTTCAAACGGGTCAAGGGATAGAAATGATCCTACGAACCGGGAGCTAGGGTATGCCCACAGAAAATCCTGACAAGGAGTCCGGGGTTCTCTCAGGACCTCAGGATGCAGGGTTAATAATGAATACGTCATTCTAATCCCGTTGAGTTTTGATACACGCTCACCAGCAAAAGAACCAGAAAATGTAGTTTCTCAGGGCAAGGATTATCTGTATGGAGTGGCGGCGATCCCTCATACAAATTATCCCTGATTCCACCGCTTGCATTTTCTGGTTCTTTTGCTGGTAAGCGTGTACATACATCAGAGCACTAACATACATACATGTAGGTTCATGTATTATCAACCGTGTATCACTCGATGTATGTCGCCTGACATACGGCTTCTGCATTGCCTAATAGACTGGGCAAGGCAGAGTAGGGTGAAGAAGAGGCAAACTGATAAAAACTCCACACATTGACCAAGAAAGGCTGTAGTATAATACCCCGCGGGAACACAGAAGGCGAGTGACCACTCAGCCTGAATCTGACGATAGCACTCCACTCTCATTTCCTTCCATGCTCTAGAGCCAATAGTCCCTTTATTGAAGGAAGGGAGTATGGAAAAATAGATAGTAGAGGTAGAGGAGTTGGTGAACAGTGTTATCTTCTCAGAAGATTGCGACCTTTCGGAATCTCAAGGTTGGGGCTAGACAACATCAGAGATTCAGGATCTCCAGTGTCAAAAAGCTTGGCGTTGCTTGGTCCAGCAGGCACAACAATTGGCATCTCGTAATCCGCTTGTCTCCCTGGGAGTAAGCGCCAGCAGTAAGTCAGTGACTCATGAACACAGCCTTTATGCACGCAAGTCTCTCACTCACTGAAGCTTCTGAACTCTCTTTAAAGTTCCTGAAAAACTTTTGGACTCGAGTCTGACTGAGCCTTCAAGCGGGCTTCGCTTCCGAAGTTTCCTTCTAGGATCCGCAGACACGTTTTCTGGGCCTCCTGCAAAGTCAGCCTGATTGGTGGGAACTTGCCACCGCACAAAATCCCGCCCCGTTTCTTGGAACCGGTGTCACACAAACGGTGCTGGATTGAGGGTTGCTGCAAGCCTTCATCTGCGAATCAAGTCTCCGCTTGACTACTATAGGAAAACTGTCGCGTGCTCAGTTGCCAGAGGGGGGGTAGGAGATAGAAAGAAAAAAACCCTCTTGCAAGGAATTTCTTCGCCTTGTTGTTTTTGCCTCGCCACGCTATTAGGGTGTTTTTAGTTAGAGTTTTGTAATCGAATAAATTCAGACGTTTCCCCCGTGTTGTAGTCGATCTATTTACATTTACACTATATCACGAGCCATCATCCCAAGTGCCTGGAAACGAACCAGACCTGAGACTTTGTCCACTGTCGCAGCCCCACCCGTCTAATCCTTCCCGAGACATCATCACCTGCCCCAAAAAAGCTTTGTCACCATGAAATTTGCCCACTCTTTCTCTCAGGTTCTCGACGAGGAGGATTTCCCGGCAGATTGGCAGGCTGCTGCTATTCGATACAAACAGCTTAAGAAATGCATAAAGAAAGTCCAGCAAGAACTATGTGAACTGGGACTCACCGCAGAGATCCTGAGAAGTCTTGTTCAGCAGAATAGTGATCCCATCGATCCAGCAGCCAAGCATAGCCCTCTGTTTCAGTATCTTTTTGACGGTAATGATCCGCTTGGAAGCTCTCCGGACTAGACCCCTGATACTGATTTCTGGGCGATAGGTACTGCCCAATGCTTCCAGCCGAAACTTGTCTTGACTATCGATGCCGTAAACGGGATACCATTAGATCTAAACCTATCAGAGGAGACAAGAAGGTCTTTGGAAAATATAGTTCAACAGAAACTTGGGAACATAACGATTCTGGAGTTGGACGACGATAAAGAGAGCCAATCAGATTCTGACAGTGGGCCCGATAGCCCGGGGCTTGAAACAAGTTTCACAGGCTCCGAGTTGCCTGTCACCCATCCATGTAAGAAGAGAAGGTATGTCGCACATAATCCTCTTGGTTCATAGGGTATACATGTATCTAACATCCTTAGCGTCTCAAACATTGAGATTACTCTTTATTCGGACTCAGAGTTTTTTTATCTTTTGACCTCCGAACTAGCGTCTCTGGAAGCACTCCAAAATCGAGCAGAGACAGAAATCAAATCCAAAGTGCTTGATATTGGTGGTGCCGTCGCCGGGGTTGCAGCCCCCAAGTCCACAAACTCAAAGTCTGACCTATACCCATGGCGTGAAATCTTCCGGGTTTACGTGGAGAGTGGTATATTTTTCTCGAACCTAGAATGTGAAAATCACGAGGAAAGAACGGTAGAAAAGGCGCAAGAGCAACTCGCGTGGTTCAATAAAGAAATATTCAGGCTGGGGTTGCAAACCAAGTTCAAGAACCCCTACAGCTCGAACCTGCTGCGTCGCTTTATGGATATAAACATGGATGTGTTGAGGGTGATGCGGTTCCAAGCAATCAACAAAATTGCTATGACCAAGATTCTAAAGAGTATTCACTCCACTGTTGTCTTCATCAGTTAGAACTTCTCCACTAAGTTAATGATTAGAATTCGACAAACGCACCGCCCTAGGAGCCCGTGAAACCTTCCCAGAATTTATCTCCTCCGACTCCTTCCTTGCGTCTCATCTGGCAAAAGCAATCTGCTACACCATGTCTTCTTCCCTCTTGAATCTCATCCCTCAACTCGATGACTACTTGTGCCCTATCTGCTCCTCGATCTCCGTCAAGCCCGTGCGGCTCTCCTGCTCCCACGTCTTTTGTGTCCGCTGTCTCGTCAAGCTCCAGCGTACAAAAACCCGCCGCTGTCCAATGTGTCGGAGTGATGCAGTGCTAGCAGCTGACTCGACAAACTTGGATATGAGCTTGCTGACCTTTTTGAAAGAGTATTTTCCGAAAGAGGCAAAGCTAAAGCAGCAAGAGAATGAGAAAGAGGTTGCCATGGAGCAATGGAAATCGGTTCATCATGATATGTTTGGAGGGTCATCGAGGGATTCGTGCGCAATCATGTAATCTGCATTTGGACACCCTCTTTCTTGTTTGGTCTAGGATATTTTAGCATGGCGTTTATTGGCGCGGCGTTTTCTTATTATTTTTTTAGCTGTAAATACAAGCATTTACTCGTTTGGATACTTTGACCCCGGGATCCTTATTGCTGTATGTTTTGGAGCTTACTTTCCTGATAAGCACGGGGAATATTATCGGCCTATGGTTTGTCAACTCCTGTCATTTTGATATTAATAGCTTATATGCTATTCATTTTAAATCTTGGAAACTGACCTCTGTTGGGGCCGAATGGTGAGCAGTTTTCCTTAAAGCCATAGACAAACAAAGTGGTCCAAGGGGCGTGGCGTATGTTATATATGGATTTTAGGTGAAGTGTGATGACTTCCAAATGCTAAGGAAGTAAAATTACCTTGATTTGAGTACTAGAGTTTTTCAATGCAACCCTGTAATCCATTTTCAGCTAAGATTGTGTCCGCTTCTGCAGCTGACATGTCACTTTCGGAGCCTTGTACAGCCACATCCGTAAAGTTTTGGCACCCCCAGCCTCGAATTGAAGCTCATGAGTTTAAATCATGTGATCAACAACCGGATAAGAACGACTACAAAGAGAAAGTCATAGATAGATATTTCTATGCTACTGTATATCACAACACTTTGTATCGATGAAGAGGGCCAAAATACTTTGTTTGTTGCAATTGCGGACGTTTTACAGGGTGCCAAAACTTTGCGGACGTGGCTGTACCTACACCTGAAATAAGTAACCGACGTTGTTGGCCGCTGTTTGGTCCTTCTCTTGATTCGTCGATGATACGAAATTCAGGGATATGGAGGTTGCCGCGTTGTAGACACTTGTCCATGCCCTGCCAAACGCTACGTTTCCCTTAGCGCTTGGCGCTTGACCCGCCTCTTTTATTACAAATCGCCTACAGCTAGCGCGCCCAACAACATACAAGGGTCTGGCATTAAGTGAGTGAACGGATTCTCACCTGTCAACACCCAATTTTGTTCATTCACTTAATGCCAGGCCCGTGTACATGTAATATCAGTGCTCTTAGACAAGTGCACTTGAGCTGTTACGAGCATGAGCTGGATCTAGGTAACCAACGCAAGCATGCGTCTACATGTACCCAACACCACACCCGTCCCATCATACAACTACATACACAGCATTAACTCCCCTCCATACTAAGCGCTATATTTCTGAGAAAAATCGTATCAACAATCTTCCGCAAATAAAAAAGTTTCCCCTACACTGCCCGACCACCCAGTTAAATTTGTACTGTTGTGGCCCACAAAAACAAAGATGCCAGGTACGGTCCTTTAGGCAACCGCAAGACTTAATGAACACATGTTTTCAGAAATGGTTAATTATTCAATACGTTACATCTACTTACTTTACATTGCGCAGGACAAATCGATGGCTCTACTTTGGGATATATCATCAATCATGTCTTCCTACCACCGAGACTGCCCTGCAAGGCAGATGTGGATGTTGGCCCAAAGATTCAGAGCCTCCTAGGGCTAATCAAGAATTCTGCAAAAGCATACCGGGATGGTTTGACAACATCAAAATCACAATGGGATTCAAGCATACAAATGCTTTCAATAATGGAAGAAATCCACCCAAGAGGATGCTTGTCCAGCCGGAAGTTGGACAAGGCTATAGGCAACATGCGCACAGGGGGTAATGCTTTCCCAACCATGATGTCTCTAGGGTTTCCTAACGTTTTCTATAGATGTTTTAGCCCTACATATCCAAGCGCAAAATGCTGGACTCATTTTGCGCCAAACGGAAGATGACATCATTTTCGAAGCATTTGAAGCTTCTCCAAGAGCTGAGGATGTTATGAAGTGTCAGGGAAGACTGGTGTGCTCCTTCCCTGGTCCCGCCATTGCCGTAAGCATCGAAAAGGCCAAGAACGTCGAGTTTTGTTTAGAGCTTTCGTGCTTCCTCGAGAAAATGAACGTTGATGAACTTGAGGATGCGATGTCTAAAACCCGGAAGGGTGACTCAAATCACATTGAAACCAGAGAAACTACCCACCCAAGGTACATAACGGAGCTTCTTAACGAAATATTGCTTGCTGTCGGGAAACCTGCAGAAGTGCACCGTATCCAGAAAAGAATTGCAGATGATGTTTTATGGGATGATGCAGAACTACCCTGGAGAAGGTCCCCTTTCTGGCTTACTATCAGAGTTGCCTTGCAATCTACAGTTGATCACCCCACTGAAATCTCAGGATATCCTCAATACAAAGCGTTCATGGTTTTTTTTATGGCAGACATTTTGGAGATTGCGTTAAATCGACACATACCGAGCGATACTTTATTCATCATGAATGCAAAGTTGGGACGCCGTACATTCAAGATGGGCAAAAGGGGGGGATTGCCAGCATTTCTGTTGAGGAAGGTATCTGATCAGTTAAGTAGAGTTGCTCAGGCCTTGGAGCATAGATGGAAAAAGATCAATCAGGTTCATTCAATACCTTTCAAATGGACACCTGAGACTCTTTCTTTCGGCGACGATACGCAGCTATCATTGGTTCAAAGCGGGGCGTATATTGCGGCAGTAGTTTCTAGGGTACCGACTACTGTGAGGTCAAAAGTACATGTCCCGAATGAGAAGAGACGTATTGATCCCAAATCTAAAGATCTTCCACCGTTTCTGGTCGGAGATAAGAGTGCACCTGAACTTCAAATTCTTCTTGTAGATTTTGAGCGTTGGGTTCGGGAAAGTCTCGATGGCTGGGTTATGAGGAATCTACAAAATGAAGAAGCCTGTCGTATACTGTGCTTAAGCATCGATGTGTACGCGCTTCATGGGAAACGGACCTATGTTTCTAATCCAGAAAGCATGTCAATCCTTATATTGACCACGATGGAGCTATGGGTTGCCCTTGATAAGATCGCGGTGAATACGTGTTCACTCTTGTCTGAATATTTTTTCCCGGAGTTTGCAAACCGCCCATTCGATCATCTCCTACTCCCTAGATATCATCAGGTAGAACGCCTACATCGGGTTGAAGCATACCTAAAAAAGCGCCGTGAAAAGGCCGACCGAAATGCGACATGCGTATTTTCCAATAAGGCCAATCAGAAAGCCTTTGCTGTACGCTACTATCTCAACTCTCCGAAGCATCAATCGATTCATAAGAAAATAGAGTTGGATGCAACTGCAGAGAGAGAAAAGAAAATCCAGGAGTTCGAAGAGAAGAGCGGACTTTACAACGACGCAGTCGCCCGGGTGGCAGAGCGGCCATGCGATTACATTCACGGTGATGGGGGAAGAAGGGCCCATCATGACCCAGAGTGTTATAAATGTAGATGGAAAAAGTATGCAAGTACTCTTAGCATCCAAGTTCATGAGTGGCCTCTACCAAGAGATCCAGATTGTCTTGCAATGGTTGTTTTTGAGCTCGAATGCCCTATTGGGTTTTGTGCTTGGAGAGACGCCACTTACCAAATCATGGTTGACATTCTCAGCCCGCCTTTGGTTCTGAAACAGCCCGATGCACGGCCTTTTACAGATCTCAACATTTATAGTGGTTTGCGGCAATACTTCAAATGTCGAAGCCCGCAACGACTCCGTTTCTCATCAATGACGAAGGCAATTACACAATCACACTACGCGAAGATTTGTTTAACGAATAATTCTAGCTCTGTTTGTGTCGACAATGCTCTGAGATATGGGCTATGGGATAGCCTTGGATTGAATTGGGTAGATGGCCGTGTAGGTGCTGATAAGTGTGACATACAGAATATATGCACCTTTAAGCTCCCTGAAGGCCCTTACCAAAAACTACAGTATGCAATCAATTCTACGGGGCACACTCCCAACGAAGTTATTTCGAGGCAACACGAATGTCCGGAAGCACTCTCCTTCCATGAATATATAGCGTTTGGCTTCTTGAGGGCTGGACATCGTCTTCAGTGGTTGAATATCGTTAGAGAGTTGAGAACTCGTACATTGACCTTTAGAAATGAGGCTGTGAATATGCTCCTCATGCAAGCTGCATGGTGTACAGGGCCTCCCAACACTGAAAATCTGAGTGCAACCCGGGAGTCTTTTACATTACTTGAAGACACTGCTTTTGGGCACAGTCTCCTCCAAGAACTTGGTAATATGCTTACCAGTGTCGAAGCCAATTGGTTAGAGGGTGTTTCTGCAAAGTCAATAATATGGTTAACTACTCGACTTTTGACTGTAGCGAGTAGTTTGGATGTTAGGAATTGCGCATTTTGCTTGTTGCGCCGGGCACGTGCTGTGACATTGAAGTGGACCCGTCAGTTGACCACCCACATACAAAAATGCGAAAAGGAAGATCAGCTGGAGGATCTGGAAATTCGGGCATTAGAAATGGCTGCTATATGCCGAGCGACCTATGATGTTGATCATGGTGATCTTTGGCATGTTCTTAGCTCGGGAACAGATGTCGCAACTTTGGTCGAATGTGCTATCATCATTCACAACAACACTCCCCATAAAATGGATCATCTCTCTCCTCAAACCCATATCCTCTTGGATAGAGACCGGAGATTATCTGCCACACTTGAAGAACATCTTGAACGGTTAATATTTTCAAGCAATGATGGTCTCAATAGATGTATTTTGAGGATGTGGTCAGCGTATAAACAAGGGTCACCATGGGGTATGTCCGACAGCAGATGGATAAAAACAAACACTGCTGCAATATCTGGAAATGGTTCACAGGAGGTAAAATACAACTTACTTAGTGGCCAGCTACTTGTCGATGGATTGCCGCTTGCCAGAATGGGAGCAGGCTATATTTTACACCCTAACTATACACGATTGTTTTTGGAGGTTAGTGCGTTGAATTTAGTGAAAGTTGTAGATAGAGCTGACAAGCGTCCAATTTTTAGAAAGTTTTTGATGTTTTCCCGTCAAATCTCCCAGGGATGCAGTTCCAGGCCCGCCACAAAGTCTTCGAACATCAGGTCTATCCCCACGCATTTGATCCTAGTAGTTGGGTTTCTGACAGATTTGAAAGGTACATTTCGGGATGCAAGGAGATGAACTTCTCATAAAAGCTCTGATTGATGGGACCGAATATGAGCTTGTACCCCATACAAAACTACAAGGCGATTTTCCTGTACACTTTACCAAAAACTACTTCCATTGGCTGGATATTAAGACACGAGTTCTCGAGTTCAGACCTAAATCTGACCCGTGGAAGACATCAGCCACGAATTGGCGCTTAAGTTATTTGGGATTGGCTTCTCGCATGGCGCTGCGGAATGAGCGTATGATAGACATCCGGAAAGCTTCATTCTCAATGATCACTTTAATATTGGGTAGGTTGGAACCACCAAAATATATCGACATAACCTTTGCACTTGACACTCGTACAGTCTTGATTCATCTGCCTCGACTAAAAATGGATTTTTTTATAAACGAGAAAGGCGAGATTGAGTGTCGGCAATTCCGGGGTATGGTTGTTGATTTTGATCAAGACATTGGAACATTCACTGGCCTCCTGAATAGACTTGTCATGCGCCAGAAGTCGGTACGAAGCATCATAATCCCCTATGGAGACGTTCTGTATAGAACCGAAGGGAATCATGTTGCTGTTGAGATAGAGACAGATATAGATGAGTTGGATAGAGTGCCGTATCTTCACTACACGATCGATACAAAACTCGGGCGACTCGTGGGAAATGACAGCCTAACCAGCCATCTCTTTAAAACATACCTCCACGCCTTGACTACGCACTCTTTACCAGATAAACTTACTCGACGTACAGGCACCGAGGAGGCGTTAGCAAATCTCAAATCAGCGGCCACATGGTCCTTCCAAAAGCTGGGGGAGGTCGAGATCAAACTTCTAAAGCTAATAATGTCACTCACCCCGTCTCACAATTATTATCCAAAACATAAGAAGGTTATGCAGACGATAAAATGGAAGAATCTTCCGTGCCTGACACAGCACGAGGACTTTGAATTTCTTGTTACCTTAATTTTCAAATACGCCCGCCGTTTCCATATGTTTAGAGTTGATGATAAAACGTTGGATCTGGAAAACCTTCTATCCAATGTTAGCGACCATCTGTCAGTGAGAGCGGCCATTCGTAACGCTACAATTCGAAGGGACGAGTTTGGGGGCGCAAATTCCACCGAAATTAACGATTTGATTTACTCTTCACGGAATTTTATTCCTCAAAACGACAAACTAAGGAATGATATCTGGGATATTGCACGATCTATCGAAAACTGGTCCACAAATCTAGCAACACACCATGATTTAAAAAGCCTACTCAAGCGCTGGGAGGTGATTAGTGGGTCTTCCACTAGAGTTACAGTCCTTCAATATAATCGCAGTGTTTTGGACCTAAGCCTCAACTCTTGCTGGGTTGACCTATACAACAGTCTTCGAGGAACTACCATGCGTGAGAGTAAATATCGACTGATGTTTACATTATGCACAATGGCATATTCAGGGAAACAAGATATGTCAATTATTGGCACGCTGCTGGCATTCGCAACAAATGAAGAATTCTCACATATATGTCCGCCATCGTACTCATCTTACGATTTACATGATGGGGAAATGCCCCAATTGGATATGCGACTAGTGAAGATGCATGCGGTTCAGTTTGAGTCTAGTCTGGAGGCCCGTCTTCCAAAAATTCATGGAGAGAGCGCTAAATCACTACAACAACGCCGAAGAGATATGTACGAAAAAAATTTGGAGTCTCAGGCGGAGGCCTTGTTTTCATTTTTGCAAGCCCAATGGCCTTGCTATACGCCCTCCTATCCGCAGGTCACCTCCAGGGGAGTATATACTCACTTTAAGCTGAAAAAGGTAATGAGTCTTATTATACCGATATTCCAGAGCTGCTACAAAAATGCAGAGTTTTTGCGGCATATCGATGAGGTTCAAAAAGAGCTATTAAACATGAACCTGGGCCCGAAAGAGATTCGCCCACAATATACCTTTGATTTACATAAAAACATCAGAGCTCCTTCATATTCTAAGGTTACCTTGGAAGGAATATTTTCGAGAATCCCACCCGATGTTACCGATATTCCAATCCCTATCAATGTACAACCAGCGATTTCTCAAGGCGAAAACGAGCTGAAATCACTATTACTGGAGCTTGAAGCGGCACATTCCAACCAGTTCGAGAAAGAGTATGCGAATAACATGCTAAACAGTTATGAAGCTCTCCATAAGAAGGGTGCCGCAGTGGTTTCAGGGTTACCTTCAAAGGAAGCATTATTGAAACATCGATCGCAGTCCGAAAACCGTATGCAGTCGATATTCAAAACAATCGAGAAAGCATTGGGGCCGATATCAGCGATTCAAGAGCTGATTGGCATGATAGGTCTTTGGCCAAACATATCGCCCATATCATTGCTCCAACGGCTAGCGAGCAATGCTTCAGTGGATTTAAGTCCTGGGTGGAGGCAAGTGCTCATAGAATATGGCGAAGCAGTTACTATGTTTCAACGTGCTGAACGTCTTCTCGATTATTCCGAGAGCGGAGGTGATGATTTCGCGAGAGAATCAGAAAACCCTGGTGGCCAAGGACGAAATCAAGTTGCTTATTCGGATTGGCTTCTCATATCCATTGATAACAACCTCCTAGTGCGCCCTGTCCAGACGCAAATTGCGCTGGAAATGATAGCACCTTCTTCGGGGAAAAACCAAACTCTGCAGTTGAATATGGGCGAAGGAAAATCTTCGGTGATTGTGCCTATTGTTTCTGCAGCCTTAGCGGATGGTAAGAAACTTGTTCGGGTTGTTGTTTTAAAACCATTATCTGGACAAATGTTCCGTTTACTTGTACAAAAATTGAGCGGGCTAGCAAACAGACGGATATTCTATATGCCCTTCTCTCGGCAAGTAAAATTGGATGAGAATGCCGTGAGAAATATCCAGGATCTGTATCAAGAGTGCATGGAGGTTGGAGGGATTCTTCTGGTTCAGCCAGAGCATCTGTTATCCTTTAAACTTATGGGGCTTGACCTCCTACTCATGCCTCAAGGAGACAAAGGTGTTGCATCAGCGTTGATTCGATGCCAACGCTGGCTTGAGGGGAACTCGCGGGACATCCTTGATGAAAGCGATGAAATACTTCACACAAAACACGAGCTCATATACACTGTTGGAGCTAGTACCTCAGTCGAACTTTCTCCAAATCGTTGGACCATTGTGCAAGAAATCTTTGGTCGAATACAGGTGCATACCACGGCCATGGAAGGTGTAGAAGTAAAGGGTATTCCCCAGAGTTTTCCGGGAAGTTTTACGACAACTCGTATTCTGGAGCCTAAATCCGGTAACGAACTGATGTTACGGGTCACAGAAGACGTCTTCGCTGGTCGCCTCAAAACAGTTTCCTTTAGACTATTTCCCGACTACATCCGCGAATTAGCGATTCAATTTATTATAAAACAGGGTATGACGGAGGCTGAAAGCGAGCCTCTATTCAAGGATATAGACGATATATCAAGACTTACCTTACTGTTATTGAGAGGCTTGATAGCCGGTGAGATCCTATGCAATGCATTAGGGAAAAAGCGATGGCGAGTAGAGTATGGTTTGGATTTAAGCCGTTCGATGTTGGCTGTCCCATATCGGGCTAAGGATTGCCCAGCGCAGAGAGCAGAGTTCAGTCACCCGGACGTTGCAATTACTCTGACCTGTCTTAGTTACTATTATGCTGGCCTGACGGAATCACAGCTGGAACACTGCTTCGCCACCCTTCTAAAGTCTGACAACCCAGGAATGGAGTACGCAATTTGGGTAGAAAAGGATACCACTTTACCAGTTATATTCCGGGAATTAAGTGGTATCAATTTGGTTGATAAACAACAATACACGAACTTTGTGTTTCCTCGCTTTCGGCACAATAAAGCAGCCATTGACTTTTACCTAGCTTGGGTGGTATTCCCTAAAGAAGTGAGGGAATTTCCACACAAATTGTCTTCATCTGGTTGGGATATTGCGGAAACAAAAAATCACCCAACCACAGGCTTTAGTGGAACAAACGATAATCGACATCTTCTCCCGTTATCGATCAAACAGCATGAATCTGAGGGGCAGTTGGGTACAAATGCTAAAGTACTCAGCTATCTATTGCAACCGGAAAATAGTTACTTATGTGCTAAGGGTGAAAACGAACAACGCCTTGATGTTAATAGTTTACTAGATAAATTAGTTCAACAGGATCCGCAGATACGGGTGCTCCTTGATGTAGGGGCTCAGGTTTTAGAAAAGCGAAACTTTGAAGTAGCAAGGGATTGGCTGAGTCGTGTACCAGAGTCCAAAGCTTCCGTTTATTTCAATGAAGAAGATGAGCTTACTGTTATTACTCGTGATGGACACCCGGAGCCATTGATGGTTTCCGCGTTTGCTAAACAGATGGATGAGTGTCTTATATATCTTGATGAGGTACATACACGAGGTACGGACCTAAAACTACCAAAGGAGACCAGAGCGGCAGTCACTTTGGGCCCAAATCTGACAAAAGATAGGCTCGTACAAGGTCGGTAATCTATTGAAAACTGTTGGATATTTGCTAAATATTGGGCAGCATGTATGAGGATGCGGAAACTCGGCCAAGGCCAGTCAGTAATCTTCTGTGCACCCCCAGAGATACATCAGAAGATCCTTATGACTGCAAAGAAAAGCTTGGTGGATTCTGTTAGCGTCTCAGACGTATTGCGGTGGTCAATGCATGAAACTTTTATCAGTACCAAGAATACTGTGCAGACATGGGCAAGACAAGGAATCAGTTATCAAAACCGGAACGTGGCCTGGAAGCACAGGGATACCAAGCAAATGGAATCAGTAATGATAGAACCGGATGCACAATCCTTAGAAGAACGATTTGGACCGCTAAAATCGGGCAAGGAACAATTCCATACAGGAACTATTCCGAAAGAGCGGCATTACGAAATATCTTTGATCGAAGAAAACTGTAAGAAGTTTTCGATCACGTCGCTGAGTGGATCTGAGGTGCACGAAGAACAGGAACGAGAGCTGGAGATTGAAGTTGAACGTGAGCAGCAAAGGGAATTGCCTAATCCCGTAGCCGCAAGACGTCATGCTGTCCACCCAGACATCAAAAAATTTGTCCAGACGGGTATGCTCTCTGAAGGATCTACAGCTGTTGTCCCGGCGTTCGATCTCTTCCAGGAATCGCGATCATCATCTCAAAAAGGTGCTTGGAGCAAAAGACTATTAATCACCAAAGATTTTGTCACAACAACCGCAAACGCCGGACCACAACTTTTCTATATGAATGCTTTCCTGCCTCCAGTGAATTGGCTGGTATCAAGCTTCGCTGAAAACACATATCTAGTGATAATGAGCCCATATGAGATTAACACGCTGCTTCCCATTATAATCTCCCACGGCGCCGTGAGGCTTCACATGTATGCACCAAAAGTCACCAAAGCTATGCGTACATTTGAAGATTTAGAGTTCTGCGCTATACCTTCGGCTGAATCAGTTCTAGACGCTGGGTGGAGCGTCCCGAAGGCTTTAATGGATCAGCTCAACATTTTTTCCGGACAACTATTTCTACAAGATTATGAGACCTACGAGCGATTGGGTAATTTTCTTGGACTGTGCTTGAAAGATCATGTGCCTCATGTGGAGGGAGGCGTCCCCGACAGTGATGGTTTCGTGGAAAGTGATCAAACTCGTATTGCGCTGGGAATGAAACCTAGTCTTTTCACTAAAAGTCCTGTCCCATTCCTGAGGAAACTGATGGATTGCCGACGAAAGGGGCAGAATTTTACAGCCACACACATGGGCCAGATTCTACATGGGAAGATTCTCACGGAGAAAGATCTAGAATACGAATATCCAATTGCAGAGATTGTTCAGGGGGTGGAGTTGATGGCAGTTGGAAGGCAAATAATTGAAGAAAGGATGGATGAAAGCCTTAGGTGGAGTAAAGAGGATGACGAGAGCCAATTTGATGAAGACGAGATAGATGAGAATGGAGAGGAGGAGGAGGAGGAGGAGGAGGAGGAGGATGAAGATGAGGAGGAGGATGACGATGAGGATGACGAGGAGGATGACGAGGAGGATGACGAGGAGGATGACGAGGAGGATGACGAGGAGGACGACGAGGAGGACGACGATGAGAGTGATGGTTGTGATGATGATCATGACGACGACGATGAAGATAATGAGGAGGAAGAGGAGGAGGAGGAGGAGGGTGACGATGACGACGATAATAGTGGATTGTGATAACGGCGTTGATGATCCCCAAGATAATTCAAGTAATGTTTCTTCTTAGAACTGGTTATTTGTCTTGATTATTTAACTGGCGGTTGTTGATTCTACGCAGGCTATTATCAGAGGCAGAGTTTGGCATGCGTGAGTAAGGCGGCGCGCTCTTCTATTTGGAATCATTTGTAGAAAATCTGGAAAAATTGGTTTGTATGTATTTATAATTAGTTTTTATTTCTAGCTACTCTATACTCTTAATAAATGAAATACCATCACAAAACGCCTCAAACTACTATGAAAATCTAACTAAAAGAAAGAGTTGGATCAACAATTGTATGTAGATACATGTAGCCAAGGGGAAATAAAAGAGTAGAAAACACGTAGCGTGGGAGAGATCCCACCTCTAGCTAACACCAAAGTGCGATCGTGACAAGCCAATAGCTTGCCTAATTTTTGTTTGTATCGGCCTTATTACCTATCGCTGTAAACCGCAAAGAGTATTGCAAAGCGTACAACCAAAATACAGCCGTTTCCATAAACCCGGGTCAGACCAACTTCACATATAGATTACGATTCCAAAACCCTTAATTAACCTAACTACCAACCCAAGAACCCCGGGCTCTTAGTTAAGTACATATAGCTATCCGAGACAGATTCTAAAAATTGTTTTTTTACTTTTCTTCAATATCAGTGCTTTAATTTGTTGATCTAATTAATTAATTGATAAATATTCAATATGTTTAACAAGGCAATTAAAACTACCCAAAGTAGAATTGAATTTACGCCTTAAAAAACCGCAACCATGTACTCGCGCGTTAATTAAAAAGTCGGAATATTGTGTGGGGATTTGGTTGCAATGACTTCCGACCTTTTAATTAACGAGTGAGTTTACATGCATATATATATGACAGCCAAGTTTGATAATTTGCTCAGCCAGTGTCTCCGACCAAGAAAAAAAATTTCAAGCAAATATTTTCCAAGCAAATATTTTCCAAGCAAATTTTTTCCAAGCAAATTTTTTAAGCAAATCTTTCCCAAGCAAATTTTTTCAAAGCAAAATTTTTCAAAGCAAAATTTTTCCAAGTAAAATTTCTCCAGTGCTACTATCGGCGAAGGCTAGTCTTGGCACCAGCACCAGCTTTCTTTATAAGCCACGGTTCCCCCACTTCGAACTCTTTTTTCCCCAAGCTACTCGACTGCAACCGCACTCACCCCCTGTCTAAAGCCAGCGGGGTGAGTGCAAACTACACTATCTGTCCTTTGGGCGGCAGCGTAGATTAGCCTCCTCTGGCACCCGCTGGGCATAACGCCCCAGGGTCCAGAGGGGGCTAATTTGCGTTAAGTCGTTTTCTCGGTCTCCCCCCGCCTTCTTCTCGGCTTTCTTTTTGTTCTCCCTTTCTCTTTTTTCTGTTCTTTTCCCTTCCTTCTTTTTTCCTCTCTGGCCTACTCTGGTCTTTGGGCTCTTGCCCCGAGATCAGGAGGGGCCTAAGTTGCGTTAGGTCTGTATCCCCCCTCTCGTCTTTCTTATAGTAGTTCCAGGCGTTAGGTCTGACTCTTCTCCTCCTCTTCATCAACCACTCTGTTTCTCGCCTCCCCCCGTTTTGTTTCTTGAGCTTCTTCGCTTAAGGATCAAGAGAGAGGCCCGAGTCACGTTAGGTTGCCCCCCCCCCCTCCCCGTTTCAGGCCTTTCTTGGACCTCAAGCTTCTGCTCGAGGACCAGGAGGGGCCTGAGTTACGTTAAGTCTGTCCGCCGTCTGCCCTCCCCTCCCCGTAGAAAAAGAGTGCGGGTCTCGCTCACCCGCTTCCTCTATGTGGGCCTATCGGGCCGACCCCCGCAGTGACCCGTGGGAGTGACCAGGTCGAGTGATAACACATGACTCCAGCACCGGCAAGACTCAGGTCTCTACTTAGCGTAGTGTGTAGAGCTGCTATCAGTGTTGCAGGGAGAGAGCGCACGATGATCAGTCATGAAGCCATGTAGTGCTTGTAGTCTGCCCACGGCGGGTGGATTGTCGATTGGCTGTCTTCTACTAGCAGGTAAGCTGGTGTTGTTCAGGATCATGGATTCGCACTCGGAGGCTGCCATCTAACTCTAGCCAAAAATGGCTACGCGCTCACCGGGGTATGGCTGCAACGTCAAAAAACTAGTTTATAATAGTTGAAAACAAAATTCATAAAGCATACAGACACGATTCTCTGCACCGAATAAAGGGGTTTGACTCTCAGGTGTTTCTTACCTCCGTTAATTCCCCCAGGGTCTCGCCTCGAGGGCGCATAGTAACCCAGTGTGCACCATCCCCCGGCCGTGAACGCGTCTAGTATCTAGTTTCAGTCATCTGGACAATACAGTGCATACATGTACGGATACACTCTACACAAATCATAGCCAACCCCAACTATTTTCGACTCCCACAAAAAAAAAGAACAAAAAGAGAGAAGTAAAAAAGGAAGGAAAGAAAACAGAAACTTTTAATTCTAAAAACAAAACAAAAAAAGGTCTAACCCAAGCCACGCTGTAACCCAACGCCATTTGAAAATCCCCCCTCACACCCTACTATGTGACTACCTAACTACTTCTTCCCCCCCTTCCCCTTCTTCCCTTTCTTCCCGCCCCCGCCCCCGCCCCCGCCATTCGCCGCACCCGCCCCCGGCACCGCATGCGACGGATTATCCTTCAAATGCGCAAACATCTTCGTATTCGACGGAAAGCTCTGCTTACATACCGCACACGCATTTGCCTTTCCCCCCTTCTCCTCCGCAGCCGCCGCGGCTGCCGCAGCAGCACGCTTCGCCTTCTTGGCCTTGGCCTTTCCGAGCTTCTGCGCCGGCTTCTGGGACCCGCTGCCGTCGTCGTCGGAGTTTGTGCTGAGGGTGAGGTTAGAGAGGTCTGATGCTGGCGGCGTTGTGGCGCCGCGGAGACGGGCGGTGAAGGTGGCGGTGGAGACGTAGTCGTCGTTGTCGGCGTCGGCGTCGGTGTCGGCTTCGGAGTCCTCTGCTTCGGAGGCGGCGGTGGAGGGCGTGGTGGGGGGTTTTATGTTAATTGTTGATGTGGGCTCTAGTGGCTTTTTGGGTTCTTCTTTTTCTTCTTTGTGGGCTTTGGATTTGATTTCTTCGTCAGCAGGAAGGTCGTCTTCTTCTGCGGAGAGGTATTCTTCTTCATCTTCATCTTCGTCGATGGGTTGAAACTCCTCTGGACTCTTCCATCCACGCACGTCCCGGTCGAGGTCAAACTCCTTATTCTCCTTGCGCATCTGCTTCTTCAGCTCCCACACGGCCTTCGCATGCTTCTGCGATCTCTCATGGTCCAGCATTGGGCCCTCCTTTGTAAATATCTTCTTACAAACAATGCACTCGTACCGCCTTGGCTCCTCCTTCAGCTGGTGCTCCTCCTCATCTCCCTCCTCCTCATCTTCCTCTGCCTGCTCTTCACCGTCTTCCTCCGCAGCATACTCTTCGTCGGACTCCGAGTCGTACAGATTGTCAAATGCCCCCTCTGGAACCTTGGTCCAGTCGGCGGCCTTATAGTTTCGCAGCTTTGCAGCGTTCTCAGCGCGCTGGCGAGCGGCCTGCTCTTTTGAGGCAGCGAGGAGGGCGTCTTGCCGCTGCTTCTCGGTTTGGTTGTTTGGTGTGTAGCGTGGGTCTCGTTTTCGCACGAAGGCGACAAAGGACTGTCTCATCCATCAGCCATGAAGCCTATAATACAACACGGAGGGATCGGGAAGGCCTGGACAGTGCCATAAACATACCTTTACTATATCATTAAACTCCCGTATCGCCGCTTCCCTCAGCTTCTTATTCTCCGCCTCCATCATCCTCTTAATGCGCCGATCCGGCGCATCCGAGTACCGGTACACATCACACCAGCTAAACGTCTTCACGGTGCGAAAGTTCCCCCACTCAACATAAAACCCCTTCACCCAATCCGCATAACCACTGTTCGGCCCCCCAAACCCCGGGTAATGCACCGGATCCAACCCTTCCCACTCAGCCGCCACCACCTCCTCCTCGGCCAGCTTCGCAAACGCCTGTCCAACAACCACGTAGAACGACCTTGGGTGCGAGGGCTCGTATGATAACTTGCTCCCAAACATCGAGAACCACCGCATCACGTCCTCAGTCGTCGTCTCATTCGTCACACCCCCGCTGCCTGCTCCACCGCCCCCACCACTGACATCGTCGTTTCGCAGGATGGCGTCACGGTGCGAGTCGTACCAGGCGCGCTCCTGGGGGTCTGAGATGACCTCGTACGCCGCCTGCACCTCCGTGAACAGTCTTGTCGCGCGCTCCGTGTCGTTATAGTTGCGGTCCGGATGGAACTCGAGCGCCTTTTTTTTATACGCCTTTTTTATGCTACACCAAAAATCATCATCAGCTTTCCCGCTGCAAAAAAAAAAAAAAAAAAAAAAGGAACAAGGGCCGCCATACTCATCCTGCGTGGCGTCGCGCGCAACGCCCAGGAGCTCGTAGTAGCATGTTTTTACTGTTGTTTCTAGGGCGGCGCCGTCGCCGCTGGGGCCGCTTTCGGCGGAGCTACCTTGGCCCATTTTTTTTTTTTGGATATGTGGTGTGTATGTAGTGGTGGAGTGCTGTGCTGCTGCCTGGGGTATTTGAGGTTGTTGCTTAGAAATTAGTAGGGTTGAGAAAGGCTCGGCGGCTGCGGAACCCTAACCCTGAAGCTGTAATAGTTCCGGGGGATATGGGGTTGGGTTGAGATGATTGTGGATGATTGGCTATAAGTGATGGAGGTAGATCTAGAGCTAGAGCTAGAGGTAGAGGTAGAGTTAGAGGTGGTCCTAGGCTTGGTTCTGTAGGGGGTGGGCATTGGTATTAGTTGGCGTAGACCGATAATTCTCTAAGCCCGACACCCCAGACACGGAGAGGATGATGATGCTCTCTGGTTGATAGAAGGCCCTTAGATTGCCACAGAAGACAGGCGTCTTCTAGGGGTTATGCGGGTCTATTCAAAAGCTGCGCGATATCTTTTATGAAAGGCCCGTCCAGCCCCAAGGGATCGTTGCCCTCAACCATCCGGGCAGTCAGTCCTCTGTGCTGTATTCGGACCGTTAATATCTCCAAGAACCAGCTATAGAACTAGCTTGGTAGACAACGGCCAAGGAGTACAGGAGAAGAAGAATCAGAAGAAGTGTGCATAAGCTTCGAGCGCTGTGGTAATCTTCTAATACCAGTATGGCCAAGGGTGATGTTTGCTGCTGTTTGAAAAGTGGCCAGCCCCGCCGCTACAAGAGGCGGCGTTGTGTACATACATACATCCAACCTTTACTGATCGAACGCAAATGAAGTCTGGCGGTGAGCTGATGGGGAAGGGACCAAATAGCTAGCGAGATCACAGGTAGCGGGAATCAATGGGAGGGATTGCCGCCTTCACTCTCACCTTTTATCGTTTTAATCGCTGTGTTTACTTCGGTTCTGCGCAGAAACAAAAATAATCTAGGAACTCAGCTAGGCCTGACTTCAATGCGGTGATTGGGGAGCTAAACTAGTGTGCGTGGGCCTATTTAGGTCTAGATTGAATCACCTGTTATCACTCGACTGTCTTGAGACTTGGCAAGATGGCGAGAATATACGTTACCGTCAAATTTAAACATAAGTACAAAAAGCCCCGAGGCCACACTCAGCACCGTATTCAAGATAGAAAGTGCTCCCATTGGCCTAAAATCTTTGTCCAGAGACTTTTTAGAGTCCCGCGGAATGAAAATCATCATCAACCTCTCAGACAGAACCGGGAGGCCAGAAAGAGGGCCGGGAACGTGGAAAATCTCACTCGATTCCTCGGACGACGCCCAGAAGTGGAGTGAGACCTGTGCTCCCTCTCCATGGAGAGGGGGCACAAAAGCTGAAGGGACGGCACATGGAAGGTAGAGGAGGGGAGGGAGAGGAGGGGAGGGAGAGTGGCAGACCTAACGTAACTTAGGCCCTTTCCGATCTCCGAGAAAAGACTCAGAGACCAGACAGAAGAGGCCAGAGACAAGGACAGACAGAGAGGAAGGGAGGGAGGGAGGGAGCAGGCAAGAAAACGACTTAACGCAAATTAGCCCCCTCTGGACCCTGGGGCGTTATGCCCAGCGGGTGCCAGAGGAGGCTAATCTACGCTGCCGCCACAAAGGGCAGACAGATGATGTAGATTTGCACTCACCCCGCTGGATTTAGACAGGGGGTGAGTGCGGTTGCAGTCGAGTAGCTTGGGGAAAAAAGAGTTCGAAGTGGGGGAACCGTGGCTTATAAAGAAAGCTGGTGCTGGTGCCAAGACTGGCCTTTTGATTTTCACCGATAGTAGCACTGGAAAATTTTTACTTGTTACTTGGAAAAATTTTACTTGGAAAAATTTTACTTGAAAAGTTTTACTTGAAAAACTTTACTTGGAAAAGTTTTACTTGGAAAAATTTTGCTTGGAAAAAATTTGCTTGGCCGGAGACGTACACTGGCTGAGTTTTTTCCTAGGCCACGCGGCGAAGAACCATCTTATCTGATGTCCTGTACTAATCTGGGCCGCGCTGGATTGGGCCACGGCGTCTCTAGATCTCAGTTCAAGAAGAGACGTGGGGCCTTGAGCTTATGTCGATTGTAGAATGTGGATATCCACTTTTTCAATCAAGAATTATTAGGTGTAATTGGTGACTAAGTTGCTTTCTCGAAATTTTAGGGCCCGTTTGGGAGCTGGTCTAACATTAAGGGCCTGTTTGGGAGCCGTTTTAAACGGATCTACGTGGCTCTGAACTCGGTCCTGGTGGAAAATTGGTTCTGTTAGAAAAACTGACCTGGTGGAAAGACTATTTAGGGAACACTGTTCTGGTGTGAACACCGTTTTGGTGGAAATGTACTCCGTTCTAATAAGATGAGTTATATTTGACGACTCATTTCCGGGTTCAGAAAACAACGAGCGAGTACTACCTTTCGCTTAAACTCAGTTTAAAACCTTCTCCATATTCTACCCGCTAATGAAGGATGAGTGAAATGATTCGTTCCCGTCATCACGCAGAGGAATTTGGGGCTAAGCAACAATGAACGTGTACCCACTATGGGACTAGCACTGATCATGGTCTATCAATCGATTAACCATGTAATTTAGAAGGTAGTTGGCTACTCCTCCCGCCAGACCTCATGACTCATCTTAGTCGTGTTACTCAAACTCAATAGCTATATACCTAGGTAGGGATATCGAAGTTGGGATACAAACAAACACTGTAAAGTGTTCATGGCTAGGCGGATGATATGAGCTAAATGCAGTGTTGGTTGTGCAAATTGTGAGGGGCTATGCGATCCTCTGTTTCTTATATCACATCTTCTGCATCCAGTTGAGCATTTGTAACACTGAATCGATTCAGATCAGGCCTGACAGCCTAATGAAAACATTCCGCTCAAACACACATGTATCAGCTTGAACGAAAAACCCTCGTGAACGGCGAGCAAAAATGCTTGATACCTTCCGCTAACCAGGATTCGAACCTAGGGTTTTCCTGTTGGCTTTTTTGTTTAGCTGTATCCCCTTCGAATTCCCCGGGCCTGGGCAAGGAATTAAACACCCGTGATGATAAGTACTCCTCCACGGGGTAATATACATCTCGGCTCATATCAACAATTATTCACACATTGGGATCTCGTCGGCACACCGTCGGAAGTATTGATTCGTAAGATATTCTTATGTATCTCCGTGTATCGAGTGCTCAAGAGAGACAGAACACTCAATTCCCCCCCATTCGCACCCCACCAGCCTCACGGCAGCGTGATAAGAGAGGGAAACACATATCATGAGCTCTGGATCTATCTCCTTGGCCCGGCTCAATTAATCTCAAAGCGTGAAGACAAAAAGTAAAACCAATTTCTCCACTACATATGAGCACCGAAATGCTTGTTGGGGGGTGAGATGGGCACACTGGTAGAAATGCCGGACAGCGTCCGAAGCACCCACCCCTCCCAAAAACAAAGAACCATAAGCGATAAGATGCAGCACTTACGTATCCTCACTGATAGATGATTCTTCGCTCCCGCGAACTACAAAACCCATCCCAATCCAAACCCCCGACCCGGCCCATTCTATGTGCCACGCCGAACTTGAAGCATCGTGGCCGATAACTTCACTATCAAAATTGAATGCTCGCTACTCATCTCTTCATCTTTCAGAGTTCATAGCTGGCGAAAGGCTTTTATTTGATCCTTGGATTTTATTTCCCACTCCTGATGAGGCACGCATCTACAGGGAAAGGACGTTAATGCCAAGCCAGGCAAGCTAGACGAGTGATGTCCCATGATTGGTTTGATCATCATTCATCACTCGCTGCACACACGCCACATCATAACACAGCACAGATTGGTTCCGCCTACAATCATAAACTCAATTATGAAGCTTCCGCAAGTAATTGTTCCAGTTAATTATGACCTACCTCCACTATCTCATCGTCTTTGGAAGTAGAAGTAAAAGCAAAAGCAAAAGTCCAACTTTTTTTGTCGATATCACAGCTATACTAAAAACCCCTGTCCTATCCCACCCTAAGGGGATTTCATCTGTTTACCAGCATTGGGAATACACTACTAAAATAAAATACAGCAGAGGAAGAAAAAGAGAATTAAGGTATGAAAATACGCCCGTATCACATTAGCCCAGCCCCGCCTTTGAGATCTTAACAATAGCAGAGACAGGCACAACAATCCCCTTATTCCCGTCAATACCCAGGGCCATTCCAGTCCTGTATCCCATCTTCTCGAGCATTCTACGACCCTTGTTATCTTCTGCGATCTCCGGGGCCGAGCCACCGACAATGTCACCTTCACGATGGTGTCCGGCGCCGCCTGCACCACCCCGGCCACGACCACCACCGCCACCACCACCACGGCCACCACGGCCATTATGGACGTCGGGACGGCCAAAGAACCTCTTTTTGGTCATCAATTTGTTAATGGCGTCTTCGTCTTGGGCGAAGCCATCAGACATGGATGTTTTATAGAGGGTTGTGTATCGGGCCTTGCCTTTGCCGGCTGATTTGGACCTGAGCCCGAAGGCTGCGGCGATTGAGTGGGCAATCTTGCGGTCGGACTTGGACATGGGGGGAAAGGAGGTGCTGGGGTTCGTTAGCATCCGCCTCGCTCTCACTTACAGTTTCGAAAGAAGGGCAACTACCTTGACAGTTCACTTAGTAAGAACTGTGTGATCTCATTCTTAAGTTCGCCCGAGCTCATGCCCTCTTTCCACTTCGCCTTCGGGTCGCGTACAGTACGATTGCGTCCTAGAAGTCCCTCGGCCCTCAATGCCTCACGCTCCTGCTTCCGCACCTTTTTCTTCTCGCGGTCCTTCTGCCATGCACTGCGGATATTTTCCTCCATCTCAGAATCGCTGATTCCCACAACCTCAACCTGCTTCCCTTTACCCTTCTTGCCTTTGCCCTTCTTTGCCGACAAGCTTGGACGACCCCAGTCCATTGGGTCAAAGTCGTCATAGGCTTCGGCAAATCGAGTCGCGCTGGGAAACCTGCCAGTACGCCGGTCAAGAACAATGTCGGCGTAACGGGATTTACCTTTGCCTTTTGCATTTTTCTTGCTGCTGCTGCCGCCGCCGCCGCCGCCGCCACTAGGGAAGGAGAGCTCCATGAGCTCATCCAGCTCATGATTCAGTTCTAGATCCGACTCGGTGATCCCCATCTCCTCCTGATGCTGCAGAAACCGTGCTAGTTTCTCGTCTTCGTTCAAGTCTTCATCGTCATCCTCATCATAGTCATCACTGCTATCGTCGCTATCCTCTGAGCTTGCAGCGGCATTCGCAGCGTCGGTGGCTTTCTGCATGAGAATCCTCTCATACACGGCGATTTTTGCGTCAGCGGCAGAGTCCAGCGTCTCGGCGAGTACCCAAGCTGCGTCGCCAGCCTCGTACCCTTCCCACTTGATGAGATACTGCACGCCGCTAGGCCGTTTACGTTTTCCGATCACACTTTTAACGGGCCCGCGTGGGCCCTCGCTGGCCGTGCTGATTGCGTCAAAGTCCTCGAGCTCATGTTCTGACCAAATGGACTTGTATGCATTGACGGCGTCGGAGTCTTCCGCCTCCTCTTCTGAATCTGTCGTGGAAGACCAGGCATCCTCGGGGTCGTCATCACCGCCGAGCTCTCGCATGCTAACAGCAGGAGCAGCTTCGCCGCGTTCCTCGGCGTCTTCAGCACGCATAGTTTCGGCGATGTTCTCGATGTAGTCGCGAATAATTTCCTTTTCCTCATCCTTCTTGCGTTGACGGGCGCTGCGACGTTTGTTGCCTTTTGTGGAACGGGTGAACGGTTTGGAGTCAATAGTGGGGACGGCATGGTGTTTGTCGGTAACGGTTGTGATGGTGGTATGGGATACGAGAGTTTCGACGACTTTCACCTCTACTTCCGGTGGCGTAGGTTCTTTTGGAGGTGGTGTTGGCTCCTGCTTCGGGGGTGTGGGGATCTTCTGCTTCTGCTTCTTTGGCGCGGAAGAGGTGGGTTCTTGTGATAATGATAGGTTGGTGCCAGTTCGTGAGAGGCCAGGCCGCATTTTACGTGGGATGAACACAATACTCTCGCTACTGGAGGAGGATGAGGAGCCCGGTCTCTCCGGCGATATTTCGCGAGCTGGGGTGTAGATTGGCATCGTGAATGTGTTCTTCCCATTTGGCTTGAGTGAAGGGTCTCCAACGACGTCTACGACAAACTGTTGCTCTGAGAGGGGGTCCAGATCGAGCCTCTCCATATCCAGGTCCTCTTGCAAGTCTCCGGTGGCGATGGGTTCAAGTGAGTCGCTCTCGCCATTTTGCATGTCGAAGTCCTCTTCCTCCTCCTCTGCCTCTGTCGAGTCAGACGTCGTTTGTTGAGCCCTTGGTTGTATTAGGTTCTGCCCTTCTTCGATGGGGGGGATATTGGCATTTAGGGGCTTTAATAGATCTGCGGGCTCGAGGTGCCCAGCAGCGACAAAGGAGATCTTGAGATGGCGTAGTTTGCCCCCGGCATAGTTTCCATGGTGCCGTTCAGTGTTTTGGGCCTCGTCTGCTAATGAGAAGCTGTGCTTTTCGTCTCCTGCTATTTTTTAGCCCACTGATGCGGGAGCCAGGGAAAAGACGGGGTTAAGATGTACCAGCCATTCGAAAGAAACCTCCACGACCGCCGCCGCGACCTCTACCGCCGCCACCTCTGTTACCTCTACCGCCGCCGCCGCCTCGACGGCCGCTGGCATCGCCGCCGCCGCGAAATTTATTTGCTCCACGTCCCCGGTGGACCATTGGGTGTTGAGAATGGGTTGAGACCAGTGCTCAATTGAATGGGTGGTGATAGGGAGAAAGGTGGAATATGAAGTAGCTAGGTGAGAAGGTGAAGAAATGGGAGGTGGATCATCATGGTATGGTAGGTTCTCACATAAGCAGGCAGGTTGCGTCCCGCCTGTTTTGCCCTTATCTTATCAAGAGGGCAGGCCGCGGGCTTGCTTGCCTGAATGCACGGGAGTGCGTGAGTGAGTGTGAGTGTGCGTGCGCGGAGAAATTGTTAGGCATCCAGCTTTTTCAAATGCCCCTTTTCTTTTTAATATGAGATGCTACAGGAAATGTTATCGAGATTATTGGATCTGCATTTGCAATTGAAACTACAGCATGATTGCGGGCTTTGGGTCTGGATACTACGGGATGGAATATACGCAGGTAGTTAACACCAGTACGTAAACAATCATGATCCACAATCTTATCAGATCAATCGATAACTAATGAGGCTTGCGGAAGCTCTGACAGGGATTTAGGGTGGGCCCGAGGAGCTTCAAGGTACCACCAGGAAGGAGGAGAATGTGTCTCTCCGAGCAGAGTCATCGTGATGATCATGATGAGCCATTTTGAGAACTGGACCAGCTGTGATTCTGATCCAATCGCTGCCAGCATTTCAGAAGCCCAACTACAAGTAGATGCTAAAGCAGTTTTACACAGAAAACAACACGGGACTGGACTGGGACCCCCGGTAACGAGACCAACCTCCCTCGTGAAACACACAACTGCTGCTACTGCTGTCCACGTTCATTCGTCTTGTGAACCGTGCTCTGTGGGAGATAGATACATGTATGTACTCGACTTAGAGTAGCAGCATCGGGACTGTACCTAGATAGGAGTACCTGACATCACAATCGCCCCTCGCCCCTCTCTTGGCTCCCCGGGTCTTGGCTCTCTTCACTCGCGTCAACGGCGCATTCAGCATTGCTCACCATCGCAGACTGAAGCTCTGGAGTAGTTACTCTGAAGTTACACAGCTATCCGTACATATCATACTCTGTAGCCACCCAGGACCAATCAAACCAACCCCTTTTGTCTTTCTTCTTGGTATTGCATGCTACTACTAGTGCTGCTGTGCCTGTGGACTTGAAGGCGAAGAAGAGAGTTCAGAGTAAGTGACTGAAGGAGCTACACTACCGGCAGCTTCATCTACAAAAAATTACAGACAGAACACGTCTCTCCCAACCCCTCCCTCCCTTCCCAACTTCCAGTCAGCTATCCCCCCCACACTCCACTCCACACTCCACCCCCCCCCCCCCTTTCCCTCCTACTTTACTCATCGGCCACCAACATCTCACCAAGTACCCACATCTGCAGCGGACCTTCGATCCATTCCAAACACCCCCTCTCCTCCTTCCTAGCCTTTTCCTCCCAACCGCTGCTGCTGCTGCTGCACCTAGAAAAAGCAGCCGCCTCCCCCGAACAGAACATGTTCAGTTTTAGCAACGAGGGAATCCACCGCCTCGTCCAAAAGTTCCTGTGGGACCCCGAACCAAAGAACACCGACGCCATGAACTCCATTTGGCTCCTCGGCCGCGAGTACCCGAGCGTCCTCCCGCAGTGCCCCGGCGCGCCTCCTCCATCCGCCGAGACAAGCGGCATCTTGAGCTCGCCCATTCTCACTTCACGTACGGATACAGAGGGGGAGTCGTCGTGGCCAAAACCATTCCTAGATGATTTCGAGTCCCGCATCTGGATGACGTATCGCAGCGACTTTGCGCCCATCGCAAAGTCGGCGGATAACGCCGCTGGTCTCTCGTTTATTACGAACCTGAGGAGTCAAATGCCAAATCAAGCGGCGGGGTTTACTAGCGATAGCGGGTGGGGGTGCATGATACGCTCGGGGCAGTGTGTGCTTGCGAATACGCTATTGGAGCTACAGCTTGGCCGGGGTGCGTGTTTGCTTGGTGGTTTAATCTTATATCCGCAGATTTGAAAGCTAATAGTAGTGTGTAGATTGGCGACGCGGACAAAACCCGGCGGCAGAGAAGAAGCTATTAGCGCTATTTGCAGACGACCCAAAGGCTCCATTTTCTATTCATCGCTTCGTTAAGCATGGCGAGGAAGCTTGTGGGAAGCACCCGGGAGAGTGGTTTGGCCCGTCGGCGGCTGCGAGGTGTATTCAGTAAGCTCACCGACCGAATGGTGCGGCATGTGTTTCGGAAGGAGTATCTAACAGGCCACAGGGAGCTATCAAACAACTACGAGCCCGCCGGCCTCCGCGTGTATATTACCCGCGATGGTGGCGACGTCTACGAAGATGCCTTCCGCAAAGCCGCAATTGTCAACGGGGTCTTCAAGCCCACGCTTGTTCTCGTTGGGATCCGTCTCGGCATCGAGCGGGTTACGCCAGTTTACTGGGAAGCTCTCAAGGCCTGCGTACAGATGCCGCAGTCCGTCGGCATCGCTGGGTAATCTTCTGCTCTCCATTTCATCCTCTATTGACCATACTAACAATCTTATCACAGCGGCCGCCCATCATCGTCGCACTACTTCGTCGGCGTTCAGGGTGACACCTTCTTCTACCTCGATCCGCATCAAGCCCGTCCGCTTCTCCCCCACCGTGAAAACCCGGAAAACTACACTTCCGAGGAGATCGAGACGTGCCATACACGCCGCTTACGTAGACTACATCTCAAAGAGATGGACCCCAGCATGCTTTTAGCGTTCCTGATAAAGAGCGAGGCAGACTGGCAAGAATGGCGGCGAGGCGTCAGTGAAGTATGATCATCCTACCCGACATGGGGGATTCGGGGCTAACCTTGGCGCGGGGAACAGGTGCAAGGCAAGAGGGTCATCAATGTCGCCGATTCGGAGCCAAGTGTACATGGACACACAGGAGGCCCTAGAGACGAGGCGATCGCCGAAGTAGAAGCTTTTGACGACGATAGTGACGAGGGACTGCAGTAGAGCGTAGAGATGCTACTAACCTTACTTATTTGCTCTTCCTTTTTCTTTAAACTAAATTGATAGTTGTGGTGTAGAATTGGCGTTTCCTTGTGTGGTGTGCTTTCATTTTTCCCCTTCATTTTTTTCTTTCTAGGTGCTTGTGTTGTGGGTTTCTTTTTTCTCTCGTCCATTTCTTACTCTCGTTTTTCCCGTGCATGTGGTTGGGCTCCGTGGGTTTCCGGGGAAGGTGGGGTAAGGGGGCAACGGTACTTGAGGCGTGATACGGATACGCGGATACAGAACGGATAGTGGGGTACGGACGGGATGTGCTTGGTGTAATTGTTATTTTTTTTTTTTTTTCCTTTCGCATTTTTTTCCTCTTCCCCATCTTTTGTGTTTTTTCTAGCTTTTCTACCGTGGTACCATGTCTTACAACAGATGACTTGAAATGTTATGGATCATTTTTCTTGCCGCCATGGCGCGTTTTTGCCAAAGTACCTGTAGCATCGTGTTCGTTGGCACTGGCGGATAGCGAGTGAGATAGGGTGATTCAGTGCTTCACAAAGTGTCACTCGGGTGGCTTGGCGTACTGACCCTGATCTTTGGCTGAGGTGGGTTTGCGTGGGACTATGAAACGGCTGTATTGCTACCATTTCTAGCAGATTACTGCAGTAGATACTAAACAAGTGTGAAGAATCTTGGAGTCTTTTCAACCCCCACGCACTACTTTCCGCAGCTCCCACTCTACACACAGAACCTCCGTGCCACCTCTAGACACTCGCCTACAGCGGTGTGGCCAGGCCTACATTTGGCAGGGAGGGAAGGTGCAAGTCCTTGTGTCTTGGCTCTTGCTCTCTTCCTCCTCCGTTATAGAGGGTCTAGCTGTGAAGTGCGGGCTGTAGAAGGAGCACCTCAAGACTAAAGTACATGTGGGTATGGTGCCGTGCAACCAAAACCAGTACCATGTAACATTGTACTTGACCAAAACCACGGTTTTGGGCAGTTTAGGCTTAAAGAACCACATTATTGTCATTATCACAGGTACAGAACCCGCTTTTATACACCGAACAAATTGTTTTTGCCCTTCGTAACATTCAGATTTCCCACACCAAAACTGCACCTGTCCCCCACCACCAATCACAAATAAATATTTGATTTTTAAATCATGGAACTGTTCTATAGATACTAATCTATCATTTTATGAGGTGATTAATTTATCAAAGCAATTTCGGGGTTGTGGTTGGCGTGTCGAGCCCGATTCGTATGTTTGAGGTACTGGTTTTGGTTGCCCGGCACCATACGTATAGACTCTATACCGGTGCCAAGACTAAATACAATTGCCAGACGTACATCTAGCTTTGGTTTGTAGTTTGGGAATTGGTTATGATCGTAACACTACCCTTTTGTTCTTTTTTGATCGAAGTCTACTTTTAACTGTATATACATTATCTATTGCACAATATTACTACATAAAGTTACTAGTCTATAGAACAATATCCCAAGTCTTGCAGGACCCTCCGCTAGCCTAGGTGGACGGTTTTTCCGCCGCCACTACTCTATATCCACTACAAACCCTTCTACAATGAGAAATAAGCGGTGACTCGTAAACCCATGTGAGAATCGAGTAGCGGTGGGATATATTGTTTTGATATCATCGTTGTCCCCCACGAGCTAAATTACATAAGACAAATATTAGTACGTATATTTGGCTGGGGTATGTTTCGACGTATACTAACCACGATGATACCCTTTCATCTCACTTCTCTCCACTGCCCCCAGTAACACCCTACTCATCGCCTCCGGCCACCACCCGCCCCCTGCGGTACCCTTAAACCCAACCCGTTCACAGAACTGCTTATACCCATTCACCTCATATATCTCCTTAATTCCCCTCGTAATCATCGCTGGCACCTCCGGGCCCGCAAATCCGTACTGGCTATCCATCTGCCGCGTGATATGCTCGGTCGTAAACGTCTCCAGGAAGAACACCTGGAACATCACCAGCCGGAGCGAGGTCCTGCTCGCATCGAACGACTTTCGGACCCGCTGGTTGGGATCAACGCTGTACTTGTTGGCGAGTATAGGGTATTTCTGGATTGCCCAGCGCGCGTTGCGGGTGAAGACCTCGTCGGTGAAAGGTCCAACGAGGTGCTCCCGCCATGAGATACTACTCCCTATTTTCTCGATCTGGCTCTTTCTCTGCCCAGCGATTCTCCAGCCATCTTCGGCCTCGACCTTACGCCCGCCGTTGGGTGGTACTGAGGTGAGATTCTTAGCTGAAGCTGCCTTGTCGCTACCTGCAACAACTGCCGCCATTACTATAAACTCCCCAAGATCAGGGACTGAAGACTTTGACCTGTTTTGATCATTGGCACAGAAGGCCTTTACTCTCTCCAGTGCTCTCTTACGGAGTTCTGGCTCTCGGCGCATGATGCACAGCAACAGGTGGTATATCTGGATATATCCGATGCACGCCTTCTCACTCGCAAACAGCAGCGTCTTACCCGCCTTTCCCTTATCCGCCACAGCCCCGCCAGAGTAAAGCTCATCTGTAGTACGCATCAACGACACAACAATGGAGTTACAGAATCTATAAAGTACATTCATGCGTCTCTCGGCCCCATTGAGTGCAAAGAGGGTGTTTCCGGGCCCTGGGCCGCCCCGCTTTGTGTTTTTGGCGTCGATCAGGTCAATATACTCAAACAGCTTTTTACTGCTGTAAGCCCTATCGAAATGAGCGGGACTGAAGCCGAGCGGGAGAAAAAACTCGAATTCCTTCTTGTCGACACTCTTTCGCACCTTGAACTGCTCGAAGGCGTCCATGGAGAGCCAGTCGAACGAGCTTTCGAGCATGCCCGTTTTCTCGTCAACATGGACTCCGACGCCGAGTAGATTCGATGGCGTATGTAGAGGCGTTCGGAGAAAAAAGCAGCAAAGCTCCCGCTGTAGGAGGATATGGTGGTGTGTGGTGAGCTCATGTATGCGCGGGAATGCCTTTCCGAAATTTATCAAGGACTCTGAAGGAAGTGCTTTTACGATGGCAAGGAGGACGTCATCGTGGAGACCCCCCAGGTAACAGATTTTAGCTTTGCTTAGGCTCTGCTTCTTCACCTCAGGGAGCTTTGGGGGCGGCGGTGGTGGTGGTTCCTTGGCTATATCGGCCTCGACCTTATGAATTGCCTCGATAGTATCATCGTATGTTGCCAGCTTACAGATCTGGTTCGCCTCTAGATGTTCCCCGGCCAATTTTCTCCCCTTGAGTGCATTGATTTGGCGCAACTTCCGCTTCAGCTTCACGAGCTCCCTCTCGTTCGAAGATATACTCCCCACCATGTCTTCCCTCAACGGGCTGTCATGGTCCATATACTCCTTAGGGACCTTGACGGGTACCGTCCTCGGCATTGAGGGTGTCCCATACCCACACTTCTCACAAGCAAACTTCCGAGACTTACTCCGCGTCTCGAGAAACCTCTTATCCTCCCAGGTGATCTTTACATTCGCAAACGGGCCGTCGGCATTTGGCCGCCATACATTAACCAGGCCTTCATACCCTTGACTTGTGTGGTGCCGCTCAAACACGCGCTCCTCGCGCCCACCGGCTTCAAATTCGGTCATGTAGGCTGCGTCGTCGAAGCGGTTCGGGGTGCTGGCGGGGCTGCCAGTGGAGCAGACGAAAGTGGAAATTCTGGTACCCAGGAATTCATCTATAGGGACAAAGATTTTACGGAAGCGGCCGCCGATGTAGACGCTGGGTCCATCTTCCTGTTCAACCTTTTTGTGGAGAACGTTTCTTTAGCCATATTATCCTTTGATCATTTCCTTACGGAGAGGGGGAGGGGGGGTCTCAATTACCTTCTCCGACGAAAAGAATGACAAGAACTGAATAAACAGCCCCTTGAGTGTGAACGCCGGCGTATACCCACCCACATACCCCTCCATTTCGCCATATTGATAATGCCTCAACAGGTCCGAACAGACATACTCATTATAGACATTCGGATGCTGTATATAAGCTGAGCACGACAACGCCGGTGGGTCCGCTGGCCACGTCTCTGGCAGGCGGCCGGCAAAGTGAAGACGCAGTCCCAAGAACGGCCCGCTCTGCGGCGCCAGGACAAGGCAGAAGTTGCGCAGGTTTTCCTCGTGAGGAATCATGTGGATCCCCGGGTAAGGGTTTTCGACGAGGTCTTTGTAGTCATTGTGCAGGCGGGAAAGGAGGCGGGGATTGACGGGGGTGGGAGTTCTCTGTCGTGGAGCCATATGAGGTGAATATCGCTTGATCGGGGGCGCGATGGGGAGGTGGGAGTGAGGGCGGTGGGGGGGGTTGTTTATATACCTTTCAATCAGATCAGGCCATCGATATACTTACCTGTCCCTAGCTACGCAGAGGTCTTTGAGTTATTTTTTCTTGTTTCTTTACATGCAGCCCTAGTGGGTACTACTACGGCGCCGATACTGGTTAACGAATCTACCAAATATTGAAACTGTATTGGGACTAGCGCATGTTCGGAATGAGTCAATCTGCGGCTGAAAGCTATGCCAGAGTCATACATACATGTACCTTCATGATGATCTTCTAAAAGAATACGCAGTGGATATATTTGAAGACCGTGTGCCGAATGTAAGCGGCCAGACTTCTTTGTTTGTGGTCCAAACGTTGGCTTTAGGGTGTTGCCAAGCCAGGCTGCGAGTGCACGTTGGTGATTGGGATTTCGTTGAACTACAACCGTAACTGTAGCCGCAACCACAACGATTGCAACCACCGAACGCCCGTCCTCCATCACGGCATGATATAATGTGCCGTGAAAATGTGGCTACTCGACTGATGATGACATATGCGGAGCAACACATACGCTGCGCCGCTACGTTCAGAAGCGCGGGATTTATATATGTGCGTCATAAGTCGTCCCGACCCAAGCTCTATGCATGGCAGGGTAGCTGTAGAGTATATTGGCTTCTATCTAGCTAGAAGTATTCCATGCACTCTCACAATAGGAGCTGATCCTGACCCTGAGTATGATGTTGTATGCTTGATGCTCACAAAGGCTAGGTTGAAGTTGAGGCTGAACCAATGGATTTTCAGAAGGAGGAGGTTAGGCTGTCGCTATCCCTTCTCCGAGTCTACAACGGTACCCGTGGATCTTGGGCCTTACGCACGAACCCATGTCAGCTTGACCATTATATGACTGATACTCTCAAGATCGGCTGCTTCGAGTAATTAATGCTTTGAGTTGTTAATAAATCTCACGTAATTACATGTAGTTAATAAGAGACTATATATAGGTAGTTACCACAGAGAAATCGGTGAAAGCTGGTATATTTTAGGTAAACAAGAAACCGCTCGTAAATGAGGAGGCATAAAAATGGCAGGGTACTACCAGATAGCCCGCCAAGCTCACAGAGCAAAGGGGGAGAGGGTCATCTGTATTCTTTTCCCTCGAACTCAAGGGCCTCTACCAATACTCCTAGAATGTGCTTTGCCTCCTATAATCAACTCATCAGTTAGAACCAAGATATCACTACCAGTTATCCCAAATGTTGGCTCCAGGTTCAATCCCCTTCCGTAGTATTGCATCCCTTGGGACTAGTTGTCGTGAAATTTTCCCATCAAATTGGGTATTGAGCATAAACACAATGGCTCTCAATAGTTTGAGATTCGCGACGGTAGAGGGGGTTGAAGATATCCCCCTATATACCCGGTGAAACATCTAGAAGATACGCAGCATGAGTTAGGAGGATATCTGTCTTTTAGGAGTGGGGACGTGACAGAACACCCGCTTGCGAGGCCTTTCTCGACTAGCAAGAAAAAGAAATGAGGCATGTACATGTACGTCTGGATGAACCCCTACTACCCCTCATTTCCTTCAAACTATGATGAGCGAAGAGCACTGTTTTGTATTGCTAAATCCTGGGAGCAGCGGGTGTGGTATTCTAACGTCATACAACACTACACATACCTAGGGGACAAACGATGAACCATATTTGTCTACTAATGTGATCAAGACGTACTTTCTGAGCTGGTATCTTTCACTCTCTGCAGAGTATACCTACCGGGGCAGCGTAGGGGAGCGTAGAAGCTGGGCGCGGGGCGGAGTTGAGCGTATGCTAGAAGCCCGACCGGCGCGCCCTACCAGAAGACGAATGAAAGCACGATACTTTCCAGGCGAGAAGAGCAGCCGAAAAACCAAATGGTGCTAAGAACTCAGGCTAGAATACAGGCACACCCAAGTACGTAGGCCAGCCGGACAGAAACATTTTATAGTTATAGAGAAACCTATCATAATTCGACCCTCTCGAAATTCCATCTCTACCAAACTTCCAGCGTTCGTGGGGCAGCACTACTTGTGAAAGCTGTGGGTGACATCACTTGCCTATTGCCCTGAGTGGCATATATTTCTAGGTAGCCCGCTGTTCATGGGCAGTGCACAACTATGAGGAACTCATCACAAGAGAAAGAATAAGAGGAAAAAGCATTGATTGAATAGCCTGCACTCATACACGACCCGCACCGGGTATCCCGGGACAACATAAACTGCGCGCACAGTAGAGGTAATAATACGAGTGATAATACATGATGTAATTGCCACACCCGAGTGCACCCGGCAGAAAGCTTAAGACATACCTAACCCCCCCACGTCTCAGCAGCCCTATGCTCTCTCTCAGCCACGGATTACCAATCCCGAAATTCACTCTCCCGACGGGCAAGTAGCCACAACTCGCAACCACATCCCGGATAGGTATTACAGCCCGTCCAAGGCCTAGGTTTCAGCAGAGACACTACCATTTCACCCAACCTCACCCCCAGTGTCATCTCCCCCCCTCTCTCCTGTCTAATCACCACACTCAGCTCTCCTGATTACAACACCACGTCACTTCATATGACCTGACTACACAACTCTATCCCGAAACCACCCCGGGCCCCGTGGTCATATGACCTGCTGACATGGCTGGTGAATCACGTTATGACCTCAAGCAGATAATACGCTTTTTGAAAAAGAGAGGCGTTTAGCTTTTGAAGGCTTATTATATGTTGATGGACTGACTGATGGATTGCAATTGTCTGATTATGGGGCACGTGTTCGGATTATAGTAATTAAGCATAAACATACCAGGAACGAGTGAATACGCACAGAGGCTATTATGGCTAGAGGGTCAAGGTTTAAGATTACCTATATTAATTTGTGGCTCAATTGAAAAGGTTATAATTGAACCTCGGCGTCCATCTATACTCGCCACAAAGCAGCCTCCCTACCAATACAAGTCCCCTACCCACCAACACAGGCCATCCCACCGAGTGACCAACCATGACCTACCATCAATGATCACCACCATCAATGAACACCACCCAACAACAACAACCCACCCTAATAAACCACCACCCTCCTCCCCACAACCCTCACCACCCCCGCCACCTCCTCCATCCCCACCTCTACCACCCCTCCCACCCTATCCCCCGGACACCAGTCCACCAACGCCCTCACCACGCCCGCCAACACCCTACACTGCATGCGACTCCCGAGCGCCCCACATATCGCAACCCCCCTCGCCACCTTAGTGCATCGGCTCCCCCCGGGGTTCTCCTGCTCGCACCAGAACTCGCCCTTCCTTGCCAGCAGGTCGTCCATTGCCGCTAGCACGTCCGACGTCAGCGGCGAGGCGGCGGACGTCTCGCAGGTGAAGGAGGTGGGAAGGTACTTGGAGGGGTAGTAGCAGGTGTTGCTGGTGTGCCATTTTGTGCCGAGTGGGGGGGTGAGTACGGGTGGGCAGGAGGGGGTGGGGAGCGTATGGGTTTGTGTGGGTGTGTAAGGGAGGGGGTGCGCGGGGGGTGGGTAGTAAAGGAGTAGGAGGAGGGGGAGGAGGAGGAGGTAGATGGCGTAGGGCATTGATTGTTGATTTGTAGTATTGTGAATTTATGAGTGTATATATAGAGGTAAGACTGGACCCCACGATTCAATTCGATTTGAGACAGGCGGCGAGCTAGGCGGCCAGCTGTCTTCTTTATCACCACGTATATAAACCCCCGTCCTATCCCATCCATATCCCACAGCGTGTTCCGACAGTAGCACACATCTCGGAAGTCGACCGCGCACATGATTGAAACCAGAGCAGTTAAGTCACACCACCGGCCAAAATACCAAACCCTATATGCCCCCCCCCGGAAAACCCTATCTATATCCTCTATAACGCAAAAACAGCAAGCAAGCAAGGTCTACAGTACACCAATCGACTCTACTAGTACAAGGGAAGTGGCAGAACCGGACAGGCAGACAGAGAGCCTTTGATGCGGAACTAGAACTAGGCTGGCTAGTTTATTTACAGTACTAACAGACAGTTACATACTGAACCCAAAAATGAAAGAAAAAACATAGACGGTATATGAGAGTTTTAGATCGAACGAATGTGGTAGGTATAGTAAGAGAGAGCCAATGAGAGGTGGATAAGAATGAGTGTGTGAGTGAGTGTGAGTGAGTGAGTGAATGAATGAGATCAGATCTGTGATATAGTGAGCGTGTGTAGGATGTCGCGACGGGCCATCGGTTGTAAAAAAAAAAAAGAGGTGCGCGCATCCGTGGGAGAAGAGTTTCATAGTCGCAGTAGTAGCAGTAATGATAGTAAGAAAAAGAAATGCGGAAAAAGAGAAAGAAAAAATATATATAAAAAAAGTAAAACGCCTCGCAGACCCGCCCTAACAGACTAGGAAACACACACAAAAAAAGAAATACCAACCAACCAACTGCACACAATACAATAATCACAGGTTACAAGATACGATTGAACGATGACAGACTGTGCCTCCCCGGACCCCTTCCACCAACCACTACGCCTAAAAGAAAAGTAACACTAGACTAGGTATATAAGGTCTCATAATAATCTTCCACGTGATGTCTAATCTAGCCCTCCATATCTAGATCAATAGCATCTGGGTTGCTATCAACCTTTGGTGCATTCTTGGGCGCACTTGGGATAATGTTGCCCTCCTTTGCAGCCACAAAGCCCTGCGGCGCTCTCGCCTCCCTCTCAAGCGCAGCCATGGCATCCGCCTTCTCATCATCTTCGTCATCCTCATCCTGCGCACCTTTCTGCTGCCCTCTTGCCAAGGCCTGGGACGCAATGAAGTTAACGTCGGTATTATACTGCGCCTGCACACTTCTCTTGATTCTAAGCATTTCCTTGAACGTGTCCTCATTACCATGCTGGATCTCAAAGCTCTCCCACTTGCTCCAGAACTCTGGGCTAATACGGGGGTCACAGAATTGGGATGCATGGCCGTAGATGGCTCTGGCACGGTCAATCTCGCCAAGGCGGCGCTCCATCTCGGCGAATTTGAGGCACATTTCCTTAGCCTCCTTGTCGGGAAGTGCTTCGATGGCGCGTTCGTAGATAGGTCTCGTAGAAGTAAGACCAAAGTTAGAGGCAGACTTAGTAATATAAAAGTCAAACATCTCAAAGCGATCTTCATCGGCAACGGCGCGGGTGGCGCGTTCATAGATTCGCATTGCATGGCGAGCGAGACCGCGCTCCTCTTCAAGGTTGCCATACATGAGGTAGAGAACCTTTGCGAACTTGGGTGGGACGCCCTCGACAGCTTGCTCGAAGAGGTCGCGTAGTCGCTCGATATCGATTTGACGGTTGACGGCCTTGGTGAGATACAAGTTCCATAGCTCGAATGCAACGGGGTAGGGGAATAGATCCAATCCTCGTTCGTAAACCTGGTAAAGATCAGCATATGCCTATCTATAGATCGGACACACCAGAGTTCATACCTTGAAACTCTCCTCAAAATACTTGTTCTCCTCAAGAAGATTAGCATAATTCACAACAGTTTGTGGTGTCGCAATCCTGAGCTCAAAAATTCTCTCATAGACCTTCTTAGTCTCCTCTAATGAGCTAACACTCTCCACAAGGTCAACATAGAAACTCCACAGCTTCCAGCTCTTGTGCACCCTCTGCTGTGGAGTCAATGTCTCATCGAAATAATCGACCGTGCTTCTCTTCGGCGCCTGAGTGGCCTTAGCCATAATCTTGACGGCCTCGTCGAAGTTATCATTACGGAGCTCCAATTCAGCCCACTCCACCCACATTTCTGCAAGTTCCTGTACCGATTTGAACGGGACCCGAACGGCCTTCTCCATGATCATCCGTGCCTGCCTAATATCTCCGTGCTTCTCGTAGAATTTAGCGTACCCAGCCCAGAGCGAGTGGAATTGTCCCACCGCCTTTTTCGGGCTAACGGCTGCCACAGCATCGGTGTATGTCTGCACAATCTGCGTCTTGTTATCACCCCAAAGTGCAACCCGCTTCTCCCACTCAATAACGTTGTTGGGGTTCTGTCTTAGCAACACATCGTTAACCAAGAACGGCCGTCGGTCCATTAGCTGCTCAAAGCGCATCATGCGTATATCAAGGTCGAAATCCGCATCTTCGTCAACCTTCCCCTTTCTCTGCCGCTCAGCAGCATCCTCCATTAAAGTGCCAATAACGGACTCTTCAAACTCGGTGTACGAGTCGAAAATCTGCGTAAAGTCACGCACAGTCATAACGGTAGTAACACCCTCCTCGAACGCATCTCTAGCAGCTTCAAAGTCGCCCTTCGAGATCCAATAAGTTCCCAGCGACGTCCACAATTTCCCCCGCTGATCGCTGAACTTTCCAATCCCGCTCCGGACAATCTTCTCCACGTCGATGTTCTTGATCTCCCTTGCATTGTCAACGAGGAGATCGCACAGCTCGCTCCACATCTGGAAATGGCTCTTTCCTTGCTTGCTGCGGAAGTTTGGGTTGTCTAGAACCTGGATCCACTTCTGCGCTGCCTCCTCATATCGCCCCATCTCAACCAACAGTTCGATGAATTCTTCGGCCTCTTCCGGGTGCACCTGCATGTAGCGCCTCCATATCCTGATAGCGGTTTCTCCGGAGGCAGAGTTGGCGAACGGGATGTAAAGGGACCAAATGCGGTTGTGTTGAGTTAGGGGGAGAGCACGGAGAGCACGGTCGAAGGTACGTCTGGTCTTGGTTACATGGCACTGCTTGAGTAAGAAAGAGAGGTAATCGGTCCAGATGCGGGGCATCTTGTTGAGCAGGATAAGCGAGCGCTCAAAGCAATCGTTGACCTTCTCATATTCCGCTCTATATCTAGCCGGGTTAAGGGACGAGACGTGCTTAACTCTAAGATCAAGATACTGTTATAGCCAAGACGCGTCAGCAAAAAACAGTTGCAAAAAAATACCTCAGGACGTGAAGCAAAATACACACCATCTTCCATAGTTTATACGACCTCGGGAGTGTTTTGCAAGCCCTCTCAAAGACAAAAACCTGCTCCTGGATGGTGCCAGTCTTCATCTTGTACTGGATATACCTCATCCAAGGCTTCAGCGAGGAGTAGGGATCCCGCAGGATCTCCTGCTCGTAGTGCGCGTCCTCATCGGAGATCAGGTACAGATCGATCGTGTTCTTCGCGACATTTCCGGCAAGCTTCTTTTGGAGCGTGAGCGTTGTGGTGCTGCTACTGGATGCAGAATCGACCTCCATTGGCGCGGATGATACGAGGAGCTCTCCGGGCATTGGGGGGTTGCGTGTAGTGGAAAGGTTGTTGGAGTGTGAGGGGAGTAGTAGTGACACCCGCAGGAGATGCAAGGCCGTGCAGCTCTCGTGCCAGGGACTCTATCTCGCTCACTCTCGCTCTCTCGTTTCTTTGTGGATTATAGTCCACTGCCCATGGGTTGTTGTTGTGAATGAAAAAATTTCCGTGGGAGGGTAACGATAGCGACCGAGGGAGTGAGGGGATGGAGGGGGCTGGAAAGAATGAAAGGAGGGGGATTTAATATTGTTGCAACGGGAGAGAAGATCGGAGAGATGGGGTGGTGGTTATTGAAATGGTAATAGTGGTGATGGTGGAAGAGATTTGGGGGGTGGACCGTGGAGGGGGTACGAGATGAGATGAGGTAAGTATGTATCTAACTCTACCGTTGCAGTTAGTACCTTAACCAAACTCGGGACACAGATACCGGCCGGGGGTGACGAACGAATGAGTGAATCGAACCAAACTATTAGGAAGGGTGAGAAGACAAAGAGTAGCAACTAGAAGAGGAAGGAGAACCAAAAAGAAGAACACGATGAGTGAGATATCTACATGAAATTTTCAATTCGTTGCAGACCCATAAAGAAAGAAAGTCCGCTAGCTACGTCTTGACGTCCACTTTCCAGCAATGTTTCGCAGCTGAACGACGACGTTGGGGGGTTGTTTCAATAAATAAATAAATACAACCACAACAACCATGACCCCCGTATCCATCCACACCTTGCAGCCGGGCCATCGCACCCACCCACCCAACAGAACGAGAGCAAAAGTGAGGAGGGAAAAATAAAATAAAACGCCTGGGAGATAACGCTTTCTCCCCTCCCGCGGACCCGTAATCCTCTCCCCTCTCCCTGGGCCCACCACCACTGCTGCTACCGTATTTACCTAGTAAGGAAGCGCCAGGCTGCATAGTACACAGCCTCAGCATATTACTGGTCCCTCCTAAATAACACGGGCCCGGCCGCCCAAAAATACCGTTTTCCTGTGGATGGATTGGAAGGATTGGAGGGAGGGCCAGGTCTCGTCTCTACCCAATTGCCAGCACCAATGGGCCAATCGCTTGAAACCTCTCTCTCCATTGCACTGGGTCGGGTTTCGAATGACACCCACTCGACTCACTTTCTGTGACTTGCCTTCCTTCCTCCCTTCCACGTCCCGTGGAGCTCAGATCCGACCCAAATAGTTATTACTACCGGTCCGTGTGTCGCCACTCTATGCCCAATTGCCGTCGATGGTATGACGGTAAACAAACATTCTAGTGAGTGAGCATTGAGCCCGTGATACCCACATACTGCGGACACATACTACTCTAAATACAGGTCTTATAGTATGTAGGTTAAGTAGGCAATTATATGTTAAATATTACCAATTGCACCATTGGCGAGAAAAAAGAAAAAACAGCACGCGAGGCATCACCACTCAGACTCTGAATCTTGTGTAATTGCATATGCTTGAGTCGGCCTTTTAATCTACTCTACCTTGCTCTATCTGCCTGCCACATGCTGCGTGCTGCTATGTGTATGTATATGCAGGAATAGAAAAAAGTCAATCTGTGTTGTGCAAACGTTTATTAGGCAAAAGAAACGCCCAGAAGACACAAATATTACTTACTGGCTTCTACTCTAGAAGTAGCTAGCGCTACAGAGAGAGAGAGAGCAAGAGCGAGAGAAAGGCTCCGTTACATCCATGTACGTAAGACTTACAGGCACAACAACAACGCCCGCTCTCCTGCTGCTGCACTGCACACCATAGAGCATTGTCCATTATCCCATGTCTGTTCGTCTATCTCTGTGAGGTGATTCATATAATTAGAGCATGGTGGAGCCTGTCGACAGAACACGACACCAGAAATATCGTGGCCTCGCAGCTAGCAAGCATCATCAGTCAGCCAGAGGTTAGCTCTACAATCCTCTACAATCCTCTAGATTTACCTACATGCACCCTACATATATACTCTATACTCTACATATAGTTACAGCAAGAGGTACGCACACACATACATACAAGTCCCAGCTACATAGATAGCAAGCATTCATTCACTCGAAGTACTTGCAGCAAGCATCATTGATCATTGATTACCTACCCCCTTCGATCCGTTTTCAATTCCGCAACTTTAATCGCCCCCCTCTTCGAAGGCTCTTTCTTCCTTGTAGCTAAAATCAAAGAAAGAACGGCCCCCGAACCCCCCGGAGTACCTCCAGAGCCAAAATAACCAAAAAAAAAAAAAAAACAAGAAATAAAAACCATCATTGAATCTACATTACCTCCCAGCTACATACATCATACCCCTACCATATTATTCCCACCCACCGGAACAATCATGAGCACCGCATCAGCCTCATTACCCAGTATTCCCGGCACCATCACTTCCGCCCTCACATGGACCTTCCACCGCCTCACCTCTGACGCCTCCATCACCCCCGCCGCCGCCGCAAAGAAGAAGAAGATGCGGCCCGCCTCACTCCCACCAGCCCTGACGTCGCCCTCGTCGTCCTCGTTCACGCCCCCGCCGCTCGCGCCGCTCCAGATCACCGGCTACGTACCGTCCACAAACTCGCGGCTACTCTCCCGCGCCCTCGCCGAGGAGATACGATTACTGTTGCCGCCGCGCCTGCAGCTGCATGAGAACTGGACGCTGGCATACTCGCTGGAGCAGCATGGCGTCAGCCTGGCAACTCTCTATCGCCGCGGTATGAAGGGGAGCTTTGTCCTCGTGGTTAAGGATTCTTCTGGCGGGGTAGGTTTCCCCCCCTCCACGGTATTGCTATTGATTATTGCTACGCAGATGGATAGTTAGTAGAGTGAGGTCTTTTATTAACAGGTGGTGTTATATATATATTTGCAGATCTTTGGCGCCTTCGTCAACGAGCCCTTTCACCCGTCGGGGCGCTACTACGGCACCGGCGAGTGCTTCCTGTGGAAGGCGTCGATACTACCGACCCAGAAATCGGCGTCGGGAACGTCGACACCGGATAATACGGACAGAATTCGGTTCAAGGCTTTTCCGTATAGCGGTATCAATGATTATATGATCTTGTGCGATAACACGTCGTTATCAGTGGGCGGAGGGTAAATATGATTCCCCCCCTTCTTTTCCCCTCCCGATTTTAATTAACCCACCCACTCTTTCTCCGGCGAATCCCGGCTGATACGGGTTTGATCTAGTGACGGCAAGTACGGGCTGTGGCTTGATGACATCTTCGAGAAGGGGGTGTCGCAGAGCTGCATGACGTTTGGCAACGAGCCGTTATCAGAGGACGGGGAGAAGTTTGAGGTTATTGGGGTGGAGCTGTGGCGGATTGGATGAGCTCCTTTAATCATCCTTCCTTAGACCTTGCCCCCCCTTTGTTTTCGCTTTCCCCTCCTCCCCCTCTGCACCCTCCCCTTTTAAATATCTTCCCCATCATCTTACTCACCATCATACCGCCAAAACTCGAAAAATTTGCTATCTGGGATTATCTCTAAAACGAGTGGCTGAAAGGTATCGATCAATTTTGGAAGTATCCGTTTGTAGCAAGTTTGATCTTGCATGCATAGCCAATTTTTCGACTTTTGGCGGTATCTTTCTTTTTGTGGTTATTCCTGGGTTGTTATCTACCATACGGCGTTGTCTGCTTTCTTCCGCTTCTTTCTTTATTTTCTTTTTTTACCTCCTCCTCACCCTCCTGCAGGAGGAGTCTTTACACTACCTTACAGACGTTGTATATGACGAAACCATGGGCGGCCTGACGTGATAAGGGTGATCATAACATGGCATGTAACTACACTACGATTCATGTATGACACGCAGACATAATTACCTACCTTCATAGACAGTACTTACCTACATGTACTTACTTGTTTCCCCACTCCCTTTCTCTATCTCAGCCCTACTATTCTGTTCTTTCTTTCCAGAATTCATGCATGTATGTAGGTAGATAATACTTACCAGCCCATCCTCTGTACCACCAGCTCAGCTTAGCTTACAAACGGCCCTGCAGCCCCTCTGACAATCAACCTCTGTGATAATTTATATATAGCGCCCCCACAGCCCTCCGCGGCCTCCGTAAGTGCAGAACCAGAACATCACTTTCCCCCGTGCATAGGGTTAGGGCTTCCATTACTTTTTCATATCGTATTGGATCGGAGGCGTGCACGCGCGGACGATAAGAGATCGGCGTTAGATGCCAACTCCCATGCGGGTGACGCTTAATTCCGACGATCAGGCAGCAACGACGTATGTAGGGAGGAGAGAGATGTTTGTAGGGAGAGTAGGGAAAGCTGCAAGTTATGCTTGTTTTCTTGTGGATCGGCAATTGTGGGGTTGTGGAGATCCGGCTCGTTGTCGTGTCCGGGTGCGGGTGAGGTGAGGAGTGGATCGAGTGATTGTTTGTGACGCGAGTCCCTCGGCGGGCTATATGCTGAGGGGAGTTCCTACCGTTAGTGTGTATTGTTTTCTCAGATGCGGGGTCTCAACTCCCCGCGGGTCTGACAAAATCTTCATGCACGATTGCCCTGGGGAGCTTGCTTACTCAACTATCCCAAGTGCAGCCTCGAGCCATACCGTCGACGCCGCACAGGCGGTGCTGAATTCCTGGCGGCGAACCTACTTGCCGCGAGGATGATGCTATTCAGCCTTGCCAGTCAGGCATCCAGACGCCTCGCAAGACATTTTGAGCATTCTATCGCATCATGAAACAAGATGCCGGACATACACGTGTACACAATGGTCTAATCTCGCCTATATGACTTCCTCGATAGCAAGGACCGAAGATGCATATCTGGGTGGTTGAGTGAACGGCTGGAGAAGTTGGTACGTTGTAGTCGACCACGTCAAGAGTTCGTGATACGGAGCCCATAAAGACAGGTGTGCAGTATTTCCACCTCAATGTTGCTTCCCCAAGAACGCCCGGCGTTGCTTTACGCGTAGTGTCGGTGTGTAAACACAGCTTACTCCATATAACCCACAGACACGGGACCAGCGTAGCACAATGCGCCCCCTAATTATAAAGCTACCTGACAGGAAATGAAATTCTTACTCCGGATGGACCCGGCGCACAAACACTCACACACCGAGATGACATCATCAGAGACGGGTACAGTAAATAAAGATTACATATCACCCTCAGCCACCTTGGTCCAACAAATCCTACGGCCGGCGTGGTATAGAGTCTATGCTTGCACTGGGGTTTTGATTTGAAGTGTGAGTGACGAGTGACTGTAGTAACGTCAAGGAGTGACACGAGCTCCCGAGGGGGCGCTGGTACCGGTAGGCTTTGTCGTATTAATCACTGGCCTAGGCTCTGCGTGAAAGAGGTATATTACATGATATGTAACTATGTGGATTTGATAACTCGTATTGATAACCGCAGGGAGTGTGGATGCTTATAGCATGGCCAATATGGGGAGTTGTGTTCTTGGCGACCGAGTGATGAGTTATGATGTGGCAAATGCTACAATTTTTCTTTTCTTGAAATGCGCGCAACTTAATTAAGCAAACGTCATAAAGACAAAGCCGTTATCAACATAGAGACCCTAAGCGAGAACTCCATGCTTGATGCTTCTGAATCTGGAATTCCAATCCTACGCAAAACTGAACTATGGGGATGGAGTCTAGCGTGGTAATCATTTTAGACCTTTTCGCCAGATCAAAGAAGGATAACAAGGGAGTTAGATGTGTGTGTAGTAGATCAACCTTTCAGGTGCACTAGCACCAATAATGTCACACAATTGACCTTTCCATGCTTGTAGGTATACCAGCGCCACGTGGCCCAAGGGAGGAACTTACCAAGACCAAGTTCAAGGTCCAAGAAACCTACCCCACCAGCGACCACAACCTGAGACGCCGCTTTCCAAGCCCAGTATTTTCTTAAAGTTCAGACAGGACTTGACCAAATCTGTTTGAACGCACAACGGCAACGATATCACTGAACGACTGGCTCCATCATTAGGTCTTTTCGATGACCTACAGGCGTGAAAATAGAATAAGGATTGGATCCACTGCAGCCCTGTAGCTGAACCAATTGATCAAGCCGTGCAGGGCTAGGTTTTGGGATCAGTCAAGAAATGTGAATTGCGTAAAGAATTACATAATGAGGTCAACAACGAAAGTGTATTGCATCACAAGGTATGACTCAGCCATGGAACGGCGACAAGTTCAACCAGCGGAAAGTACCAAGATAGACACATGGAGGCATTGTGTTTTTTAAAAAAAAATATCTACAACAATCGCTATAGCCTCCTTTGTTTCCCGTCAAGAGCGATCATGATGGAACAAGCTTGAATGTTTGTGAATATTTGTGATTAAGTTTTCCAGTCTATTTATCTCAAAAACTCCTCTATAAAAAGGTATTACTGCAAAATGAGAAGAGAAGGGTAAGTAAATACGATATAAAATCATTGTACATACAGCAATATCGGGGGGGAAGGAAGTAGATCAGGTACGTAATGGTAGCCTACACCGTTCATTTGATAAAACCATATTTATTTTATTAAACATGGCAAATGAGAGAAATTAGGCGGCAAAGGATGAAGCGAAATTCAATGGGAGGAGGATATAGAACATGACAAAACAAAGAGAAAGAGAAAGAAAAGATGATGGGATAAAAGTCCATTCGATGGTAAAGCGTCAGAATCACGCTTTCACTCATCATAAATAGCTCTCAAATATTAATTATGCACCGTACAACCAATTCGCCAGCCCGATTTGGGCACAAATACAAAAACTAGGGTGAAAAAGGTGGGAAAGGACCAAAGAGATCGTTTGTTTCACATGATAATCTAAACACACACAGAGATATTAGCAAAGCACGCATTTTTTAACTTGTTTGGCTTCTCGAGATAATGGACACTCACGCAATCTCCATCTTGCTTGGGGGCTTGAGGGACACCCATATCTTCAAATGTCTTAGGCCCCTTGCCTGGGGGTTTAGGAAGTGGTGCCGAAACTGGTTTTGGCGCAGACTCGGCCGTGGTTGGTCTTTGAGTTTTATTTGTAGGGGTCGGCGGTCCATCAAAAAGTTCATGGCCAGCCTGCCCGCTTCCATGTTGAGGCGCCATGGGCTGCTGCTGCTGTTGCTGTTGCTGCTGCTGCTGCTGCCTTGGTGGGGATGGACCTTGAGATGTTCCTGGTCGACCAGGATTTACATTAGTAGAAGGAGGAGGCGCTATTGGTCCACTAGGAGGAGCGGTCTTTGATGGTTTTGGCCTCTCGGGTGCCTCGAACCCAATATTAAGGGGGGCAGGGCCTGACGGGAGCCCCGGCGGTTTTGGGGTATGAATGCGGGGAACTGTTTCACCGTTAAATCCTCCAGGATAGCCAGCTTCTGGTGGGTGTGGTGGGTATCCTTGTTGTTGTGGTGGAGGGCCGTATGGCTGTCCACCGGCACCGGATGGTCTTCGGCTAGGGCTGCTGTCGCTCATGGCAGTGAACGGGCGGGGTGGGCCGGCGGGATATGTACCTGCCGGGGGTATCATTCCAGGAGGAGGTCCTCCACCCATGACTATAGAATAAGGTCTGTTAGTTCCAGGCGTTCCAGTACTCGGTCGGGGCTGCGGACCAAAAGCACCTGGTCCGCGTGGATGGGGTCCAGGTCCAGGTCCAAGAGCAGCAGGGCCGGAGAGAGGGTAGGGGGCAGCGGAACCGGGCCTTGCTTGGGCAGGAGACTGGGGGACACCAAAGGGTTGCAGATGGCTAGCTATTTCTGGCGAAATAAAACCTGGATTGATGTTGGGCATGGTGGCCTGTCTTATGGGGCGTTGACCGGGTGGGGGACCAGAATTATAATTGTAATTACCTCCAGGAATTGTGGGATCGGGCATATCCACGGCCTCTTCTAACGGACTCATGATTGGGGCTGCAGCCGATTGCTGCCTCTCCGTAAGTGGGTTGTTGCGGTGTCTTTGGGATCCGTGTCGTGCTTTAATCTTTGAAATAGCAACAGCCTCGTGGTCCTTTCGGGATAGTGTTTTTGAGCGTGATATACCGTCAATTCGGCCGCTAGCATCCTTATTACCATGTGCCGCAGCCTAATTCTAAGTTAGTGATGATTTTATTGTTAGTGTCTATCCTTTCTTACCTTCGCATACCACCGTTGCGCTTCTTTATAGTCTACTTGGACATACATCCCAATTTCGTAAAAGTATCCTTCAAGATGTAAGTATTCGGGGATTTTCAAGTATCTAAGATGGATTTTTACCAATTGCAAATTCGGCGGTTCCGAGTCCTGCCGCTGCTGCCCGTTGGGCGTATTTGAAGGCCAATTCTTCGTTTTTGTCAAAGACACCTTCATGACCACATAGAAACCATTTACTGATGGCCATATCCGCCTCCGGCTCGCCTAGAAAAGTCGTCAACTACTGTTCCTACAGATTCTAGAATCTCGAGGATAATTACCTTGTCTTGCGGCCAGGGCATTGTAGTGAAGGGATAGCGCTGGGTTGAAATCACACCCTAATTGACACAACTCATACGCTGTTCCCATCTTAAGTTGCGCACGCTATATAGCTGTCAGTAGGTGAACCGCTTATAGGAGGTGTACTTCTTACAGCAAACCCGAGAAAAGCTGCTTTCTCGATCATCTCTCTTGCCTGTCTGATATCAAGAGGCAGAAAAAGATCCGGAATCTCTATACCGGGAAGTTCTCGGGCTAGCAGCATGCCATATACCTATCACTAAGTTAGAATTGATCACATGTACCATCTTCCGTAGGCTTACATATGCCCCTTGGGGCGCGTTTTCGTCGGCAGTGTTGGCTGCTTGCTTGATGAGATTAACACCCCTTGCATAGTCTTGCTTTTGGCCATGTTGCCCTAGCAATGTCATCATTCCAAGTCTCTGCCAAGGAGTTAGCAACTATTAAAACCCAATCCATAAAGACATTAACTCACGTAGTTGGATGCCGAGTCGCCCAAGCTCGCTCCCTGATTGTAATGCTTAATCGCTTTCATAGGCTCATTGGAATTCTCGAACTGCATCCCCATCCTATACTCAGCGCGAGCAAAGTCTTTTTCCGCTGCCCGAGCATAACACCTGAAAGCCTCCTTTTTATCTATCCTGAATCCAAATTTTCCGAACTCCAACCAGTTTCCCCTCATAAACTCTGCTCTTGGATGATGTTGATCAGCCAAAAAGCTTACAACACTGATGGCGTCTGTTTTGATTTGATGCTCAAGCGCAGGAGTCATTGGTCTTTCTGTGCCTTCATAGATTCGGCTGTGGTATGCCACTGAAACTTCGACATAGCTCAACGCGTCCTGGGCCCATATCAACTGCATCTCAGGGTCGTTCGATGAGAGCACCTCCAAACGAGCCCCCTCAATCTGCGCTTCCTTCTCTTCATCTGTTGGGGGAATGTTTGGACCAGGGTTGATGAGCCTCGGAAATGGAGAGAATACTGGATCCTCCATTCCCGAAAACCGGTAGTCATCTCCTATTGATGAGTGGTACGACGAAGCATAACTAGATCGAACCCCTCGGTCGTCGCTTAAAGGCCGACCTTGCGATGGTGTAGAATAGGGATCGACATAGTTCCCTTGGGGATAGTTTCCCTGGTTTCGTTGATTCATCATGTTACTGCCGTCGATTTCAAGATGCTTCAAACTGTCTGTTATGTGTCCAGGAACTTCGGGCATTACTCTGGCGGATATCAGTAAGTTGGCAGCAATAGGAGGTCAGAGGGGTTGCGGGGGCAACAACAGAAAACGTTAAAAACAAATTTGACAGTGAATAGTCACCAAATGAAAAGAGAAGACCAAGAAGTATATATGCACTAGTAACAGAACAAAGGAGAAACAAACCTCTGAGGGGCTGGAGACACGATATTGAGTTCGGGCATCATGTAATCATCATTTCCGGGATAGAAAGTGGCGCCCATGCCGGACATACGCCGTCGTGGATCTGTGCGGCCAAAGGAGGGTCGGTCAACTTATAAGAAAAGTCAGGGCGGAGCCCCAAGGCAAAAATGCGCATCAAAGCTCACATTTTTTTACTCACCTGTTTATAAAAAAATTAAGTTTACTACCCAAAGCAGTACTTCCGCACCGGAACTGCGTATCAGCCGTGCTCCGGAAGACTACCAGAAAAAATAACACTTGAATTATTTATCTAGAAAAGTGATGCGATGAATGTTTTCACCCCGCAGTAGGCAACCAGGAGGAGCGTGGGTCCTTCGGGATGGAAGCAGAAGTGGTTGTGGAAGGGAGTGCTGCAACGATTGGATGTGGGATCTCACAAAAAACACACAGAATCGGGATTCTATTCCGACTAGACTCAAATTATTAGATGACGACTTGTCGACCGGGCCGCAACGCAAATGGGCAGTTGTTAGATGCCAAAGGTTGCAAGTCCGCTGTAGCAGCTGCTGCTGGGATAGTAAAAACTGGGTAGTAGTAGGAAAGACCTGAAGCTGAGCAGCAGGTAGGGGTTTACGAAGTAAAGAAAGTAGCACGGCAATAATGAGAAGAGTGGCGATGATCACTGGTATGATGCCAGTTGAGTACTCGCTATGATAGAATACAGTCAGTCAGTTGCTGCTGGTTGGCCCTTGGGAGATGAGGAGCAGGCGGCATGATATTTTTCAACTTTTCCAGACCCCTCTTCTCTCACACGTGCAAGGACAATCATCTACTGAGCGGGAGGCTGAGCACAGGAGCCATATCTGGGTACACAAGGTACCCAAAAGCATGGAGGGGCTTAGGAACAACAAAAATACTATGTATGTATCACGTACTACGAGTACAATGTACTTTACTGCGCCTTCTGACTTGCTTATCACTAGGAGCAAGCCAACCTAAACTTGCCATGTACCTCATCTACATGGGCGTTTCCCTAAGAAACCCGCCAGATATGCCGTACATGTACTCTATGTACTCTACTTGGCTGGCTGCAACTTGAGAATGCCTACTAAAAATAGTGTAGTTAACCTCCCAAGACTTCAAACGCGCGGCGACGAGCCCTGTACAGATGTCCTCCAAATCTCGGAGGGGTTTCTAATACATATGTACGTATGATATTACGCGTATGGTAGACATTTTATGGGTTCGAGGCATCAGTCTTCTTGGTTTGCGTATCAGCGGAAAACCCCACGCCTTTGTCCGGTTTGGTGTAACATGGCGACGTCTAACTGAAACTGTAGATGTCATTAATACATATTGAAGTTTTTGAAATGCTTATTCTCAGCCTCACTTCTGTTGGAATTCATGTCATCTCTGAGCCTATAGTTGAGTAGCATAGCGAATACTGCAGGATAATTAATGCGGGGAAGGACCCTAGTCTTGTGGACAAGGTAGAGTACATGTAGGTACATGCTCTGCCTTGTCTAGATAGCAACACAAGCATTACATGTAAGATCCATTATCCATATTATGTACGTCCTACCTAGGGCGAGGGTTTGGAGTCTTGATATGTACTTGCTTATCAGAAAAGAACCAGAAAATGCAAGTGACCGAAACATGGATTATTTTATTTGTATGAGAGAACGGCGCCATTCCATACAAATGATCTATCCTTGCCCTGAGCAACTGGTTCTTTTGCTGGTAAGCAAGTACCTACAAGGCCACAGCAATTTACATAAAACACTAATATCTTAAGTACATGTATATACTGACCATCACAGCTAGAGTAGAGCATGTGCTCTTAATCTATACACATCCGTATTGAAGCAATCTTAAAACTGACAGAAGAGTTGCTAGATCTTTCTGTAATGCAACATGGACCCCCTCAAAGACCTTGCTATCCCACAATAGATATCCTGGTTCTTTCCGTGGTAAACGAGTACTTCGGTATCAGAGGTGAGAAGACACCACACTGCCAAGATTGCGTGAAGGGTGTCTTCTCACTTACCCCTGCCCTCGAAGTATATACGGTACTGTATGTATCTAGATACTCCGCTTAACTTACAGACCGTCGGGCCGAAGAGTGTTCCGGGTTCCAGAAAATGCAAGTGACGGAGACAAGGATGATTTGTATGAGAGACCACCGCCACTCCATACAAATTATCCCTGCCCTGAGCAACTGGTTCTTTCCGTACAATAGAGTCTTTGCGCAAATGGAGCCAGCTCTATATTTCGACTATCTGGTTGGCTAATGTTGTGATCGGCACCAATCAGGTTGTCAGAAAATGGGCTGGCTCCATTTGCGCAAAGACTCTAAAATATCAAACCGCTGCCTCTTACCTACTACCATCATTGACTTCGGGCTAAAGCCTGGCGAAGAGCATGTGATGCCAAGATTACCCTTCATGAAACCTTATTATTTCCACGTTTCACAGGTCCGGTGTAAATACCGTTAGTGTGATATACGAATCTATCCAAAAAAAAATTTATTGGGAAAGTAAAAACACCATAGATCACGACTACTACACAAGCCTATATTCACCGGGTATCAGTACTGACATTTTCTCTGGTATGTACGTTCCGGCAAGATTTAACTTTAATCTATGCACATCCTCGAAAAGTTACGTAATTTCTTGGGGCCCGGGGAGTCTACTCTGTAATCATTTGAGTATATGATTTTAGGAAGTAAACGTCGAAATAGTCCTTGGCGCCTCTATACCGCAGTATCTCATGTGTAGGAGTCTGAGGGTAAGATGTAGAAACTCGTCATAATGGCTATCTTATCCTTTTAGAGGTTTTTGAGGGCCGGACAATAGAAAATTCCCAGACCTTACTAGACTGGCCATTGTACCCGGCAGGAGAAGCCCATTTCCGCTAAGTTTTGAACCCGATTTTTTGCATGAAAACGGCACATTCTGGAGGAACTTTGACGCTCTTACCGTTTCCGTGTCTCAGTGGGGTTTTGTTTGAAGCTGGTCAACAAGTTCAGAACCCCTGATCTCCTCCAGGGATAGTCACGAGCTTTGGAGGGGAAGGTAGCACACGTTGGGAATCAAAGAATAGGTCTAGAAAAATCAGGAACGGGGAATTGATTGGAGCTCAAGAGGATGATGACACCTGAGATAAAACCTTTCGCTTAAACTGCTCGTATTGTTGGTGTTTAGGGTCTCATACATGAAACTTCGATTCTTAACCGCCCAGAATTTTGATGTGGACAGAATAAGCCATTTTCGCCGTTTGAAGCAGCAAGAGCTGATAGGACAAGCGGCGGAGCGTAATAATCATTGATGATGGCCCAGGCATGTACATAGAAAGAACCCACCAACCAGGAGGTACCGATGGCGATATCTGCAGAAAATGCACAGCATGCCGGATGGCCCCTCCCCTCCTGTCACGGCTGCAAACGATAAGCCCTGGCCTGAGATATTAGAGATTTTGGGTTGCAACATCAGGCGATTTTTATCTCATCACTAGCGCGCAAACTCGCAGCCCTGGCTCGGGCATCTTTTGCGCCTGTAGTAACCGCTGCGAATTATAACTCCAATAGAAAACTAAACGTAGCCGACTCCCGCTCGCCTCCTTCAGGCCATCCCTTACATGAATCAGTTCATTGGATCCCTTTTTGTCTCTCATTATCCACGCTAGCAGTTCACGCTCCCTCTCCCTCTTCTTTTCTTCTCCTACTCCCCTCACTAGTTCCCCATCTCTCGATAATTTCCACTTCTTTTGTTCAAACCTTCGAGTCTCTCCTTTGACTTCTCGGCGTTTTCCATTTTCACCCCACACGTCCAACTCAACCTAACGCGGGCGAGCAGAAACATCATACATCGATCGCCCCTTAACTTGCGCTTTAGCTGGCTCTAAACGAAATCGCGAAACCTTATTTGAGGTCTCGTCCTCACGCGTTGATCGCTCTACCCACCAAACAGTTCTAAACCGGGAGCTGAGGGAGGAGAAGCAGCCATGAGTACCGGTTTCAAAAAATTAGGTTCCCAGTCAGAGCGGTCTCGCTGGCCAGCTCTGATGGCAAAGATGAGCTCCGCAGATATCACTAAACATGATGTCAAGCTGCTTACTTTGCAGCAAAAGATTGACCGCTGGTACGTGCACTTTAAAGGAATCTACATTGTTGCCACATGAAAGAGCTAATAGAATTGTTAGGATGGTCAACGAAGGTTACCGACGAATGTAAGTCACAAGTTTAACGCATTATTGGATTATCATTGTTTCTGACGTTCAATCAGTTTTGTCGGGCTGTTCATATTGCTACACATGCTGGTGTTTGGGTTTGGTTTTATTCACTATACCCTCAAGGACACTCTAGTTGGGGCTCGAGAGGTGTTTGGAATCACATTACCTATAGCTCGAGCTTCTGCATTGGTGTTGCATGTAGATGTAGCACTGATCTTATTGCGTAAGCAAACCCGCCAATCAACCTTTAGATGACCCTCAAGCTAATGATTTTATCTACATAGCCGTTTGCCGTAATCTTATCTCTATGGCTAGACAAACTGCCCTCAACGGGATTATTCAATTTGATAAGAATATCACTTTTCACAAGAGTATTTGTGCCTCCGCCGATCATGTGAAATACAGCAACTAATGGTTTTGTTAGTGACTGCGTGGTCTATCGTTTTCTTTTCATGGCTTCACACAATTGCCCATTGGAACAACTTCGCCCAATTGGCGATAAAGAATAATCTCGGATTTGTAGGATGGCTACAGGCTAACTTCGTTTCGGGCCCTGGCTGGACTGGATACATCATGCTTATTTCCCTGATGATTATGGCTGTCACGGCGATGGAGAAGCCCCGTAGAGCCAATTTCGAGAGATTCTGGTAATTCCTTTTTTCCTTCGGGTCTTATATATAAACCACTAACAATTTCAAGGTACTCTCATCATCTCTTTATGATTTTCTTTTTCTTCTGGTCATTCCATGGTGCCTTTTGCATGATCAAGCCTGATCGTCCTCCTTTCTGTGACGGTATTGGTGTTTTCTGGAAGTTCTGGATGGTTGGCGGTCTCCTTTACCTTGGAGAAAGGACCATGCGTGAGATCCGTGGTAAACACAAAACATACATCAGCAAGGTCATTGAACATCCCAGCAATGTCGTCGAGATCCAGATCAAGAAGGACCGCACCGTCACCAAAGCCGGACAATACATTTTTCTTTGCTGCCCAGAAGTTTCAATCTATCAGTACCACCCTTTCACTCTAACCAGTGCTCCGGAGGAGGACTACATTTCTGTCCACGTCCGTATGGTTGGAGACTTCACTAAACAACTTGGTAAAACCCTGGGCTGTAATATCGATAAAAAGGCTCCCGGCGGCGCTGACGCAAAGGCCGAAAAATCGAAGCGCAGAGAGTCGAGAGTTATTGGTGTGGATAAGAATACCAAGGAGGATGTTGATCCAGCCATTCGCAGGGTTTTGCCCCGAGTCTACATTGATGGGCCTTTTGGGTCTGCTTCGGAGGACGTTTTCAAATACGAAGTCTCGGTTCTTGTTGGTGCTGGTATCGGTGTCACTCCTTTCGCATCAATCCTGAAGAGTATTTGGTACAGGAGTAATTATCCACAGAAGAAGACGAGGCTCCACAAGGTTTATTTCTTCTGGATTTGTCGTGACTTTGGATCCTTCGAGTGGTTCCGCTCTTTACTTTTGGCTATTGAGGCTCAGGATATTGGCCATCTTATTGAGATCCACACATACCTAACAGCCAAGATCAAGCCTGATGACGCTACAAACATCATGATTAACGATGCCAACGCCGAAAAAGATGCCATTACAGGTCTAAGAGCTCCTACAAACTTTGGCAGACCAAACTGGGACACCGTATTTAAGAGCATTCGTGCTATGCATACACCTGCAGATGTTGGAGTTTGTAAGTTTTCTCGCCTGCTTTTGATGCTTGGAGCTATGGTTAACTGGTTTAATTTAGTCTTCTGTGGTCCAAAACCCCTTGGTTCAGCACTCCACGTTAAGTGTAATCAATACTCCGAGCCAGGTTTTTCCTTCGTTTGGGGGAAAGAAAACTTCTAAGTCTCTCTTGTGTATTTTTGACTCTTGTCCGTTCTCAAGAACAACTGGCATTCGGGCGTCTACTAAATTTTCTATTTGGTTTATTGATATATCCATTTGTATTATGCTTTCTTCTTTTGGGTTGATTGATTTGCAACGAGGAAAATACGGTGCATTATAGGATGGGACAGGATAGGGTTGGACGGCAGGCGATGGCACTTACTAGAGTGGGAATCATCCTTTTTTTTTGGCATCACGGCGAAGCATTATAAATTTTAGTTCATAATCTTATATTTCCAGTTTGTGTTTCCCTCGTTGCACTTGATACCTCACTCGAAAATCTTTCGCATTGTACTTCTACTTGAAGAACTATATTTTCTTCATCAGTTATCACTCATGTCCGGGGAATAGTATGATTGGTTAGGTGTCCTATACACCAAACATTGAACATGTGCATGGTTATGAGCCTTGTTTTCTAAATGCTACCGGTCGGTATATCTATAACAATGCTTCCCACCTTAAATACATGTATATATTTGAATGGATTGGCTCGTTAGTTGTTTGGCCCGTGTGCTTTGTCGGTGGGCGGGTCTCTGGGCGGGGGCGAAATATTAGCTACAAGCCATTCCAGTACGCCCCACGCGTACGCTTCTCTACTTTACTTTTAGACGTGTAGGTCGCATCCTCAACCGCCGTAAATAAAGTGTGAGAGAGAAGCCTCACCTAACCCCTCGAGCAGCGCCAAGAGATCAAGTAAGACCCTCCCCTCGTGGAATACTAACGCAAGAGTAGCCTCGATTTTCGCTGACGGGAAGATTTTATGGGGACAGGTTACCCGAGTGATACTCCATGGTTCAAATACATGTAATACTAGACCAGATCAAGACTTTTTTTTTGTTTAACTCATTAATGACCAGATCAAGACTGCTAAGAGAACTCTGAGAGTTTCAATGTCTAGACAGTAATTTAATATAGGGACTCTATGCTAGTGCTCGTGATACCATCATTAGGGCTGCTGAGTTTATCTAGGTTTACTAGCTAGGGTTTTCGATAGTCCCATATGTTGGTCTAACAACAACAGCGAGGTTATCCTTAAGTCATTGCACGATATTTCGCACCCAGAACTTTGTTTATTTGCATATTGAACGCAGCTAACGCCAGAGAGTTGTCAAGCATATTCATCATATAAGATCCTTCGGATCAGCAACACTCTGCACCAAGCTAACTCTGATACTATCAACATCACTATAAAGCCACAATTAAGCTCCCGTGTCCACCAAATCTCTCGAATATCCCCACGACCGCGAGGGCTGGAGCTGGGCTAAGGCCCATTCGTACACAAAGAACTGCATGCACCCAACTATTTAAGCAAAACAACCGACGAGGGAAGGAGAAGAAGCAAAACACTAGTTATCGGAACTCACCCCTGCTGCGTTTACCTGCAGATTATGGGTTATTATTAGTGTCTCACTACAAATGGGGGTAGTCGGTACTTACCAGAAAAGCTCTCACCATGCTATTCCGAAGAGGTAGGTGAATAAGAATCTCATTATACATTCATCCTGAACAGTGAATGGGACTTACCATATTCCTAGTCCATCGAAGAAAACCTTCCTTCCACCTTCTCTGTACGCCGCTTTCGCACACTCCCAAGCACTCATCTCGGCGCCCATGGGTGCAGCACTCCGGTTCTGATTCGGAAGCAAGGGCGCCTCGGAAGCAGTAAATTGAGTCTGATATCGGGTCTTGACGAGATCTAATGGATAGATGGAGGCCCAAGAAATGCACCCTGCTAGCCCTCCAGAGACTAGGATCTTGAAGGCATAGTGGTCGCTCATATCAAAGTTGCCGTCTAGGACCTTTTGAATGTATTGGTAAGGTAGGAAGCTGCGGCAATTGCGTCAGTACCTATAGAGGGGATGTGGGTGCATGGTAGGTAGGGTACTAGAAGCCGTATCCAACCGAGTCCCGAAGACTCGTTACCACTCCCCCGAAATATAGTCCCCGAACTCCTTGTGAACGTATGATCTGCTTGGTTATACTCCAAGAAGATTCGGCCCTGGAGCTTAGCTGGGTGCGGCATTTAACTAGCTGTTATTTACTACTTGTAAGCTTTATGGTGTGGACAGGCTAATAAGTGAAGGCGTGGCACATCGGTTGGTGAATTAACACAGAACGTAGCCAGCCCTCCGGCAGCGCCTGCAGTCCAAATTTTCCAAAGACTAGAGGGGTTTGCAGGCGTATCTCCAAGGAGTTCGAGCGTGCGGTTGTAGGAGACAAAAAGGAGGGCGTTTAGGGCTCCATACCCGACGAGTGGAGCTGCTGCGCCTACGGGTGTGTTAGTGTCTGATCTAAGTAGTTGGGGTCATGATAAGACCTCTAACTAAACTGCCGAGGTTCTCGAAGGTGTATGTTTCAGCAGGACTGATATTCCGGGGACCGGACTGGAGTCGGACTTTAACTATGTCGAGGGGGGACCCAATTATTATAGAGACTACGCCAGAGATGTAGCTACGAATTGTTAGCAACGCTTTGTAAATTGGGATAGCTGAAGTTATTGTACCCGGCCCAAAAATCTGCCATCGTTTCTATCTCAGGAATTCGAATGAAGTTACGATTCTAGAGATCCAGAAATTTAGGAAGAGGCTGAGATGAGACCTTTTAAAGGAAAACGGTACCTACATGCGCACGCCTAATTGACAGCTACGCCTCAAGTATTTATCCCATATGCAGGTGAGATGAGATGACCCTGGATGTGACAACGCGGGGGGGGAAGCCTACATGTATGTACGCACGTCTGGCTAGTCTTATCTGGAGTATGGCAATACGCGCCGTGAGTATATGTGGCCACCGAGGAAAACTACATCTTTTATATCAAAAACTGCGGTACCATGTATTTGAGACATCTTGGGCAACCCTAGCCCTGGCATATTTACACCCAGATCAATCATTACCGCTACATCATTGGCTGAACAGTTTAAACCTCATGTCTCGGATGGTTCCGGTCACCCGAATCACAAAAGAGGCACTAATTCGATTCTCTATCAGCATTTTTTGGGGAAACACAATAGATCTATGCCACTTGCCGACAGATTTAATGAGATTTAGGTGCTGCTCTATCTTTGCGCTTATCGAGGCGGTGTTGAGGTATCATTGGCTGCGACTCGACTACATACCGTCTATGTCCTGACTCCTATGGTGGGTACAAGCACTTTAAGGATCTACTCTAATTAAGGAGGCGAGCTTGTGTCCTGGCTGTACTTCCTGATTATATAACAGGGCGAGAAGAATATAGCAGTTAATGACTGTTGAAGCGTATGAATATTAATGATTGCACAAGTCTGATGCTGCAAGTTCTAAACTACATGTATCCTCTCCAGCAACCACCCGTAATCTAGACCGGAATCTTAGAGTATCCAGTAATTAAAGGTTTGCTCAAGTATACATGTAGTTATGTAGTTAGAGGCCTATCAAGCTTTATCTCTTGCTCGAGTACTACTGAATTCTTAGTTACGGTGCTCTAATAGTCTACCACCAACTTCTATTTCTCCCACAAGCAATTCCCATCACTATAACTCTCTTCAAACTACAAATACGTATTCGAATCTAAATACCTCGATCTTGCGGCTCAAATAAAAAGCATTCTTGGCATATATACACGGCACAACGGTCTCCATAGGCCCAACCTCGAGTCACGCAAGCCCCTCTTCCAGCCTACAAGCTGAGCTCACCTGTGCCACTCGCTCCATGTAACTACATGTATACCATGATAACTATACCACGAAATAATGTAAATATACACTTCCTATCCGCGACCTATTCAAAAAGCTATGTATGCATTAGATTAACCACGGAGTAATAGGATTGAAGTCTCCATCCGCCTCCGTCACGCCATCCTCGCCGGCGACCTCCTCCTGTCAGTCCCCCCCCCCCCCCCACAAAGCCCCGCTACCTACATATATGTACCTACCCGCGCACTAACACCCCGCCAGAACCAGACGCATCCTCAAAAACTACCCCAACGCACTCTACAACCCCGACCACGCCGGCAACACCTCACTCCACCTCGCCGCTGAAAAGGGCCATCTCAGCATCGTCCAGCACCTCGTCACCGATGCCCACCACGAGGACTCCGGCATCTCAAAGAATGCGGCCAGCGACACGCCGCTGATGCTGGCGGCGAGCGGCGGCCACGAGAACATTGTTGTGTTTCTGGCGGGCGCCTTTGAGCGCTGCATTGACTGGCGGAACAAGGCGGGGCTGACGGCCATGATGCATGCGGCACAGAAGGGGTGGGACGAGGTTGTCAATGTGGGTTTTCAAGACTTTATCCAGCTGGCAAGAGAGGGGGGGGGGCTAATTGGGCACGCAAGACATTGATAGACTTGGGCGCAGATATCGACATGACCGATGCTCTGGGCAGTACCGCGCTACATGTACGCCCCTCCTCCTTCCCCGCCTCCTACTTACTCGCGGCCCGGGCCATTGGTTACTGCAGCTGAACAGAGACCCTCAAGTTCGCCTTTGCCTACGGGCACCACAAGACCATCAGCGCGCTCGTGGACCGGGGCGCAACGACGGATAAGCGCAACCGCCAGGGCTTCATCCCGCTGGACTACTCGTACAACATCCAGGTCGAGCAGTACTTTGAGGGCGTCGTCACCGATAAGCGGTATGTGGCCGAGCGGGAGGCTACGCGCAGTAGAGCTGCAACGCCAATCTTTGGGAGGAGCGAGCGGACTACAACGCCGCAGAGGCAGAGAGCTAGCAGTGGTTCTTGAGGCTGCTCAGGGTGCAGTATAGATATTGATGTGGATCACGATATATATGTATGGTAGCTAAGATTGGATAGGTTGTACCTTGTCTTGTGAACAAGGGCTGTGCCTGTTCTTTAGCTATTATTCAGTGAATTCATGTTTTTTCGTTTTTTTTTTTCGTGAAGAGAACACCAGTACTCCTCCGCAATTGAGCTCAGTGGATATGTAGCAACGAAAGAAAAAGGATCCGAGAAGATAACCAGACGAAGAATCAAAGCACATACACACATGCGCACACAAAAAGACAAACACCCATTCATTTTATGTTTCCAAACAGCGTGCCGGAATCCCAGAACTAAACATCACGCTTTTTCTCTTTTCATCAGGTCTCAAAAAGGGAGGAATAATAGAAGATAATAGCAAGTAACAAAATCAATTACACTTGGAGAAGATATGCGCAAAAAAAGAAAAGGCAATCACTAGAGTCTACCTCTACAGGAGCGAGTCTAGCCTGGTAAAGACGCTCAGAACAGCTGATACTACCTGTATATGGTAAAGAAATAATAATTAGTTGTTATTCAAAGGGTAATGATTGCAGCGTCAGAAAAATGGCTTACCTCCAACTGGAGCTCCCTGTCCTTATTATTATTCACCTCCTCACTCGTAGCCTGCCCCAAGTTCTGCCCAACTCCTCCGGCCGTATTCCTCTTCCCGAATGGCCACTGACTGTACTCGGCCAACAGTTCATCAACATGCGCGAACGCTCGTTCCCTGGCCTCATGCCCAAGTGTCGCCAGCGCATTCTCCAGTACATTCGCAGCATACGCCGCACAGACCATCGCCACGGTACGTAGGAAGCGGAACTCCATCTCTTCAGGCAGGAAGGGGTTTCCCGGTAGCACGACCGTGCGGGATGTCAATACGTTTCTGACTCTCCGGCGGATCTCGTCCTTGGCGCCCCCGTCGGCGACTGGGTGAGTGGCCATATCGAAAAGCAAAAAGTTCCGCTTCTCGGTGCGCAGGATCCCCTTGTCCACCAGGCCCTTTGCGAGCCGCTCGCGGACTTGCTTAAGCTGGTAGCCGATCTTCATGAGGTTCCATGTTTCACCTGTAAAAATAAAGTCAGTAGTGAAACAGGGCAGGTGCGTCTTGCGGTCTTACCGCTCATGAGGTCGATCCAGGAGCTTACGCTCATCTTCTCGGATGCCTTCATCATCTTGAGAGCTTCGTCGAGCAGTACCTCGCCGGTTTGTGTGTCGTCAATCACCTCAATGATGCGGTCTGCCAGTGGGAAACGCCGGCGGGAGGAGTCCTTCTGCATAGAGATGCGTCCGCGAAAGGCAAGCTCGAGGACTATGCAGCCTCGGAGGGCATACGAGATGTTGTCGTTCCAGAATGACAAGTATCCCTATTTGCGCGGCTTCAGCGGTCAGAACTGCAGATACCTCAGAGCCATGTACAAACAATACAACATGCCCTACTTTTTGAGCAGAACAGGATTATAGGGGATAGTAGGTGTGTGTGTCTGGGGGGGGGGGGGGGGCGAATGCATGCCACACCTGCTTGTCCTTCAGTCCCAGCAGCAGGATCTCCTCCATCAGGGTCAACTTTGGCTGCTTATTCCTCTCCTGATTCTCGCTGATATCTCTCGGGTCGAACGCTGCAAATTCCCCCCCATTCATTCTCCCTGCATTAGCCTTCTGTCTTGTCGCCCAAGCCTGCCTCCATCATATATTCACACAAACACACAAAAACGGCGATTCAATTCCGCTCACCAATCTTGTGTCCATTCTCCGTAGTGTACGATGTTTCCCCGCCAGTTCTCGCTTCGCTGGGTCTTGTGCTTGTGCTTGGTGATCCGCTGCGGCCCTCCTCGTCATTCCCGGCCGAACCGCTACTGCCTCCTCCACCGCCTCCTCTCCGTCGTGTCAGTCCTGCGGTCGAAGCCATAGTGGGGGGGGTTTGGTAGGCGGCGGGGTCTCGTATTCGTCGTAGAGGTTGTCTTTGAGATGTTGGATGTGGGAGAGGTTGTAGGTTGTTCTTTTGTGCAACGCGACGAGGAAGGGTAAGCAAGCGACCGGTAAGTGCTGCTAGGTATGTAGGTAGGTTGAAAGAGCTATGGGAGATGGCGTTGGTAGCAAGAGGGCAGTGGACGCGTGGAATAGGAAAGGAAGGAACGGGGAACGGGGGGGGCGGGCTACGGGGGTATGGATATATGGATATGGGCTAGAATCCATATATATACCTAGATCGATGAATGAATGGACGGACGGGGGAGGGGGCTGTGCTCTGCTAATCGGCGGAGATATAATTTGGATCTCGCACTGAAATCATAAGGGTAAGGGAATGATTATCAGATTCTCATGTCTGAAGTAAAGACACTAGCCCTAGGAATGGGCCCGTAACTCGTAGCCCATAGGAAAGCTTGAAAAAGGGGACACTCGGCTGCAGCACATTGTGAGATGGTGGTGCTGGATGGACCAGTCAGTACCTGCTACAATGGTTATTCGGCTGTATTCAATTCACTACACTCTACTGCTACTGCTGCTCTGATTTCTATATGTGCGCCATGTATGATGATGGCATTCTACTGTGGTTTGTTGGCTGAAGGGACGAGAGTTGTCAAAGCTCCATTCATGGCACTGCATTCACTACAAAGCTGCCCCACAAATAGATACTGATGATCATCTACCCCAATCATGTCTTACGCCGTCAATGATACGGTGACGCACGTTGCTCTCGCTCACCCCGAATACTCACGGACATTCAAAGCTCATAACCTCACCTTACCTACAAACCCTCACCGCAAAATTTCGGGGGTTCGCCTCCTGATCTCTCCTTGGTGAAATTAGACCCTCTCTACTCGGATCCTAAAAAGTTAATAAAGTAACTTCCCATGACTACAACAGCCTCAACAAGGAATCTTGCGACTATTTTGGGTAGCATAATATTTTTGAGGACTTTTTTTTTCTCTTTCCCATTCCCATCCTCTAAGCAATCTCAACAACATGGCAAAGTTGTCATTGCCTAACTAACAACGACTATCTGCCGGACATGTACAATATGGAGGGGTGTGGAATACAAGAGAGTCAACCAACCGAGCTGGTCTCACCCATTAAGAAAGAACGGACGATCAAGGGTTTAGTTAGCTAGACAATTGATAGGCGTTGTCAGCAACAACCACCAAAAAAAAAGCCGTTGTACGCACGGACGGGGGAGGGGAAAAGCGGCTGGATTAGTACTGACCATCGGGCTGAGACTCGATGTAGTTGACGGCGTGCTCGACTATTTTTTTTTTTTGAAGAGATAAGTTAGTTTGCGGATACTGGGAGTGTGAGGGTGAACATAGCGGTTCACATACCACTCTGGATAGCATCAGCCTCCTTATCGGGGATCTCAATGCTGAATTCCTATAAAGGTTGTTAGTTCTGCCGCAGTGGGATCACGGCCGATGGATCACAAACCTCCTCAATGGCCATGACGACCTCGACAGTGTCGAGACTATCTAGGCCAAGGTCGTTCGTAAAGTGAGAAGTACCAGTGACCTACATTACGATCAATTGGCAAACTTATCACTGAGGTATGGTGCAATCATCCAAAATTTACCTCAGTGTCCTTAGTGACCTATGATATAATAGCCAACAATCAGTGACCCCATTCTACACAAAACCAGGTCCCACCAGGCCCCACGCAATCTCCAGAACAACGAACCTTATCGAACCCCTTGAGCAGTTCAACTATCCTCCCCTGAATCTCGTCCCTGGACAACGAAGCCGGCGCCGAGTAGGACCTGATGGCAGCGAAGGGCTTTGCCGGGAGCAACGCACGTGTTGGTCGGGCAACAGCGATCGGAGCAGAAACCCTAGCACCGAGGACAGCGGTGGAAAATGAGCGCGATGCGCGAGCAGCAGCCGTTCTGAACATTGTGGTTGTGGTTGTGTGGTGGAGGGGTTGTTGAGTGTGGTGTGGGGTTGGTGGTGGTGGCGGGGGGGGTGGGGGATGGGTAAGTTGTTTTGTTTGGAGGGGAAAGGAAGAGATGGGGGAAGCGGAGGATGATGATGGTGTCGGTTGGCTGGCTGGCTGGGTTGTTGCTAGTGACGATTATTTTCGCGATGCAGCGTTTCTCGAGTCTCGGCTCCTGATGTAAAGCCCCGGAGGTCCAGCTTTTTACTCTAGCCCCGACCGAAAGAAGGGTCCCCCCTCTCCTCCTATGTAGAATTATATCTACATGTATGTTCCACTTGCAAGAAAAATAGAAACAAAAATTCTCACAGGCAGAAAATTGATTTATAATTATCGATTCTGATGAAATATCACTCGTCTAATTTTCCGTAGAAAAAAAAACCCGTTGGCCCCCGCCAGGATCCCGACGTCGCTTCCGACCAATCAGGGCCCTCCCGTATAAGCAGCAGCAGCAGCAGCAGCGGTCCTTGATACTCCACGCTCCACACACACCTCCCCTCCACCGCCGCCTCCCACCGCCTCTGCCCGCACCTCCCCAATCTCCACTCTCGGCCCCTACAAATACCCTCCACCCCTCCTCCCCGGGTGTCCATCCACGCCACAGCGCCAATTGCTCTCGAGCACCAAAACCCTCACTTTCTACGGTCCCCCACGGAAACAATTTACCCCACCACCACCACCACCACCACTACCACCATCGAATCAAACTTATAGAGTAACAATGGCCTCCATCAGAACCCTCGCTCTTGCAGCCGCCGCCCGCCCCTCCCGCCCCCTCCTGCAGCGCACCGTCGCCCCCGCGGCCGCCACCACCACCACCACATACCTCGCTGCTGCCAGGAACTATGCGACGGCCCGGACGCCCATCTCGGGCTACCGTATCGGGCGGGCGCAGACCTGGGAGGAGGGCGAGAGCTCGCTGGACAAGGCGGCGAAATTCTTCCTCATGTCGGAGATGGTCCGGGGCATGTATGTGGTGCTGGAACAGTTCTTTAGGGCTCCGTAAGCTACCCCCCCCCCCCCCGGAGAGAATGTGTTGAGTGGAGTTGTTGTTGATAGTGGAGTGGGGGGGGGGGATGATGCGTTAGGTACACTATCATGTACCCCTTCGAGAAGGGCCCCATCTCGCCCCGGTTCCGCGGTGAGCATGCGCTCAGAAGGTATCCGTCTGGCGAGGAGCGCTGCATTGCGTGCAAGTTGTGCGAAGCTGTAAGTGGCCCCCCCCACACTCCACTCCGCTCCAGCAATGCATGCATTCGATATATATATATATACACGGTTGTGGTGCTTCTCGCCGAATCTGGCAGATATATCATTTCCCTCCCCCAATTAGGCTGTGAAAATAGTGTGGCAGTGGGCTAACATGTATATCTAATTATCCTATCCCCAGGTCTGCCCCGCCCTGGCCATCACCATCGAGGCCGAGGAGCGTGAGGATGGCAGCAGGCGGACAACCCGCTACGATATCGACATGACCAAGTGCATCTACTGCGGGTTCTGCCAGGGTAAGCAGTCTACGTCTACGTCTACCCCACCCCATTGATCGCCCTGTAGACGGGGAGTGCACAATAGTGATAGTGATAGTGATACTAATGTGACCGCCGCGCAGAGTCTTGCCCCGTCGACGCCATTGTCGAGTCCCCCAACGCCGAGTACGCCACCGAGACCAGGGAGGAGCTGCTGTACAACAAGGAGAAGCTGCTGGCGAACGGTGATAAGTATGATTGGCCCCACCACCAGTCAACATGCATCCAAAACTAGACGTGCTAACAACCATCCCCTCTTCTAGGTGGGAACCCGAGCTTGCCGCGGTTATCAGAGCAGACTCTCCTTACAGATAAAAGAAAAAGACAATCTTTGCTCTGGGGGTTGGCGGAGAGGGGGGGGCTATCTTTCTAGCCTCTCCTGTTTCCTCTCTTCTCTCTCTCTCTCTCTCTCTCTCTCTCTATCTCTCACTTTCTATGTGGATAAATAAATTAACCAGCTCTCTCTCTCTCTCCCTCTCTCTCACACTCTATCACTCGTTCTGCCATCCCATCCCATCTTGCTTTACCTTGCAATTGCGATTGTTCAAAAAAAAACAAAAAAAAAACAGAGAGCGGTACATATATCAGCATGTCTTTTATCCGAGTTTTTTTATATTATTATTCTGTTTACCCTGTTCCTGTTCCCCGTTTCTTAATCAGCTCAGTCTGTAGATATAGCTTTTCTTCAATCAACCCAGCCGCTAGCCCACAGCCCACAGCCTATGTAGCTCCCTTCCCGCAACCTAGCCAGCCACCCGGAAAGAAAGCAAGCAGGCCAGTGCGTGGTCCTGGGAAACGAATGGAATGGAGATGGAGTACAAAAAATAAAGAGAGGGCAAGTATGTACTGTACTTAGTATACAAGTTGGAGTTGGAAACCTTTTTGTTTCCTTCCTCTTTCCGCGCGCCTCTTGGCTTGGGAAGCACCAATGCGATGGATGAAATTGAGGCCGCCGCCTACCACCACAACCACCACCGCCCGGTACAGAATATGCAAATACGCAACAGGGAAAAAAAAAGAGAGAGAGAGAGAGAGGGAGAGAAGAGAAAAAGAAAAATACATACAATAAACCAAGAACAATGAGGAAAAAACCAGCAAAAAAAAAAACTCCATCCCATTTTTTGTTCCCTCCACCACAAAAGTCTGCCCAACACATGCTGCCTACTATACATATACCTCTCCTCCCCCTCCATCTCACTAAACTACACTACACCCCCATACTCTTCAGCGCATCCTCGATGTTATCCCACGCGGGCCTCGGCTGCTCCCACACCTTGACCCGCCCCTGGAGGCCGTCCATCACGACGTCATTGCCCTCACTAAACAGGTCATGCGTCCACATGCCATAGCTATCGACCGTGGCCACGTCCTGCATGATCTCCGTGATTGTCTGCAGCGTCTTTGAGTTTCCGTGGATGCCGTTTGAGTCCATCTCGTCCACCAGGTCCTTGACCTTGTAGAGGTCGCGCGTGCCCTCCCACTTTGCGGCAATCACCTGGTTGTAGACGTCGACGCTGCAGCCGACCACGTACGACTCGGAGCCCAGCTGCTTGATCTTGTTGAAGATTGAGAAGACGCCCTGCAGGTCGTTGAAGGTGCTGCGCAGGATGCGCATCCCCTCGGCCAGCAGGTACGAGTACGTCCCCGGCGGGATCGCCCGCTCCTTGCCCTTCTCGGCGGCCGCCTCCTTCTCGGCGCTGCTGCTGCTGCCGATGCTGCCGCCGCCGTCAACCATGCTAAACACATGCTTGTCCAGCCAGCTGCCGAGCTCCAGGTCCGTCTGGCACTTGTTCATCTCGAGGATCTTTGCGCCGAGCTGCTCCTTGATCTCGTCCATCTCGCGCGACGTCCACACGGAGCCCACGACGCCGGCAGCCTTTGCGGCGGCCGCGCGCACGGCGGGGCTAAAGTCGGCAAAGTTGCTTGCGAGGGCCAGGCGCGCAATGGTGCTGTCGCGGTCCAGGGCGCCGCGCGGGCCAAACGAGATTTCGTGGCGGTTCTGCTGCGGGCCCACGGCGGACTCGAAGAGTGCGTTGAGCGAGGGGCTGGGGAAGGGCGTGCCGTTGGCCTGCGGCGAGAAGATGGCCTTGGTGGAGAGGATCTGCTCAAAGATTTCTTTGAAGACGAGGCGCTCGCGCTCGCAGAGGGTGACATGGTCGATGGGCTGGCGCTTTGGGTTTGTGCGCGGTCCGGCGAAGGGGTTGGTGATGAAGGGGTTGGAGGTGCGGCCGAGGGAGATGGACGAGGGGTGGCGGTAGGTGGGCACGATGAACGGCGGTTGTTGGTTGTGCCGCTTGCGGGGGGTGCCTTGCAGGAAGGCCCAGGGGTCCTCGGGTGGGGGGGAGGGCCGGTACGAGAGGTCGAGGGGGATGTCGTCGTCGGCGGTGGAGGAGGAGGAGGGGAGGGGGTTGGTGAGGTGGGCGAAGGAGCGGGCGGCGGGCGGCAATGGCAATGGCAATGGCAGTGGGGTGGCGGCGAGGTGGAGGGGCCTGCGGGCGGTGAGCAGGAGGGGACGCTGCTTAAGGAGACATGAAGTCATTGTGGGGGAAGTGGGTGTTTTGCAGAGATGCAGAGAAGAAGAAGAAGAAGAAGAAGAAGAAGAAGAAGAAGAAGAAGAAGCAGAAGAGCTGCGGTGTGTCTGTGTGTGGACCGTGATGTGGTGATGTGATGATATTTTTTCTTTCCCCACCGCCGGGGCTAGCGGCATCCATCGTTTCTTGCTTTGGCGTCGTTGCCGTTGTCGCCGTTGTGTGGTGGGGTGTGTGTGTGGCGCGCGTGCAGTAGCTGTGGCCGTGCATGAGACCTGCGCTGTGTGTGGTTTTTGCACTGTGTGTGTGTGGTGTGCACTGTGTGTGGTGTGTGTGGTGTGCTCTCTCTCCCGGCAGAGCACATGGGGCTGTGGCTGTCTATGGCTGTCTGTGGCTGCGTTTCCCCCGCAAGTCACGCACCAACGCGTAAAGAGCACTCAACACCGCGCAGGGATCGCGTCGCCCCCGAAAGCAGTCAGAACGACCATTTCCACCACCGTCCACACCACCGCCCAATCACTCCAAAAAACACCAAAAAACACCCCATGATGCAGCAGTAAATCAATTAAAATAACAAGTACACATAATTAACACACACACACACACACACAATGAAGCCCGACCCCGACAGCAACGCCCCCGACGACAACGCCCCCGATGACACCGCCTACGAGCTCCTCCGCCAGCAAAACATCCTCCGGAACAAAGCCCTCCTGCAGCAGCTCTCGCTCGACGCCGCCAGCGTCAGCGCCAGCCGTCCCGCCCCAAAGCCCACCACCACCACCACCGCCACCGCCGCCGCCGGGCGGAAGCGCGCCCCGCGCAAGCCCGCCGCCGAGGCCACCGCGCTCCCGCGCCGCACGTCCAGCCGTCTGGCTGGCCTGCCCGCGGACTCGGAGGCCGCGAAGCGTAAGGCCGAGGATGACGATGCGGCGCTGAGCGCCAGCGTGCGCGAGCGCGAGGCGAAGCTCATGAGGGTGTCTGGGGACCTCAGCTTTGAGCTCAAGAAGGGGCTGCTGGACGGCGGCGGTGCCAGGGGCAGGACGTTCACGGAGGAGGATGTAAAGGGGACGGTGGATAAGGACCTGCGGAGCATGAGGGAGAAGATGAGTTCGCTCAAGCTGTATGACCGGTTTGAGGTCAATGGTGTGTTGCTTCCCCCCCCCCCCCCCTTTCTCGCCCTCCTGTTGCGGTAAAGCAGCTTGGAATTGGACCGAGACTGACAGCGGGCGGCCAGACATCAAAATCACCCCCGAGCGCATCTACGCCCTCGCCTTCCACCCCACAACCACAAAGCAGCTCATCTTTGCCACCGACAAGGTCGGCAACCTCGGCATCTTTGACGCCGCCTCCACAAACACCACGCCCGACATCTCCACCTACAAGCTACACGCGCGCACAATCTCCGCCTTCACCATCCCCGCCGCCGCCCCAACCTCCCTCCTCACCGCCTCCTACGACGGCAGCATCCGGTCCTTTGACCTCACCACCGGCGTCGCCACAGAGGTGCACGCCAGCGCCGACGGCGACGACGACGCCCTCTCCGCCATCGACACCGCCGACCCGCACACAATCTACTTTACCACACTGCGCGGCTGCCTCGGCCGCGTCGACACGCGCGTGCGCGGCATGGAGCAGTGGACGCTCAGCGACAAGAAGATTGGCGGCTTTGGGCTGCACCCGCGCGCGCCGCACCTGTGCGCGACGGGCTCGCTCGACCGCACCGTCAAGCTGTGGGACCTGCGGCGCATGGTGGGCGAGGGCGAGGCGCGCGCGCCCGCGCTGCTGGCCCGCCACACGAGTAGGCTGAGCGTGAGCTGTGCGCTGTGGAACAGCAATGGCACGCTGGCGACAACGTCGTACGACGACACGGTCAAGCTGTACAAGTTCCCCGACGCGCACACGTGGGGGGCGCCGCCGGGGGAGGCGGTGGTGGTGAAGGCGGGGGGGGAGGGGAAGGGGAAGGGGAAGGGGAAGGGGAAGGCAGCGGAGGTGGAGGTGGAGGTAGAGGCGGGCGCGGACGCAGCCGCAGACGGAGAAGTGCAGGAGATTGAGCCGGCGCATGTGATACGGCACAACAACCAGACTGGACGGTAAGAAAGTTCACCTCCAACCAACGCCCCCCCGTCCCCCCTCCCCCTTTCCCCCTCCTCCCCATAACCCCCCTTCCACCACCACCACCACCACCACCACAAACACACACACTAACAATGCCCCCCCCACACAGATGGGTCACCATCCTGCGCGCCCAGTGGCAGCAGACGCCGCCGAGCGGCCAGCACAAGTTCGTCATCGCAAACATGAACCGCTACCTCGACATCTACAGCGAGTCGGGCGAGCAGCTCGCACAGCTCAGCCACGAGAGCATCACGGCCGTCCCCGCCGTGGCCCAGTTCCACCCCACCATGGACTGGGTTGCCGGCGGCACCGGCAGCGGCAAGGTTGTGCTCTTTACCTGAGGGGGGGGCGGAGGGTAGATGAGGTGGGTTAGGGTTGAAGGGGGTACGGGCGAGTGATGGGGGTGATGGGGGTGAGTGAGTGTGTGTGTGTGTGTGTGGTGGTGGTGGGGGGTTGGGAGAGGAGGAATGGCTGGGGAGGGGGGGGGGGGGGGGGGAGGGCTGTATCATTACCACCATTATTATTAGAGGCAAAGGGTGTAGAAATAGATAGACGTGTAAGCTATGCGCAATATAATATCGCTGTTTCCAGACCACACGCACATTCCATCGTCTGTAGCTGCAACAGTCTCCTCCTCTCTCGCCAACTTCCCCGTCCCCGTCCCCCCCGCGGCAACGCAGCAGTCCCCAAGCTGCTGGGCGAGAGAATTGCAGGTTGTGTATATACAGAGGGTGGCAGTACATGTAGGTACATTGGTAGGGCTATAACCACATGTACATACATGTGTGTATGTACACAGTTGGGAATCTGCAGAGGTGTACCGTACCTACATACTTGTAAGTTGTTCCTTCTGTTTTGCGCCGGCCACACAACACATTGCATGCCGTACGTGTGTGGAAGAAGAAGAAGAAGAAGAAGAAGAAGGTCTATGTGTTGTCCTGTTAAAGGAGGCCATGGCGATCACCAAAAGGTCGAGTATTCTGCTCTAGCGTAGAGTCCCTACAGAGAGAGACACAGACACACATCCCACATACACAGACAGGTATGGATGGGCCCCACTGAATTACCCTCCATCCATCCATCCATCCATCCATCCACACACCGCACACCACACACCACACAACAACAGATCCCAGATCCATGTCACGCAGAAGCAGCAGCAGCAGCAGCAGCAGCAGCAGCAGCAGCAGCTGGCCTCTTGGCAGCCAGGAATAATTACATGTAACCCTCCCTGCCCCCCCCCCCCAGTACTTAAGGTTAGTTAACCCGTTAGTTACTGTCGTTACACACTCGCACTCACACTCGACTTGCTCTTCCTACTACTTTGCGAGTCTAATCCAGATAACCGCTCCCCCGGACCGGAACAGACGCGACTCACTTTGGGGGGAGAGTCTTTTTTTTCTTCTTCTTTCTTCATTCCTTTTCTCTACGCGTGTTCTCCCACCACGCAGCACTACATATTACATATACGTGCCCATCTACATTTATACATCTACATCTACATCTACATCTAAATCTACATCTAAATCTACATCTACATCTAAATCTACATCTGCACCTACATCTACTACTACTACTACTCCTACTACTACTACTACTACTCCTACTACCACCACTACTACTACTACTACTACTACTACTACTACTACTACTACCACCACTACTACTACCACCACCACCACCACCACTACTACTACTACCACCACCACTACTACTGCCGCTTACTACCCTGCTGTCCTTCCCTTCTGGAAATATATCCCCCACAACCTTCACCATCTCCGCCGCCGCCGCCGCCGCCGCCCTGGAAACGAAAACTGAAACCTCCTTACCTATTATATTTGCATACCCCCCCCCCCCGATTAACGATCCAGCAGCAACAACAAAACGCGCTCTACCAATCATAGAATATACTAAACTACTATTCTCAATCAATTTTCCCATTCTCATTCCACCACCCATCGCCCCGTCCCCCCCATATCCCACTGCACAACTACCCCAACACACCCAGAACCCGGATAGACAGCCAGACACAGTATATCACTCAGCAATGGCTGCAACTACCCTGATGTCTCCACCGCCTCAACAACCCTTGACAGAACTGGGGAGCGCGAACATGATGGATATGGACCTGGAGATGGCAGCAACAACACCCCAAGAAAAACCCTCAAAAAAACGTAAATCGGAGCTCAATGCCGAGGCCTCAAAGAAAAAGAAGCGCGAGACTGTGCCTGGCACCCCGGGCAGTAAACATTGCCACCAGTGTCACCAGACTAGGGATGTGTTCCTGGAGTGTACATATCTAACCACTCGGGGAAAGAAAACTGATAGATGCGGGAAGGTGTTTTGGTATGTGCCATCCAAATATCGTAATGAAGATACTCAACTCGCCCCTCCCCCCTCCCCCCCCCCTCGGCCCAGCATGCCGTTCATTCTTTTCTCCAGTAATCTCGGGATAATCAAGCAGTGGCCTATACTGATATGTAACGCCTCCCTATCCCGTATATAGTCAAGATTGTTTAAAACGGCGATATGATGAGGATACCACAGCAATTCTTGCAGCAGGCCGCCCAAAGGACTTTAATAAATTGCTCGGCCATGTTCACACAGAGCCGTATGTCTGGCTCTGCCCAATCTGTCGCAAGATTTGTAACTGTGCGCCGCATCGGAAGCAGTATGGCCTTCCCCCAACGGGCTTCTTAACCTCTTTTGCAAAGGAGCAAGGACTGTCAGTCGCACAACTACTGCAGGACCCGAATGCGGTTGAGGCAGCCAGACTCGCAAAGGAGAAACGAGATGCTGCGAGAAAGGAGAAGGGAAAGGCACCAGGCAAGGACAAAGATAAAGAAGTTGCGGATGGCGGCGCCGAGAAGGAGAAGAAGGAGAAGAAGGAAAAGAAGGAAAAGAAGGATACGGAAAAGAAGAAACCGGCAGAGAAAAAGGAAAAGGTGGATAAGTCTGCAACGGAGAAGGGAAAGGATAAGGTGGCCAGCAACCCAATCCTCAAACCCTCAAAATCAGCGTCGGAGAAGAGAAAGGATGATAAGCCAAAAATGTTGGCGTCAGCAGCTCCTGTGGTGATCAAGCCTTTTGTGAAACAACCCAAATATGTCTCGGATCCAGAGTTCGAGTTTATTGGAATTTCATACCCACTGGAAGTAATTGAAAAAAGACTGTAAGCTTAACCCCCCCCCCGGATTTCGTCATAGCAGCCCGGTAGATGAATCCAGCTAATCCACATCATTGCAGCCGTGTTCGTGAATTCCTTCTTCGTTTCGAGAAGTTGATGTATAAGCTCCCCCCGAAATACTTTCGTACCATCAATGATCCCAATTCAGAATGGACGGATCTCACATACCGTAACCTCATTACCAACTTGCTTGCTATAGTTCAAGCCGATGCAAACCAATTCATGAACGGAGATATGGTCTATGAGGCTATTGACAACATAAAAAAGGTCACCGCTGACTCCCCGGACGTCTGGAATATCTTGAAGAACTTACTGGAGACAGTATATGAGGCTGAGGACTTGAAAATTGACTGTACCGAGGAGGATGGTAAACTAAATGTGATTATGCTAGTAATGCACCTGGCATTACAGTCTAGTGTTATTAGAGCAATGATTGAAGACGACGGAGAAAGGGAAAGGGAAAGGCACAAGTCGTCAATTGCCCAAACAAAAAGATTAAAGTCTGGTATGTTTGTATATAAGGCGGCGGGGGGTGCCGGAATATGTGACTAACTTTGAGTACAGATTGGGAACAGGCAAGGGGCGAATTGCAGAAGGAGCGGCTGCTTCTGAAGCCCGGTGATCGGACAGACTGGGATGACCGCTATGCAAGCGCCTTTAATGCGCACAAGAAACTCGTAGCTCGTGTTGAGGAGAAAGAATGGTAAACTTTATCAGGCCCCTTATGAAGAAAACGAATCAAAGACCTAACCTTCTACCCATCGTAGGTTCTCTTCCCGAAAAACGTCAGTTAGAAACATCCCTCTGGGAATCGATATCAAGGGCAATACCTATTGGCTATTTACCCAGCGTGACAAGCGCGAAGAAGATTGGGGTCAATGGATTGTCGTGCAGAAAAACCCTATGCTCCCCCACCCATCTGGCACCTTACCACCCTCCGATGGGCCCGCAAACACACTTGACGATGATTCCTCCCTCTCCGACGCCCCCGAAGAGGATGATGAGGAAATTGTCAAAGCGCGGATATGGTATGCCGTTGAGGGTGCTAGTAACATTCGGCATCTTGCAAAGTGGATTAGGTATCAAACCGATTTATACTTTTTCAAAAAAGCCAACGAAAGCTCAGCGTTCGCTGCCACCCCACCAGACACCCCGAGAAAGAAGAAGGAAGAGCTCATGCCAGATACGCCTAGTAGACAGCTGATGGTGGAGGTACGCATGCCGCATCGGACCGTAAGCCCTAAGCTGAGACCCGAGGAACTCGTCACAAAGGAGAACACAGAGGCCTTCTATTCACAACTGCTGAAAATCGCAGGATTTATGGAGCTGAACGGAGAAAGCGAGAAGTTGATTTGATTTTGTGGATGAATTTCGGGTTCATTTTTTTCTTTTCCTTTTTCTTTTCCTCTCCGTTCTTCCTCTTTTCCTTTGGTTTCAATTAGTTATAAACACCTTTACTACATTACACTTCTAACTTCATGATAAACTGTACTAACACATTTCTTGTCCATCCCCTGTTTAAACTTGAGTTTTTTTTCCCTCGGTTTGTCTTCTTTCTGCGTGTAAATCGTTCTGTATCATCATGTATCGCCACATTCTTTGCCTTAAATTCTAAAGATGAGCTCTATTTGCACAAAAGCGGATTTGGAAAAACAGCTGTTTTGGTGTATTTTCTGTTGATAGACTACTATCTCTCTTCCCCTCCTAAGTTGAACTTTCCACAAACCATCTTATTTAGAGCTATCTATCACGGATTTTTCACTTTGAGAGTGTACGTGCCTAGGATAAGATGTTTAAAAGTTGAAACCAAGTGGGGAGAGAAAAAGAGAACAAAAGAAGAACACCTCAATTACTAATGCAGAGAGGTAAGAGATAGAAAAAGAAGAAAAAAGAGCGATATTTTCCAACAGAATTCACGCTTCACAATATGATCTATGAGGTTATTCGTAGAGCTCAGTCATAAAGGACATGTCTTGGGCATTAAAGGGCCGCGAGAAACCTCCATGGTGACCCCTTCCGCCTCCCCCACCGCCCCGCCCACCCCGCCCCTTACCTCTATGACCCCTTCCGCCACGATTAGAACCGCTGTGGCGACTGGGAACCCCACGCCTTGATTGATGATGGAATGATCTATAGCTATCGGCTTTATATTTGAAATCCCCGCCAAATCAAGCTCCTAAAATGTAAGTTTTCGTGCAAAAAGAAGGAAAATTGGGGTATATTTATAATCTTGTGTGGAAGTATCCGTTATCTCGGTGGCTACCGGGACCCTAGGTTCCAATTCCAACAGGGAAAAGAGCGATTTCTACTCGCCTTCTGAAGTGTTCTCCTCAATTCGAAGCAGCAATTTTTCTCCGACGGTTGTGCTTATCTTTAGCACCTGGTCTTCGGGAAGTGGCTGCCAGTTTGTGATCTTTTGGGCATCAGCGGGCCTAGCATCCCAGCCGCGTAAAGCCAAAACGATGATTGGTGTTGAACTCTCTGATATATGTAGTTTAGTATAGGATATCCACACAGGAACAGGCTGACGCATACCAGTATAGATCGGTATATCATGATCAGAAGGTCTTGCACGCGCAGCCCATACTTTATTTTCCCAGCATCCCCACTCGAAAACATCGAAATCGACTTTATTACCTATTCCTCCAACTCTTGAAAGAATTTGTTGATTTGCTGGCTTGGGTGTGATAAGGATATTATTGGCCAGAAATTTCATTCCCGGCTCGTTGGCAAGTGGTAGATTTTTTAGTAGGTTTGATGTTGTAGAGGGCGATAGGAGATAGCCTTAGCCCGAAGATAAAGAAATGGATTGTTTTAGCAATCATATCAAGATGGTGGGTTCTTAGACTCACCTGTATAAAAGACATTTTTCCTGATTTGTAGCGGGGGAACACCTGGGTCCAAGGCGGTATTGTGCTCGTCAATGACTTTTTGTATAATGGTAAGCTCGGTTACGGGGTCCAGCGTTTTCTATAAGGTAGAAGGCCACTCTCATTAATACAAATATTTCTAGAGGACGGCGAGGGGAGCAGTTACAGCTATTTCGGAAACTTGGATCACTTCCGCGACTAACGGCTTCTCCCCAAGGCCCCTTGGGTTTGTCAATATGTATTGAGCAAAGAATTCCTCAAAAGATCTAACATGTTTTACTCTATCTTCATAAACTCTTAAGTTATTAGTTGCCCCTCGAAGGGAAGGGCCTTAGTGTTAGCCAGATGAGGTACATGATCCTTCAAGGGATTTGGTTTACCTAATCTCTTCGACACCGTTGTATGTATTGAGAACATCTTCCAAGAACATACACTTGAAACGTATCGTGCTTCTGAGATGTTCCAAATTTGGACCAGTTTCTGGTTTGAGAGCGATGATGTCGAAATTTAGTCCTTTACTTGCGACCATTCGTTGGATAAGATCTGAAAAGCCGCTGGCTGAACGGCCGGTAAGTAAAATTGTAAGAGCATCATTTTGTTTTCTTGAAAGCTCTACAAGGTCGACAACTGGCTCATTCCACCAGCCTTCCCACCCAAGACCCTCTCCAATCGAGAGAGCTTTGCCTGTGGCAGCCAGGAAACGTGAATCGTGCCACCATCCTAAAAAAAACTCATCAATGAATATATGTATCCTTTGAAGTTTCTTTCCAGACCGAAGAGGTGTTCTTTTCTTTCCCCCCCGCGAAATTGGGCTTCAAACCTCCACTCATGAAGCACTCTTGCTGCTGCAAAAAACCAGATGTGGGCGAGGTCCATATTCTTGTATTTGGGAGAGGGCTCATGAACACTGCGGGGCTTGTACCAACGATCATTAGCTGCATGTTTCGCCGTGCCACATACAGAGAAGGAAAGACTTGTTTACATGTGTTATCAAAATCATAGACATGGATGGTCTTGATAGTGTCTGGTCTAGGTAGCGATCTATTCTGAATACACCAACGGGAGAGATTACTGAGAGTATGCTCGAAGGTTCTGCTAAAACCAACCATCGCACGGCTCCCATTGGTAGCTGGTCCAGTTAGGGGAACCCTCGTTGTATACATGGGGGCCTTTGGTATGTAAGTTGGACTTCCAGAGATGATGATAAGGCATGAAGATATCAGACGCGTTGCCCGGATTTTGCACGTGGATACATGTACAGGGTGTTGAGGGTAAGTGATCAGAATCTGATAAGACAAATACACGTATTCACCGCAGCATTCACTTATCAGATTCTGATCACTTTTCGCTACACCCTAGTACGTGTAAAGCCAAGAGATCGTTCCGCAGAGCCGCCACCTTCTAGAACGAAAGTTTACTTAATTAAAGAATGCCACGCTTTATATTTTTCTCAACACCCACTTAACCTTTGAACCTTCAACTGTATACTAAATTAGGAAAGCGTATACACCGGGCGAGTATACAGAATACGAATAAAGTGAGTTTAGTGTAGAGCCCTTGCAGAATAGATAAAATCACTATAATTTCAAACTGCTTGCCACAAAAAAAATAGATTGTACCTCATCAATCATGTCCATGCTAGCAGAATGAAATCAAGACACCACCGAATACCAATGACCAATGAGATAAGAAAGAAGAGAAAATAGATGCAAAAAAAACGACACAAGAGAATCCGGACCCTAAAAGAAGAGAAGAGAAATAAGTGAGGAAAACAAAGATTCCCACATGTTATTATCACGCTTTATGAAATCGTGCTTTGATTCAGAAGTAGAAAAATCAGAATATATACGGAGAAACAAGCGAGATGTTTCAAGGTATTATTCCTAGCTCTATCCGGAGAAAAAAAATAAACCTTATTACTTTAGATCAACAGAGAATTTCCACCTGATTGCCGGATTAGTCTTACTACTCTCTTGAAAGCTCGGGGGGGGGGGGCAATTTACTCTTCCGCAGCCAAACTTTTAGCGGTGTAGTCAAGCAGGATCATGCGCCTACTCTTGACATATGCCGTCTTGTCAAGCATATCATTTTTGGCGGTTGAAAGTTGATCTGTCGGCTTCTCAAAGAGCTCACTTAAATGTTCAACAGCCATTTCCAAATCTTTCTGATTATCCTCGAAAATATAGGTGTGGTTGTTTCTTTCAAGGTAAAACGCAAAAGCATAGGTCCATTTTAGGGTTTGTCGGCACTGCTGTAGAACTTTGGATGCTGCTTCAAGATATTGAACTTCGATCCATGACATTCCAGAAGAAGACTGGAGTGTTGTCATTTTCTTTTCCGTCTTAACGTAAAGATCCTTGTCTAGCTTCGCCGAAAGATCGTGGTTGGCATAGCGGTTATAGTACTAATTATGGAGTCAGTCTATGACACTGGACCGCTAGAACAAAGCACCAATCAGGGCTTACATGAAGATATCGCTCTAATGAAGCACGAGATTTTGCTTGTTGGTCACGGGCTTCCGAGCCGCTCTTTTCTTCAAATCGATTGCAATTGTACCAGCTCGTTCCGTGTTCTGCCCAAGGCCCCATACAGACCCAGCAAAATTCGTGCTTACATTTCCGACTATATTTTGAGATTGGTTAGTTATGAATCGGCGTTGGGGTTAGATGAGCTCACCAGGTCATGTGATTACACCCTCCGTTCTTCTCAATCGTGGAGACACATGTGGGACACTCTTTAGTGTTTGCAGAAATCCAGTTCGCAGTCTCCGAATCATCCTCACACTTCTTCAACCACTTTTTGACAAGTGCGCAGGGACAGGGCTGATGTTCGGAAAATCCGCACCCGAAGCAAAAATTATGGCCACATCGACAGTTGACAGACGGAACTATAGTGTGAAGCTGAACCGGTCGTATTGCGCAGTCCACAGCATATTCGCAGTTGGGCGCTGGGCACCAACGTAGGTTGGGCTTATCATCTACATATGTCCTATTCAATAGCTCCTTATATCTATAACCCGTGAGCCAATGTTCGACCCGAAAGCGTAGAAATAAGCTTTATGAAGTAAACAAACCTTTTATCTATCTCTACGGGAACCAATAGGTCTACCGTCTTTGAGTCCACTATCATAGAGCAACCCTCGGATGGGCACTGTATACGAGTTGCCTCCCCTTCGTCCTTTATTTTTGACTCCAGATACTGCCGGTAGCAGTTCACACAATACCGATGGTTGCATCTCATTGCGTAAGTATCTAGCCCAACTTCATCGTCACAGCAAATATCGCACACGAAGCCCTGGACCGTCTCTAGCTTTGGTGGTGTGTCGTAACTTGGACCCAGACCAGCTTCTTCAAGTACTTCCTCACCACTGTCCATGTATTTCTCAATAAGGCGGTCCTTCTGCCATTTGAAGTGGCGTAATAAAATCGCGACCTGTTCCCCAGGTAGTCCTAGTATGCTTGCTACCTCCTCGACCTGGTTTTGCTGGCTCTTCCGAATTTGATCGTCAGAGTATACTTTAAATTCAACCTCGTAGGACCTTTTCGTTGGTTTTTCCTCTTTCCCTTCATCAATGTATTCACCGCTATCTTCTTCATAATCTGTGCAGCGAAAAATTAAGTCAGCCCTGAGAGCCACAGAGACCTTATAACTCGGAAGCTATTATCCGTCGCATACCTAGCTCGCCTAAGCTATCTTCGTCATCGTCACCATACGCATCAGACATCTGGTCAGACATAAGCTCATCGTCGCTGGACATTGTATGGGATGCAGTGGGAGTCGATGGGCCGATAAGATTTGATCTTTTTGACGCCGGGCTAGAGTCCGGTTCAGTCTGCTCTGCTGCCTTCCGTTTTTTAGCGGAGGCAACCGTGGTGATGACTAAAGGGCAGAGGCTCGTTGCTTGGATCTCTGGCCAAACAACGACACCACTTATATCTGCACGGAATAGCACGGAAGAAGTGGAAGGAAGGCACGTAGGAGGGGTAAGCGAGTAAGTAGCAAAAACTATAGGAAATGGAGATGTTGGGAGAGAGTAATGAAGTGGAGATTCAGAAGTGAGGAGGGGTATGTAAAGTGGATGGGGATGAGATGGAAGAGGGGGAAAATCGGGGCACAAGGAGGAAAGAGAGGGGGGGGGGTAAGAGTAGATAGTAATGAGGTTCGGATCCTGAAAGAGCACCGTACGCAACGAGGAGCAAATGCTACCTTCTGGTTGTGGCTGTGGAGGCTGCAGCTGCAGCCGCCTACAACACACCTGGTCATTATGTGGCTTACGGTAGAATGACTCTGAGCATGCATGTATGTACATGTAGTGTTTACAATAGTTGTTTAGCTGGGTACTCTGCATGATGATGATGATACATGTACCTACATGTATATAGAGGTTCGTTCGTGACTCATGTGAGTAGCAAGAAGTTATCAAGGGACCTAGATTTCCCAAGGTGGGCAAAGAACATCCAACCGATATACTGCGTTATCGTCATGAAACGTAATGTACATAGAGAAATAAAGACTGAGTTAAAGATAGAAAGAGAAAAGAAGGTGTTGTAGCCTCGCCATAGAATGTTTTCCAGACTCGCCATTGATGGAAGCATGTATGCAGGCGCTCTCTATTCACGCCTTAACATCAAAGAAACGACACCTAACCCCGTACGAACAATAAATAATATAGAAAGAAAAATTACATGTACAGATGTAGGAGTAATATCTAGCCCGAAGGGAATCTCGTCGGTCGCGAAGGATTGTAAGAAAGTTGGGAAATTGCAAATTTGCCAACGTTTTGGTAAACTCCCCCCAAACTTGAAAGAAAAGACAGAATCCAAGACAGTAGTAGTCAAAAATAAACAGAATGAAATGAGATAAAAACCACCCACGCCATATCCGATCCCAGAAAAGCATCCCATCAAATTAAGTGTGTATATGCTGCAAAATAAACAAAAGAACAAAACAAAGCTGAATCGATTCTACGAAATCAACTGAGTCGCGGTTTAACTAAACAAAGGTGGATGGCGAGTTGACGAATAGTAAATAGGTTTCATGGCAGGTACCGTGCCTTTTTTATATCAATTCCGCCTAGATGAGATGGATGATCATCCATCTCAGAAGCCCCACGCCGAAGACCACGTGAAGAATTGGCTGGCGAGGAGTAGTTGCTTGCTTGATCGTGAGTATGATTATTGTCCACAAAGGGACCCATCATGTTGAGATATGAGTTGTCTAAGGCAGATGCCGCCTCTCCGATCGGATCTTCATCAATATCATTAGGCGAGCGCCCATATAGGTTAGGAGGGGATTTAGAAGGCGAATGAGAGTATTTCATTGAGTTTGTCGGTTTAACCAATGGCCCGCCGTTGTCATTGTCAGGCCCGTTGAAGCCCAACTGATGGGGGATCTGCCCCGTATTTTTGTTGACCTTAAGATGACTTAGGCATCTTTCCAACAGTTTCAATAGTCCCTCTTTTGTGAAAGGTTTTGGTAAGACATCGTTCATACCTAAAGAGTCAACGAATTTTTTCACTACAGCTCTGGGCGGATTTTGAACTTACCATTGCTAAAATAAGACTGTATATCGTCACGTCGAATGTTCGATGTCATGGCGATGATAGGTGTGGTTTTGTCAAATTGTCTGATTAATGCAGCTGCTGATACCCCGTCCAATTGCGGCATGACAATATCCATGAGCACTAAATCATATTTATTGCTACCAAGCTTCTTTACGGCGCCTATCCCATCAGTCTGAATTGGTTGTCAGCTTTTCAATCCTCGTAATGATGTAGCGAGAACATAAGGTCTTGATAATGACTGAAATAATAAGAGACTGTCTCGACTGAGAGCTTGATCTTCATAAAACCGTCAAGAAAAACCATCTATGATTGGTAGCAAAAGGTGGGAGAATCTGACCGCCATATCAACCCCGCACTGTGCAGTTTGAAGAAATTTGGTTCCGATCCGTGCGCATGTGGGATCGTCCTCAACCAGCAGAACCCTGGGAGGGGTAGCCCAATTGGTGACGAATGATGAGCTCTTTTTACGACCGGCATTTGGTCTTGCAGATGAATTTAATGTCCCATTTTCGGGGTTCGGAGCAGTAATGGGGAATGTGATATTCCCCACCTGCCCACTCCCATAAACATCCCCCATTCCAGATGACGCCCCTATGTTGTACATATGATTCCCGTCAGGCCCTACACTTTGGATACCTCCATTCTGCATTGAATTCGACTGATGGCCATTTTGTAAATGTCGACCCAGCTGACTATAATCTTCATAACCACCAACAGACTCTGGTTGGTTAGGCTGCCCAATATCACTCATGCTCTGTAAAGAGGAGTTTGCCTTTGTAATTTCCGCAAAACTGCTCATGAGTCTCTGCGCCTGCTGCAATGGAGTCGACGAGCCATTCTGGTCATTTGACGAAGCGGTCGGTGCACCGAACCCTGTGTTACCACCAGTAGGTGAAACGACCTCCGAATGTTCCCCATTCCGTTTCCCACCCACTCCTTTTAGCTCTTTGATCTCTGCATCCAACTTCCACAGAAGCTGTATCAGTTTGGGTAAATATGCATCATGTGAATGTATCATATGCTGATGGGCTTGAAGCATTTCCCTCATGTTTTGCAACTCTCGCACGACTGCATGGTTCTCGCTGGCTAAGCTTTGTACCCTAGCATCCATTAAACTCTGTGACTTTAGAAGATCCTGAACCTGGTTTTGTAGTCTTTCAATTTGCTGCGAGCCAGCCTCATCGCCCTGTGATTGCTGCTTTCGAGGAGCAGGTGCTTTTCTCCTAATATTGTCAAGATTGTCTTTATTGTGTTTCTGGAAGTCCGGATGTTTAAACTCCCAAGCCTATTTAAAGTTATAACCGATCCAGAACGGTCTCATCAAAACAGAAGGATATAATAAAAACCTGATGTTGGTTTCCTCCACCTCCCGCATCGTAATTTCGAATCTTATGAAAGTCATATCTGTCGATATATCAGTGCTGCGTGCCTTGGTTATCCGACATAGGGTGTGACCAACTTATTTAACTGTCTTACAAAACTAGCAAAATTGCAATGTTTAAAGTGGTTAGGCAGAATTTTTTTCGTAAAATCGTTCGTCTGTTCATAAAACTGTTAGAGAAGTGCTCCAAAAGTTCCGGGTGGCCATGTCACACATCAACCACAATAAAGCTATCGCCAGTCTCATTCCATCTAACTATATCCTTGTGCGAAGGGTCCTCAAGCATCCTGGGGGAAACGGTCTCATTAAGGTGTGTTCAAGCAATTGGAGGTCGAGACGTACTTGAAGAGTTTCCGGACCTAATAAACGAATTTATTAGAATACACCGTCTCGCTAGGATATGTACTAACATCCGTATTTACGATAGGAACAATTGCGGGAATTTTCCAAAACTCACAAAATCGCTACTGTTGGAAGAGGCTCCTATTCCTCCATCACCGCCGGCGGAATTGCCAGCATCCATTATAATGTATTTTGTGCAAGGAACGCCGGGTGAAAAGGTTCAAACCAGGGAGCTCAAAGGTTTCCCCAAGAATCGACGAACTAGAGCTTGGTATTACACGGAGGTGCAGTGCCACAGAGCTGTAGTAAAAATAAAAATAAAATCTAGAAGACCGAATAAGGTAGTTATTGAGGATGTGAGTGATGACACAGGGAACAGGATCCCATCACAGCCTGTAAGTGGAGCAGAGGCGAATGGTGGGAGGAGAAAGGGTCGAGAACGAGTTACAGAAGGTTGAGGTAAACGATATTTGGGTCGGACGTAGTCTAGTAAGGTTTCTCTGGGGTGGGGGTAGGGTAAGAGAAAAGAGAAGCAGCAAGGAGGCGTCGGTGGGGTGGGAAAGGGGACGGGTGGGTGTGTTGAAATAATCCCAGGATGGGCGACAGAAGCGAAAGATACAGAGGAAGCCCAAGCCGCTAGTAAGAGCCAATACAAGTGCCAAGTAGAGAAGAGTACAAATAGGATACTTATTGTAGGTACACTACATGTATGTACATAGAGCTGCTAGAAACGATACCTATTCTACTCTTTTAATCCTTTAATGACAAACATGGGCGTTCCTCACATGCAGTGATATCAGCTGCGTAGTGGTACAGGCAGATATTAGGTTGGTACTAAGTACAGTTGGTTGTGTATCTCATCCTGGGTAGCAGAAAGAGGAGGAGTGTACTTACACAACCTACAGATGTTCTTCTTGCTCTAGATTCCCCCCATTAGGACTCGAGCGCCATGCCACCATAGAAAGAAACATTATAGAGATCGTGACGGGCATGTTCTAATCATCTGGTTGGTCCACTGTGAATGATCCTAGGGAACTTATTATCTCAAATGTCGCGCCCCGGGATTTAAAAGACCAGACCGGGAACAGTCTCAGGGTATTCTGTTGCTACATGCAAGCCTACCGGTAGGATCATACATGTATTTACATGCACGGCCTTAACGAGAGCATTTAGTTGGATACATGTAGTACTTGTAGCCTTGCTTGGAACACGATGAGAACTGTGTAAAGAAAGAACTGAGAGTTCTGTGTTCATATAAATTGAAAGACGGTATTGAGGAAATGGTGCGTATCATCGTCTCCAGTGTTCTTCCACTCTAGGTCTTCCGCTTGGACTCACGCACAGACAGCATATCCCGCTGTGTTGGGTTTCTTTTTACAACCCTTGCCTGCCTACCCGCCTAGGTATCCACGAGACGAGGTAAAAAAGAAACCATAGGAGCATCAAGATGTGCTGAGCATTTATACACCATACGTCTGTATGTAGGTACAGGTACAATTTACGGATTCTTTCTTATCGAAAGCGTAGACCACGTCAGGTTAAGAAAGTCACAATAAAAGCGCAAAACAATCCAAGTCTTTTATCCAATTGATAGCTACTGTGCTCCAAGACTCGCAAAGTAAGACCTATGATATGAATCTCCGCGGTGTAGGCGCTACAGAACTTGTTGGATCGTTAGCCCATGACGGGAGCGGACCAAGTTGATCTATTGCCCCGGCTCCGTCCATCCCTTCCGTAAATGTATGTACGCGACTCCTCAGGTCGCCGGCGGGTCCGATTCTGTAAGCAATTTCCCGTTCCATCAGCCGCCACTATTCATGCGGCATGTTCCTCCAGAGGCTATCATGTGACCTCTTATCGATGATAACGAATGTGGCTGATTGCTGACATAATCAGCTGCACCGGTACCGACTGATCTGGGTACCTACATACATCGGCCCAGACCTTAGGTACATGGGCTAGATGCACTCCTTACATCTAGATTTACTAGAGAGTTTTAGCTACGCCAAAGGTTGAACAGGTTGGACAGAAATCACCAATAACAGGTGCAGGACTTTCTGTCCAACTTTTAGCTATACGAGTTGGACAGAAACTGTACCCTCAGGACACTGTCCTGAGTAGTGCTAGGGACCCGTGACCAAAACAGCGTCACGAACTCAGCCTGTCATAAACAGCAGTTTTTAACTATTAATTATCATGAACTACATATGGGTGTCGTTCTATCCGCACAGCCAAGTCCTTATTCCGACGAACCGATAAACTCCAAATTTTCATAAAGCTCAGAGGATCTTGGTGAGAGCCCAGAATTAATTTTTCTGACATTAGTTCCATAAATTGGAGCCTGTAGTGAGGTAGCGAGCTGGTGAGGCCTTGTTGCGTTGCCACACAGGTACCTTTTCCTAGAACGACACCATAACCTTACAACCTTACAAAATTACCCTAACCCACCCGAATTTCCCCCATTGCAATTTCCACTATTAACTAGTCCCTCAACTCAGTTTTTAACCAGTTTGAATCCGTCTGTCAGTAACTCAGTTTGGAGCTCTCAGGTTCGTCACGGGCCCTTAGACTGTCACCGTACTACTATTTTCCTGACATTTGTGGGCGCGACTGATATTGCATGCAAGAATGGCCGAGTTCAAAAACGTCAGGAAAATACGAGTGATGAGCTAGAGTACTCCGGTACATCGAGTAGGTACATATATGTAACTGTAGAGAGACTGTTGTCAAGTGAGGAAACATACATGTACATGTAGTCAAGTCAAGGCGGTGTTACAATGTGTGTGTAGAAATTTGTCAACCATCCCTTCCGCCCATCCTAAAACACAACCATCAACATGTCCTCCAGATTTATTTTCCGCAATGTATCTCCACAATTATTTCAATCTTTCTCAGCAGCACGTTCTTTCCATGTTTCTGCGAGTACTTTCATTAAAGTGAACGACAGCATCCCTGATATTGAGGTCATGGAAGATTCCCCAAGTACGAAAAATAAACTTCGCCAATCATAAATACCACTACTACAACCCCGATAAGACACCAGTGTTTAATGGTTTTGTGCTACAGGTAACAAGATATCAATCGGAAAAGAGCTCAAGGGAAAGAAGGCAATTCTGCTCGGGGTTCCTGCTGGTACATTCCTTCGGCCTGAATCGAGAAATCTTTATGGCGAGAAATAACTGTGTTCTACAGCCTTCTCTCCCGGGTGCAGCACGTCGCATATACCTGGGTATATATCGATAGATCGCAAGATCCCGATTTATGTTATTGCCGTTAACGATCCTTTCGTTACAAAGGTAAAGGCCTATGCCCTGAGGCTTAGAGATTATGAGAAAGTGGAAAACTCACATGAAATTGTACGCAGGCATGGGGTGAATCTTTACAAGGCAGTAAAAAGGCTGGAATTCGGTTTTTGGCAGACCCTGCCTTGAAACTTACAAATGCATTGGATTTAGCTTTTGACGGGACAGCAATATTCGGCGGTCCCAGAAGTAAAAGATACGCATTAATAGTGGATGATGGCAAGGTCTTGAAGACATTCATCGAGCCAGATAACACTGGAATCAAAGGTAACACGTTCGGGGTATTTCATCAACTTCTATCTGCCGATTGCTGACTTAATGACAGTGTCTGCCGCTGAGAACGTTTTACGGGAGTGGTAATAATTGCGTAAAACAATGCTCTGATAATCTTACTTTTGTTTTTAAAAATAAGGAAGCTTAATCAACCCAGGATTTTTCTCCTTGTTTCTCTTCAAGCCCCAGCATAATTCACTCATAAATTCACTTCCCCTTTCGCAATCGCCTTTCGGATAGACTTTGCTCACTGTGTGCCTCAAGCTACTCAGAGTGCATGCTTACCTAGAGTCTTGAGAAATGGAGACTTGCAATTTTAAACCGTGATGATCTGGTGTAAGAATTCCTGGGAGGTAAAATACATTGGGATCAGACAGTGGTTTTGAGTAACATTAACATATTGTTTCTATTTAATGATATGTTTCCAGCCTTGCATAATCTTCCCTAAGGTTTAGACACCTTGGCTTTCACCCCGAGTTGCGCTTGATTATCACGAAATGTGCGTATCGATAGCTGTAATTCTAAATGGGAAGAAAAAGAGAGCTGACCTCTTCTAAACTATCAGAATTTATAACTACAAATAATCTAGGAGCTTGAAAACTAGGATACTTATATGTACACGCACGCATTCGTTTTTGTGTGAATAAATTCGCATAACTTATTGCTTTTTGAGATATTGAATTCTGGCGGAGTGACCTGTCGCGCGGGGTACAATCACCCACGGAAACGTGAAGAAGAAGAAGAAGAAAAAGAAGAATAACGAGAGTCTACAAAGAACTCCGCACATAGATATGATACAGGATAAAAGAGCAAAGATAACCTTGGCGAGCTTTACTTTAATTGTGGTTGTTGTCGTGCCTCTGGCAACTCTAGAAGGAAAAAAAAAAAACTCAACGTTTCCCCCACGAAATTCTCCGTCACCGCCTTTTCACTTCAACTTTCGCCCAACGTCACGTTGCATCTCGCCGCATCTTAGTAACTTTAAAATCTCCCTCACTAACAAACTTCCTTCCTCCACAGTTTCTACCCATCTCAGTAGACATTCTATCATCCTAATTCCGGCGTTCCTGCTTACCGGATTCCGAACACAGCACTAGTAAAGAGGAATAGCTTAGTTCCCTGGAAAACCCAGCCCAGATCTCCCCAAGTACCAGTTTAGTAGAAGGCTTGGTCAATTCCCATGGCCGACCATGAACCGCTCCAGGAGATCGAATACGAGGGTCTTCCAGGCGGAAGTCTGGCTTCGAACCTCGTCGCCGGCGCCTTTGCTGGAATAATGGTTTATTTTACCTTTATACCCGACTTGATTGGGATTCTATTCTGGGACTGACGAATACCTATCCACTCTTAGGAACATGTTGTTATGTATCCTGTGGACGCCATAAAGGTTTACCAGCAAACGTCAAGATCTGTTGCGGCAAGAGTTAACTAGTATTCAGACCCGAATGCAAATCGTCAACCCCACACCAGCAGCGATGTATTCAGGTATCACAAATGCTGTCGCTCAAATATCGTCTACAGAAGGCGTCCGTTCATTATGGAGAGGGATTGCGAGCGTAGCGTTGGGCGCTGGTACGTACACATCGTTTACATGTCGAGTTTGGGCCATGAGCACAGTGAGTTTAATAAGGAGCGCCTATAACCTGGTTCTCTCGCAGGTCCTGCTCATGCGGTTTATTTCGGAACATACGAGGCAGTTAAGCAAAAGCTTGGCGGTAATGATGGATCGGAACACCATCCATTCGCAGTTGGTATAGTACCGGTAGCTACCCCTTGCTCGCGCCGTGCTGATTATAAGTAACAGCAACTGCTGGAGCTTGTGCCACAATTGCCAGTGATGCTTTGATGAATCCCTTTGATGGTGAGATATTCTAGTCATTGAATCCCACCTTCGCTAAAATGGGGTGCAGTCATCAAGCAGCGCATGCAGGTTCACGGGTCAACATACGAGTCGATCACCGAATGCGCTCGTACCGTATATCACAATGAAGGATTTCGAGCGTTTTACATATCATATCCGACAACTCTAGCAATGACTATCCCATTCACTGCAATTCAATTCACGGTATACGAAAGCTTATCTAAGGTGTTGAATCCCGTTAAAAGATATGATCCATTTTCGCACTGTGTGGCTGGTGGAATGGCAGGCGCCGTGGCTGCAGCGATGACCACTCCTTTGGATGTTATCAAGACCTTATTGCAGACCAGGGGAACTTCGACCGATACGCGGATACGTAATTGTGGGCAAACCTACACCTAAAGTGGGGTTATAAAGAGTCTGACATTTTGTAGGTGATGGTCTTGTCAACGCCGCAAAGATCATTTACGCAAGGGAGGGGATGAAAGGATTTGCCAGAGGGTTAAGGCCTCGCATTGTCACCACCATGCCTAGCACAGCCATTTGTTGGTATGTTTGAAACACCTCCAACCCACGATTTACCACTATAGAAAATTGACATCTTGACAGGACATCGTATGAAATGGCCAAGTATAGATTTCGATTCCCCCAGTTTTGTGCGGCTTTACTAATAGCTGTACTTATAGATACTATCTTCTCCGCAACAATTAATTTGATTTGTCCGATAAGAATGTATAGTGTTAAAAATCTTCGTTCGAGGGATTCTTGTCCATGGCTAGGACCATAGCTGCTCTTTTCAATTACCATAAATTTAGAGGCGGGTAAAATTTTGCCGGATTGGTGTGAATCAAGTGGAAACTTTTTTTCTTTTCTTTTCTTTTGCATTTATACAGGTTCGAGCTTATTAGGGGAATTTACCATGGATGGTTTGTAGTCTTAAGACCCATGTAAATATGAGATTTTAGGGAGAACACAAAAAAAAACCATTATTAGATTGAACAAATACCTAGATCATAGCTATAAAATTACCATTAAGTTAAGCTTTCGCTGATTGGATAGGAATGCCATCTAATTCACTAAACTATAACTGCATATAAATGCATCCTTATTCGGCTAAGTCGATATCGAGAAAGTGCGGTGGGCGCCCCACTAGTGCATCAACTTAATTTCAACCTCACGTCCCGTCTGATTTCTCACATCTCGAAACCTCACCAAAAACAATCATAATCCTCCTACGATGCCGGTTGGTGTTGTTGTTTCGTGTGGACGAGCTTTAAAGACCATCAGGGTACGCGTGTCTACTCTAAAATGGGAGAAGCATATTCGAAAGGTCTGATATCTACGTCTAATCTTTCACACACACGCTGTAATGCTAATAATTTTGCACAGGATTATGTACGACCAAAAATCCTCCTCGTCCATGATGAATATCAAGCATGTATTGAAGGCGACGTCGTTCGTGTCGAGCCAGAAACCTCTTCGAAAATGAAAAAACACATGGTTGCCGAGATTATCTCGCCGGTTCTAACGGCTGAACCACGAAAGCCAGTTGAGACACACGAGCAATGGCTTACTAGGATGAAGGAAAAGCGAGCCGAGAAAGAGGAAAGAAGAGTTGCAGCGAAGCCTTGGTTATGGGAAAATTCTCTTGTATTGAAGGAATTAAGACCAGAGAAATGGCTTGAGGCAAAGGAAAAATCTTCAAGCCTCAGACAAACAGGGGTTTAAGGTGACAGTCTACGGTGGGGGCTACCTACATGTAGGCATGGGGTCTTGTACAAATATTAGGGGATAGACACAGCTAACTCGATGCCAGTGTCGCCGCTCAAACATCCAATTTTTAACTATAACGCCCATTGCGGAATTTCACAAAAGACTGATGGTGTATCAGCGTAGCAAGCAATAGGGCGCGTGCAAGTCCACTCATCATCTTTATAAGACAGAAAAAATTGTACATTTTCAAATTCATGCCTTGAGTCCTCTCGAAAATCCTTTCAACTACATGTAGTGGTCCCATGATAAGGAAGGAGTACAATCTCACACTCGCTCTCCATACTTTTTCGACCAATCTTCAAACAACTGAAGTCCTTCTTTGCTTACACTGGGTCTTATTGAAGTAAGGCTGGCTTCAAAGTCTGAGAAGGTTATCGGTCGAATATCATCTCTCTGCATCCGAAGTAATGCCTCTCCGAGACTCCGTAATGGGCCCATAGCAGCATCCTTTGCCAATGCAGTCAAGTCTGAGCCAGAAAAGCCTTTATGTGGGTATAAGCCCAATGTCTCAAGTCATCGGGAATGCTGTTAACAAACTCACCGTCAGTAAGCCTAACAAGCTGCTCCATCTCTTCGTGATTAAGTTTATATTTTTGGTTACTCAATAATCGTAAAAGTTGTTTTTCCCGCGTCGGTCCTTCTGGCAAAGGAATATACTGCCTACGAACGAACCTTCGCCTAGCAGCATCGTCAATCGCCCAAGGTAAATTTGTAGCAGCCAATACCAAAACCCTTGAGGCATCTCCTATTTTAGTGTCATTCCCGGCGGCAGCTCTTGTTAAATCAGACCACTGGATCAAAAATTCCGTCTTGATCCGTCGTGTAGCCTCATGCTCACCGCTTCCATTCCTAGAAGAGAGAAGGGAATCTATCTCATCCACAAATATGATACTTGGTGCAAGTGCTTTGGCTAGAGCGAAGAGAGCTCGAACAAGCTTCTCCGACTCACCAAGCTGCAAGATTCATTTAGATAGCTGGCTTCCTATGTGAGAATAAGGCAATACTTACATATTTGGATGTCAATGAAGATGCCGATATCGAGAAAAATGTGGATTTTGATTCCGTTGCAACAGCTCTGGCAATCATTGTTTTACCAGTGCCTGGAGGGCCGAACAGTAGCATCCCTCTCACAGGTTCCCTTAGGCCACTAAATAGGTCAGGCCTCAAAAATGGATAGACGACGGCCTCCTTTAAGGCTAGTTTTGCGGCGTCAAGTCCAGCAATGTCATCCCATTTGACCTCATCTCCCTGAATGACTATCTCATTGGCTACTTGCAAGGCAGCCTGCATATCCACCCCTTTCCCAATCATCTTAAGTGCATTAGTTATTCGATTGCCGTGTACTGTTGCATCATCACCTCGGAATACAGTCTCTTGGGGGATGTTCCCAGCACTATAAATATCGTTACCCCTCTCGGGTATTTGACCAAACTGCTGAGAGCTCGTTTGATGGAAATCAGCTTTGGGACTTGGCAGGTTTCGCTGCTTATTCCACTCGACTGAAGCTATCTGCGGAGTATGATAAACTGGCTTTCGGGGTAGAGATGAATTCACATTCGTTATCATTGAACGTTTAACGCTAGATGTCAAGAGGTTCGGTTCCGGCATAGTAGTGTTGGTAGTAGTCGTAGTAGTAATAACGGGCACCGAGAGATCTAGGTCCACTTGATGGTAATGTTTGGAAGTGTGGACATCTCCTAAGCCCATAGGAGATTCACGAGATGAAGTCGAGGATCTACCTAGGGAACACTTATGTGGCGGAGGGGGTGTAGGCAAAGGACCAAAGGAGGATTGATCAGAATTGCTGATTTGAGGAACCATTGTATTATAAGAGTGGCGCTTTTCCTTTGATAGGTTTAGACCAGGCAGGCTACACTGTTGATAGGATGTGATATATGGGATATGTAGGCTGTTGGGAAGATCAGATGTTGATGCAGAAGCCCCCTCATGACTCCTGGTATGGTGCACAGTGTCCGCTAATGGGACTGAAAGTGACCGAGCGAGGGATTCCCCATCCGCTCGTGATAGAGAGTTCCACGCAAGGGCAGCTGCTTTCACAGCTGTAACACCCTCTGGTTTAGGCGAGGCTTCAGTTTTCCTTCCCTTTTTCGAAGATCTTAGAGTTGATAAAAACGCTCTTTTTTCTGGGCTAGGTGTTCGAGATAATCTTGAGATATCTACGAGAGGAATCGTTCTAATCGAATGAAAGCTACGCGTAGAATGCACCCCAAGTGACGACGGAGCGATCGCAGTAGAAGCCCGAAGCGCATGTGGCCGCTCTGGCAGTGCTGGCGGGATAAGAGACGGCATTGCACATTCTGTGGGGTTTGTAGGATTAGTCCTCTCTAGATTGCCACCAGTCTTTCCCATTTGATTATTCTCAATATTTGTCTTGCTCATCAACATTGTTTGCAAAACGTCAACTTTTGTCTGGCAATGATCTTGCATTATTTTTAGCGAATGCAGAAGTGTTCTCTCGGTTTCGGTACAAGGTCGATAGCCTGCAGTATTATGCCCTCGGAGTTGAGAAAGACACTCACGCCAGCATCTCAGAGCCTCTTCGTCATTTTCCTGGCTTTCGTAGTATACCTAGAGCCTCGCTATCAATAGATACACAAGGAAAATATCTTGATTAAGGGGATAAGTCTTTTTGGGTAGATGGGATATTTACAGCCGTGGAAAATATAAGGTGCGACTGATCATACGTCTTTTGTAGTGTAGAATATGCTTTGGCCTTCATCGCATGTGGGAGGTTCTGATATTTCCGATGGCTAGTTTGTGTATGAAAGTATTGGTCTGGGTGGTAATAGAGCAAAAGAGCCAGAGTAAAGATGAAGAAGAGTAGTAGGTGCTAGAAACTACATGTACCTACATGTAGGTACTTATTATACTTCTAATTTTGGACCTGGGCCGGATCACTTGTTGGTACGTGCGGGTGCAGGTACCGCTAAATCGGGGGGTTGCCAAGAAAACAGCCCTCTTCTGTAGGATCTAAACTAAATGTAGTTTAGCAGCTAAGCTGGGCAACCCCCGAATAGAGATTTAGCGGTACTTATGATGTGCATATCTCATCCTCAACCGCCAATGTTTCAAACAGTTAGGGGCATGCTTACTCGCCAAAAATGGAGTCTGGCCTAATGGTTCAGTTGCAGCGGTACTGTCGTTCACGGGGTATTGGCGGATATGGTTGGGGACGCCTTGAGCCGGAGTGGTTTCGGAGATCAACTTCAACCACTAATGACTTTCCCCAACCACACCCTAATTTATTTTTCTCTCTGTTATTCGATATTTCCGCTTCTTCTCTACAACATGACAGAGCCGGATTAATTTTATCCTTTGTTGTGGTGGAGTTATTGATTTTCTAAAAGTTGGGTTTTTAGTGGGGTACCCAGCCAATGTCGCGCCCATAATTGCCTATTTGGGACAGTAAAGTTACCTGATTAGGAGAGTTTGTATCTGGATTAGGCTGAAAGTTCTCCTTTGAGAGCGCCAAGAGGCAAGTTACTAGCGGTGAAATGGCAAATAATTACCCGATTGGGAAATTGATCGTCAGAAACCAATGTCGCACCCTCCGCCTCAAGGTGTCCCCAACCATACTGGGTGTTGACGGATTGCGGGCAAAAACTTTTGGCCTGTCCGTCAACACCCAGGGCCCGTGAAAAGTCCTCGGGTCATGTGACCCAAATTAAGTTGAGAGCAACTACGACTTTTCGACACCGCGAGTACTTGATTTACCGCGAAAGACTCAAAATCATAATTATCTGATTGGCCTACCAGAAGCTGCTATCTACCCAATATTAAATATTTAAACTACCGTTGCTAGGATTGGCGGCTCAACCTACTAATTACACCTCACCGTCATATCGCAGTTTTGCCGGACGGAGTGTTATCCTTAGGACTTGTCGCAATATGTGGCTCACCACACAAAACTCACTGCCTAGCTGGAAGCGGCGGTCGGCGGTGCAAAGTTGTCTCCACTCGTCACGCAAAATTCTCATTCAAGTAGTGCTTTAGACAATTGCCGTCCGTTTCCACGCTCATAGGTGGTGATTCGCGGGAACAGACGAAGGGATAGGTAGGACCGAGCCACGCCCAAGAATCACACTCTGTGGCTTCCTTGTGAAAGTTTCCTTGTGGTTAATAACAACCCATGTGCATAACAGCATTGTTGAATCGACAACGTCCAAAATTGTTCTCACCGTTCTAAGCTATTTCCCCCTCTTCTCTCTATCAATTTGAAATTGCAAATCTGGCGGCTTGGCTACATAATTATCAAGTTTGTTACATAATTATCAAGTTTGTACTTAGAAATCGGGACAGTATCTACTCCTTCACATGCCCTCCATCCTGGGTCCGAAAAGAACGCTGGATCTCCCCATCTGATATGAGGGCAAAACAGAAAAAATAAAAAAATAAAAAAGACTAGGGCAGGTGAACAGGTGAACACATTTTCCTAGGATTATGTACTTGCATCCACCTGGGTCGATTTATCGGCTTGTTCAGAAATGGCCGTAAGCTCGCCGACAAAGGATTGACCCCAGAAAGAGCTTATTTCCCCTTGTTAGTATTAGTTGATAAGGCAGTGGCAAGGAGGTTTACCTTGTATACTTTGTAACGTACTCATAGAGCTTTTTATGATTCGCCTCTCGCAGATCAGGAGGAAGTGTTATAGCCTCGTGTATGGCATTTGCCAATTCCTCTGTGTTCCATGGGTTGACAACGATACTTCCGTTCAAACTTTGTGCTGCGCCGGTGAATTCGGAAAGAATCATAACTCCGTGTCGTTTTTGCTGGGTCGCGATGTACTCGTAAGATACAAGATTCATGCCGTCCCGAGTGGAGCTAACAAGACAAACATCGGAAACGGCGTAAAGGGAGATAAGTTCTTCAAAGTTAACGCTCTTATGCATGAAGTGAATAGGCATAAATTCAACGGAGCCTTAGGTTGATGTCGTTAGCACCTATTATGAAGGGTTTCTGCCTGAGTGTTATATCCTACCGAATCGACCATTGATACGGCCCACAAGCTCATTTACAACTGCCCGAAGATTTTGGTATTCTTCCACATCGCCTCTACTCGGGACCGCGACTTGAACCAGAACAACTTTACCGATCCACTCCGGATGCTCGGTCAAGAATACCTCCAATGCGTGCAGTTTTTGAGGAACGCCCTTAATATAATCTAACCTATCGACGCCCACGATAAGTTTTACACCCTGGAATTTCTTTTCGAGTTGGGCAATTCTATCTTGGACTGATTGTTTTTGCAAGCCTTCAGTGAACTTGTCGGGATCTATGCCAATGGGGAAGGCGCCTACGGTTCGTAGTTTCCCTTTGAATTCTACACCGTTTGGAGTGGTTGTCAACCCTCTAAAGAATCAGTATTGAGCATTTAGATATTGTGTGCTTGAAGTGGGAAACCTACAATATACGAGAGCAGGATGATAGGAAGTGTCTGGCGTAGTCAAAAGTATGAAAACCAAGCAAATCGCAATGCAAAACTCCTTCAAGAATTTCCTCTCTGACTGGCAATATTCTATATATTTCGCTGCTTGGGAATGGTGTATGCAGGAAAAAGCCAATCTTCACATTCTTGACCGACGTCCCGATCTCCTCCCTTAGCATAGCAGGGAGCAACATTAAATGGTAGTCGTGGACCCATACTAGGTCGCCATCCTTAACAGACTTGGCGACAGCCTTGGCAAATAGTCTATTCGCGTCTCTATAAGCGACCCACGCATTCTCGTCGAAGCTGATTTCGCCGGGATGGTAGTGGAACAATGGCCAAAGAATCGAGTCTTAACAAAGTTGTTAGGAACAGCTCTGATAGCACCAGTTGTGACTGACTTACTTGAAAATCCATTATCTTGAAAAGTGTTAGTTACAATGTAAGGTCAATAAAGATGTACAAAATGAAAAACTCACAATGGCGATCGGCCATCTCATCAGGAATCCAAATAGGCACAGCTTGATATTTTTCTTCTAACTCTTTCGTGACCTTATCTACATCTCCCTCTGGGACCTCTAATCCTGGCCAGCCAAACCAGTGGAAAGTTGTGTCTTTGGTCATCCCAGACAGGCCGCTGACCAGCCCCCCGGAGGACATGTTGTAGGAGTATTCACCATTGTCTTTTTTCTTGAGTGATATAGGCAATCGATTGCTCACCATAATCAGGTTTGATTGCGTAGCCATTGCGGGGTGGTGCGAGATGACACTTTGAAAGTATGTGTAGTTCACTTGAGGGTGAGTAATGAATGTTGCAGCTGCTTCAGTGGGAATGAGGAAGCAGAGTGATTCCTAAGAAGTAAATAAATATGTGAGAAATATGCGAGAAGTGGGGAGGTGGGAGAGAAGAAGATAAGTGAGTTAAGAGGGTCGGGGAGGGGTAAATACGTCAGATATATCCACAGGTACCGAAACTAGTGCAGCAAAACAAATCTCTAAGCAAACAATGCAACCGAAAACAGGGGTCTGAACACTTGACTAGCGCGTACATAGGCTATGCCATGCAGTAAAGCCGAGATTAAAATGGTATGACCTGGGTGGCATACTGCCATACAACAACCAAATACGTCATGAGTACATGTATAAACGGCGAAAATAAGTTCCCGCGTTGTAAAAAAAAAAAGTGTTTAGGTGGATAGGGGCTTTCAAATATTACAATAAGTTACCCTCATGATCATGAGTAAGATGTAAAGAGTTGGTGGCGTCCACTTTCAGAATCATCTCTAGCTCCGCGAGTATGAGATGAGATACGAAGAGTGCGATATTACCATAGACTACGGTCTGCATGTAATTAATGAGTTAAACAAAAAAAAAAAAAAAAAAAAAAGAGATGAGATACGATCGAGTGACATCTTGTGAAGCATAACAGGATGGCCGTTGTCCCCATTTGAGCAAGCGACAGGGGGAAACTCCTAAAACCCAGCTAGATCCATAAGTTCAGTAGATAAAATGCTGCCCACCCAAGAAAAAGCAAATCTGGTGTGGCTTTACATCAGCAAAAAATTGGGTTCATTCTGCAGGCGTCACCGGCTTAGCAGCGCAGCGTGAAGTTTTCTTCTGCATCCATACGCCTGCGCAAAACGATATCGTCTCGACGAGAAAAAACGAACATCTCTCCGTTCCGTCGCGGCGTCGTCTTTTGGTCAAAAAGCGAGTTAAATCTTTAATTACGTCGTCTTTTGACACCAAAACGAACACCGGTCCGCACAGGTAAACTTTTGCCCGGTTAACGGCTTTGCTAGCATTTCGCTGGCAGAATGAGGTCACTTTCGACAATCGGTACATAGACTAGGACAGTAGTTCGCGCAAATGTCGCGTATATTGATCCACGTGTCTGCGTAATTCTATGTACATTTCTGGCGCCCCACCACCTCCCTCCTGCCCTCCTGCTGTTGCTGCCTGTTGAGCTCACTGAGCTCCCCCCTGCTGAGCTCACCTGAGCTGCCTGCCCGCTGAGCTGCCTGCCTCCTCTTGCCGACCTCCTGCTCCCTGCCTCCTGCCCGCTGCCCTGCCCTCCTGTCTGCCCTCCCGCCAATGTTGAGCTCGCCGCTGAGCTGCCTCTCCGCCTGCCCGCTGAGCTACCCACTGAGCTGCCTGACCTCCTGCCCGTCGAGCTCGCCAGAGAGCTGCCTGCCCGCTGAGCTACCCACTGAGCTGCCTGTCCTCCTATCCGCCGAGCTCGCCAGAGAGCTGGCTACCCACTGAGCTGCCTCCTCCTGCCCGCTGAGCTCGCCGGGAGCTGCTCGCCCGCTGAGCTACCCACTGAGCTGCCTGTCCTCCTGTCCGCTGAGCTCGCCAGAGAGCTGGCTACCCACTGAGCTGCCTGTCCTCCTGTCCGCCGAGCTCGCCCGGAGAGCTGCCTGCCCGCTGAGCTCGCCGCTGACCTCCCTGCTGCCTGCCTTCCTGCCCGCTGACCTGCCTGTCTGGTAGGTGTCCATTTGGTGCAGTATTCGTGACTGGTAGCTGTAGTATTCGCTGTCTGGGGGTGTCCAAATTGTGCAGTATTCGCTGCCTAGGAGGTGTCCAAATGGTGCAGTATTCGGTGTCCAAATGGTGCAGTATTCGCTGCCTAGGAGGTGTCCAAATGGTGCTGTATTCGCTGCCTAGGAGGTGTCCAAATGGTGCAGTATTCGCTGCCTAGGAGGTGTCCAAATGGTGCAGTATTCGGTGTCCAAATGGTGCAGTATTCGCTGCCTAGGAGGTGTCCAAATTGTGCAGTATTCGCTGCCTAGGAGGTGTCCAAATGGTGCAGTATTCGGTGTCCAAATGGTGCAGTATTCGCTGCCTAGGAGGTGTCCAAACGGAGCAGGATTCGCTGCCTAGGAGGTGTCCAAACGGAGCAGGATTCGCTGCCTAGGAGGTGTCCAAATGGTGCAATATTCGCTGCCTAGGAGGTGTCCAAATCGTTCAGTATTCGGTGCCTGGTAGGTGTCGAAATCGTGCAGTATTTGGTGACTGGTAGGTGTCCATATAGTGCAGGATTCGCTGCCTGGCAGCTGTCGATTTGGTGCCTGCAGCTGCGTCCATATACTGCAGGATTTGGAGCCTCCAGCAGCGTCAGCAGCGGCGTCGATATACTGCATGATTTGGAGCCTGCAGCGCAGTCAGTAAAGGCGTCAAAAAGCAGAGTAGGGTAAATACGTATCCACTAATAGGTGTCGATACAGGCAGGAGGTCGATACAGGTAGGAGGTAGGCGTCGATACAGGCAGGAGGTGAGGTAGGAGGTGAGGTAGGAGGCGAGGTAGGAGGTGAGGTGGGAGGTGAGGTGGGAGGTGAGGTGGGAGGCGAGGTGGGAGGCGAGGTAGCTAGGTGTATATGTGGAGGTGGAGGTGTGGGTGGATCACTCGAGGTGTGGAGGAGTCAAATCTGGCGTCGTTAAAGCTGTATTAGCGTTAAGCGCCAGTAGATCACATCCGTAGCGATGTCAAAAACGAGATATCACATTTAGGAAGGCGAAATAGGCGTCAAAAGAGCGAGATGTCGCATTTGGCGAATACTAGGCATAAAAAACGGCGTGTCGTTTTCGGACTCGAAGCGGGGCAACGAAAAACGAGTGTTGGGTGCAAAAGCGAGTTTTGTCAAAAAACGAATCGATGCGTCTGGGCGTCAGTTAAATGTGGAGGATTTTTTTTTTTGCTGATGTACAAATAGATCTACATGTAGTTATCTCTGTTATCAAATAGCAGATCTCCTATACATTAAACTACACCAGAAAGCGGGTGATATCTCATGACCAGGTAATTTCTTTTTTTACAGACCGTAGTCTATCACTTGGATCTATGAGATATTCGGAGAATCTTTCTCATGCATTAGGGTGAGCTATCTGTGGAATAGTTGGCCCGAATAAAGTAGCAAACTGTGAAGATTCTTGCTTCTTGAACGATGATACTAGTAATATCAATGTTAAATGGAGACAATAGATGTAGACGTAATGGTTCAAGGAACACAATCTAAACAGGGGGCTTAGGAGTAGACTTTAAGCAAGCGAAGTATCTTGGAACTCTCTTGGCCGACGGGACCAGAGATCGTACATCAGCAAAAAATCAAGCGCCGATAGCTATTCGGCTTTCGGCTCGCGCTAATCCGGTTCTAATCTAGCTAATACATTAGCAAACCCGGAGCCTCCGCCAGACGCTCTGGGCGTTCAGGGCGCCCAGGGCGCTCGGTAGACAAACTGCCTCTCCAGAGAATCAGCAGAATGCTCCTGGCGCGCTCTGGCGTAAAGTATTCCGCCCTGGCGCGCACTAGTGCTCCGAGCGCGCCCAGGCGGATACTAGCTATTCGGCGCGCCCTATAACGGAGCCATTCTAACTGGATGGCATGAGAGCATGCTAACCAGGGCCCGCTATATGCTGAGAGTTATTGATAGAAGCCAGTACCCGGTGACATACAGGTACCTGCAGTGTGGATCGCCACCAGCTGCAAGAGTAACCATATTCCGGTGACTAGGAAGAGGGTCTAGTCACAGAAGGACAGACTGACGAGTCTATGCCTTGCTGACTGACTAGAAGGCCGGCCAGAGTAGGACTCTGATTGCCCGGCGACCCTCTGTATCCTCTGAGCATTAGAAGTGCCGCTATAGCGCTAAGCACTCTGCCTGGGAAGCCTACAATAAGCTATGAGCTCTACAGCAACTAAAAGCCGGTTAATCCTGCAGGCAGAGGTTGTGTGACAACCAAGCGGCAGATTACCCACAGGCTTTGACTAAGGGTAGCACTGAAGGTCTTGGAAACTCCTGCTGGCGCTTAAAGGAAAGCGGGGTAGCGGTGGAATGTTTGCAAGCACCGGAACTCAGTGCCACCGGAACTTAATAGGAAAACTTGGAGCAGAGAATAGAAGGCTTTGGAGTATAAGTACTCAGCTTCATTCCCGCCCATTAGTTCTGCAGTTTCCATCCTCAGACCTATCGGCAAGCAGAAGCAAGAGCCTTAAGATTATTCTAAGTTCTAGCGAGAAGAATCTTGAACCTGTACCTGATTTCTATTCTGCTCCGGCCGTCTCTATTCTATTACACTCTAGTAGTCTAGGACCCCCGTTACATTATAATCTTCAGGTTCCAATCACCTTACAAATTACATTCTTTCTTCCTACCGAGAAAATGTCCTTTCTCACTGCACCAGAACCCCGGCTCCAGATTGAATGGAAGCCCACCGACCTAAATCTGGATGCTTCGGAGCAACAACAGCTCATCCTCAAGCCCAGGACTGCCTTGCAGAAGTGGATTCCGGGCTGTGAACCTTCCTGGCAAGACTCGGACGAGGTTACCCTCAAGGATTTCAACCTTGAGGCCCAGCGATACCTACAGCATGCTATGCAGCAACAGATGTCCCAGGTGTACTACACCCTCGCCATGGTTCAAGAGCGTAGGAAGCTGAATCATCATTTCGTAAAGGCAGGCCTATGCCTACATGCAAGGCCAGGTGGAGCTTGCACATACCGAGCTTCAGAGGTATGCCCAGAGGGATGAGTTGGATGAAGACAGGATGGAGATTGAGTGGTCAAACCCGGTGATACCACCAAACTTCATCCAGGAAATCCAGAAGGCCCTCAGTGAGGGAAGACTCACTGTGGCAAGGCCAGAAACCCCGACTGCCCCTCCAGGTCCTCCTCCAGGGCGGCCACAAGACACCTTGCAGCCCAGAGCTGGACCTTTCGCCGGATTCGGTCAAATCAAGGCCAAGGACTGTCCCCATCATGATGCCACAGGTCGGAGCATCTCCGCTGCCGCCTATAAGGCCTGCAGGCACCCCCTCACCATTCTCCGGCCTCCCAATTGGCCTCTCCCTCTACCCAGACTCAGATGATGAGGGAAACCCGGGCTCCCCACTCAGACAGGTGTCCGGACCACCAGCACCACCTCCCTCTGCCGCTGTGAGGCCTTCAGAGCCTCGAGAAGACCCAGCACCACCATCTCCTCAAAGGGGCGGTGGCAATGGAGGGAACATCCCTCCGGTCCCCCCAGTGGGTGGTGGACCTCCAGGCGGAGATCCGGACAGCTCAGACTCGGAGCCAGAAGATGGAGATAGGAGAGGTTGGCGGGGTACATGAAGAAGAAGATGGAGAAGCAGCAGAGAGATCTGCTGGCCATCTTAGCATCACACCGCCGGGATCCAGAGCCACCTCATCCCACCACTGCCAGTAGGGGCCGAGTGTAACGGAGTCGTTTTACTGTAGTCTACATAGGATAGGCACAGTGGCCCGTTACATGCTGAGAGTTATTGTTAGAAGCCAGTTGACCGATGGTATGCAAGTACCGGCAGTGTAGTTAGCTACTAGCTGTCAGAGTAACTACATCTCGGACAACCAGGAGGAAGGACTATTCATGGGAGGATAGGCTGACGAGCCAGAACCTCGCTAGGGAATAGAAGGCCAGTCAGAACTAGGTTCTGAGAACCGGTGTTCTTCCGTACCTCCGTGCATACATTGCCTGCTGATAGCAGCTGCTGATGCCTGGGAAGTCTACGATAAGTAAAGAGCTCTACAGCAACATGAAGCCGATCATTGACCTGCTGGCTTAGGCGTGGCAATAAGCGGTAAGGAGATCAATGGCTTTGACTAAGGGTGAATACCATTGTGAATAGGAACACCGCTAAGCTTAGGCGATGGAACCTAATGGAAGGTTGCCCAGAAGCGGGGTAGCGGTTGTATTGTTCTATTACACTGTGAAAAGAGTCACCGGAACTTAGTAAGAGAATAGGAGCGGAGAATAGAAAGTCTCGGAGTATAAGTACTCGACTTCATTCTCGCCCTAGACTCGTTTTCCCTAGACTTCATCAGTACCGAGAAAAACCAGAGAGCAGAGTCCTTAAAGATTATTGAGTTCTAGCGATAGGAATCTTTAGTTAAAATCTGCACCTGACTTCTATCTTGCACGGCCGTCTATTACTCTACCTTTTAGAGAGACCCCCGTTACACCGAGAACCCAAGGCACCTCCTCCCTCCAAGTTCCAAGGCAAAGCGGAACAAGTGGAGACCTTCCTCCGGCAATGTGAGAATGTTTTCTCAATTGAGAGCCTCTCCTTCACCCAAGAGGAGGTCAAGATCCGCTATGCAGGCAACCTGATGGAAGGACCGGCAGCAATCAAGTGGTATGAGGCCTATCACAACTCCATAGACCAAGCCTCAGCCAACCGCTCCGCCGGGATGCCAGTAAGACTGGATGGAAGATGGAAGAGATGGAACTCCTTTGTGGACGCTTTCAGGGCGGCCTTCGGTGAAGCCATCTCTAGGGATGATGCAGTCTCCCAGTGGGAGCACCTTACCCACACCCAGCAGGGAGGAATAGATTCCTTCTTGAATGGGATCATTCAGTTGATGTGGAAGACCGGCTATGAGGGATCGGTAGTTGATGACAAGATCTCCGGATCTCTCCTACCAGATCTAGGTTTGAGTTGGGCTCTCTTCACCCCCAAGCCAAAAACCCTCATGGAGCGGATAGCTGCCCTCAGGGAACTGGGGCATACTCATGAGCGGTACCAGGCCACGGCTAAAGTAACCGCCAGGACCAAGAAGACTCCCAGCGAGGAGAAAGACCGCCGGCCCAAGGCCAGAGAAGAGACTTCCCGCTCCTCTGCCCCCAGGCAAGCCCCCGGCACCAAAGACAAAGCTGTGGAGTTAAAAGGTATCCCCTCGGATATCCTAGAAGAAAGAAGAAAAGCAGAAGTATGCTTGAAGGTAAGACCTTCCGGTATCCCATCAGAGGATACATAGACTGACTTGTGCAATAGTGCGGCAAGTCCAGACATAAATGGTAAGACTGTTGGTCAAAGGAACCTACAGTAGTCAAGGTGGCAGCTGTGAGAGTACAAAAGCGGAAGAGAGGTTCAGGAAGGAACAGCTCCCAGAAGAAAGCTAAAATGGCCGCTGTTGGGGTAGAAGAACCACTTGTTGTACTCCCAGAAGCCCCGGAAGTTACAGAGAACTTTGTCTTAGAACCGGGAAACGGTTCAGATGAGGAAATACTTTGGCTTTGAATGTCTGTAAAGAGGTCTATGTTTACTAGCTATTTTTCATTTTTTGTTTTGTTTCTCAAGAATATATATTGATTTTGTTTCCGCCTATTTGCACTACCAAAGTATGCTGAGGATGGCTTTAAGAGCCGAAACTGCTGGACAGTACATACTCTTGACCCAAAATAATACCCAAACACAGAGTACCACAGTTTCAGACATTCCCCAAAAAAAAAAAAAACACTATCATACCTCATTGCTATAAGTCACCGCTTGGGAATAGAACCAACAGATCTCCGGATCTTAGTAGTGCCCACACAAAAGCCACTAGCAATGGAGAAAAGACCCAGACAAACAAGCTCAGAACCCGCTGCCAAGCGCAGAAAGATGGAAGAAAAGCTTCCGGAGCTACCAATACACGGCAAAAGACCCATATTGGTAGCCAAGCTGTCATGGACAGTAAAGAACAAGCAGGGAGAAGCTCAAGGAAGGTTCCTCTTTGACACCGGGTGTACAGGAGCTATCCTAAACCTAGAGTTTGTTAGAGCAAAGAATCACTTAGTCTTGGCCGAGATACCCCTCTGACAATGTATGATGCTCAGGGAGATGTCATGATGGGAAGCGGACAGTATTACACTCATCCGCTCCACATGAGCATGGGGAACCATAAGGAGACACTCCGGTGGGAGGTGGCTACTCTAGAGACAGGAATAGCCGGGTACTTGCCAATTGCTTGGGCAAGACAGCATAACCCGGATATTAACTGGGAACTCAATACCATAAACTGGAGGAGTGACTACTGCAAGCAGAATTGTCTCCCAGCGGCGGTCACAGTAGAACCTATCTCTATCTACCAGATGATGGAAGAGGAAGAGGTCTACCAAATAGTGGCAACCATCTGGCATGATGAGAAAGGAGATAATGTGGCACTCAAGATGCCCGAGCAATACCAAGAATGGGCGCAACTCGCCAGTAGGGAGAGGGCTGATGAGTTACCAGCTCACACCTCCAATGATCTGAAGATCAAGATCCTACCGGGTGAAAAGCCTCCTTTTGGTCCGCTGTACTCCTGTTCCACTCAAGAGTTGAAGGCCCTCCGGGAATACCTAGAGAAAGAGGTAGCAACCGGAAAGATCTCCAGGTCAAGCAGCCCAGCGGCCGCACCCATCCTATTTGTGCCCAAGAAAGATGGAACATTGAGGATTTGTGTTGATTATAGAGGACTGAACAAGGTTACGGTCAAAGACAAGTACCCGCTCCCAATAATGAGTGAACTCAGGGAGAGATTGTTCCAGGCCCGGATCTTCACAAAGCTAGATCTAAAGAACGGCTTCAATCTGATCAGGATAGCAGAAGGTGATGAGTGGAAAACCGCCTTCAGAACCCGCTATGGCCTGTATCAGTATAATGTGATGCCATTTGGTCTTTGCAATGCCCCTTCCGCTTTCCAAGCCATGATGAATGACGTGCTAAGAGAACTACTGGATGAAGGAGTAATTGTCTACATTGATGATATCCTCATCTACTCGGAGACAGAGGAAGAACATGAGAAACTGGTCAAGAAGGTTCTCCGGAAACTTCATGAGGCAAATCTCAATATCTCATTGAGTAAAAGTTCATTCCATGTCCGGGAAGTAGAATACCTCGGCTACCATCTCTCAGGAAAAGGAGTATCAATGTCAAAAGACAAGGTTGAGGCAGTCAAGGATTGGCCAGTACCTCAGAATGTCAAAGGAGTACAGGCATTCCTCGGGTTTGCTAACTTCTATCGCCGCTTCATTGAAGGCTTTAGTAAGATATGCAAACCATTGACTGACCTCACCGGAGGAGACAAGAAATGGTATTGGACCGCAGCTTGTGAACAGGCCTTTGAGGAACTCAAAGAGAGATTCACTAGCGCTCCGATCCTCGCCCACTTTGACCCTACTAGGAGGACAGTGGTTGAAACTGATGCCAGTGACTTTGCCAAAGGTGCGGCACTCTCTCAGTATGGTGAAGATGAAAGGTTACACCCGGTAGCTTTCTATTCAAAGAAATTCTACCCTGCTGAGATCAATTATGACATTCATGACAAGGAAATGGGCGCGATTGTAGCCTGTTTCCGGGAATGGGAGCATATGCTGAAATCCTGCGAGCATGAAATCACGGTTTTCTGAACCACAGAACTTGGAGTACTTCAATTCTACCAAGGTTCTCACTAGACGGCAAGCTAGATGGTCCGAGGACCTGCATGAGCTACAACTTCAAAGTTGTCTATAGGCAGGAGATAGGAATGGCAAGACTGATGCACTGTCAAGGCGCTGGGATCACCGCCTTATGGAGGGGGTGAACCTCTGCAGCGAACCACAGATGTTTTTCAGACCAGGTCAATTAGTATTGGATCCTGCTAAGCTAGCAGCGGTAAGGATCAATCAATTGCAATCTCTGTTCTTGGAGCGCCTATCTGCGGCAGCAAAACAAGACAAGAACTGGCAAGACTTGCTCCGCTCCTTGGTTGAAAGGAAACCCAACTTAGACCAGAACCTATCGGCCCAGAATGGTCTCATCTTCTTCAAGAACCGGTGGTACATCCCCAATGACAAGGCCCTACAGAAGGAGATAATGTCCGAGTCCCATGACTCTAAAGTGGCTGGTCATTTCGGCCAATTCAAGACACTAGAGCGGATAAGAAACAACTTCTTTTGGCCCAACATGGATAAAGATGTTGAGGAATATGTCCGGAGCTGTGACAGCTGCCAGAGGAATAAGACCTCTAGACATAAGAAGTTTGGTATGCTCCAACCCCTGGAGATACCCTATCGGCCTTGGACATCTATCTCTATGGACTTCATTGTGGGATTACCGGAGTCTAACGGGTATACAAAGATCTGGGTAATAGTGGACCGCTTTTCAAAGATGGCTCACTACATCCCGCTTCCTACCCTCAATAAGACGGAAGATTTGGCCAAACTGTTCCTGAAGGAAATCTGGAGACTACATGGGTTACCTGATGACATAGTCTCGGACAGAGACAGCAAGTTCATCTCTCATTTTTGGCAATCTCTCATGACCCTACTAAATGTGAAGCTGAAGATGTCCACTTCTTTCCACCCCCAAACGGACGGCCAAACAGAAAGAGTTAACCAGACCCTGGAGCACTACTTGAGAAGTTACTGCTCATATCAACAGGATGACTGGGCGGACCTCTTGCCACTGGCTGAGTATGCATACAACTCTGCGGTCTCTGAGTCTACCAAAGTATCGGCTTTCTATGCCAACTATGGATATGAACCCAGGACTAACTGGCCGGCCCCTAAGGAAGGAGTGGAGTGGAACAATCCAGCAAGTGAGGTCATGATCTCTCAATGGGAATCTATATGGCAGGCTATGAACGCCAGCTTGGGGAAGGCCAGACTTAGGATGGCCCGGTGGTATGATAAACATGCCCTGGCACCTCCGGAAATCAAGCCTGGAGATGAAGTAATGCTAGACCGGCGCAATGTGCAAACAAAGCGGCCAATGAACAAGCTGGATCAGAAGAAGATGGGACCTTTCAAGGTCATCGAAGCCGTGGGTACCCGTGCCTACCGGCTCTCTCTTCCTCCCCAGATGGGGATCCACCCGGTCTTTCATGTCTCTCTCCTGGAACCCTACAGGATACCATCGGATGAAGAGAGAAGGGTTCCCCCGCCGGAACCTGAAGAGATTGGAGGAGAGGAGAATTGGACTGTCCGGGAAGTAGCAGACAGCCGAGTCAACAGAAAGAGGCAGAGGGTGGAATATTTGGTCCTGTGGGAAGGATTTGAGAATGAAGATGCTACATGGGAACCTTGGGAACATCTCCGGAAGAGTGCTGAGGAAGCCCTCCGGGATTTCCATCGGAGGTATCCCAAGAAACCTAGAGACAAGAGATCTCTTGGGTAGAAATCTCCTTTTCCATCTTCCTTTCTCACTCGGATTTCTCTGTCATATAATAATAATAATGGAACAATTGTTACCTGATCTCGGTGACCAAGATCCTGGAAGAGGGGAGTAGTATAACGGAGCCATTCTAAAACTGGATGGCATGAGAAGCATGCTGACCAGGGCCCGCTATATGCTGAGAGTTATTGATAGAAGCCAGTACCCGGTGACATACAGGTACCTGCAGTGTGGATCGCCACCAGCTGCAAGTGTAACCATATTCCGGTGACTAGGAAGAGTGTCTATTCTCAGAAGGACAGACTGACGAGTCTATGCCTTGCTGACTGACTAGAAGGCCGGCCAGAGTAGGACTCTGATTGCCCGGCGACCCTCTGTATCCTCTGAGCATTAGAAGTGCCGCTATAGCGCTAGCACTCTGCCTGGGAAGCCTACAATAAGCCATGAGCTCTACAGCAACTAAAGCCGGTTAAATCCTGCGGGCAAAGGTTGTGTGACAACCAAGCGGCAGATTACCTATAGGCTTTGACTAAGGGTAGCACTGAAGGTCTTGGAAACCCCTGCTGGCGCTTAAAGGAAAGCGGGGTAGCGGTGGAATGTTTGCAAGCACCGGAACTCAGTCCCACCGGAACTTAGTAGGAAAACTTGGAGCAGAGAATAGAAGCCTTCGGAGTATAAGTACTCAGGTTCATTCCCGCCCATTTGTTCTCCAGTTTCCATCCTCAGACCGATCGAAAAGCAGAAGCAAGAGCCTTAAGATTATTCTAAGTTCTAGCGAGAAGAATCTTGAACCTGTAACCTGATTTCTATTCTGCTCCGGCCGTCTCTATTCTATTACACTCTAGTAGTCTAGGACCCCCGTGACAGTATGGTGAAGATGGAAGGCTACACCCGGTAGCTTTCTATTCAAAGAAATTCAACCCTGCCGAGATCAACTATGACATTCATGATAAGGAAATGGGAGCATATGCTGAAATCCTGTGAGCATGAGATCACGGTTTTCACAGATCACAAGAACTTGGAGTATTTCAATTCTACCAAGGTTCTCACTAGACGGCAAGCTAGATGGTCCGAGGACCTCGCAGGCTACAACTTCAAAGTTGTCTACAGACCAGGAGATAGGAATGGCAAGACTGATGCACTGTCAAGGCGCTGGGATCACCGCCTTACAGAGGGGGGTGAACCTCTGCAGTCGGAGCCACAGATGTTTTTCAGACCATGTTAATTAGTATTGGATCCTGCTAAGCTAGCAGCGGTAAGGATCAATCAATTGCAATCTCTGTTCTTGGAGCGCCTATCTGCGGCAGCTAAACAAGACAGGAACTGGCAAGACTTGCTCCGCTCCTTGGTTGAAAGGAAACCCAACTTGGACCAGAACCTATCGGCCCAGGATGGCCTCATCTTCTTCAAGAACCGGTGGTACATCCCCAACGACAAGATCCTACAGAAAGAGATAATGTCCGAGTTCCATGACTCGAAAGTGGCTGGTCATTTCGGCCAATTTAAGACACTAGAGCGGATAAGAAACAACTTCTTTTGTCCCAACATGGATAAGGATGTTGAGGAATATGTCCGGAGCTGTGACAGCTGCCAGAGGAATAAGACCTCTAGACATAAGAAGTTTGGTATGCTCCAACCTCTGGAGATACCCTATCGGCCTTGGACATCTATCTCTATGGACTTCATTGTGGGATTACGAGTCTAGTGGGTATACAAAGATCTGGGTAATAGTGGACCGCTTTTCAAAGATGGCTCACTACATCCCGCTTCCTACCCTCAATAAGACGGAAGATTTGGCCAAACTGTTCCTGAAGGAAATCTGGAGACTACATGGGTTACCTGATGACATAGTCTCGGACAGGGACAGCAAGTTCATCTCTCATTTTTGGCAGTCTCTCATGACCCTACTCAATGTGAAGCTGAAAATGTCCACTTCCTTCCACCCCCAAACGGACGGCCAAACAGAAAGAGTTAACCAGACCCTGGAGCACTACTTGAGAAGTTACTGCTCATATCAACAGGATGACTGGGCGGACCTCTTGCCATTGGCAGAGTATGCATACAACTTGGCGGTCTCTGAGTCTACCAAAGTATCGGCTTTCTATGCCAACTATGGGTATGAACCCAGGACCAACTGGCCGGCCCCTAAGGAAGGTGTGGAATGGAACAATCCAGCAAGTGAGGTCATGATCTCTCAATGGGAATCAATATGGCAGGCTATGAACGCCAGTTTGGGGAAGGCAAGACTTAGGATGGCCCGGTGGTATGATAAACATGCCCTGGCACCTCCGGAAATCAAGCCTGGAGATGAAGTAATGCTAGACCGGCGCAATGTGCAAACCAAGCGGCCAATGAACAAGCTGGATCAGAAGAAGATGGGACCTTTCAAGGTCATTGAAGCCGTGGGTACCCGTGCCTACCGGCTCTCTCTTCCTACCCAGATGGGAATCCACCCGATCTTTTTTTTTTTTTTTTTTTTTTTTTTATATCATTTCAATTTCTGTTTCTAGGTACACAATGATCGCATAACGTATAAACTATGGCGTAAAGAGACCTTTCCCCGATCCAAACGTAAAACTCGTCCCCTGGTATGAAGCAAAAAAACGTAAATCCAAAGAAAAATATGAACAGAAGAAAGAAAAGCGCATATGAGTGACAGTGAACAATTTAGAGGGGGGGCTAGCTGCCTCCCCCTGTGAAATCCTTCTGGCCATTGGCCTATTGCCCGCAGTGGGACTTTGCTAGGACGCGTACATAATGGGTATTGGGCCCATGGTTGGTGCTGTTGAAGTAGAGCATGATGAAACTGAGCTGAGGGGGGAGGATGCCCCTGAGCCGGATTCGAGTGGTGAGGGCTCCCGGCTAACTGGGTAGCCTGTTCTAGTTTTGCTGATGTAGGCTCCTAGTTGGAGAGTAAGAATGTGGTTATCCCAGATTTCTTCGAGGGTTGTGATTCCGTCTAGGGTCTGGTTGCGAGTGATTACTGTAGCAGTGCATTGTAGTATAGCGTGGTCGGGGGTCTCGTCCTCGAGGCCGCACTTTCGGCATTTTGGTGAAGCGTATGAGTTGATCCAGGATTGTTGGGCTCGCAGTTAACTTTTTCCCGATCTGATTTGATGGATTCTTGAGGCAATAAATTTATGTAGATGTGTAAAGGGCAGAGGGGATGTGTCTATCCTTTGTTTGTAATAAGTTGGTGTTGGGAACTGGGTGTGCCAGTTCGTTATAAGTTGCTGTTTGGCTCTGAGGGCCATCTTCTTCTGGTCAATCCCTTCTTCAATTAAAGGGAGGAGGAGGGAGCACAGGTGTTCGATTGGTGTGTGGGCCACTCCGTTTTTTGCCTTGGAGTTCCACTTCTTTGGGGGGTTGGGCCGTCCTCTGAGGAGGGTGGTATGGGAGTATACGCGGTCTGGTGTGGTGGTGGGAAAATTGGGGCTGGTCCTCCCTGTAACTGGGTTTGCCAGTGGGGAGGCTTGCAGAATCCTGATTGCGAATTTACACTTTAAAAAATGTAGATATAATATTAAAGGGGGTGCTTTTGCTTCGGCCCATAGGACCCGGTTGTTGGTAGCTCTGAAGCATCCTGTGGTCCACCTGAGTACGGCGTTCCAGAAGGTATTCATTTCGCGGAGTGCTGATGTTGGTGTAAAAACATTGGCTCCGTAGGTGAGCATGGGGCGGATGGCTAATAAAGCTACTTTTCTGCAGTTTGCGGGAGATAGGCCTTTTCCTGCTGAAGAGAAGCGGGTGAGGATTCCGAAGGCTGCTCTGGCGGCTGCTGTTCTTCTGATGAAATGGGTATTGGGGTTAAAACTGGGGGAGAGCCAGTAACCCACCCATCGCACGGTTGCGCTGGGCTGGAAGGTCTGGCCGTCTAGAATGATTGGGAGAAATGAAATAGGGGAGGTATCGCGTGGGGTTCTCCAGTGCATCAGCTCTGTTTTTCCGACCGAGAATGTGACGTTCTTGGGGGAAGCTAATGCGGTGAGTTTGTTGTAGTGGGTTTGGAGGGTGTGGATGTTTTCTTGGTAGGAGGGAGAAGCCACTGTAATGGCCAGATCGTCTACATATGAAAGTGAAATGCCGGGGGCGGGGTCGTATTGATGAAGAAAGTTGATGTAGATGAGAAAAAGAAGGGGTGATATCGGGGATCCTTGTGGGACGCCTACTTGGACAGCTGTTGGGATCTTTGGGGACCCCTTAAACAGCAGCGTGATGTAACGGTCCGATAGGAAGGAAAGGACCCAGTTTGTGATATAAGGCGGGGTATGTTTTTCTGCAAGGGTGGTGGCCAGGTGCTGTTTAAGGACGTGGTCGAAACCGCCTTTAATGTCGAGGAAGAGAGTAGAGACTTTGAGTTTAGCTAGTTGCATAGCACTTGTTTCGTGTATGAGGGTGGTGACTGCGTCCCCCGTTGAGAGGCCGCTGACCGATCCGCATTGGTGGTTGTGGAGGAGGCCTGTGGCTTTCGCTAATTTGGCCAGTCTGAGAGTTACGATTTTTTCCAGTATCTTGGAGAAGGTCTGGAGTAGAACGATTATGCGGTATGCGGAGGGGGAGGAGTAATCCGGTTTATTTGGTTTAGCGAGGATCACTCCGTTAGCTGTTTTTAAACAAAGCGGGTGATATCCATGCTGAATAAGTGGGTTGAGGAGGGCGGGAATTAAGTGGGGGTTGGCTCTGTGGATTCCTTTTCATACCGAGTACGGAATGGTGTCAGGGCCAGGTGCTGAGAGGTTAGATGTAGGTCCTAGTGCGGTGAGGACTTCGTTGGGGGTGATGGGTGGGGTGTTTGGGAAGTAAAGGGGGGAGGGAGGGGGGTTTTCTACCCGGGGGGGGAAGAAGGCATTAATGAGATTGTTGTTTAGTAACGTTGGGGTTGGGGAGTTAGGGAGGGTGGGTATTTTGTCTTCCGTTCTGTTAGCCATTTTCTTTAGTCTCCAGACGTCTTTTGTGTCGGCGTTGGCGATGAAGGCGTTCCAGTGGTATTGTTTTGCTTTCTTTATGGCGTTGAAATAGGCGTTGCGCGTTGCTTTCATTTCTGAGGGGGGGGCTCTGCCTTTTCTGAACGCACGATGTACTGAGTGGAAGATGGAGCGGAGTTGTGAGATGTCCGGGGTCCACCATTTCTTTGATCATTTTGAAATGGTTTTGGGGGGTGTGTGATGTTTGACCATGTCTGTGACCTGGGCGAGGGATTTGTCGAACCAGTCGTCTAGCATGGCGGGGGTGTCGCAGGGTGGGATGTTGATAGCTTGAAGTGCGGGTGTGAGGAGGTTCCAATTGGTTAGTGCCCAGTTTGGGGTTATGTAGGGGCTGAAGTCTGAGTTTGGGAGAGCGAGTGAGACGGCCAGGATTCTGTGGTCGGATCCTGAGGCGTTAGAGAGGGGGAGCCACTTTCTGACGAGTGGTGTGGCCCTGTGGTTGCTGAAGGCTAGGTCTATGACTCCGTTCCTGTGTGCTTGGTTGTTGGAGATTCTCGTATAGGTTCCTGGAGTATTTAAAATGGAGTAGCCTGCTCGGCTGGCGGTGTCCATGTAGGGTTGGGAGAGTCTGAGTTCCCTGGCTGAAAAGTTTCTGGCGGGATCAGTGGCTGGGTTATGAATATTTAGGTCTCCGACGGTAATTGATGGGTTGTCGGATGTGGGTAGGATGGTCAGGGGGTGGATGGACCGAGTCACGTCTCTTAACTGCCTGTTGTAGCAGTTGATGATTGTTATTGTGGTGTTGGTGTTTGGGCCGGTGTGGCAGGAGAGGTTGGCAATTATGATGTCCCCTCTGTGGGAGGGGGGGCAGGCGAAGGAATTTCGTTGTAAAAAGTTGTTGTTTATGTAGGTGCATACTGAGATTTTGTCATCAGTGGAGGTGGGTGTGGGGTAGATTGCGGTGAATGCGGGAACCGTGAGTGGTTTGGATTTAAATAGTGGGGGTTCCTGTATTGCTACTGCGTGTGCTGATTGGACCATGGGGATGGCGAAGAGGGAGATGAGAACATTGTTGCTGTTATTACAATTGTGTTGTATGATGCGTAGGAAGGAATTATCGTTGGTTGTGGTACTCATTTACAACGCGGTTATTTCGTTGATTGGGAGCGTTGGCGCGACTCCCTCCATGGGGTTTGACGCTGATTGTGGGTTGGTCGCTGGGGCGGGGGGGGCGGAGGGCTGGTTGAGTGGTGCCCTTCGGGCCTTATTGGCTTCAATGAGGGCGATGAGGGTGGGGCAGGTGTTGGAGGTAGATGCGTGGTTGCCTTTGCAGTTGATGCACTTGGGTTGGACCGCTGCGCAGCAACCCTTGCTGTCGTAGCGCTTCCCGGTGCAGTTGGTGGGGCAGGAGTGGTCTTTCTTTGTGTGCTCCTTGGCACAGATGGGGCAGGTTGGGTTCTCTTGTTTGCAGCCTTGTTCGGGGTGGCCGAATCTGCAGCACTTTTTGCATTGTGTGATTGGGGAGGCGGACCACATGACGGTGCATTTGCGTGGTCTTGAGAGGAGGCGAATGGTGGGGCCGATTTGGGCGGCCTCGTCGGCGGAGACCGTGATCACGACGGTGGAGGTCTTCCTGCTGTTGCGTTCTTGGTCGTTTGTGTGGAGAAAGCGGGTGGCAATTGGGGTGAAGCCCGAGGCCAGTTTGAAGACTTCTGGGAACTTTGAGTCGAGTTCTTCGCGGGTCTGAAATGCGAAGAGGGGGAGGCCGTGGATTGCGATGTCCACGTCGGTGGGGGCTGGGCGGAACGTGGTGTACGTGTTCTCGGAGTCGATGCAGAGGTTTAGGCGTGATAAGTGCTTGAAGTAGGGTCGATATACGATGGCGGCATGAGGGGAGAATGATGCTACCTCTTTGGTTTATCGTGTGAGAGAAAGTGAAGGCGACATGGTGTTGTGCGGCTAGGAGTTGGCCGAAGGTGATTGATAGTTCTGCGGCCAGGGTCTCCGGGGATTCGATGGGCTCCGGGGAGATTCTGGTTGCGAAGAAGCGTCGTTGTGCGGCGGGGAGTGATTTGGCGCCGGTGTTGGCTGGTCTGGCTCTTTTTCTGGCTCTGGTTACTTGTTCCCAGCGTTCAGTGGTGGCGGGGGAGTCAGAGCTCTGTTGGAGGTTTGCTGGTTGTTTTGGTCTGGCAGATGGAAGGGCAGGGCGGGTGAGGATTCGCTGCTGGGGTGGGGCGGCGTGGCGGGTGGGCTGGGGGGTTTTTGGGAGGGCTGGGGGGGGGGGAGGGGGTCATGGGGCTTTCTTGGAGAGGGCCGTGACGCGTTCGTTTGTCCTTTCCACTCTGTTATTGAGGGAAGCGAGGGTGGTGGTTATTTTTTCTTCGGCTGTCTGGTGGTCGGCTTTAAGCTCGTGCAGTTCGCCTAGTAGGATGGCGTTTTGGTTGACCATTCCGATGGTGAGGGTGAGGAGAAGGCGTTCAATGTTAGATGTGTTCTCATTCCTGAGGATCTCGTTGGCTAGCTCGCCAAGAGTGTGGTTGTTGGCCCCGAAGATGATGTCTTTGTCTAGATGATCTAGGCGGAGACCGTCAAAGGCGGTGTTAAAGGCTGGGGAGGGGGGAGGCATTGTGGTGATGTTGTGAAGCTGAAGTGTTAAAGACTTTTGGCTTCGTGTAACGTGGTTGCAACGAAAATCTTGGTGGTGAGTTTCAAAAATTCAAATCAATAGCGGGAAAGAAGGTGAATCCACCCGGTCTTTCATGTCTCTCTCTTAGAGCCCTACAGGATACCGTCGGATTCAGAGAGAAGGGTTCCCCCGCCGGAACCTGAGGAGATTGGGGGAGAAGAGAACTGGACTGTCCGGGAAGTAGCAGACAGCCGAGTCAACAGAAAGAGGCAAAGGGTGGAATATTTGGTCTTGTGGGAAGGGTTTGAGAATGAAGATGCTACATGGGAACCTTGGGAACATCTCCGGAAGAGTGCTGAAGAAGCCCTCCGGGATTTCCATCAGAGGTATCCCAAGAAACCTAGAGACAAGAGATCTCTTGGGTAGAAATCTCCTTTCCCATCTTCCTTTCTCAATCGGATTTCTTTGTCATATAATAAGAAAAGAACGATTGTACCTAATCTCGGTGACCAAGATCCTGGAAGAAGGGAGTAGTATAACGGAGCCATTCTAACTGGATGGCATGAGAGGATGCTAGCCAGGGCCCGCTATATGCTGAGAGTTATTGATAGAAGCCAGTACCCGGTGACATACAGGTACCTGTAGTGTGGATCGCCACCAGCTGCAAGTGTAACCATATTCCGGTGACTAGGAAGAGGGTCTAGTCACAGTAGGACAGACTGACGAGTCTATGCCTTGCTGACTGACTAGAAGGCCGGCCAGAGTAGGACTCTGATTGCCCGGCGACCCTCTGTATCCTCTGAGCATTAGAAGTGCCGCTATAGAGCTAGCACTCTGCCTGGGAAGTCTATAATAAGCTATGAGCTCTACAGCAACTAAAGCCGGTTAAATCCTGCAGGCAGAGGTTGTGTGACAACCAAGCGGCAGATTACCTATAAGCTTTGACTAAGGGTAGCACTGAAGGTCTTGGAAACTTCTGCTGGCGCTAAAAGGAAAGCGGGGTAGCGGTGGAATGTTTGCAAGCACCGGAACTCAGTCCCACCGGAACTTAGTAGGAAAAACTTGGAGCAGAGAATAGAAGGCTTTTGGAGTATAAGTATTCAGCTTCATTCCCGCCCATTAGTTCTCCAGTTTTGAATCCTTAGACCTATCGGCAAGCAGAAGCAAGAGCCTTAAGATTATTCTAAGTTCTAGCGAGAAGAATCTTGAACCTGTAACCTGATTCATCAGCAAACTCTGGCATTCCTCAGGGCGCAGAGCCTGCACTGGCGCCAGACGCCAAGCGCCCGCCAGAATCTTTGCTGCCAGGCGTCGCCAGAACAGATCGCTTCGCGCCTGGCGTCGCCACAGCAGGAATCTTCCGCCAGGCGTCGCCACAGCATGATCGCGCCAGGCGTCGCCAGAGGCGTAATCTTTCGCGTAAAGCGTTCCTGGAAGCGTAATGCGCACCAGGCGATGCTATTACCGCGCCGACGCCTCCAGAGCAGTATGTTCCCTCTCTGGCAGCACCAGGCGCATAATCGTCTATGTACTCACTTTTCGCTCCAGCGAAACTCGCTCCAAGCAGAGCACTTCGCTCACAAACTCGCTCCTGAGCATTTCGCTCCACCAGAACACTACGCTCCACCAGAGCACTCGCTCCTTGCAGAAACACTCGCTCCACCAAACACTTCGCTCCAAACAAAACTTTCGCTCCTAGCAAACATTTCGCTCCACCAAAACTCGCTCCAAGCAGTACCAAATAGTCCTAGTGAGCTTTTTCTTTGCGCTCGCTAATGCTACTGTCTACAAGTGCTCCTAGCGATATCACATACATCTATAGAGCACCCAGCAATCTCTCTATCTTCTCTGGTAGCGTCGTCTTGCGTCGTCGTGCCTCGCGCGTGTCGTCTGCGTCCAGCGCGTCAGCAAGCGTCGTTCTGAAATCTGAGATCTTCTCTCTCTCTATGCCTCCTGCGTCTGGATAACGATCAACAAATGAGTCTCCGCCCAGGGACTGTAGCGAATCACTGGCGTCGGGGACCGCCAGGAGACAACGCCAGCGCCCTGACAGCACTCGCCACTAATATCTGCGCCAGGAGATCAAAACATAACGAGCAGCTCGCCAGGCGCCAGCGAACATATCCCTCACGCCTAGAAACACTCGTCGATTGCTATCTGCGCCAGGAAAGCATTCTCACTGAGATGCTTTCGCCAGACACCACAAGCATATCGCTCACGCCAAGACACTCTTCGTCAACAAGGTTTTCAAGAGATATTGCCCACATCCGGAGAGCACCATGGCCGCTTTCATAGCACTGACCAATGCTCGTAGAGCTGCGGAAATATCTTTGATAATACTATTCAGGTGGGACATCCCCCCAGACCCATATGAATCGTCGCTTTCTTCAGAAGGCGAGGTAGGCATTGCCAGTCTCTCAAACGATATCTCATATGGGTATTCTTCACGCCGCTGAACGGTCAGTCGCGGAATACTGATACGAGCACTGTCGTGTATACTGGCGATGACTTCCAAACCTTTGACGATGGCGTATGTATCTGTCGATTCGTGAAAGGAATTTAAGCCTTGAGGTTTAGGCCATGGTACGGCTCGTCTGAAAAGCTCAATGCCCTGCCTAAGCAGCACTCCGGCGCGAGCTTGCTGGAAATCATTTCCCATGCATAAGCAGCATTATGCTGGTGGAGCAAGCTTGCTGGATAACAGACTCAGATACTGAGCGGCCGAAACTCACCTCCCTCTTCCAATCCGCATGCGTACTAGCAGAGCGACCGCGAATTTTGAATTAGGCGGTATTATTGGTCTAACTTTTCACTCGTGAAACACTTTCGCCACACTCGCTGGCGCTCACCTCTCAGCACCGGGACTGCTGTCATTCAATAGCCTTCGGTAATGCTCTCACATCGTTGGATAGCGGGAGCGGCTTTACAGCGCTTACGACCGCTCTCACAGCATTCAACTAAATTCATTCCACGTACGCAAATCTATCCTAGTATTTACCAGCCAATTGCCAGCATCCACCTCAAATAAATGGGCCATTCCTAATATACTCGAATATTCACGACCCACATCCTCTTCCTCCTCCGCCTACAGACCTTCAGCAGCCCATGTGAGCTATCAGCGATACCTGCGATCCTTCGCCTCAAGTAGCTCAACTACTGCATAGTCTATCTTGGCAGCCCTGTGCTATCCGTACCTTGAACAGAGCCTCCACTGCGTCCTGGTAAGCGTCACGAAACACTCCCCACTGCTCTGAGGAACCTACCGATACCCATGCCCAATCCTTTCTTATTTTCCCCTTCCTAAAAGATGATGTTTCCGTACACCTGATATTGTGAACCTCGTATACGTCAGGCCTTTGGAAGATTGGTATCGGAACCTGCAAGCATGTGAAAACCTCCACCCGGCGCTCCAAAATGCTCTCAGAGCTTCCGGCAAAGCTCTCAGAGCATTCCGCATCTTCGGCATACTCCTTTATCAGGCGATATAGCGTGATATGGCTCATTTGCAATCTGTCTGCTACGTTGAACAGTCTTTCCGATTTCGCGGAGGGGTTGCAAAAAGGCGCTTCAGGGCAGTCCGCTTTCTACTATTGGCGTTCATTCGGCGTTTTCTTGCGGTCCTCGATTTTGAAAATGTCGAGCAACTCCTTGAGAGTTATCGATGGCTCAGAGGATGTCGTCAGTGCTCTCAGGACCTCCGGCGATATCTTTCAGATTTAGAATTCGGATCTCTAGCATGTCGCCTCCTCCATAGTCCAGTATCTGCGTTGCAGCGTCGGCCTTGTTGGGCGCTCTGTAAGCCTCTTTTACCTGCGTACATGGGCAAGCTTCGCTAACGTCCGTGGAGTACTGAGAATGCTCCCCAAAGCGCTCAACGTGCTCCGGTAGTCGTTATCGTGCAATTTGATGAAGTTGAAGTTCGATCTTTCCCGAATCTCCTGGATCTCCTCCACGCCTCGCTGGGTGCTCTGGGAGCGTCGCTGAGCGCTCTGGGAGCCACTTATTGCTTTCGTTCGATCTCTCGCATCCTTTAACGTCTTCTTGTACGCCCTGAATTCTAAAAAGATATCCTTGTATTTATGGAAATCGTCGAGATAGCTCTCCATATAGTTCAATGTGCTCGTTGTATGACTCCCATATTGCGCCATTAAGTGGAAGTCTATTAGACTTCGAACGCATTTCAAAGCTTTCGCGAAGTCGCTCTTGACAACCACCCCGGATTTCTCAGAGCAGCGCGAGTGCTCCTAGAAACGACCCGCCCAGATTCGCATCTCTTTCCTTGCCATTGGGTGGTAGAAAGCGATATGCTTTGTTTGGTACTGCCAGCCCGGGGTAAGCGCAATCGAAATAGCGTTGTCGAACTCCTCAATCGGTGATGCTTCTTCAAAGCCTGAATCCACTCCATCGTATGTGCTTCAACATCCCCAGGTAGATATTGTGCAGTATGTCGGTTTATTGAGATCGTCTGGATTAACCCTCGGCATACCCAGAAAGCGATGAAGAGTGTTTTGACGGATCTCGCAACAAGGTATTCCACCGGTTCTAGATTGCCCGGGTTCTCGCCGAATAGCTGTACCCTCTCCCTGTAGTCCTCGTGGTTGCGCATAGAGCTTCGACGAGTGCTCCCAAGATTGTGAAACTCGACCTCGCATCGCGGGCAAGCACTAGTGCTGATGTTTTGCAAGTTTGAATGCTCGGGTTGATCGGCGATCCAGCCCGAGAGCACCGGAAAGCATAGTCGTCAGAGTCTGCCGTCGGCGCATTTGATTAGCTCGCCCTCCTGAGAGCACTCGTGAATGCTTTGAAAGATTTCCCCAAGTGCACGATGCAGTGCCATTTGACTCTGACGTCTTAAAACGGAGTTAACGAGTGTTGTGTTCTTTCCGAGCTTCGGTGGCACTGGTAGCAGCCCTAGGAGAATGAATGAATGCCCTGTAGGCTTTATGCGCACCGACGACTTGATGTTCCCGATGGTAAGATAGATTGGCCAGGCTTTCTTGTCCCCGCTGAAATTTGTCAGATGTGTGCCATCCGACGCGCAGATAATTGGTACAACAGTGGACCCCTCCGGTAACGTGTTCTGTCGAGAAAGCATCAGCGACTGCTCCTGGAGCACTCCGACTTGAAGTGGACAGGTCGAGGCTTACGGACCTGCATCTCCCACCACCAATCTCCTGTATGCATTTCCCCATACATTCGCTCGCCGAATTCATTATGCTCCACCACGGGCGCGCGTACACCAATGACTCCCGGAAGGCACATTGCCCTAGAAGATATCGGACGACAACCATTGGATCGCGGTAGTAGTAGGAGATCTTCTCCCCCCCAATATCCACCTCCGAATGATTCCAGCTTGCCTTTCCCAGTATGTCGTTCATTTCCTCCAACCTCTTGATAAAACCCCGCCCGGTGCTGTAGGAGCACTCGCCACTTCTCGGAGGAGCGTGCAGAAAGAAGCTGTCGATGTTCCCCTGTGAGGCTTTAGACAGTGTGAAGTAGCGTGCCATTCTGAACTCGTATGCTGACCGAAATGGGTGCCATGGGTTTTGAAGAAGAATTTGTGAGCACCCGCCGTAGTCCTCCGAGCGGTAAAGTGCTTCCCCAGCGCCCTCGTAAACTGTAGTAGATGCCTTATGCCCATTTGAATCGCCGCCTCCCTCCTCCATCACGAAATATGATTCGGATTCGAGGTCCGAATTGTTACCCGAATCTTGGTCGAAAGTGTCGGACTCCGAATCGTAGCGCTCTGAATAGCAATCGAATGCTCTCTGGCTCTCGCCAGTGTCGCCGGGGTTTCTGCTGATTGATCGTGCTCCAGCAGTGAATATTGATTTCCCAACCATTCATCTGCTTCTAAAGGATGGATCGTTCGAAGATGTCTGTCAAAATTCGCGGAGGAGCTGTACCTCTTGCTGCAAAAAGGGCACGACGATTTCATTGAACTCGAGAATTTGCAGTCTGCCAAGGCCGAGGAGGCTCTTTCCTGCAGGCGGTGCAGAGTGCTCTACGAACAATCTGTCATCCAATGAGGCTCTGGCTGCAGAGCGCTCGCCGAGCGATTGTGCAGAGTGCTCTACAAGCGATTTGTCACCAATGAGGCTCTCGCTGCCAACAGGTTGTGCAGAGTGCTCTACAAGCGATTAGTCACCGCATGCAAAGTGCTCGCTAGCAGAGTGCTCGCCGAGTGATTGTAAGCCTTGCGCCGCAAGACCTCCAGCAGAGCAAGGCTGACTTTGACGTCATACATCTCCAACGGAATACTGCAAACACAAACACGAGCATGCAACGAGAGGAAACAGCAATCATGCCACCAGCGATGCTCCGTTCTGCCCTCTCAGCATTCGCTCATCCTCAGTTAGCACTCGCGAAAGCTATTCAGATCGAGAAACCGTTCACAACGGAAAATTCAATACCAATATCGACTACGAGCTCAAACGATACACACTGTCCGACTCAGCTTCATAGCACAGAGCCCCGACACCAACAAGAACAGAAACTCCAACCCAACATTGGAATCCAATCGACACCAATGTTGGGAGTCGGTACTACCGTCAGAGCGTTTCCGAGTGTGCCTAGAGCATTCATCTACGTCATTCAATTGAATCAAACCACCAGAGTAGAATCTTCGAGTGTGCCTAGAGCATTCATCTACGTCATCTATTGGAGCAAACATTGAGGACGGCTTAGAAGTCCTGAAACACCTCGAGAGTGCTCGTATAGCACATGGGGGTGCTCCCATAGCACACGGGGTGCTCTCAGAAGCATGATGAGCTCTGGAATAGCTGATTCTATTCGGTATAAGAGCACCCTTCTCCTCCTTCCAGATCGTGAGAGATTCCTAACCATCCATCTTCCAGCGCTACCTCTTCCAGCGCTACCACTTCATACCCCTCACTGCTATCAAAGCTTTCAAGATATCTCTTGGAAGCGCATTCAGCTCACGTTTCAAGTTTACGGTTCAAGTTTCAAGTTTCAAGTTCGAGCTTTCAAGCTGCACATCTAGCAATCATATATAAGATGGTATATCCTCCTTAATTCTATTGCTCTCAGAACCATACTCATCAAATATTCTATATTCACTATAGTCACCTTCACTCTCAGAGCACTCCACAGAGCTCACAGAAGAAGCGAGATCGCGATCCAGACACCCCATTTATTCAGATAGCAAAAACGCCGAAAAGAAGGAAAAGAAGAAGGAGAAGGGGAAGAAGAAGCAGGAGATAGAGGAGCAGGAGATAGAGGAGCAGAAGGAGCTGGAGATTTTGCAGAAGAAGGTGCAGGAGCTACAGAGGAAGGCACAGGAGAAAGAGAAGAAGGCGCAGAAGCAGAAAGAGAAGTCCTCACCTTCGTCGTCTCGTAAAGAGCAGGAAGGCACCCAGCCTATCCCAATAGAGATAGGAGAGACACCCCCGCCGCAGTCGTCGCGTTCCGAGAAGCACCCGCCACCGCCCCCTCAGCAAGCGCCACTGTCTCTGGCACTCCACGAATTTTTCCCAAAGGAGTGGGAGAAAGAAGGCGAGAAGGAGAAGCGACAGCGACAGCGATAGCGAAGGAGAAGCGAGAAGGAGAAGGAGATAGCGATAGCGAGGAAGGGCAACCTGAAGTCGAGCCCGACAGAGAACGTTCTGCAGCAGGCACAGCAGCAGACCCAGCAGGCCCGGCAGCACCCAAGCCCAAACAGCGCTCAGCAGGCACAGCAGCAGGCCCAGCAGGCCCAGCAGCACCCAAGCCCAAACAGCGCTCAGAAGGCACAGCAGCAGGCCCAGCAGGCCCAGCAGCACCCAAGCCCAAACAGCGCTCAGAAGGCACAGCAGCAGGCCCAGCAGGCCCAGCAGCACCCAAGCTCAAACAGCGCTCAGAAGGCACAGCAGCAGGCCCAGCAGGCCCAGCAACACCCAAGCCCAAACAGCGCTCAGCAGGCACAGCAGCAGGCCCAGCAGCAAGCCCAAAGCCCGAAGAGAACCTAACAGTTCGACAAGTCTCCAGCTTTTCCCCAGAGTTAGGCAGCTCGCCGCCACTACCACCGCCGCCCTGTCCGTCAAACCGAGCTCTCAGTTCGTGCCCTGCTCCAAAAGCAGTCGCCAGTGCTTCACAGAGCTTTCAATTCCGACGCCCCTGCCGGATACCAATACCCAGTTCCTCCACCGCAGAGCAGAGGCAAAGGCGGCGCCGAGATCCTGCCCCAGAAACTCCCCTCTGCTCGGTTAGCGTACGCCAGTCCTCCAGAAGCGTTCCCCGGTGCTGCAGAAGCATCGTCCCCAATCTCCCAAAACACCCACACAATGACTCAGGCGAACAAAGCAAAGATGACTTTAGGTTTGATCAACCTGCCTAAAGTGTACACTAACGGCCGCAACAGCCTCAAAGCGAGATGCACAACACCGCTGGGTCAACAAAACCGTCTCGAGCAGCAGCGTTCGATGCTCTATGCCTCCATTTATTGAGCTTTTGCGCCTCTCAGCGTTTCTTGCCTATGTGAACGGAAGCAATACAAGAACCCGCAGAGCACTCGCCGACGCTTTGAAGTGGCTCATTGCCGATGTTGGGCAGAAGGAAAAGCTATCGAGGGGGCAGGGGAATCGCGAGTTTAGAGAAGTTGCTGACGAGAGCGATGATGATGACGACGGTGGACGGCCCGAACGCTCTAGGAAGCGTAAACGCCATCAAGTGTCCGCCGAACTCGATAGACCTTCCATAATGGTCACGGTGGTAGACCCGGATGCTCTGGGAGCATTCTCCGTAGTTGCCCCGCCCCGTATCTATGACTGGAACCATCGACGAAATCAGAATTCGCTCATTGGTATTCTGACAAAGATAACGTTTCCAGAGCTCTGCAACTTGATCCTGAAGCACACCCCACCCGACAGAGCAATCAGGAGTATCTGGGGAGCACTCAAGAGCGGTCCACCGCATCCAATCCTCCTGTCCGCCGCAGGAGGTCCAGATCACTGATTCGGAAGAGGTCGAGGGTTGGTTGAAGAATAGTACTGGCAGGACTCGGCGGATACTCGCGTGCTCCACAGAGCGGCGCGGTGCTAATTTGGGTGGTGCTGAAACACCGCCGCTATCACGAGCATTCCTCATATCGAGGAAGACGACACACCATGATCGATATCCCAGCAGAGGACTCTGACTACGAGGAGGGAAATCATCGTGTTAATGCTAAAGGACTGAGGGTATATTTGCCCAGAACTGATGCCAGTAATCAAAGGCTAATCCAGACTCTTGTTAGACGTCGCGATAGACAGCAGGATGCTATCGACGACTTAGACCCCAAATACCTGAGGAAGTATCCTCTGGGTGTAGGGGTTGCTGACGCAAACTTTGCACAGGGAGTAATCTGGACGCCTGCCGGGATAGCAGCCAAGAGAGCTGCTGACGCACTCGCGGCTGCTGCTGGAGGCGGTGGTGGTGGTGGCGGTGGTGGTGGTGGTGGTGGTAACCCTCCTCCGGGCGGTGGTGGTGGTGGTGGTGGTGGTGGTGGCGGTGGTGATGGTGGTAAATCCTCTCCGGCGGTGGTGGTGGTGGTGGTGGTGGTGGTGGTAATCCTCCGGGCGGTGGTGGTGGTGGTGGTGGTGGTGGCAGATCCTCCGATGCGGGCAGAACCTCCGACCTCCTCCTCCTCCGGGCGATTCCTCCTGGCGGTATGGTGGTGGTGGTGGACCTTCTGGAGGTGGTGGTGGCGGTGGTGATGGCGGCATCATTAGTTTTCTTTGGTATAATCTCGCCTCTTTTCTGCTCAATCTAATGCTTACCTCTGAATAGCGGTATGTATTGTTTTCGACTTATGCAGTGCTACTGGCGCCATTAGTTTCCTTTGGTATAATCTCGCTTTCTTTTCGTCGAACAATCGCTTACCTCTGAATAGCGGTATGTCTTGTTTTCTGAGCGCTGGCGAGTGCTCCTGGGATTGGGTTCGGTGCTATTATGAATAGATGGGATCATCGTTTTAGATTTATTAGATTAGATTAGATTAGATCAGATTAGATTATTTCATTTCTTAATTGAATTACAGTCAAGCCAAACTCCTAGATTGCTCTCAGAGCACTCGGTATCGCTTCTGAAAGTGCAGTAAAACGAGTGATTAGAAATGACTCGGATTCGGTTGAGCGGACCAGGATGCGGTTGAGCGGATCGCTACCCTACGAGGTTAGCTGTAGTTTTCTTGCTTGGCGATGAAAACTCTGTCGCCAAGCGTTGATTTCTAATCAAAACACGCAAAAGAATGCTCCTAGAGCACATTGGATACTCCTGCCAGCAAGCAGAATGCCTCTCAACAAGCGATCCGCAGGTTCAGCACTTCTTTCCGCAAAGCGACCACGACTCCCAGTACCACCCGAAGAGCATGATGATTCACAGACTGACGAGTCTGAAATATCATTCCGAGCATTGACCGCACTGTCAACCAGCACTCGGAGTAGTCAATCGACCAGCACCGGAGCAGTCAGTCGACCAGACCCGGAGCAGTCAGTCGACCACCGCCTAATAGCTCAGAAGGGCTTCTCCGTTTCTACCGACACATCGACTGGAAGAAGCAGCCCTAGAAGGGTAGAATTCCATCTCCCGATGGCAATACTGACATCGCTGAAGTGCAGGAGCAGCAGGAGGATGTGCCGGAGGTGGAGGAAACCGCCGATACAGCCACTCCGAGTATGACGACTTTCCCAGAGAACGCCAGGAGAGCTCTGAGGAGAATCTAGATGATCCGGAAGAAGAACCTCAAGCATCCACCCAGCAGAGATCCCAAAGTACGGGAAGAGACCTCGACCGCCCAGCCGACTACTGCCAGAGCACTGGGCAATGCTCGGAGGAGACCAACCGAGCGGTAGCGAGGTTATTGCTTCCTCCGACGTCTCGGTGGATGTGGTACAGGTTCGACTCCCTCCCACCCATTAATGTCAAAGACAAAACGCTAACGATTCAGAGGGGAGCACGTCCGGGTGCAAAGGTAGTACGGAGAGCAGCACCCACTTCGGTACCCAAACAGAATGCATCCCAGAGAGCGCCCACTTTGGCATCCAGCCAGGAAGCATCTCAGAGATCATCCCCGGCATCTCAGAGAGCACTCCCGGCATCTCAGAGAGCATTCACAGCATCTCAGAGAGCACCTCCGATATCCTCACAGTCCATGCCTTCTTCAGTGCCCGTTTATTCTCGCGATATTGACTATAGCTCTTCTACACGGCACATAGACCTTTCCTCGATGCTCGAGGTACGGGCGATTCCTCACCCACTTACCGCCCCTATCGCTCCTCCCCTTTGAGGGCGTACAGAGCTCTATGAGCAGTCCCCGGATTCCTCAAGCCCTCAGGAATATTTACCAGAAGCAACCAAGATATGATATTGCACAGTTTCCTTCATCTATCAGGGACGAAGGAAATGCTCCTATAGCAGAAAGTGAGGTTAGTAGTATTCCAAACACACTCAAGACCGCTTTGAGAGCATCGTTAACATTCGTGCGAGTAACCTATCTCAGAGGTCCTTGTTACCTAGCTCGAGGAGTGCAAACGTTCTCTCAATGCAAGCCCAGAGGATTGAGAAGGAGTGCAGCACGCTAATCGGGGACCACACTCTTCTACATGAGCCTTTTCCTCCTGCAGCGAGGCTTTCGGTACTGGTAGTAAATATGTGGGCAACTGCCAGTCGCAGGGGTGGGATGTGCAGTAGATCTCGGCAGTCGTTATCAAACAGGTGAATGCTCTTGAAAGCGTTGGCGAGTGCTCTAGAAGCGTAATTAATGACGATAGGTCAGAAGTCTACACTCCGAGTCTTTCGCACTTGATCTGAGGTTAAAGGCGCCTGGCAGACTCGACCATCTATGGGTTTGGAAAGCTCTCGAGACCTGAGGCGAGGGCTGCTCAAATAGAGTATCTTTTGAAGAATGATCGCTTCTTGAGCCCTGCGCCTTGTACGAGTATGATTAATCTAGCGAGCACTCGGGGGTGCTAATGAAACACTCGGGTGTCAATGCCGGAGAGCACTCATGACGCTTATTCTTAACGGTTACCAGACCTACCGTCTCTGGTTTCTTGCCCCGGAGATTATCGACATATTGTACTATAAATACTTTGATGGGGTCAGGATCACGAGGGTAAAGACCCGAGTTCCTAAAGCGGATTACCTCGTTTATTTGCCTGATATCCTGCGATTTGGCGTAGCATTGAGCATAGTCAACGAACATCGTGAAGCCTGACCATTTCAGTCACAGACGAGTGTTGTCAGTAAGCATCCTGATCCCCTCATATCCCTAAGGCGATAGCGAGTGCTTTAGGAGCAATGCTTGGTGCTCTCAGGGCTATAGTAGATCTCGGCGCTGACATTGAATCTGGTAAAGCGTTCAACAGAATGAGCAACACATGGAAGGGAGGAGTAGAGGCAGAACCAGGAGGCAACGTTGGAGGTGATTAAGGATAACCTCCGGAAGGTATGCTATAGATGGAGGTTACAATGGCAGAGTGCTTTCTGAACACTGAGGCTAACGTTGATAGATCTGAGAGAAGAAGGGCATCACTATCGGTGATGCGGAAGATGGATTCAGCGAGGGCGGCGAAGCGTTAGCGGCGATCTTGCGGCATTCGGAACGCTCGGAAAGCACCCGAGTGCTCCAGGGATATCACTGGTTCGACCATGGTGGCGGCCAGGATGAGGTGGTTCACGCTCAACCGGGCATTGAGCGGAAGTGGAAGGCGAAGAGGAAGAAGAGGAGCAAGAAGAGGGTGATCGCGAAGGCGAGAAGAGGATGTGTAGAGCACCATGAGTGCTTTGGAAACACTGTGGCGCTTTGGAGGCGAGTGCTTTGGAAACACTGTGGCGCTTTGGAGGAAGTCTTGGAAAGCACTGGCGAGTGCTTGGAAGCGAATGCTTTGGAAGCACTGGGGCGCTTGGAGAGTGCTTTGGAAGTACTGGCGAGTGCTTTGGAAGCGTGTCGGCGAGTGCTTTGAAGATAGGAGTACCTATATACCTATATTATATTCAATGAGCGAGTTGAAGACGGTTTGTAGTGTTAGGAGTTAGCTTAATAGAATCGCGGTTTTGAATGCTCTTGAGCAGTGCCCACTAAAGCAAAAGTAGTATGCATTGTAAAAACAGGGCACTGAAGGGTAAAATCTGATTGTCGAGCGCTGCTGGAGCAGTCGGGAGTGCTCCAGAAGCATTAGCTATATGCCCAGGAGTCGTCAGAGAGCTCCAGGAGGGCCCAGGAGATAGGTAGTAGTCTCCGGCGAGAGAGCATTCCGTCGCGAGCGTCAGGCGAAAAGCATTCCGTCGCGAGCGTCAAGCGAAGCATTCCGTCGCGAAGCGTCAGGCGAAGAGCATTCCGTTGCGAAGCGTCAGCGAGAAGCATTCGTCGGGAACGTCAAGCGAAGCATTCCGTTCGGCGTCAAGCGAAAAAGCTCCGTCGGGATAAGCGTCAGCGAGTAGCGTCCGTGGCGTATTAATCTGCCACGGAAGATAGGCGCCTGAAGCGCACTAGATGCACCACGTGCAGCGGTGATAGTGCACTCCACAGGCGCCTGGGCGTCAAGCGTCTGGCGGAGGTTGGAGGTTTGCTGATGTTTCTATTCTGCCCGTGTAACGGCGTACGGGACCGACCCCAGTCTGGTCCCGTCTTGGGTTTCCTTGTTCCTGTTTCCTGTTTCCTTGGCCTCGTTTCCTGTTTCTCGTGTTCTGTTTCCTGTTTTCCTGTCTCTGTTTCCCTGTTCCCTTGCCGTCGGGTCACATCCCCGGCTGCAAGCCCTGTTCATGTCTTTCTCTGTTTCCTTGGCCCGAACCATCCTGTACCCCTATCCTCGCTTAGCCCCTAGTCTCCCCGCTCCTGAGACCTAGTTTGCCCGATCCCCTGTAGGCTCTTCCCTGCTCTGGCTTTACCCCTGTCAACCTTTATCGTCGCGGGACTATTCAACCCGGACGTATTGGAAGATGGCTTTGGTACCTGGAAGCACATCCTACGGCCCGAGAAGGCATCAGCAAACTGTACCAACTTGTTGGGAGAAGCGGGAGACATGGGAGATCTCCGGAGATACCCGTCAAACCTTAATTCTCCGGAGAAGGTAGCGCACCCGACTAGTCCTCCAGAGACATCGCAATGGCTCGGGAGGCCCTCCCGAACGCATTGGGCGCTATCGCGGGAACCCGACGCATTAGGCTATCGGGAGAGGTCTCACGAAGCGAGAATGATGGCGAGGAAACTTCCGAGGAGGCCATCCGAGCAGTGACGTCTCCGATGCTATCTGGAGGACGATTCCTATCCCCTAACAATGGCTAGCACTATGGCATACCGGCATTGATTGTATAGTAAGATAATCACGTTTACGAATTTACAGAGACACTATTCCAAGCTTATAGAAAAAGCGTTAACATCCTCGTGTACCCTCCGAAGGGCTCAGGAAGGCCTCCTATACTCTCCCGAGCCCTTAAAACACTAGCCACCCTCTCACACGCCCTCTTGAGGGTGTGGCGAGCCCTCCTAGAGTCTCCTGAGCCACTAAAAATACTAGTCACCCATCCCACGCCCTCCCGAGAGCTAAGCGAGCCGTCCTAGGCTCTCCTGAGCTATTAAAAATACTAGTCATCCCCTCCTACGCCCTCCTGAGAGTTAAGCGAGCCCTCCTACACTCTCCTGTGTCAATAAGAAAACGCACCACCCCCCCCATAACCTCCTGACATCTAAGCAAGCCGTCCCAGGCTCTCCTGAGTCACCAAAAGATTTCTTCTAGCCTCATGCACCCTCCCGAGATCTCAGCAAGCTCTCCTACACTCTCCTGAGCCACTAAGATAACTCTTCACCCCTCCCATGCCCTCCCGAGGGCTCAGCGAGCTCTCCTACACTCTCCTGAGCCACTAAGAAAACTCTTCACCCCTCCCATGCCCTCCCGAGGGCTCAGCGAGCTCTCCTACACTCTCCTGAGCCACTAAGAAAACTCTTCACCCCTCCCATGCCCTCCCGAGGACTCAGCGAGCTCTCCTGCACTCTCCTGAGCATCCGATCCATCTCCTGAGCCCCTCCCATACCCTCCCGAGGGTTCAGCACGCTCTCCCACACTCTCCTGAGCATCTGCTCCCTCTCCTGAGGGCTCAGGAGAACCTCCTAGGGGATGCTTAGAAGGCTCAATGGGACTTAGTAACCCAACCCAAACAAATAATATTTTAATAGCATACAAGAATTCTGATAGACCGTAAAGAAAATACAATTATTTATCTATCCATATCCACCATAGCAACTCCTACCGCTTATGCCTCCTCGCCCTTGGCTAGGCTTCAGAAGCAGTTGGTGTAACGTCTACCCCTTCACCGAGCCCCTCTACCCTTTCACCTAGCTCTAGTGGCACGGCATTGTTGTCCACATCGCTATGCTCTACTGTAGCTCTAACTCCCTGAGCCTCGCGACGGGCCTTTGCAGCCCTCCGAGTCCACGCCGCGATATCTGCTGCCAACGCTGCATCGTCTTCCTTCTAACCAACCTTTGATATCACCTCTTTGGGCCCTCGTAATTCCTCAACCTATATTGTAACAATATTAGTACGTGCAGCACCATCACCATGTGCAACTGGGCTGGGATGCGGACCTTCTCTTTAATCGTTTCTCGTATCACTTCTAGAGTGCCCATTTGATTCTGTGCACTTCTCTTCTTCCATGTATCCATCATCCTAGAATACGTTGACATTCACAAGTCAGCAGGAGCCTTTCACAGGGCTGGAGACGCCTTACACATGATATCCGTATTCTGGGTTGAAGTGCAAACCTTCTATGTAATTCCCAGTCGTCCAACATCGGAGGACAAACCAGATTCCGGTACAGACTAGGCATATGAATGCCGGAGAAATACCATCGACGAAATCAGGATCCTTTGCACCACGCATCTTGTCGCCTTTGTAATACTTCAGAAATATCACATCAACAATTTCTGGAGCCCAGAAGTGCCGGCGGCCTGTCTGAAGTCTGTTAGAGCCTTCTCAAAGGCTAAAAAGGAAATGCTTACCGAATAGTTCTCAGGGTCACTAATGAAACGGTCCTTTTTGAGTAGATAATTGACTTTTCGTGGCCCTTGTATCCGCTGTAAGAAGCTCGTTCATCCCATACAGGAAGCCCCTTGCCATATAGTCTTTAATGGCATAAACAAGGTGATCTCACTTGAACATACAATTTGAACCTAGTCGTATAAGCAAGGGCTCCCTGAGCCTTATGGAAAGGCTCTAAAAGTACTCACCTCTCCTCGCACTTTTGGTCAGATTTAAGCTTGTATTAAAATAATCGTTTGCTTCTGCCCAAAATCTTCGAATATTGACCACAAGAGAGTCAGGTTGTGGCCAAGGCTCCTCAAGCAGTGTATAACGCCCAAGAAGCTCTGCGGCTTGTTTAACTATCGGCTTGTAATCTGGCAACTTGCAATCCGATCCGCCAAGTGGCTCCGGCCCAGGTGTCTCATGCACGAGAGGGGAACCACAATATTGGGTAGCGGAGGTGTGTGCGATATGAATGTGAAGCGGTGGTGTACTATTAAGCTCACGCTCAGGTCGCATGAGTGCTTGGAGCGAATCGAGGAACTTGGAGATGTAAAGGAAGGTCTCTCGATGGCTTGCAGCGCCTTCGGGGTCCGTTGCGTTGTCGGTTTGGGTGGATTAACTGCATGGCGATTGCCATACTTATGCGATCGGTATAGACAAACCAGAGTATAGTGAGCAAATACCTGCGTTATTTTCACGGAACAGAAGAAGCAATTGCTTCTTCTCTTGGTCTCTTGATCTCTTCTGAGGAGGGACACAAGAGCCCTGGCGGAGGCCACAGGAGCCTCTGCCACCCTTTTCCCGAGCCGTGATGCCTGGTTTGGGGGAGCCTGGAAATGTCTTCGTTCTGGGGGAGCCTGAGATGGTATTCGCTCTGGGAGGTTGGGCCTTTGTAATGGTTGTGGAGCCTGAGATTGTATTCGATCTGGGGGGGGGGGCCTTTGTAATGGTGGTGGAGAGGGCCTACGTTCAGAGAGGGGCCTTGGTGCAGGTCGGGGAGGAGCTGGTATTGGTGGTGGAGAGTTTGGAGGTGCGAGATTCTCATCTCCAGGTTCATACTCATCCTCATAGTCATCCACATAGTCGTAGTCATCCTCATAGATCTCCAAAGCAGCGTCATCTTCCTCTGGATGATCGTCAAGTCCGACCCACCCACTGGAGGAGTATTCCTCCACTGCTTGATCCTCGGGATAGCTACTGAAGCTCTCTACAAGGCTCGGTGGGCCGTTACCAAAATCTGTGTCCGCCTTTGTTGTCGATCCAGCAGAAACTATAGAGTTTATAGAATTGAAAGAGCTGGCCACACTGGAAACACTCATTGCACCCCGTAAGCGTTTACTAACAGGGGCCGAGATTGGGGGACGCTGATTGTGTAACGGAGTCATTTACTGTAGTCTACATAGGATAGGCACAGTGGCCCGTTACATGCTGAGAGTTATTGTTAGAAGCCAGTTGACCGATGGTATGCAAGTACCGGCAGTGTAGTTAGCTACTAGCTGTCAGAGTACTAGTAACTACATCTCGGGTAACTAGGAGGAAGGACTATTCATGGGAGGATAGGCTGACGAGCCAGAACCTCGCTAGTGAATAGAAGGCCCGTCAGAACTAGGTTCTGAGAACCGGCGTCCTTCCATACCTCCGTGCATACATAGCCTGCCGATAGCAGCTGCTGATGCCTGGGAAGTCTACGATAAGTAAAAGAGCTCTACAGCAACATGAAGCCGATCATTGACCTGCTGGCTTAGGCTGCGTGGCAACCAAGCGGTAAGGAGATCAATGGCTTTGACTAAGGGTGAATACCATTGTGAATAGGAACACCCGCTAGCGCTTAGACGATGGAACCTAATGGAAGGTTGCCCAGAAGCGGGGTAGCGGTTGTATTGTTCTATTTTCACAAGAAAAGGAGTCACCGGAACTTAGTAAGAGAATAGGAGCGGAGAATAGAAAGTCTCGGAGTATAAGTACTCGACTTCATTTTCGCCTTAGACTCACTTTCCCTAGACTTCATCAGTACCGAGAAAACGAGAGAGCAGAGTCCTTAAAGATTATTGAGTTCTAGCGATAGGAATCTTTAGTTAAAATCTGCACCTGACTTCTATCTTCTTGCGGCCCGTCTATTACTCTACCTTTTAGAGAGACCCCCGTTACAGATAATCTTTACGGCTCTAGTCACCTTCAGATTATAATGTCTACCCTATCGGCCCCAGCAGTGCCTCTGCAAATCGAGTGGAAGCCGATAGAACTCGAACTTGATGCCTCCGGCAAAGGACAGTTGATTAGAAAACCCAGGACGGCGCTACAAAGTTACATCCCGGGATGTGAGCCCTCCTGGCAAGACACGGACGAGGTCACCCTTCAGGAGTTCTTCCGTGAACTCCAGACATACCTCCAGCACACTCTTCAAGAGAAGGTTGCCCAGGCGAGCTATGCCATATCGATGGTACAAGAAGAGCACGACGCTAAGCTGGCCCTAATGAGAGAGGCCATGGAGTTTATGCACAGCAATGTCCAACAGGTCCAGGCAGAGCTCCGAACCTATGCACAAAGGGATGACCTCAATGCGGACATGATGGAGATCGAGTGGAGTAACCCGGTGGCCCCCCCAAACTTCCTAGAGGAAGTACAGAAGGCCATCAGTGATGGGAGGCTGGTGATCGCCAGGCCATCAACCCCACGACCTCCTCCTCCATCCCGATCATCCTCCAGAGCGGCGACAAGGACGATGAAGCCTAGGGCGAACCCCTTCGCGGCGTTCCCGATCCAGAGCAGGAGAAGAACGATCCCCATTGTCATGCCAATGGTGGGCGCCTCCCCACTCCCTCCTAGTCGCACAACCGCTCCCATCAACTTCGGAGGACCCTCCAGAATGTTTGGGGACGACGAGGACTTATTAGGGTCCCCCCTCCGACAGTCTTCGGTCCCCCCTCCTCCCATCGCTCCCTTGGCCCCGATGCAAGGTGGAAGCGGCGGCAATCCTCCTCCTCCGGTGGGCGGCGCTCCCCCACCAGGAGATGAATCAGACAGCTCGGACTCAGAGCCCGAAGGTGACGACAGACGAGGATGGCGAAGGTACCTCAGGAAGAAGCTGGAGAAACAACAAAGGGAACTACTATCCCTTATCACCCAACGCCAGCTACCTCTTGCTCCCTCGTACCCTCCTTCGGCCTCAAGAGTCAGAGAACCTAAGGCACCCCCTCCCGTGAAGTTCCAAGGGAAGGCGGAACAGGTGGAGACCTTCATCCGGCAATGTGAGAACGTGTTCTCCATCGAAAGCCTCTCCTTCACCTCTGAAGAGGTTAAGATCCGGTATGCGGGTAACTTGATGGAAGGAGAAGCACCTACCCGTTGGTACGAAGCGTACCACAACTCCATCGACCAAGTCTCCGCCAACCGCCTAGCGGGGATGCCTGTAAGGTTAGACGAGCGTTGGAAGCGCTGGGATTCCTTTGTGGACGCCTTCAGAGCGGCCTTTGGTGAAGCCATTTCTAGGGATGATGCTGTCACCCAATGGAACTCCCTTACCCACACTACTATGGGAGGAATAGACGCCTTCCTGAATAGTATCATTCAGTTGATGTGGAAGACTGGCTATCAAGGCCAGTTGGTGGATGACAAGATCCAAAACTCCCTCCTACCGGAGTTAGGTTTAAGCTGGGCTCTCTTTGGTCCAAAGCCTAAGCTCCTCATGGAGCGGATAGCGGCCCTACGAGAGTTGGGACACACCCACGAGAGGTACCGAATCCTCGCGGTCGAGAAAACCCCTCCTCGGGCAAAAAGTACTCCCCAACCTAGAGCGATTAGGCAGCCTAGGACTAGAAGAGAAGCCCCAAGCTCCTCTGATCCCAAGAAGGCAGCCGAATTCAAGGACAGGGCGGTAGAGTTAAAAGGTATCTCCTCGGAGATCCTAGAAGAAAGAAGAAAAGCAGAAGTATGCTTGAAGGTAAGACCTTCCGGTACCCCATCAAGGGATACATAGACTGACTTGTGCAATAGTGCGGCAAGTCCAGACACAAATGGACCGATTGTTGGTCCAAGGAACCTACGGTTGTCCGAGTGGCATCAGTGAAAGTACAGAAGCGGAAAAGAGGATCTGGCAGAGGCGGATCTGAAAAGAAAGCTAAAGTGGCTGCGGTAGTAGCAGAAGAACCACTAAATGTACTTCCTGAAGTTACAGAGGACTTCGTCTTCGAGCCTATACCAGACTCGGATAACGAAATCATCTGGGATGTGTCTGTTTAGAGTCTTATGTTTACTAGCTTTTCTTTGGGGTTTTCTTGTTTCGTTGAATAAAAAAATATGATTGTGTTCCTACAAATTCGCTACAAAAGTATGCTGAGGATGGCTTTAAGAGCCGAAACTGCTGGTCGGTACATACTCGAGAACCCCAACTATACCCCAACACAGAGTACCACAGTTTTAGAAATCACACTATCATACCTTATTGCTATAAGACAAAACGCTTGGGAATAGAACCAAAAGATCACAGATCTTAGTAGTGCCCGAAGCTATTAGCAATGGATAAAAGACAAAGAGAATCAAGTACTGAGCCCGCGCATAAGCGCAGAAGGCTGGAAGAGAAGCTTCCTTCTGTACCAGTACACGGAAAAAGGCCCATATTGAAGGCCGAACTGTCGTGGGCAGTCAAGAAAAAGGTTGAAGGTGCCCAAGGGAAATTCCTTTTCGATACCGGTTGTACAGGAGCTATCCTCAACCTGAGTTACGTCAGAAAACATGGGATTCCCTTAGTGCGGCGAGATCAACCACTCACGATGTACGATGCCCAAGGAGATGTCATGATGGGGTGGGGGCACGTGCAGATGAACTGCGTCGGCAGAGCCAGATGGCTCTTCACAAGGTCCTCGGAGATATTCTCGATGGCCTCCGGAGCCCTGGGCAGAGCGGGGAATTGATACCATGTGCGGATGGGTTCGAGCGATTATGTTATCCAATACTATGCGCATGCATTGCTGATCATCCAGAAACGCGCGCATTACTAAACATCAATAATCATACCTGCCCAAGGTGCGAAGTTGATTCCAAAGGCCTCGGAGGCCTTCAACAATAGGATTCAAGAGAGATATATGGAAATGGCCGAGAGGTATAAGATGGATACCTTTGATAACACACCTGTGGAGTACCTGGTATCGAAGTGCATTAAGACTATGTACAATGCCTTCTGGGCCTTGCCGAGGGTCAATGTGTACGACCTTCACAAGCCGGATATCTTGCATAATCTTTATTTGGGACTATTAAAACATATGATGGGGTGGGTTCAATTGTTTCTGAAGAAGCACAAACGGCTAGAGGAATTTGATCAAGCCTGGGCGTCTGTTGGGCCTTATCCAGGGCTCGCTGTACCTAACAAGTCATATCGCGCAACCACTCAATGGCAAGGTAAAGAAATGCGACATCTTGGTCGGATAGTGTTAGGAGCCTTTGCCGTGGCTTTTTGGAAACCCCCAGCGGCGTTGAAGAGGGATTTCGGGAGAGCGCTGAAGTGTGTAAGAGCTCTAATTGATTTCCATCGAATGGCACAATCGTCTACAGGGATACCTCGAAGAGTTCCATACACACAAGGATGTCTTTCTGGAATTTAGGGCCCATAAACGCACTAAGAAAGATCACGAAAAGATCGGACAAGGGCACTAGAAGGCACCGTAAGCCTTGAGAGAGGCCTGGAGGAGCTGGAGGAGATTCGCAAGGGCTCTCATTTCAATTTCATTAAGATGCACCTACTATCACACTTTAGAGATCATGTGGAGCGTTTTGGGAATATACCAATGTTTTCAACAGATGTCAGCGACTGCATGTAATTAATGAAGTAAACAAAAAAAAAAAAAAAAAAAACAGATGTCAGCGAGCTTGCCCATAAACAACAAATAAAGAAGGCCTATACAGCCTCAAATAAGGTCGACGCGACCGTTCAAATTCTCGATTTCCACTCGAGGCGTATGGCAATGGAAATACGGGTATTAAATCTGAAAGATGTCGTTCTTTCTCTTCCGGAACATTACGAAGGCTTGGGGCGCCATCGGGAGAGTCTGCGATGCATGATAGACATCTTCAACAATGACGACCGGCAAATGGTGAAAAACAAAGAGGAGGGTTCTCCGAAACCCAAGTTGGCCGCATTAGATACTAGCCTTATTAGGTTATCGGATATCGCGGATTCTATCAACTTTAATAGGACAGTACTGGCAAGAGCGGTGTCGGAATACGGCGAAGGGCTAGGCCGGAGTGAAGAGGGCTTATTGAGCCTTCTTGACTATCCCGTGAGATGTTTTAAATGCCTACAGGTCACGGTATCGGTTTTTCAAAATCCAGAGAGTCACGAGATCCATAATATAAGGTGTACAGGGAAGCACTATTTAGGAAGCGAGCGTCTGGCTTGGGCGTGGATAAGAGTGGACACTACCGAACCGTGGGGTGCCTTTCAGGGGAGATTACCGGGCAATGTACGGGCAATGTTCCAGCTACGTGATAGTACTACAAGGAAGACATATCAACTTGCCCTCATTGAACTGCTGGAGGCTAGGGACAAGGGCCTTCCGGAAGGCTCGCATGGCCTTCTGAGAGTCGGGAGGCGCTCCCGACAAAGGTTTTGGGTAGTGAATATACGAAGCATCTTGGGAATGGCCCATTTGTTTCAAGTAGAGCAAGGCCAATGGCTAGTAAATACTAGAATCGATTTAAAAACATGGAGCGAGTTTCATATAGGTAGATAGATACATGTAGTATGTATAGAATAAAAAGAAGGCTCATGAACATTTTTAAAAGCATGACAAGCCATAACGATTCCGATTATCTCAGGGGTCGAATGAATGAAAGCGCGCCGCAACGTGATGGCTTTCGAAAGGCTCAATGAGCCTTTGCAATTGCTTGTTGGGCCGTGCGGAGCTCCTGATTGACGTCTCCGGAGAGCATCCAGAGAGTACAGGGCGCCTCTGGAGGTTCCAGCGGGTAAGCGAGGCGCGACAATGCTTAGGAGGTGTGAGGAGAGAACGCGCCTTGGCGGCGGTCTCCGGAGACTGGCAGAAGTCTCCGGAGACACCCGGTAGCTTGCTGATGGGTTTCCTATGTCTTGGCTATGCCTCGAACCTCTTACCATCCTCCGATCCCCGTTGCACTTCGTGAGGTAATGCCCAGCCCTAGCGTCTCACATGTCGCTAGGGTATTTGCCGATCGATTCCAGTCTGTGCTCCTGTCCCCCGTCTCTGTCGCCTCGCCTCGCCTCGTCCTGCCTTGCCTTGCCTCGTTTCTTGTCTCCTTGACTCCTGTACTTTCCTAGTCCGTTCTAGTCCTGTCTCCTGTTTCGTTCTCGTCTGCTTCTGTTCTGTTTCTCGTCGGAGTATGCTCCGTTCTTCGCCTGTTCTTTCCTCGTCTCTGTTCTCGTTCTCGTCTCGTTCTGCTTTTCCTGTCTCGGCTCTGTTTCTCCGTTCTCGTTCTTGCGTCGTCTGGATTAATCAGCGGCGTTATGATTCTTGTATATAAGGGGGCCCTCTCTCTCTCTTCGAGGGGCTTTCCTTTTAGTTCTCTAGTCTTTTCTCCTGTATCTCTTGTACGATTCAATTCAGTCTTTCGCCTAGAGAATCGTTTCCCTCGTAGACCACGTTCCTTCCTCCGGGGCTCCTCGCCTCGGAGGAGGACTCATGAATCCTCGTCCTCGCTTCGCGTCCAGGCTCCGCTTCTCTTAGAGCCTGTTTTGTTCAGTTCTTGTTTTTGTTGTTGTCTGCTTCTGCGTCGTCGCTCCGCTTTCCTTAGAGCCTGTCCGTGTTTGTCCCCGTTCTGTTCTGCGTGTTGGCTCCGCTCCCTCTAGAGCCATTCTGTACCTGTCCCACGGCCCGACCATCGCTCCTCGTCTGGTCAGCCGTGCCCTGCCTCCCGCCTCCGCTCCGCCCGGCTATCGCTCCATCTAGCCGTCCCTGATCCAGTCCTCGGTCGACTCTCTTCTGTTAGCCATCGCGCCCTGTCTGGCTTAGAGTCTCCTCCTTGTCCTGCTCTCCCGTTCTTCCACCAGCTGAGGGGTGAACTTCAGCACCCGTCCAGTCCTGTCTTGTTTCCGGTTCCCGTCCCTCGCCCTGTTCCCTTCGCCCTGCCACCGACTCCTGTCCTGTCTCGTCTCCCGTCCTGTTCCTGTCCCCGTCGGTGGCCTCCCGTTCTCAGTCCTGTCCCTGACCAGCTGGGGGGTGAACCCCAGCACCCATCGAACCTTGTCCTCGCTCCCGGTCCCCGTCCCCGTCCCCGTTCCGCCTCCCGTTCCGTCCCGAATCCATCTCCTGCCGACCACGCCCGCCAAGAACCTTAGTCGCTACGAATCTACGAGGGCCCCTTCACGAAGACACTCTCTTCCACGAAGCAACGCCGTTCGCCCGTAACAGCCCGGCCGTCTCTAGTCTATTACACTCTAGTAGTCTAGGACCCCCGTTACAGGTTGGTCTCCTCCGAGCATTGCCCAGTGCTCTGGCAGTAGTCGGCTGTACTGTACGAGGCCTCTTCCCCGTATTCTGGGATCTCTGCGGGGTGGAGGCTTGAGGTTCTTCTTCCGGATCATTCAGATTCTCCTCAGAGCTCTCCTGAGCGTTCTCTGGGGAGTCATCATACTCGGAGTGGCTTGTATCGGCGGTTTCCTCCACCTCCGGCACATCCTCCTGCTCCTCCTGCACTTCAATTCATCAGCAAACCTCCAACCTCCGCCAGACGCTCTGGACGCTCCAGGCGCCCAGGGCGCTCGGTAGACAAACTGCCTCTCCAGAGAAGCAACGGAGCGTTCCTGGCGCCTTCTGGCGCATAGCATTCCGCCCTGGCGAGCACTAGTGCCCCCTGTGCGCCCAGGCGCGCACTAGTGCATCTAGTGCGCCCCGAGAGCAATACGCTCACCGTGACGGAGCTACCTCGCTTCAGACGCTATCCCGACGGAGTACTCTCTCGCCTGACGCTCTCGGAACGGAATGCTCTCTCGCCTGACGTTATCCCGACGGAATGCTCTCTCGCCTGACGCTCTCGCGACGGAATGCTCTCTCGCCTGACGCTCTCACGACGGAATGCTCTCTCGCCTGGCACTCTCGCAAAGGAATGCTCTCTCGCCTGGCGCTCTCGCAACGGAATGCTCTCTCGCCTGACGCTCTCGCGACGGAATGCTCTCTCGCCTGACGCTCTCGCGACAATGCTCTCTCGCCGGAGACTACTACCTATCTCCTGGGCCCTCCTGGAGCTCTCTGACGACTCCTGGGCATATAGCTAATGCTTCTGGAGCACTCCCGACTGCTCCAGCAGCGCTCGATACACCGCATTTTACCCTTCAGCGCCCTGTTTTTACAATGCATACTACTCTTTGCTTTAGTGGGCACTGCTCTCAAGAGCATTCAAAACCGTGATTCTATTGCTAAATCCTAACACTACAAACCGTCTTCAACTCGCTAATTGAATATAATATAGGTATATAGGTACTCCCATCTTCAAAGCACTCGCCGATACGCTCCAAAGCACTCGCCAGTACTCTCCAAAGCACTCGCCTCCAAGCGCTCCCAGTGCTCTCCAAAGCATTCGCCTCCAGGGCACTCGCCAGTGCTTTCCAAGCACTCTCCTCCAAAGCGCTCACAGTGCTCTCCAAAGCACTCGCCTCCAAAGCGCTCGGCAGTGCTCTCCAAAGCACTCGCGGGTGCTCTACACATCCTCTTCCTCCTCGCCCCCTTCGTGATCACCCTCTTCTTGCTCCTCTTCTTCCTCTTCGCCTTCCTCTTCCGCTTCAATGCCCCGAAGTTGAGCGTGAACCACCTCATCCTGGCAGCCACCATGGTGGAACCAGTGATATCCCTGGAGCACTTTCGCGGGTGCTTTCGGCGTTCGGAATGCCGCAAGATCGGCCGCTAACGCCGTCGTCCTCGCTGAATCCATCTTCCGGTATCACCTCGATAGTGATGCCCTTCTTCTCTCGTATCTATCAACGTTAGCCTCAGTGTTCAGAAAGCACTCTGCCATTGTAACCTCCATCTATAGCATACCTTCTCCCGGAGGTTATCCTTAATCACCTCCAACGTTGCCTCCTGGTTCTGCCTACTCCTCCCCTTCCATGTGTTGCTCATTCTGTTGAACGTTTCTACTCGTATTCAATGTCAGCGGAGATCTACTATAGCCCTGAGAGCACCCGTTACTGCTCCCAAAGCACTCGCTATCGCTCTTAGGGATATGAGGGGATCAGGGATGCTTACTGACAACACTCTCGTTCTGTGACTGGAAATGGTCAGGCTTCACGTATGTTCCTGTTGACCATGCCCGAATGCCATGCCAAATCGCAGTGGATATCAGGCAAATAAACGTAGGGGTAATACGCTCTAGGAACTCGGGGTCTTTTACCCCTCGCATCCTGACCCCATCAAAGTATTTATAGTACAATATGTCGATAATCTCTGGCGCAAGAAACCGTGAAGCGGTAGGTCTGGTAACCGTTAGCGGCGTTAGCGAGTGCTCTCCGAGCATTGACACCCGAGTGCTTCATTAGCACCCCCGAGTGCTCGTTGGGGATTAATCATACCTCGTAATGCTGTGCAGGGCTCAAGAAGCGATCATTCTTCAAAAGATACTCTACTTGAGCAGCCTCCTCAGGTCTCGGGAGCTTTCCAAACCCATAGATGGGCGAGTCTGCCAGGCGCCCTTTAACCTCGTGCATCAAGTCTTGGCGCCTTTTCGGGAGTGTAGACTTCTGACCTATCGTCGTCAATTCGCTTCTAGAGCACTCGTCAGCGTTTCAAGAGCATTCACCTGTTTGATAACGACCGTCGAGATCTACTGCATCACCCTGCGACTGGCAGTTGCCCACATATTTACTACCAGTACCGAAAGCCTCGCTGCAGAAAAACTTCGTGTAGAAGAGTGTGGTCCCGATTAGCGTGCTGCACTCCTTCTCAATCCTCTGGGCTTGCATTGAGAGAAGCGTTTGCACTCCTCGAGCTAGGTAACAAGGACCTCTGAGATAGGTTACTTTCGCGCGAATGTTAGCGATGCTCTCCAGCGGTCTTGAGTGTTTTGGGAATACTACTAACCTCACTTTCTGCTATAGGAGCATTTCCTTCGTCCTGATAGATGAAGGAAACTGTGCAATATCATATCTTGGTTGCGCTTCTGGTAAATATTCCTGAGGGCTTGAGGAATCGGGGACTGCTCATAGAGCTCTGCAACGCCCTCAAGGGGAGGAGCGATAGGGGCGGTAAGTGGGTGAGGAATCGCCGTACCTCGAACGCATCGAGGAAAGGTCTATGTGCCGTGTAGAAGAGCTATAGTCAATATCGCGAGAATAAACGGGCACTGAAGAAGGCATGGACTGTGAGGATATCGGAGGTGCTCTCTGAGATGCTGTGAATGCTCTCTGAGATGCCGGGAGTGCTCTCTGAGATGCAGGGATGATCTCTGAGATGCTTCCTGGCTGGATGCCAAAGTGGCGCTCTGTGGGATGCGGTGGGCGCTCTCTGGGATGCATTCTGTTTGGAGTACGAAGTGGGTGCTGCTCTCCGTACTACCTTTGCCACAGGACGTGCTCCCCTCTGAATCGTTAGCGTTTTGTCTTTGACATTAATGGGTGGGAGGGAGTCGAACCTGTACCACATCCACCGAGACGTCGGAGGAAGCAATAACCTCCACTACCGCTCCGGTTGGTCTCCTCCGAGCATTGCCCAGTGCTCTGGCAGTAGTCGGCTGGGCTGATGCGAGTCTCTTCCCGTACTTTGGGATCTCTGCTGGGTGGAAGCTTGAGGTTCTTCTTCCGGATCATCTAGATTCTCCTCAGAGCTCTCCTGGCGTTCTCTGAAAGTCGTCATACTCGGAGTGGCTGGTATCGGCGGTTTCCTCCACCGTCTGGCACATCCTCCTGCTGCTCCTGCACTTCAGCGATGTCAGTATTGCCATCGAGGAGATGGAATTCTACCCTTCTAGGGCTGCTTCTTCCAGTCGATGTGTCGGTAGAGCGGAGAAAGCCCTTCTGAGCTATTAGGCGGTGGTCGACTGACTGCTCCGGGTCTTGGTCGACTGACTGCTCCGGTGCTGGTCGATTGACTACTCGAGTGCTGGTTGACAGTGCGGTCAATGCTCGGAATGATATTTCAGACTTCGTCAGTCTGTGAATCATCATGCTCTTGGTGGTACTGGGAGTCGTGGTAAACTGCGGAAAAAAGTGCTGAACCTGCGGATCGCTTGTTGAGAGGCATTCTGCTTGCTGGCAGGAGTATCAATGTGCTCTAGGAGCATTCTTTTGCGTGTTTTGATTAGAAATCAGCGCTTGGCGACAGAGTTTTAAATCGTAAGCAAGAAAATTTTCACCGCTAACCTCGTGGGGTAGCGATCAGCTCAACCGCATCCTGGTCGCTCAGCGAATCCGAGTCATTTCTAATCACTTTCGTTTTACTGCACTTTCAGAAGCGATACCGAGTGCTCTGAGAGCAATCTAGGAGTTTGGCTTGACTGTAATTCAATTAAGAAATGAAATAATCTAATCTGATCTAATCTAATCTAATCTAATAAATCTAAAGCGATGATCCCATCTATTCATAATAGCACGAACCCAATCCCAGGAGCACTCGCCAGCGCTCAGAAAACAAGACATACCGCTATTCAGAGGAGTGGCGATTGTTAAAAAGAAAGCGAAGATTATACCAAAGGAAACTAATGGCGCCAGTAACACTATAAGTGCTCAGAAAACAATACATACCGCTATTCAGAGGTAAGCATTAGATTGAGCAGAAGAGGCGAGATTATACCAAAAACTAATGATGCCGCCATCACCACCACCACCACCACCGCCTCCAGAAGGTCCACCACCACCACCACCGCCAGGAGGAGGAGGAGGAGGAGGAGGAGGTCCATGCCGGAGGAGGTTGCCACCACCACCACCACCGCCGGAGGATTACCACCACCACCACCACCACCACCACCACCACCCCACCACCACCACCACCACCACCACCACACGCCGGAGGTTACCACCACCACCACCACCACCGCCACCACCACCACCGCCTCCAGCAGCAGCCGCGAGTGCGTCAGCAGCTCTCTTGGCTGCTATCCCGGCAAGCGTCCAGATTACTCCCTGTGCAAAGTTTGCGTCAGCAACCCCTACACCCAGAGGATACTTCCTCAGGTATTTGGGGTCTAAGTCGTCGATAGCATCCTGCTGTCTATCGCGGCGTCTAACAGAAGTCTGGATTAGCCTTTGATTACTGGCATCAGTTCTGGGCAAATATACCCTCAGTCCTTTAGCATTAACACGATGATTTCCCTCCTCGTAGTCAGGAGTCCTCTGCTGGGATATCGATCATGGTGTGTCGTCTTCCTCGATATGAGGAATGCTTCGTGATAGCGGCGGTGTTTCAGCACCACCCAAATTAGCACCCGCCTGTGGAGCACGCGAGTATCCTCCGAGGCCTGCCAGTACTATTCTTCAACCAACCCTCGACCTCTTCGAATCAGTGATCTGGACCTCCTGCGGCGGACAGGAGGATTGGATGCGGTGGAGCGTTCTCGAGTGCTCCCCAGATACTCCTGATTGCTCTGTCGGGTGGGGTGTGCTTCAGGATCAAGTTGCAGAGCTCTGGAAGCGTTATCTTTGTCAGAATACCAATGAGCGAATTCTGATTTCGTCGATGGTTCCAGTCATAGATCAGGCGGGGCAACTACGGAGAATGCTCCCAGAGCATCGGGTCTACCGTGACCATTATGGAAGGTCTATCGAGTTCGGCGGACACTTGATGGCGTTCGCTTCCTAGGCGTTCGGCGGGCCGTCCACCGTCGTCATCATCGCTCGCTCGTCTCACCTAAACTCGCGATTCCCCTGCCCCTCGATAGCTTTTCCTTCTGCCCAACATCGGCAATGAGCCACTTCAAAAGCGTCGGCGAGTGCTCTGCGGGTTCTTGATATTGCTTCCGTTCCACATAGGCAGAAACGCTGAGAGCGCAAGCTCAATAAATGGAGGCATAGAGCATCGAATGCTGCTGCTCGGAGCGGTTTTGTTGACCCAGCGGTGTTGTGCATCTCGCTTTGAGGCTGTTGCGGGCGTTAGTGTACACTTTAGGCAGGTTGATCAAACCTAAAGTCATCTTTGCTTTGTTCGCCTGAGTCATTTGTGTGGGTGTTTTGGGAGATTGGGGGCGATGCTTCTGCAGCACCGAAACGCTTCTGGAGGACTGGCGTCGCTAACCGAGCGGGGAGTTTCTGGGGCAGGATCTCGGCGCCTTTGCCTCTGCTCTGCGGTGGAGGAACTGGGTATTGGTATCCGGCAGGGGCGTCGGAATTGCTCTGTGAAGCACTGGCGACTGCTTTTGGAGCAGGGGCACGAACTGAGCTTCGGTTTGACGGACAGGGGCAGCCGGTGGTAGTGGCGAGCTGCCTAACTCTGGGGAAAAGCTGGAGACTTGTCGAACTGTTCGTTCTCTTCGGGGCTTTGGGCTTGCTGCTGGGCCTGCTGCTGTGCCTGCTGAGCGCTGTTTGGGCTTGGGTGTTGCTGGGCCTGCTGGGCCTGCTGCTGTGCCTTCTGAGCGCTGTTTGAGCTTGGGTGCTGCTGGGCCTGCTGGGCCTGCTGCTGTGCCTTCGGCCTGCTGCTGTGCCTTCTGAGCGCTGTTTGGGCTTGGGTGCTGCTGGGCCTGCTGGGCCTGCTGCTGTGCCTGCTGAGCAGCTTTGTGGGCTTGGGTGCTGCGGGCCTGCTGGGTCTGCTGCTGTGCCTGCTGCAGAAAACGTTCTCTGTCGGGCTCGACTTCAGGTTGCCCTTCCTCTTCTCCTTCTCCTTCTCCTTCTCCTTCTCCTTCTCGCTATCGCTGTCGCTATTCTATCGCTATCGCTTCTCCTTCTCGCCTTCTTTCTCCCACTCCTTTAGGAAAATTAGAGTGGAGTGGAGGCAGTGGTGGCTTGCTTGCTGAGGTGGCGAGTGCTCTGCTCTCGATATCTCTATTGGGATAGGCTGGGTGCCTTCCTGCTCTTTTCGAGGCAGCGAAGGTGAGGACTTCTCTTTCTGCTTCTCTTCTTCTCTTTCTCCTGTGCCTTCCTCTGTAGCTCCTGCACCTTCTTCTGCAAAATCTCCAGCTCCTTCTGCTCCTCTATCTCCTGCTCCTCTATCTCCTGCTTCTTCTTCCCCTTCTCCTTCTTCTTTTCCTTCTTTAGGCGTTTTTTTCTATCTGAATAAATGGGTGTCTGGATCGCGATCTCGCTTCTTCTGTGAGCTCTGTGGAGTGCTCTGAGGAGTGAAGGTGACTATAGTGAATATAGAATATTTGATGAGATGGTTCTGGAGAGCAATAGAATTACGATATACCATCTTATATATGATTGCTAGATGCAGCAGCTTGAAAGCTCGAACTTGAAACTTGAAACTTGAACCGTGAACTTGAAACGCTGAAGTTGAATGCGCTTCCAAGAGATATCAAAGCAGATGCAAAAGCGAGGTATGAAGTAGCTAAGAGTACTGAAGATTGGAGAATCTCTCACGATCTGAAGGAGGAGAAGGCTTTTATACCGAATAGAATCAGCTATTCCAGAGCTCAGGTGCTATGGGAGCACATAGCTATACGAAGACTCTCGAAATGTCTGACCGGCCAAGATATGCTCCAAGTTCCGCCCTCAACGTTTGCTCCAATAGACGACGTAGATGAACGCTTCTAGACACTCAAGATTCTACTCCTGGTGGTTTGATTCAATTGAACGACGTAGATGAACGCTTCTGACACTCGAACGCCCGACGGTAGACGACCCCCAACATTGGTGTCGATTGATTCCAACGTTGGGTTGAGTTTTGTTCTTGTTTATTGTCGCGCGCTATGAAGCCGAGTCGACAGTGTATCGCTTGAGCTCAGAATGATATTGCAGATTGAATTTTCCGTCATAACGGTTTCTCGATCTGAATAGCCATGAAGGTTAACTGAGGATGAAATAACGCTGAGAGCAGAGAACGGAGCATCGCTGGTGCATGATTGCTGTTTCTCTCACAGACGCCGCTTATTTGCAGTATTCCGCTGAGATGATGACGTCAGCCTTTCGCTCACGGAGGTGCGAAGAAGCGCTATAATCACTGACGAAAGACTCTGCTAAGTCGAAAGACTTTCATGCGCGACTAATCGCTGTAGAAAGACTCTGCACAACCTGTTGGCAGCGAGAGCCTTTCATTGGTGATAAATCGCCAGAAAGCACTTGCACAATCGCCGGGCGAAGCCTGCAGCCAGAGCCTCATTGACGACAGATTGTTCAGAGAAGACTTGCACCGCCTGCAGGAAAGAGCCTCGCCTTGGCAGACTGCAAATTCTCGAGTTCAATGAAATCGCCGCGCTTTTTGCAGAAGAGGTACAGCTCCTCCGCGAATTTTGACAGACATCTTCGAACGATCCATCCTTAGGTTAGATGAATGGTTGGGAAATCAATATTCATCACGGAGCACGATCAATCAAGAGAAACCCCCGACGACACCGACGAGAAATTTCCAGAGAAGATTCCCCGATTGCTATTCAGAGACGACTACGATTCTGAGTCCGACACTTTCACCAAGATTCGAGAATAATTCGACCTCGAATCCGAATCATATTTCGTGATGGAGGAGGGAGGCGGCGATTCAGATGGGCATATGGCATCTACGACAGTTTACGAGGCTACGTGAAGACTTTACCGCCGGAGACTACGACGAAATTTCACAAAGTCTTCAATACCCACAGACCCATTTCGTCCAAGCATACGAAGTTCAGAAGACGCTTATCACACTGTCTAAAGCCTCACAGGGAACATCGACAGCTTTTTTCTACACGCCTCCGAAGAGAGCGAAATAGCTTCCTACAAAGACCGCATGGGTTTTATCAAGAGGTTGGAGGAAATGAACGACATACTGAAAGGCAAGCTGGAATCATTCGAGGTGGATATTGGGGGAGAAGATCTCTACTACTACCGCGATCCAATGGTTGTCGTCCGACATCTTCTGCGCAACGCGCTTCCCGAAATCACAGACGCTACCGCCAAGGAAGATAATGACCATGAAATAACGATGGGGAAATGCATACAGGAGATTGGTGGGGAGATGCAGGTCCGTGAAGCCTTCGACCTGTCCACTTCAAGTCGGAGCTTCCAGGAGCAGTCGCTGATGCCGACAGAACACGCATCGAGGGGTCCACTCGTTGTACCAATTATCTGGCTTGATGGCACACATCTGACAAATTTCAGCGACAAGAAAGCCTGGCCAATCTATCTTACCATCGAACATCAAGTCGCCGGTGCGCAATAAGCCCACAGGGCATTCATTCATTCTCCTAGGGCTGCTACCAGTGCCACCGCTTTCGGAAAGAACACAACACTCGTTAACTCCGCTTTTAAGACGCCAGAGTCAAATGGCACTGCATCGCGACTTGGGGAAATCTTTCAAAGATTCACGAGTTTTCAGGAGGGCGAAGTTTAATCAAACGCTACCGACGGCCACTTTAACGACTATGCTTCGCGTTTCGGCTGATCGCCGATCAACCCGAAAGCATTCAAACTTGCAACGCTTGCTCGCGCGGCGCCGAAGTTTCATTATCTTGGGAGCACTGCCGGTCTACGCGAACCACGGCGACTACAGGAGAGGGTACAGCTATTCGGGCGGTAACCCGGCAATCTAGAACCGTGGAATACCTTGTTGCGAGATCCACAAAACACTCTTCAACGCTTTGGGTATGCCGAGGGTTAATCCGCAGACGATCTCAATAAACCGGACATACTGCACAATATCTACCTGGGGATGTTGAAGCACATGATGGAGGATTCAGGCTTTCTTTGAAGAAGATCACCGACAGGAGTTCGACAACGCTTTCGGCTTTATTACCCTGGCAAGAAGTACCAAACAAAGCATATCGTTTCTACCACCCAATGGCAAGGGAAAGAGATGCGAATCTGGGGCGTGGTCGTCGAGGAAAGCACTCGCTGCTCGAGAACTGGCATTGTCAAGAGCGACTTCGAAAAGTTTTGAATGCGCTCAAGTCTAATAGACTTCCACTTAATGGCGCAATATGGGAGTCATACAACGAAAGACATTGAACTATATGGAGAGCTATCTCGACGATTTCCATAAATACAAGCGATATCTTTTAGAATTCAGGGCGCATAAGAAGACGTTAAAGGACGCGAGAGATCGAACTAAAGCAATAAGCTCCCAGAGCGCCAGACGCCCCAGAAAGACTCCAGCGAGGCGTGAGGAGATCCGGAGATTCGGGAAAGATCGTGACTTCAACTTCATCAAATTGCACCGAGCACGCGGAGACGTTGAGAAAGATTCTCAAGACTCCACGGACGTTAGCGAAATTTTGCCCACGACGGCAGGTAAAAGAGGCTTACAGAGCCCAACAAGCGCCGACAAGCAACGCAGATATCGGACTATGGAGGAGGCGACATGCTAGAGATCCGAATTCTAAATCTGAAAGATATCGCCGGAGGTCCTGAGAGACTGACGACATCCTCCTGAGCCATCGATAACCTCAAGCGAGCTTGCTCGACATTTTCAAAATCGGCGACCGCAAGAAAACGCCGAATGAACGCCAATAGTAGAAAGCGGACTGCCCTCGCCTTTTGCAACCCTCCGCTAAATCGGAAAGACTGTTCAACGAGCAGACAGATTGCAAATGAGCCATATCACGCTATATCGCCCGACAGCGAGTATGCAAGATGCGAATGCTTCAGAGCTTTTGCCGAAGCTCTGAGAAAGCATTTTGGAAATACGCCATGGAGGTTTTCACATGCTTGCAGGTTCCGATACCAATCTTCCAAAGGCCTGACGTATACGAGGTTCACAATATCAGGTGTACGGGAACATCATCTTTTAGGAAGGGGAAAATAAGAAAGGATTGGGCATGGGTATCGGTAGGTTCCTCAGAGCAGTGGGGAGTGTTTCGGGGACGCTTACTGCGACGAGTGAGGCTCTGTTCAAGGCACGGATAGCACAGGGCGCCAAGATAGACTATGTAGTTGAGCTACTTGGAGGCGATGATCGCAGATCGCCGATAGCTCACATGGCTGCTGAAGGTCCTCAGAGAGGCGGAGGAGGAAGAGGATGTGGGTCGTGAATATTCGGAGTATATTAGGAATGGCCCATTTATTTGAGGTGGATGCTGGCAATTGGCTGGTAAATACTAGGATAGATTTATGGCGACGTGGAATGAATTTAGTTGAATGCTGCGAGAGCGGTCGAAGTGCTGTAAAGCGCTCCCGAAATTATCCAACGACGCGAGAAAGATTACCGAAAGTGCTATTGAACGACAGCAGTCCCGGTGCTTCAGAGCGAAGGCTGCGAGGGCAGTGGCGAAGAGTTTTCACGAGTGAAAAAGTTAGACCAATAATACCGCCTAATTCAAAATTCGCTATTGCTCGCTAAGACGACGCGGATTGGAAGAGGGAGGTGAGTTTCGCCGCCAAGATCTGAGTCTGTTATCCAAAAGCTTCGCTTCCACCAAAGATAACGCCGCTTATGCACGGAAATGATTTCCAGCAAGCTCATACCGGAGTGCTGCTTAGGCAGGGCATTGAGCTTTTTCAGACGAGCCGCATTACGGCCTTAAACCTCAAGGCTTAAATGCCTTTCACGAATCGACAGATACATACGCTTATCGCCAAAGGTTTGAGCCATCTCCAGTATACACGTGCTCAGATCAGTATTCCGCGATCGACCGCTCAGCTGAAGAATACCCACGTGAGATATCGCTTGGAGAGATCAACGCCACCTCGCTTTGAAGAAAGCAGACGATTCATACGCCTAAGTGGGGGACGCCCCACCTTGAATAAGATATTTTCCGGTTGCACGAAAGATTGGTCAGTGAAGCAGCTGCCATGGCTCAAGACGCGCAATATCTCTTAGCAGTCAGTGAAAACCTTGTTGACGAAGAGTGTCTTGGCGTGAGCGATATGCCTCATGGTTCCTGGCGAAGATCTCAGTGAGAATGCTTCTCCTTACGCAGATAGCACCGACGAGTGCTTCTAGGCGTCAGGATACGTTTCATGGCGCCTACGAGCTGCTCGTTATGTTTTGATCTCCTGGCGCAGAGTATTAGTGGCGTAGTGCTGTCAGGGCGCTGGCGTTGTCTCCTGGCGTCCTCGACGCCAGTGATTCGTTGCTACAGTCCCTGGGCCGGAGACTCATTTGTTGATCGTTATCCGACGCAGGAGGCATACCCTGGCGCTATTATGGCGGAGAGAGATCGCCGGGTGCTTCAGAACGATCAGCACATTGCCTGACGTGCCTTGACGCGTGAAGGTGCACGACGACGCTGGAAGGTGCACGACGCGCCTAGAGAAGATCGCTGGAGAGAAAGATTGCTAAGGTTTATAGATGATGTGATATCGCTAGGAGCACTTGTAGACAGTAGCATTAGCGAACAAGAAAGAAAAAGTTTCATTAGGACTATTCGGTACTGCTGGAAAGCTGAGGCTTCAGGAGCGAGTTTCACAGAGCGAAGTGCTTGTTTGGAAGCGAAGTGCTCTGGGAGCGAAGGCTTCAAGCATGAGCGAGGTTTCTGGTGGAGCGAGTGCTCGGTGAGCGAAGGTTTCTGCTAGGAGCGAGTGTTTGTTTGGAGCGAGTGCTTTGCTTGGAGCCGGTGCTCTGCTTGGAAATGAAGGCGAGATGGAGTACATAGACGACATGCGCTTCTGGTGCTGCCAGAGAGTAACATACTGCTCTGGAGGCGTCGGCGCGTAATAGCATCGCCTGGTGCGAAAGATTATGTTCCAGGAACGCTGGCGCGAGCATTATGCCCTGGCGACGCCTGGCGCATCATGTTGTGGCGACGCCTGATTACATGCTGTGGCGACGCCTTTACGGAAGATGTCGGCGACGCCAGGCGCGAGCGATCTGCCCTGGCGACGCCTGGCAGCAGCACTCTGCCCTGGCGGCGCCTGGCGTCCGTGGCGCCCAGGGCGTAGGCTCTGCGCCCTGAGGAATACCAGAGTTTGCTGATGCTCTGTCAGTATTGCCATCGGGGAGATGGAATTCTACCCTTCTAGGGCTGCTTCTTCCAGTCGATTATAACGGAGCCATTCTAACTGGATGGCATGAGAGCATGCTAACCAGGGCCCGCTATATGCTGAGAGTTATTGATAGAAGCCAGTACCCGGTGACATACAGGTACCTGCAGTGTGGATCGCCACCAGCTGCGAAACAGAACTATATTCCGGAGACTAGGAAGAGGGTCTATTCACAGAAGGACAGACTGACGAGTCCATGCCTTTGCTGACTGACTAGAAGGCCGCCAGAGTAGGACTCTGATTGCCCGACGACCTCTGTATCCTCTGAGCAGTAGAAGTGCCGCCATAGCTAGCACTCTGCCTTAGTTTACAAGCTATGAGCTTTACAGCAACTAAAGCCGGTTAATCCTGCAGGCAAGGGTTGCGTGACAACCAAGCGGCAGATTACCTATAGGCTTTGACTAAGGGTAGCACTGAAGGTCTTGAAATGCTGGCGCTTAAAGGAAAGCGGTAGCGGTGAAAGGTTTAAAGACCGAACTCAGTCCCACCGAACTTAGTAGGAAAAACTTGGAGCAGAGAATCGAAGCCTTTGGAGTATAAGTACTCAGGTTCATTCCCGCCCATTAGTTCTCCAGTTTCATCCTCAGACGCAGAAGCAAGAGCCTTAAGATTATTCTAAGTTCTAGCGAGAAGAATCTTGAACCTGTAACCTGATTTCTATTCTGCTCCGGCCGTCTCTATTCTATTACACTCTAGTAGTCTAGGACCCCCGTGACATCGATGTGTCGGAAGAACGGAGAAGCCCTTTACGAGCTATTGGGGCAGTGGTCGACTGACTGCTCCGGGTGCTGGTTGACAGTGCGGTCAATGCTCGGAATGATACATTAGACTCGTCAGTCTGTGAATCATCATGCTCTTCGGGTGGTACTGGGAGTCGTGGTCGCTTTGCGGAAAGAAGTGCTGAACCGCGGATCGCTTTGTTGAGAAAGCATTCTGCTTGCTGGCAGGAGTATCCAATGCGCTCTAGAGCATTCTTTTGCGTGTTTTGATTAGAATCAACGCTGATGACAGAGTTTTGCCGCCAAGCAAGAAGAATTTTCACCGCTAACCTCAGAGTAGTAGCGATCCGCTTCAACCTCATCCTGGTCCGCTTCAACCGAATCCGAAGTCATTTCTAATCACTGCTTTTACTGCACTTTCAGAAGCGATACCGAGTGCTCTGAGAGCAATCTAGGAGTTTGGCTCGACTGCAATTCAATTAAGAAATGAAATAATCTAATCTAATCTAATCTAATCTAATAAATCTAAAACGATGATCCCATCTATTCATAATAGCACCGAACCCAATCCCAGGAGCACTAGCCAGCGCTCAGAAAACAAGACATACCGCTATTCAGAGGTAAGCGATTGTTCGGCAGAAAGAGAAACGAGAGATTATACCAAAGGAAACTAATGACGCCAGTAGCACTCGCAAGTGCTCAGAAAACAATACGTACCGCTATTCAGAGGTAAGCATTCACAGCAGAAAGAGAGACGCGAGATTATACCAAATAAAACTAATGACGCCCGCCATCACCACCACCGCCACCACCGCCGCCACCACCACCGCCTCCAGAAGGTCCACCACCACCACCACCACCGCCAGGAGGTCCGCCCGGAGGAGGAGGAGGAGGTCCGCCCGGAGGAGGAGGAGGAGGTCCGCACGGAGGAGGAGGAGGAGGAGGAGGAGGAGGAGGAGGAGGAGGAGGTCCGCCCGGAGGAGGGTTGCCACCACCACCACCACCACCGCCCGGAGGAGGATTACCACCACCACCACCACCACCACCGCCCGGAAGAGGGTCACCATGTAACGGGGGTCCTAGACTATTAGAGTGTAATAGAATAGAGACGGCCGGAGCAGATAGAAGTCAGGTTACAGGTTCAAGATTCTTCTCGCTTAGAACTTAGAATAATCTTAAGGCTCTTGCTTCTGCTTGCCGATAGGTCTGAGGATGGAAACTGGAGAACTAATGGGCGGGAATGAACCTGAGTACTTATACTCCAAAGGCTTCTATTCTCTGCTCCAAGTTTTCCTACTAAGTTCCGGTGGGACTGAGTTCCGGTGCTTGCAAACATTCCACTGCTACCCCGCTTTCCTTTAAGCGCCAGCAGGAGTTTCAAGACCTTCAGTGCTACCCTTAGTCAAAAGCCTATAGGTAATCTGCCGCTTGGTTGTCACACTAGCCTTAGCCTGCAGGATTAACCGGCTTTAGTTGCTGTAAAGCTCATAGCTTATTGTAGGCTTCCCAGGCAGAGTGCTAGCGCTATAAGCGGCACTTCTAATGCTCGGAGGGTGCAGAGGGTGCGCCGGGCAATCAGAGTCTACTCTGGCCGGCCTTCTAGTCAGTCAGCAAGGCATAGACTAAATCAGTTTGTCCTTCTGTGAATAGACCCTCTCCCTAGTCACCGGAATATGGTTACACTTGCAGTTGGTGGCGATCCACACTGCAGGTACCTGTATGTCACCGGGTACTGGCTTCTATCAATAACTCTCAGCATATAGCGGGCCCTGGTTAGCATGCTCTCATGCCATCCAGTTAGAATGGCTCCGTTATACACCACCGCCACCACCACCACCACCACCACCACCGCCCGGAGGAGGATTACCACCACCACCACCACCACCACCGCCCGGAGGAGGGTCATCACCGCCACCACCACCACCACCACCACCACCACCGCCCGGAGGAGGGTTACCACCACAGCCACCACCACCGCCTCCAGCAGCAGCCGCGAGTGCGTCAGCAGCTCTCTTGGCTGCTATCCCGGCAGGCGTCCAGATTACTCCCTGTGCAAAGTTTGCGTCAGCAACCCCTACACCCAGAGGATACTTCCTCAGGTATTTGGGGTCTAAGTTGTCGATAGCATCCTGCTGTCTGCTCGCGATGTCTAACAAGTCTGGATTAGCCTTTGATTACTGGCATCAGTTCTGAAGCAAAATATCACCCTCAGTCCTTTAGCATTAACGCGATGATTTCCCTCGCCGTGGTCGAGTCACTCCTGCTGGGATATCGTCGTAGTTATGTCGTCTTCACCGATATGAGGAATCTTTCGTGATAGCGGCGGTGTTTCAGCACCACAAATTAAGCGCCCGCTCTGTGGAGCATGAGTATCCTCCGAGCCTGCCAGTCTTATTCTTCAACCAACCCTCGACCTCTTCGAATCAGTGATCTGGACCTCCTGCGGCGGACAGGAGGATTGGATGCGGTGGAGCGTTCTCGAGTCTTTCCCCAGAATCTTTCCTGATTCTTTCTGTCGGGTGGGGTGTGCTTCAGGATCAAGTTGCAGAGCTCTGGAAGCGTTATCTTTGTCAGAATACCAATGAGCGAATTCTGATTTTGTCGATGGTTCCAGTCATAGATCTGGCGGGGGCAATACGGAGAATCTTTCCCAGGCGTCCGGGTCTACCGTGACCGTTATGGAAGGTCTATCGAGTTCGGCGGAATGATGGGTCGTTCACGCTTCTTAGGCGCGGCCACGTCCTCATCGTCATCATCGCTCTCGTCAACTTCTCTAAACTTCGCGATTCCCTGCCCGCCGATAGCTTTTCCCTGCCCAACATCGTGATAAAAGCGTCGGCGAGTCTTTCTGCGGGTTCTTGATATTGCTTCCGTTCCACATAGGCAAGAAACGGCGAGGCGCAATCAACAAATGGAGGCATAAGCGTCGAATGCTTTCTTTCGGAGGCGGTTTTGTTGACCCAGCGGTGTTGTGCATCTCGCTTTGAGGCTGTTGCAGACGTTAGTGTACACTTTAAGGCAGGTTGATCAAACCTAAAGTCATCTTTCTTTGTTCGCGAGTCGTTGTGTGAGTGTTTTGAAGATTGGGGCGATCTTCTGCAGCGAGCAACTTCTGGAGGGACTGGCGTCTGCTTAAAGCCTTGAGAGTTTCTGGGGCAGGATCTCGGCGCCTTTCTCTGCTCTGCGGTGGAGAGGCGGGTATTGGTATCCAGCAGGGGGCGTCGAATTGAGCTGTGAAGCGCTGGCGGCTAACTTTTTGGAAGCGGCCAGGCTCGGTTTGACGGACAGGGGCAGCAGTGGTAGTGGCGGCGAGCTGCCTAACTCTGAGAAAAATGGAGACTTGTCGAACTGTCGTTCTCTTGAGGGCTTTGGGCTTGCTGCTGGGCCTGCTTCTTTGTCTTCTTGTGTCGCGTTATTTGAGTATGTTCTGGGCCTGCTGGGCCTGCTTTGCTGTGCTGGCGCTGTTTGGGCTTGGGTGCTGCTGGGCCTGCTGGGCCTGCTGCTGTGTCTTGCAGCTTTGTGGGCTTAGGTGCTGCTGGGCCTGCTGGGCCTCTTCTTTGTCTCTTCAGAATGTTCTCTGTCTTGCTTCAGGTCTTCTTTGCTTCTCATCTTCTCCTTCTCTTATCTGCTTGTCTTCTCTCTATCATTGTCATTGTCTGCTTAGGCTTATCTTGTCTTCTTCATTGCTTCTTCTGCTGGCTGGGGCTTCTTCTTCTCTTCTCTGTCGAAATTAAGTGTGAGTGCTTCTCTCTTTCTCTTTGCTTCTCGCTTCTTCTCTTTGCATCTCTATTGGGATAGGCTGGGTGCCTTCCTGCTTTCTTTCTGAGGCAGCGAAGGTGAGGACTTCTCTTTCTGCTTCTGCACCTTCTTCTCTTTCTCCTGTGCCTTCCTCTGTAGCTCCTGCACCTTCTTCTGCAAAATCTCCAGCTCCTTCTGCTCCTCTATCTCCTGCTTCTTCTCCTTCTTCTCCTTCTTCTTCTTCTTTTCTTTCGGCGTTTTTTGCTATCTGAATAAATGGGGTGTCTGGATCGCGATCTCGGCTTCTTCTGTGAGCTCTCTGTGGAGTCTTTCTGAGGGTGAGGAGTGAAGGTGACTATAGTGAATATAGAATATTTGATGAGTATGGTTCTGAGAGCAATAGAATTAAGGAGGATATCTGTCTTATATATGATTGCTTTAGATGTGCAGCTTGAAACTCGAACTTGAAACTTGAAACTTGAACCGTAAACTTGAAATGTGAGCTGAATCGCTTAGAGATATCTTGAAAGCTTTGATAGCAGTGAGGGGTATGAAGTGGTAGCGCTGGAAGAGGTATTTGGAAGAATGGTGGAAGATGGATGGTTAGGAATCTCTCACGATCTGGAAGGAGGAGAAAGGGTCTTCTTATACCGAATAGAATCAGCTATTCCAGAGCTCATCGTGCTTCAGAGCACCCGTGTGCTATGGGAAGCACATCTTATCTGACTTTCTCGAGTCTTTCCGAGGCGCCGTATGGTCTTTCCAAGCCGTCTTTCAATGTTTGCTCCAATCGTATGGCGTAGATCAATCTTTCTGGCGCGCTTCGAAATTACTCTGGTGGTTTGATTCAATTGAATAGCGTAGATGAATCTTTCTGGCGTCTTCGGGAATCTTTCGATGGTAATCTCAACAGCGGTATCGATTGGATTCCAATGTTGGGTTGGAGTTTCTGTTCTTGTTGGTGTCGAGGCTCTGTCTTGTATGAAGCCGAGTTGGACAGTGTGTATCGTTTGAGCTCGTAGTCGATATTGGTATTGAATTTTCCGTTGTGAGCGGTTTCTCACTGTTTCTCGATCTGAATAGCTTTCGCGAGTCTTAAGCTGAGGATGGCGAATGCTGAAAGTGCGAAACGGAAGCATCGCTGGTGGCATGATTGCTGTTTCCTCGTTGCATGCTTCGTGTTTGTGTTTGCAGTATTCCGTTGGAGATGTATGGCGTCAAAGTCAGCGCTTGCTCTGCTGGAGAGTCGCGGCGCAAACTTACAATCACTCGGCAAGCACTCTGCTAAGCGGCACTTTGCGTCACGGTGACTAATCGCTTGTAAACCTCTGCACAACCTGTTGGCAGCGAGAGCCTCTGCACAACCTCTTGCGGCGAGCGCTCATTGGTGACAAATCGCTTGGAAGCCTTTCTCTGTGTCGCTCGGCGTGCGCTCTGCAACCAGCCTCACAGATTGTTAAGTAGAGCACTCTGCACCGCCTGCAGGAAAAAAGCCTCCTCGGCCTTGGCAGACTACCAAATTCTCGAGTTCAATGAAATCGTCGTGCCCTTTTTGCAGCAAGAGGTACAGCTCCTCCCGAATTTTACAGACATCTTGAGCGATCCATCGGCTAGAAGCAGATGAATGGTTGGGAAATCAATATTCTGCTGGAAGCGCGATCAATCGGCAAAAGGCACGTATGTTGTGAGAGCGCGAAGCGTTCGATTGCTATTCAGGGCCTACGGTCGGTGTGACTTCGTAGTCATCGAAGACAATTGGACCTCGAATCCGAATCGTATTCGTGATGGAGGAGGCGGCGATTCAAATGGGCGTAAAGGCATCTACTTCTGATTCTGAGGCGGGGAAAGCACTTTATTTCGGAGGACTACTGACGAAGTCTTTCGCAAAATCTTCTTCAATACGTAGCACCCATTTCGGTCAGCATCTGAGTTCAGAATGGTAGCTACTTTGTCTAAAGCCTCGCGGGGAACATCGCGAACTTCTTTCTGCTGCTCCTCCGAGTAGTGGCGAGTCTTTCTGTGGCGGGGTTTTATCGAAGGTTGGAGAAATGAGCGACATCTTTGGGAAGGCAAGCTGGAATCGTTCGGAGGTGGATATTGGGGAGAAGATCTCCTACTACTACCGCGATCAATGGTTGTCGTCCGATATCTTACAGACAGCGTGCCTTCCGGGAGTCGTTGGTGTCTGTGGCCGTGGTGGAAGCGTAATGAATTCGGCGGCGAATGTATGGGGAAATCATCTGAGGAGATTGGTGGTGGGAGATGCAGGTCCGTAAGCCTCGACCTGTCACTTCAAGTCAGTCTTTCCAGGAAGCGATCGCTGATCTTTCTCGACAAACAGCGTTACGGAGGGTCCTGTTGTTATCTCGAATTATCTGCTTGGCGTCGGATGGCCTTGCATCGACAAATTTCAGCGAGGACAAAGCCTGGCCAATCTATCTTTACCGTCAGAACATCAAGTCGTCGGTCTTGTAATAAGCGCAGGCGTTCATTCATTCTCCTAGGGCTGCTTACCAGTGCCACGGGAAAAAACGCCATATTTCGTCCGTTTTAAGGCGTCGAGTCAAATGGCGCTGCGTCGTGCACTTGGGAAATCTTTCAAAGCATTCACGAGTCTTTCTCAGGAAGCGAGCTAATCAAATCTTGCCGGACTCTGACGACTATCTTTCCGGTCTTTCTCGGGCTGGATCGCCGATCAATAAGCGTTCAAACTTCAAAACATCAGCGCTAGTGCTTGTCGCGATCTTGGTCGAGTTTCACAATCTTGGGAGCACTCGTCGAAGCTCTATCTTATAGCGAGGACTGAGGGAGAGTACAGCTATTCGGCGAGAACAATCTAGAACCGGTGGAATACCTTGTTGCGAGATCCGTCAAAACACTCTTCAATCTTTCTGGGGTATCGAGGTTAATCCGTCTGATCTCAATAAAGGACATCTGCACAATATCTACCTGGGGATGTTGAAGCGCGTGATGGAGTGGATTCAGGCTTTCTTGAAGAAGCATCATGCGATTGGAGGAGTTCGACAATGAGCAGGCCGATTGCGCCTTCTGCCGGGCTGGCGATCTCCAAGCAAGCGTATCGTTCTACCACGATAAGGAAGAGATCACGGAACCTGGGCGGTCGTTCTAGGAAGCTTTCGGCTGCTCTGAAAATCGGGAGTGGCTGTCAAGCGAAGCAGCGTTGAAATCGTTCGAAGCCTAATGAAACTTCCACTTAATGGCGCAATATGGTCATCTGGCGCGCGTTGAACTATGGAGAGCTATCTCGAGGATTTCCATAAATCTGAGGATATCTTTTTAGAATTCAGGCGTCTGAAGGCGTTAAAGGATCACGAGATCGAGCAAGCAATAAGTGGGCTCGTATTTCAGCGGAAAGCCGGGCGTGGAGAGATCCGGAGATTCGGGAAAGATCGCGCTTCAACTTCATCAAATTTGCGTGATGCGCACTACCGGGAACGCGTTGGCGCTTTGGGAGCATTCGCCGTACTCGCGGACGTTAGCGAGCTTGCGTATGCGGCGGTGAAAGAGGAACTACAGGCGTCCATAGGTCGGCTGCAGATACTGGACTATGGAGGCGATTGGCGTTAGAGATTAATTCTGAATCTGAAAGACGTCGTTGGAGGTCACGAGCGGCGACATCCTCTGGAAGCCGTAGGGATAACGCCGAGGAGTTCTTTCGGCGTTTTCAAAATCGAGGACCGCAAGCGAATGAGCTCAATAGTAAGCGGACTGCGCGAAGCGTCTTTTGCAACCCCTCATGAAATCGGAAAACTGTTCAGCGTAGCAGACAGATTGCAAATGGTAAATATGCTTATATCGCGCGATAAAGGAGTATGCGAAGATGTGGAATCTTTCTCAGAGCTTTGCGGAAGCTCTGAGGCATTTTTGGGCCATGGTGGAGAGGTTTTCACATGCTTGCAGGTTCGATACTCAATCTTCAAAGGCCTGGCGTATCTGAGGTTCACAATATCAGTGTCTGACAGGAACATCATCTTTTAGGAAGGGAAAATAAGAAAGGATTGGGCATGGGTATCGGTAGGTTCACCGAGCAGTGGGGAGTGCTTGAGGAATGACTTACCAGGGCAGTAGAAATTTCTGTTCAAGGTCTGAGGATAGTACTGGTGGCATAGACTATGTATAGTTGAGCTATTTGAGGCGAAGGATCGTGGTTTAAGCTGATAGGCTCATGGGCTGCTGAAGGTCTGTAGGTGGAGGAGGAAGAGGATGTGGGTGGTGAATATTGAATTATATTAGGAATGGCCCATTTATTTGAGGTGGATGCTGGCAATTTGCTGGTAAATACTAGGATAGATTTGCGTCGTGGAATGAATTTAGTTGAATGCTGTGAGAAGCGGTCGTGGCGCTGTAAGCGTTCAGTCTTATCCGTGATGTGAGAGCAGTCACGGGTCTTCGTGAGGTGGTATTTGTGAGGGCAGTGGCGAGTCTTTCTGAGTGGAAAGATTAGGCAATAGTCTGCCGTCTAATTCAAAATTTGTGTCGTTCTGCTGAAATGCAGCATGCGGATTGGAAGAGGAGGTGAGTTTGACGCTCAGTATCTGAGTCTGTTATCCAAGCAAAATTTCGCTCCACCATAATCTTTCTTTATGCATGGGAAATGATTTCCAGCAATTTCGCGCGAGTCTTCTTAGGCAGGCGTTGAGAACTTTTCAGGCGAGCGTCTGTGGCCTAAACCTCGAGCTTAAATTCCTTTCACGAATCAGAATCATCTGTAAATCGTCAAAGGTTTGGAAATCGTCATCCAGTATCTGCGGACGATCTTTCGTATCGATATTCCGCGACTGACCGTTCAGCGGCGTGAAGAATACCCATATGAGATATCGTTTGAAGGCTGGCAATGCCTACGCCGCTGAAGAAAAGCGTGTCGATTTATATGGGTCTAAGTGGGGATGTCCCACCTTGAATAGTCTTATCAAAGATGTTTCGCAGCTCTACGGCGTTGGTCGATCTTATGAAAGCAGCATGGTCTTTCTCCGCGTGGCAATATCTCTTAGCATCGGTGAAAACCTTGTTGGCGAAGAGTGTCTTGGCGTGGCGATATGCTCCTGTGGTGTCTGGCGAGCATCTCGGTGAGAATGCTCTCCTGGCGAATAAGCGGACGAGTCTTTCTCTGGCGTGAGGATATGTTCTGGCGGCGCCTGGCGAGCTTCGTTATGTTTTGATCTCCTGGCGCAGATATTAGTGGCGAGTGCTGTCGAGCGCTGGCGTTGTCTCCTGGCGGTCCCAGCCAGCGTCAGTGATTCGTTCTTGCCAGTCCTGGCGGAACTTCGTTGTTGATCGTTATCCGACGCAGAGGCATACCCCAGGCGTGTCATGGCGGAGAAGCGCATCGCCGGGTCTTTCTCAGGACGATCAGCATTGCCTGGGCGTCTTGTGGCGTGAAGGTGCTGACAGCGCCTAGAAAATATCGCGGAGAGAATTGCTTTGGGTCTTTCTATAAATGTAGGTGATACGCTAGGAACACTCTGTAGATAGTAGCGTTAGCGGCAAAAAAAAAAGCTCGTTAGGACTATTAGGTACTGCTTGGGCGATATAGCGAACCATTCTAACTGGATAAGCGTGAGAGCGTGATCTTAGCAAGGCCGTATATCTTTGAGAGTTATTGATAGAAGCCAGTTGACATACAGGTACCTGCGGTGTGGATCGCCACCAGCTGCAAGTGTAACCATATTCCGGAGACTAGGAAGAGGGTCTATTCACAGAAGGACAGACTGGACGAGTCTATGCCTTGCTGACTGACTAGAAGGCCGGCCAGAGTAGGACTCTGATTGCCCGGCGACCTCTGTATCCTCTGAGCGTTAGAAGTGCAGCTATAAGCGCTAGCACTCTGCCTGGGAAGCCTACTGATAAGCTACGAGCTCTACAGCCACTAAAGCCGGTTAATCCTGCAGGCTAAGGATGTGTGACAGCCAAGCGGCAGATTACCTATAGGAACTTTTGACTAAGGTAGCACTGAAGGTCTTGAAAACTCTGCTGGCTGACTTAAAGGAAGCGGGGTAGCGGTGGAATGTTTGCAAGCACGGAACTCAGTCCCACGGAACTTAGTAGGAAAACTTGGAGCAGAGAATAGAAGCCTTTGGAGTATAAGTCTCAGGTTCATTCCGCCCATTAGTTCTCCAGTTTCCATCCTCAGACCTGTCGGCAAGCAGAAGCAAGAGCCTTAAGATTATTCTAAGTTCTCGCGAGAAGAATCTTGAACCTGTAACCTGATTTCTATTCTGCTCCGGCCGTCTCTATTCTATTACACTCTAGTAGTCTACGACCCCGTTACATTATAATCTTAAGGTTGTCACGCTACAGATTACGTTCTTTCTTCTCTACCAAGAAAATGTCATCCTCACTGTGAGAACCCGGCTCCAGATTGAATGGAAGCCCATCCGACCTAAATCTGGATGCTTGAACAACAACAGCTCATCCTCAAGCCCAGGACTGCCTTGCAGAAATGGATTCGGGCTGTGAACCCTCACTGGCAAGACTGAGACGAGAGTTCTGCTCAAGGATTTCAACGGCGAGGCCCAGCGATCTCTGACATGCCATGCAGCAACAGATGTCCCAGGTGTACTACACCCTCGCCATGTAGTCAAGGCGCCAGGAAGCGGAGGCATCATTTCATCCGGCAAGCCTATGCCTACATGCAAGGCCAGGTGGAGTTAGCAGCTCCAGAAGTATCTTGCCGGGATGAACTAGAGGCAGATGAGATGGAGATTGAGTGGTCAAACCCGGTGATCACCCAACTTCATAGAAATCCAGAAGGCCCTCAGTGAGGAAGACTCACTGTGGCAAGGCCAAGCAGTTGCCCCCTCCAGGACCTCCTCCAGGGCGGCCACAAGACACATGCAGCCCAGAGCTGGACCTTTCGCCGGATTCCCGGTCAAATCAAGGCCAAGGACTGTCCCCATCATGATGCCACAGGTCGGAGCATCTCCGCTGCCGCCTATAAGGCCTGCAGGCACCCCCTCACCATTCTCCGGCCTCCCAATTGGCCTCTCCCTCTACCCAGACTCAGATGATGAGGGAAACCCGGGCTCCCCACTCAGACAGGTGTCGGACCACCAGCACCACCTCCTCTGCAGCTGTGAGGCCTTCAGAGCCTCGAGAATTCCAGCACCACCATCTCCTCAAAGGCGGTGGCAATGGAGAAACCTCCCTCCGGCCCCTCAGTGGGCAGCGCACCTCAGGCGGAGACCGGACAGCTCAGACTGGGAGCCAGAGGATGGGGATAGAAGGGCCTGGCGGTACATGAAGAAGAAGATGGAGAAGCAGCAGAGATCTGCTAGCTATCCTAGCATCCCATACCGGGCCTCGAGCCAAGCCCATCCTCCACAGCTAGCAGGGGCCGGGAACCCAAGGCACCTCCTCCTCCAAGTTCCAAGGCAAAGCGGAACAAGTGGAGACCTTCCTTGACAATGTGAGAATGTTTTCTCCATTGAGAGCCTCTCCTTCACCCAGAGGAGATTAAGATCCATTATCTTGAACAATCTGATGGAGGCAGCGATCAAGTGGTATGAGGCCTACCACAATTCCATAGACCAAGCCTCAGCCAACGCTCCGCCCGGGATGCCAGTAAGGCTGGATGGAAGATGGAAGAGATGGAGCTCCTTTGTGGGCGCTTTCAGAGGCGGCCTTTGGTGAAGCCATCTCTAGGGATGATGCAGTCTCCCAGTGGGAGCACCTTACCTGCAGCAGGGAGGAATAGATGCCTTCTGAATGGGATCATTCAGTTGATGTGGAAGACCGGCTATGAGGGATCAGTAGTAGATGACAAGATCTCCGGATCTCTCCTCTCAGATCTGAGCTTGAGTTGGGCTCTCTTTACCCCCAAGCCTAAAACCCTCATGGAAGCGGATAGCTGCTCAGGGAAGCGGGGCACACTCATGGCGATGTACCACGGCCAAGGCACCCGCCAGGACCAAGAAGACTCCCAGTGAGGAGAAAGACCGCCGGCCCAGGGCTAGAGAGGGAAATTCCCGCTCCTCCGCCCCCAGGGCTAAAGAAGAAAACTCCCACTCCTCTGCCCCCAGGCAAGCCTCCGGCACCAAGGACAAAGCTGTGGAGTTAAAGGGTATCCCCTCGGATATCCTAGAAGAAAGAAGAAAAGCAGAAGTATGCTTGAAGGTAAGACCTTCGGTATCCTCAGAGGAATACATAGACTGACTTGTGCAATAGTCTTGCGGCAAGTCCAGACACAAGTGGCAAGACTGTTGGTCGAAAGGCCTACAGTGATGGTCGAGGTGGCAGCTGTGAGAGTACAAAAGCGGAAGAGAGGTTCAGGAAGGAACAACTCTCAGAAGAAAGCTAAAGTGGCCGCTGTTGCGGTGGAAGAACCACTTGTTGTACTCCCAGAAGCCCCGGAAGTTACAGAGAACTTTGTCTTAGAACCAGGAAACTGTTCAGATGAGGAAATACTTTGGCTTTGAATGTCTGTAAAGAGGTCTATGTTTACTAGCTATTTTTTATCTTGTTTGTTTCTCAAAAAATATATTATGATTTTGTTTTCGCCTATTTGCACTACCAAAGTATGCTGAGGATGGCTTTAAGAGCCGAAACTGCTGGACGGTACATACTCGAGAACCCCAATTATCTTAGACAGAGTACCACAGTTTCAGACAATTCAAGCTTATCATCTTATTGCTATAAGTCGCTTGGGAATAGAAACCAACAGATCTCCGGATCTAGTAGTCAAAACCATTAGCAATGGAGAAAGAGGCGAGAGAAACAAAGCTCAGAACCCATTCTAAAAGCGCCAGAAAGATGGAAGAAAAGCTTAGACTCGTCTGTGACAAAAGGCGATATTGGAAGCCAAACTATCGTGGACAGTAAAAAACAAGAAGGGAGAAAGAGGAAGGTTCTCTTTGGCCTTGGGTGTCTGAGCTATCCTAAACCTAGAGTTTGTCGAAGCGAAAGAATCACTTAGTCTTGGCGAGCGCTTTGACGATGTATGATCTTCAGGAGATGTCATGATGGGAAGCGGACAGTATTACACTCATCCGCTCCACGTAGCGTAGGAAACCAATAAAAAGCACTCCGATTGGGAAGTGGGCTACTCTAGAGACAGGAATAATAGGGTGCTTGCCAATTCTTGGGCAAGACAAGCATAACCGGACATCAACTGGGAGCTCAATACCATAAACTGGAGGAGTGACTACTGCAAGCAGAATTGTCTCCCAGCGGTCGAGTAGAACCTATCTCTATCTAAGATGATGGAGGAAGAAGAGGTCTACCAAATAGTGGCAACCATTTGGCATGATGAGAAAGGAGATAATGTGGCACTGAAGATCTTAGCAGTATCGAAGAATGGGCATAACTTCGCCAGTAGGGAGAGAGCTGATGAGCTACCAGCTCACACCTCCAATGATCTGAAGATCGAATCCTCAGGCGAAAAACCACCATTTGGTCCGCTGTACTCCTGCTTTCCACTCAAGAATTGAAGGCCCTCAGAATCACAGAAAAGTATGGCAACCGGAAGATCTCCAAGATCAAGCAGTAGCGTGACCCATCCTATTGTCTTGAAAGATGGAGCATTGAGGATTTGTGTTGATTATAGAGGACTGAACAAGGTTCTTGTCAAAGACAAGTATCTGCATTTCCCAATAATGAGTGGCTCGAGGAGAGATTGTTTAGGCCGGATCTTCCTAGCTAGACTTGAAGAATGGCTTCAATCTGATCAGGATAGCAGAAGGTGATGAGTGGAAAACCGCTTTCCAGAACCCGCTATGGCCTGTATCAGTACAATGTAATGCCGTTTAGTGCTTTGCAATGCCCTTCGCTTTCCAAGCCATGATGAATGATGTCTTAAGGAACTACTGGATGAAGGAGTAATTGTCTATATCGATGATATCCTCATCTACTCGGAGACAGAGGAAGAACATGAGAAACTGGTCGAAGGTTCTCCGGAAACTTCATGAGGCAAATCTCAATATCTCGTTGAGTAAAGTTCGTTCCATGTCGGGAAGTAGAATACCGACTCTGTCTACTCAGGAAAAGAGTATCGATGTCAGAAGACAAGGTTGAGGCAGTCAAGGAGTGGCCAGTACCTCAAAATGTGAAAGAATACAGGCGTTCCTCGGATTTGCTAACTTCTATCGCGCTTCATTGAAGGCTTTAGTAAGATATGCAAACCATTGGTGACTCACGGAGGAGACAAGAAATGGTATTGGACGCAGCTTGTGAACAGGCCTTTGAGGAACTCAAGGAGAGATTCACTAAGCGCTCTATCTCTCGCCCACTTTGGCCTAGTAGGAGGACAGTGGTTGGAAACTGATGCCAGTGACTTTCTTGAAAGGTCGCGCTATTTCTCAGTATGGTGAAGATGGAAAGTTCTGGCGGTAGCTTTCTATTCAAAAATTCAACCCTCTTTGAGATCAATTATGACATTCATGACAAGGAAATGGGAGCTATTGTAGCCTGTTTCGGGAATGGGAAGCATATCTTTAAAATCCTGTGAGCATGAGATCGCGGTTTCTGAACCACAAGCTTGGAGTACTTCAATTCTCTGGGGTTCTCAGAGCGGCAAGCTAGATGGTCAGGACCTATGAGCTACAACTTCAAAGTTGTCTACAGACCAGGAGATAGGAATGGCAAGACTGATCTTGTTGTCAGTATTTGGGATCACCGCCTTCTGAGGGGTGAACCTCTGCAGCGGAGCAGATGTTTTTCAGACCAGGACAATTAGTATTGGATCCTGCTAAGCTAGCAGCGGTAAGGATCAATCAATTGCAATCTCTGTTCTTGGGGCCTATTGTCTGCGGCAAAACAAGACAAGGAACTGGCAAGACTTGCTCCGCTCGCTTGGTTGAAAGAAACCCAACGGACCAGAACCTATCTCGGTAGGATGGCCTCATCTTCTTCAAGAACCGATGGTACATCACAATGATAAGATCCTCTACAGAAAGAAATAATGTCGAGTCATGACTCTAAAGTGGCTAGTCGGCCAATTCAAGACACTAGGCGGATAAGAAACAAACTTCTTTTGGCCGTGGATAAAAATGTTGAGGAATATGTCGACTGTGATAGCTGCCAGAGGAATAAGGCACTCTGAGCGTAAGAAGTTTGGTATCTTTCCAACCTCTGGAGATACCCTATCGGCCTTGGACATCTATCTCTATGGACTTCATTGTGGGATTACGAAGTCTAGTGGGTATCTGAATCTGGGTAATAGTGGACCGCTTTTGAAGATGGCTCACTACATCTTCCTACCCTCAATAAGACGGAAGATTTGGCCAAACTGTTCCTGAAGGAAATCTGGAGGTTACATGGGTTACCGGATGACATAGTCTCGGACAGAGACAGCAAGTTCATCTCTCATTTTTGGCAATCCCTCATGACCCTGCTCAATGTGAAGCTGAAGATGTCCACTTCCTTAAGCGGATGGCCAAACAGAAAAGAGTTAGCAGACCCTGGAGCACTACTTGAGATTCTTCTTTCATATCAACAGGATGACTGGGCGGACCTCTTGCCACTGGCAGAGTATGCATACAACTCGGCGGTCTCTGAGTCTCTGCAAAGTGTCGACTTTCTATCTGCTATGGGTATGAGCAGGACCAACTGGCGGCTCCTAAGGAAGGTGTGGAATGGAACAATACAGCAAGTGAGGTCATGATCTCTCAATGGGAATCTATATGGCAGGCCATGAAGCCAGCCTGGGAAAAGCTAGGCTTAGGATGGTAGGTGGTATGATAAACATCTTGCCAGCGCTCCAGAAATCAAAATGGGAGATGAAGTAATGCTAGGCCGTGCGTATGATGTGCAAACAGCGGCCAATGAACAAGCTGGATCAGAAGAAGATGGGACCTTTCAAGGTCGTTGAAGCCGTGGGTCACCGTCTTACCGCTCTCTCTTCTCACAGATGGGAATCACCGGTGTTTCATGTCTCTCTCCTAGAACCTCTGAGGATACCATCGGATTTAGAGAAGGGTTCCTCACGCGGAACCTGAGGAGATTGGAGGAGAGAACTGGACTGTCAGGAAATGTAGCAGACAACCGAGTCAGCGAAGAGAGGGTGGAATATTTGGTCTTGTGGGAAGGGTTTGAGAATGAAGATGCTACGTAGGGAACCTTGCAGGAACATCTCGGAAGAGTGCTTGAGAAGCCCTCAGGGATTTCCATCAGTATCAAAGCCTAGAGACAAGAGATCTCTTGGGTAGAAATCTCCTTCCCGTTTCCTTTCTCCTCGGATTTCTTTTGTCGTATATAAGAATAGAACAAGCTGTTACCTGATGTGCGACCAAGATCGCAGAAGGGAGTAGTATAACGGAGCCATTCTAACTGGATAGCGTGAGAGCATGATCTTAACCAGGACGCTATATCTTTGAGAGTTATTGATAGAAGCCAGTCTGTTGACATACAGGTACCTGCGGTGTGGATCATAAGCTGCAAGTGTAACCATATTAGGAGACTAGGAAGAGATGTCTGATAGAAGGACAGACTGCAGTCTATCATGTGACTGACTGAAGGCCGGAGTAGGACTCTGATTATTCGGCCTCTGTATCCTCTGAGCGTTAGAAGTCATTATAAGCGCTAATTTCTGCCTGGGAAGCCTCTGATAAATTTCTGAGCTCTACAACTTCATGGGTTAATCAATTTGGGTTATTTGACAATAGCGGCAGATTCTTATGAACTTTGACTAAGGAGAATGTATTTGAAGGTCTTGAAAACTCCTGCTTGTGACTTAAAGAAGCGGGGTAGCGGTGGAATGTTTGCAAGCACGGAACTCAGTCGCTTGAGAACTTAGTAGGAAAACTTGGAGCAGAGAATAAAGCTTTGGAATTATAAATCTTTCAGGTTCATTTCCAGCCATTAGTTCTCAGTTCCGTCCTCGAACTATCGGCAATGACGAAGCAAGAGCCTTAAGATTATTCTAAGTTCTAGCGAGAAGAATCTTGAACCTGTAACGATTTCTATTCTGCTCGGCCGTCTCTATTCTATTCTGCTCTAGTAGTCTAGGACCCCCGTTACGAAGCTTAGAATAATCTTAGACTCTTGCTTCAACTGCCGATAGGTCGAGGATGGAAGCGGAGAACTAATGGGAGGAATGAGCGCAGTCTTATCTAGAACTTCTTGCATAGAATGACTGGTCGATTGAGAATTTGAGATTTCTAAAGTCAGACTGGGAATTCAGTGGTGTCTGAGGGTCTGTTAGCCGAGGGCTGAGGAATCTGGATCAGGCAGGGAGCGATGTCTGGGAGGCCAGGAATTTCAGCTGGGATTGCAGGAAGGAGTGAGGCGGGAGGCGGGGTTTCTTTCTGGAACTGATCTCTTTATAGTCTTCTGTTCTGGTGGTCTGGCCGTGGCTGGTACTTCGTGAGAGTGTCTTTTGGGTTCTGAGGGCATTATCCGCTCCATGAGGGTTTTAGGACTTGGGGGTAAAAGGCTCAAGCCTAGATCTTGTAGGAGAGATCGAGATCTTGTCATCTCTTGATCCTCATGGCGGTCTTCATCAATTGAATGATCCCATTCGAGCATCTATTCCTCACTCTTTGGGTGTGGGTAAGATCTTCATTTGGGAGACTACTCATCCTAGAGATGGCTTCATAAAAGGCAGCTCTGAAAGCGTCCTGAGGCTCCATCTCTTAATCTTATCAGCGCTTCTGGCGTCGTGAGCGGTTGGCTGAGGCTTGGTCTATGGGAATTGTGGTAGGCCTCATCACAAAGATCGCTGCCGTTCCTCCATCAGATTCTTGCATGGCGGATCTTGATCTCCTCTTGGGTGAAGAGAGAACCGATGGAGAAAACATTCTCACATTGCGAAGGAAGGTCTCGCTTGTTCCTTTGCCTTGGAACTTGGAGGAGGAGGTGCCAGGTTCGGCCCCTGCTAGCTGTGGTAGGATGGGTTGGCTCTGAGGCCGGGTATGGGATGCTAGGATAGCTAGCAGATCTCTGCTTCAACCTCATCTTCTCTTCATCATCGCTTAAGCCCTTCTCCCATCCTCTGGCTCCGAGTCTGGGCTGTCCGGGTCTCCCGGGAGGAAGTGCGCCATTTTGGAGGGAGGGAGGAGGAGTTCTTTCTCCCAGGAGATGGTGGTGCTGGAATTCTCGAGCTCTGAAGGCCTCCATGGCCGAAGGGAGGTGGTCGCTGGTGGTCAGGACACCTGTCTGAGTGGGGAGCCGGGTTTCCCTCATCATCTGAGTCTGGAGTAGAGGAGAGGCCAATTGGGAGGCCGGAGAATGGTGAGGTGCCTGCAGGCCTTATAGGCGGCTGACGGAGATCTTTCCGACCTGTGGCATCATGATGGGGACAGTCTTGGCCTTGGTTGACGGGAATCCGTGAAAGGTCCAGCTCTGGGCTGCATGTGTCTTGTGGCCGCCCTGGAGGAGGTCTGGAGGGGCAACCGGGGTTTCTGGCACCTTGCAGTGAGTCTTCCCTCATTGAGGCTTTGGATGAAGTTGGGTGGGATCACCGGGTTTGACCACTCAATCTCCATCTCATCTGCTTCTAGTTCATCCGGTGGGCATCTTACGGAGCTCGGTGTGTCCGCTCCACCTGGCCTTGCATGTAGGCGTAGAAGCTTGCCGGATGAGTGATCATCGCTTCCTGGCGCTCTTGGACCATGGCGAGGTGTAGTACACCTGGGACATCTGTTGCTGCATGGCATGTCTGTAGGTATCGCTGGGCCTCAGGTTGAAATCCTTGAGGTAACCTCGTCGAGTCTTGGGAGGGTTCGCGGAATCCATTTCTGAGGCAGTCACGGGCGAGGATGAGCTGTTGTTGCTCAAAGGCATCAGATTTAGGTCGGTGAAGCTTCCATTCAATCTGGAGCCGGGGTTCTGCAGTGAGAGAGGCGACATTTTCTTGGTAGGAAGAAAGAATGTAATCTGTAAGGTGATTTGAATCTTAAGATTATAATGTAACGGGGGTCCTAGACTACTAGAGTGTAATAGAATAGAGACGGCCGGAGCAGAATAGAAATCAGGTTACAGGTTCAAGATTCTTCTTGCTAGAACTTAGAATAATCTTAAGGCTCTGCTTTCTGCTTGCCGACAGGTCTGAGGACGGAAACTGGAGAACTAATGGGCGGAATGAACCTGAGTACTTATACTCCAAAGGCTTTATTCTCTGCTCCAAGTTTTCCTACTAAGTTCTGACTGAGTTCCGTGCTTGCAAACATTCCACCGCTACCCCGCTTCCTTTAAGTCCAGCAGGAGTTTTCAAGACCTTCAGTGCTACCCTTAGTCAAAGCCTATAGGTAATCTGTCATTGGTTGTCACACAACCTTAGCCTGCAGGATTAACCCATGAGTTGTCAGAGCTCAGAATTATCAGAGGCTTCCTGCGCAGAGAGGCTAGCGCTATAGCGCACTTCTAACGCTCAGAGGATACAGAGGGTCGCCGGGCAATCAGAGTCCTACTCTGGCCGCCTTCTAGTCAGTCAGCAAGGCATAGACTCGTCAGTCTGTCCTTCTGTGAATAGACCCTCTTCCTAGTCTCCGGAATATGGTTACACTTGCAGCTGGTGGCGATCCACACTGCAGGTACCTGTATGTCACCGGGTACTGGCTTCTATCAATAACTCTCAGCATATAGCGGGCCCTGGTTAGCATCATGCTCTCATGCTATCCAGTTAGAATGGCTCCGTTATACCTGGAGGCTAACGTTGATAGATACGAGAGAAGAAGGGCATCACTATCGAGGTGATACCGGAAGATGGATTTAGCGAAGACGACAAAGCGTTAGCTGCGGATCTTGCGGCATTCCGAATGCTTTCAAAAGCACCCTCGAGTGCTCCAGAGGATATCACTGGTTCACCATGGTGGCGGCCAGGAAGAGGTGGTTCACGCCAACTTCGCATTGAAGCGGGCCAAGAGGATGAAGAGGAGCAAGAAGAGGATCACGGGCGAGGCGAGGAGGAAGAGGATGTGAAAGACCATGGAAGCTTTGGAGAGCACTCGAGCTGGACGCTGAAGTGCTTTGGAGAGCACTGGGAGCGCTTTGAGGCGAGTGCTGGGCGAGTTGGAGAAGACTGGAAATAAGCGAGCGCGAAAGACTTGAGAAAGCGCTGGGAGAGGCTTGGAAAGACTGGCGAAAGTGCTTTGGAGGAGTGCGAGAAAGACTGGCGAGTGCATGGAAACAGATTGCCGAAAGTGCTTTGGAGATGGGAGATATACCTATATTATATTCAATTAATGTAGCCAAGACGGTTTGTAGTGTTAGGATTTAGCAATAGAATCACTGTTTTGTATTCTCAGAGCAGTGCCCACTAAAGCAAAGAGTAGTAGGCCTGGTAAAAACGGGGCGCTGAAAGGTGATACGCCGGTCGGATGCGACAGTGCTCAACACGCAATATCGTTCCCATGCGAGGAGTCAAGATGCATAAGAGTAGTCGGGAGTGCTTCCAGAAGATTAGCAACATGCTCGTGAGTCTTCAGAGAGCTTAGGAGCAGTCATAAACGCTTGGAGGCGCCGGAGGTCTGCGAGTCAGGCCTGCGAGATATTCAGAGTGCATGTGCCGAAGAGATTCCGCCGAGATATCGCCGTGCCAAAAAGCTGCCTGCCGAGAGCCGCAGAGAACATTCCGCCGAGATAGGCCAGGCAAGAAGAACGTTCGGCCCAGATAAAGATCGGCAGAAGAAGCCCGCCGAGAGCGTGCGCCGGGCTGAAGTAGCTAAGATCCGCCGCCGAAGCACTAGGGCGCCAGGGCGAATGCTTTACGCCAGAGCGCCGCCAGGAGCATTCTGCTGCTTCCGGAGAGGCAGTTTGTTCATCGAATACCTGAGCTTCGAAATACCGAGCGTCTGGCGGAGGCTCCGGGTTTGCTGATGTTGGACCACTACGTCTATGTCTATTGTCTCCACGTAACAGTGATTGAGATGCGCTCTGGCGGAGTGCATAGACGATTATGCGCCCTGGTGCTGCCAGAGAGAGAACATACTGCTCTGGAGGCGTTAGGCGCGGTGATACTAGTAGATTTGCCTGACGCGAGAACTCTGCCCTGGCAACGGCTGGCGCGAGCGCTCTGCTCTGGCAACGCCTGGCGCGAGCACCCTGCTGTGGCGACGCCTGGCGCGAGCACCCTGCTGTGGCGACGCCTGGCGCGAGCACCCTGCTGTGGCTAGACCCTCTTCCTAGTCCCCCGGAATATAGTTACACTTGTAGCTGGTGGCGATCCACACTGCAGGTACTTGTATGTCACCGGGTACTGGCTTCTATCAATAACTCTCAGCATATAGCGGGCCCCAGTTAGTATGCTCTCATACTAACCGGTTAGAATGGCTCCGTTATAATAGCGGTGGGCCGGGTACTGCAGAATAGCTGGGGTACCGGGTTGGGAAAGAGATATTTACTATTATCTTTATTTACCTCTTTATATTTCGCTATATCTACTAATAACTACCGTATGCTCTTTATTCTGTGAGGTTTGTAAATTCGGCCTGTACTGGCAACTGTCATGTCAATGATATATGTGCACCGGCACTTACACTGGCAACCGACCGCACATGTAAGTGAGACATGTCTCAGGCGCGCGCGTTCCATCACTTATTAGCGATAGCTGTACGAGGCCACGGCCAAAAGAATCCGGTAGCACACCTAACAATGGGGGAACTCCCCCAACGTCGACCTCGATATCTAATCAACACACTGAGATATTTACCTTCAATTTAGAATGGATAAACCTTGAGGACAATTAAATACATCAATCATTTATTATCAAGTTATCAGCCCGTTGTGCGAGGGGGTAGAACCGACCGCCGGCATATATATGTGAGGTGCAACGTGTGCTACCGGATTCTTTTGACCACAGGCTCGTACATATCGGTGCCTGGTCTACATCTGATACTCTGAAGGGTAGATTGGCACCACTGAAATCACCATAAGACGAGTGGCTTCATTTACATTACTGCATTACCTATATACATATGCCAACAATACCTCTCTCGATAAATACCTTCTAGCTATAGCGAGGGGTGAATCGGGCCCATATCCGAAGTACACCTATTCTCGCTGTAACACCACACTTCTCGCTTTCCGGCCAATGGGTGAACCCTTCCCAATTTCCCAATTCCCCCACCCAATTCCCCCCAAAACCAAAAGCGATATCGTCAAGTGAACTATCTAAAAATTGACCACGACAGGTAAGTGGAAACCTTTGTCATCCGAAAATCATATAAGTCCAAAAAAATAGGTTGCCCCAAACTAGATATGGCACGAATCGACATCGCGGAGAGAAATAGGAAAAGGAAAGGAAGAAAATAAAAGGCATCATCAAGTAGACATGTTTGTGCTCTAAGATCAAATCGTAAAACTCGTTCCTTCGTTTTTCTCTTAATAGAGGGGTACCCCGCCGTCTGAGTAGTGGTACTCGCCCACATTTCGCAATTCAAAAAACCTTGCTGGGAAAATCGAAGTTAGATTCCTTCATCTGTGAGTTTCTCGACAAGATGCATTGATAATATCCTGTAGAGAGTTAGCCGAATCTATAAGAAATCTAGTGTGAACATTAGACTTACATTACTAATAATCCTATAGTTACAATAATCAGTAGTGCAAAGCCGAACCAGCCCAGGACCATAGCTGTTACGCCAACGCCTGTTGCAACAGATCCATTGCCCATATTTTCGGCAATAGTTGCTGCGGCCACACTCGCAGTGTGTTGCCACAATACCGAAACTAGCACAAAGATAGCTGCGACAAATATTACTGCTAGTGCAATCTGGGACACGGCCCGACTAGGAAGTCGTCTTCTCTCAGGACCTCCGTCATACTCCTCTTCGTATCCTGGGAAGGTCGCAAGGAGAAGCAGCGTAACTGCAGCGAGAATAATAGCAATAATCAATAGGTATGGGAAAACAATACTCTCTTTGAATGTCTGGGCGACCCATATCAGGTTCAATGGGTCCTGATCGACGCTTACTTGTGCGGCAAGGGAAGAGGCGTTGGCGCTACACAACCAGGAAGATCCGTCAGGATTTATACAAATTCCAAAGTATCTGGTATAATCCCACATTAGTTCTCCCCTCGCTCAGGTAAACTCGAGAGGTACAATTCCAATTACCCAACTCTTGCCTCCAACTGCGCATTCCCAACAATGTTCCCAATAGCTCTTGATGCGCCTGGGTCGACTTGTGCAGGGTCGTACTGAGGCGACGACCGGTCATACCATAGATTTATTAAAAATATAGAAGGTATGAGCGGACTCGAAGATGAGCATCCCGCTAATAAAAGTGCTAAAAACCGAATGGAGGTCAGCAAATTGATTGATATACTGGCACCTGTTGTCGGCGGCTATTCTTACAGAGAAGTATGATCGCGACGAGGATAAGTACCATGAGTACATGATGGTAAGCGAGGAAAGGCACAAGCCCTAATCACGATCTGAGTTAGTGAATTGTACACAAAATCATGGCTAAAAAGCTGAGCTTCAAGAAATCTTTATAATAGAACTCTTGACAGAAGACGAATGGAGATAGCGTACTCTCAAACCCGAAAACGAATCGAACCCTTCTTTCTGCCATCTTTCCCTTTGGCAAACAGCCGTGATGTGAACTTCTTGAAGGCAGACAAGCGCGTTGTTAGGTTGGCTACGTAAATTATCCCGGCGTGCCTAGGCAATGTCGCAGGAATTATAGCGGGTCTCACTTTCCCGCGAGAAACGGTTTGGAATCCTGCCAGGAATGAGGTGGAGGGGTATCGATTAATGGTCGCTGTAAGTAATGAGGAGGGGTGAGGGGAACGTGAAAACGAGGTGAGTGAGCAAGATCAGTGGATGAGTATTGTGCGAGAGAAAGGGACAAACGTAGTGCGACTAGATCCAGTGAAAAGGGGAGGCTGGACCAAGTTAGTGACGCCGCAAAACAACATACATACATGTACATATAATCGCCCAAAATGTATGTATACGTACATGTATATTTAGCTTGTCCTCACATCTCCGTGCGAGGGAGGGTGATACTGCGACAATTTGTAAATATACGGCTGCTACGGCAACGGGCACGAATCCCACCAATCAACTTTCGAGCAGCAACCTAAATCTCCCAGCCACCCGCTTATGTGGGCCAAGCTTTTATTCCAGCCACGCCCAAACATCTTCGAGTTCCTGCGTTTTTGACACATGTCCCTGCGCATACGAGTCACTCTATCTGGAAGTCGTGCAGGTTGCACGGCCAAAATTTCTTCGATAGTGGGGTACGATTCCCAACGATCTGAGGGGGGTGAAATTGTATGGCGAAATGTCTGTGCACCATATAACTGTCTTTTTCCATAGATCATTCCTATCGTTGTACCTACATACATACATCTACATGTAAGTACAATTACATGTAGCTATAGAAATTTGGAGATCTACCCCCACAATGGTACTAGCGTCCAGCCTAACGGTCAATTCCCATATAAAAAAAAAAGCTCCTCTAAGGTTGACACACCCCCTATGCCTTCTCGCGCCATACGCTTACCAGCATAAGAACCAGTTGCTAAGGTCAAGGATTATTTGTATGGCAAGACAGCACCACTCCATACAAATTATTCCTGTCTTATTTACTTGAAAACGAGTATGTACCTACATGTACATATATCTCTACATACATGACCGGGGGGGTCAACCATAAATACCGAGAATCTGATAAATAAACCTATTTCACAGTACGTCGTCTTGGGGGCAACGACGAAACTGGTTGATGGCGAACAAGGACCTTTGTCAGTCAAGACGGTGGCGCTCAGGCTGGTAGGCAACCACTTCTGTGGCTGAAATCTATGTTTTCGTCGTTGTCCCAGATTCGTCGTTGCCCCAAAGTTGACTGTACTTGCTTACCAGCAAAAGAACCAGAAAATGCAGTCGCTCAGGGCAAGCATAATTTGTATGGAGTGGCGCCGTTCTCTTAATCCCTGTTTCCATTTTATGGTTCTTTTGCTGGTAAGCAAGTACCGGGGTCAACCATAAATACCGAGAATCTGATAAGATAAACACACCCATTTCACAGCAAGATTTCCTTCGTATTTGCCCTCAACGCCCGGTACAGTCGCACCTCGTTTATTTATGTCGTTAGCGTATTCTAGGAGCCCACCATACGAGATAGCAAATATACCAATAGGTTTATGTGGAGGAAGGCAGTGCCTGTCCTGCAAACCCGTACGAGACAGCAAGAGATCCGCGATATCAAACTACGAGATAGTGAGGTGCGACTGTATGTTTATCTAATTTTAGGGCCCGTTTGGCTGCCCCGCGGCTTGTTTCGATTTTTCGTAACTGTGTTTTGCGAGTTTTTGAAATTTTAAATCCCCTTGGAGTAATGACGGACCGTTTGGGGAAGCGCGGTTTAGAAACTCACGCAAACCTCCAAGGACGAAACAATTGTCATTTTTCAATGTTTGTAAGGGAGCTTGGACTGTCGTAACACCAAAACTAAAAGTAGATCCGACTCGTGTTTGTTCAAATCTGTTTATGCTCGTATGTACATGTATTTACACCGGAAAGTGTTTGAGTAGGCCGTTAATTGACGGGCCCGGGCGACATTCCTATATAGGGTTTTCCCGTTCGGCAACAAGACAAAATGGAGTTTTCGAGAATCAATGCCCAATAAACGGAGCTCATTGTTATTTAACCAGGTCACAATACTCCACCACACAGATAACTGTACTTACTGTGTGTACTAGTCTATCCTTTAAGCTGTCGCGAAAATGCTGACCCCAAGTTGGTGTGGCTTTATTAACGATCTCTCTACAAATCTAATGCCTCTATTATATATATGTAGGGACATCTCATAATTAAGGGATATCTGCGTCGGCGATATTATGTATACTCGTATGGTTACCCGGCTAGTCAGAATTCTCTTACTAGTACCTAGACGCCAGAAACCTACATGAATTTACTCTGAGTACATCTCTAACTCGTCTTTAAATCGCCAGTACTCCTAACAATGCCAATTGCCCTTCACAAAGTACAGAAGAAAATCAAGGCGAAGAAAGATGGGAAGCTAGATTCCCTCGGTCGCCGTGATTCGAAAAAGCTCAGCCGAGCAACTCTCCGGGATGAAAAGTTAAAAAAGCTAGGAGCAGCAAGATCCAAGTTGAAGGAACTTGAGCGTTAGTCACTTCACATGATTTTCTTCAGTACATACAGTTAACAGATCATACAGTAATCCGTGTGGGATACTTTAAAGTGTCGACAAAAGATGTGAAGGTACCATTAAGTAAACAAGAAATTCGGGACTTGGTAGAGAAGTATATACTGCTCATTGCTGGCAGGGATGGTACTACTTTGACGCTAATAAGTTCTAGGTGGGTGCACCGCGATGACGAAGAGTTATTCGAAATGCATAGTGAGCGTCGCCCTGGGCGACCTACATCGACGAAGGAAGATCTTTTGAAGCAACGGATTGATCGCGAAATTGAAGAATTCAGGACGGGCTTTTACATTCCGGATTTGCAAGATTCCGAGAACATTGAGCGACTGCGACGGTGGGACGGGACTGTAGGCTCTCTGGCGCAGGTCAAGTTCACAAGGATATCTAAAGAAGATACATTAATGAAAATCTATTAAGTATGTTAGTCAGAGTCAATCGAGGCCGACTCTCGTCACTACGATGCTTGTGTAGTGATAATTAAACGATTTACCGGTCCCCAATCTTATGTATGAGTCTTTGGTGACATTCTGATACAACAGATTTCTTCACTTGGGGGCGTTTTATTGCAACATAAATATCATGACGTTGGCCCTTTATCTGATATTCAATTGAAATCCAAACCACATTACCTTAAAACGGACATGTTACCTATCTGTTGAACACACTGCACCATTGTATTTCGTTTCATGGCGGCAATCTAGCATATTTTTTCTCTTGGACCTTTGACTAGTGCTGAACAGTTGCCAACCTCAGTTTTTTTTGTCAACGCGCACCAAATACATGTAGTAATGAGCGTAGAGACTGCTTGTACCCAGGGTGTCGGAAAATGATGCACATTCGGTGATGTCTCAACAATGGGGGAATTTATGTTCACATGAGGACATCCCAAGGTCAACTTGAGTGTGTAGATTCTCTTGTTAATGAAAGAATAAAAAGAATGTCTATCATTAATGTTTTCTATGCTTCCTTACTATATATTCTCGCTACCTTGCAGCGTCTCTTTGTCTTGGAAGTGGATATTTTACCTTTAAACATAGGCTAATACATCTTCAGGCATATCAGAGATGTTCTGTATCCGAATTCTGACTTTGGGTAGTGTTTTGGGTTGTCAAAATATAGAGATTTAAGGTAAATCGTACGTGAGAACAATATTTTGGTGGTATGTGGACCCAGTCTAGTCCGGAAACGTCAAAACGCTGCGAGTAGATACATGTACCTACATCCCTTCGTGTGTCAGAGCAAAATCGGAGACATATTAGGCCCGCGACGGCGTGGTGATATTCAAAAAATCTAGCTACCTACAGACTGTGGAGACACCTGAAAAAGGTATAGGAGAGGTCACAGAAGGTGACTTTACAACAAAAGGTTCACGGAATGAGGTTTAGGTTTATTACCGAGTAAAAGCTGCCCATTAGCGCCAGGTCGTGAAAACACACGAAGGGATACATACACCACACACATACATATGTACATATACATACATGTAAGAACAAAAATCGTGAAGTTGCCCTTGCTGCAGGGCAATCTACTATGTACTGGAATACACTTCTTCTGAGATTGCTGCAGTCTGATTGGTTGACAGCGACAGGGGCATTTAGCAAGCACGGCTGGCACTGGAGCTGGCACTGGAGCTGGCACCGGAGCTGGCACCGGAGCTGGCATTTATTAGAGCTGGCACCGGAGCGGGCATCAGAGCTGGCATTGGAGCTGGCACCGGGGTAGGAAATGGATCGCTACAGCAGGACTTGGTCATTTACGAGAGCTGGCGTCAGAACTGCCCATGAGATGGATAAGGCAAAATTAATTACCTAATGGACGTGGTGAAATACTACACGGAGGTGGGAGAGACCTCGCGGTCGCGAGGTGGCGCACCCCTAGTAGTACATGTACCGGGCGTTGAGGGTAGATACGAAGAATCTGATAAGGAAATCTTGCTGTGAAATGGGTGTGTTTATCTTATCAGATTCTCGGTATTTATGGTTGACCCCGGTACAGCGATGCGTAATAAGTGATGGAACGCCCTGAGATACGGTTATACCTGCAAACACCGTATATTGGTGGCGTTTTACTCAAAACAGGTATCACTCTGTCTCAGCCGTTCCATCACTATCGTATAAATAATACGGCGTGTTGCGCAATTGCTCCTGTGTACCTACATGTATTAGCAGAGCTAGAGTACAGTCGCTAACCTAGTGACGGCGGATCTTGTCTGATGGTTGTGTTTGAAGTAATTTACACTTGGCGTCTCTGCTATTGGCCTCAAATACCTGACCGCCATCCGACAGGATCCACCTACATCCCAAGTCTCACGTATACGCTGATGGAATGTCATACAAAATTCACAATGTGAAAGTGGTGCCTTTTACCAACACCAATCCAATGCCTGAGTGAACGGCGAAAACGTCCGAAAGTCTCAAAAGTCTCAAAAGGAAACATTAGGAGTTTTTCTATACCCAATGTCAGCTCCGCTAAAACGCGGATAGAGTTATGAAAACTATAATAGAGACTTTGCGCAAATGGAGCCAGCTCTATATTTTGATTTATCTGATTGGTTAATGGTGTGATCGGCACCAATCAGGTTGTCGGAAAATGGAGCTGGCTCCATTTGCGCAAAGTCTCGAATATATACCATTTAGAGTATTCTCTATCAGCAGGGGGAGCTTTTGGGCGGGCTCATTAGAGACTTTGCGCCTATGGAGCCAGCTCCATTTTCTGACAACCTGATTGGTGCCGATCACACTATTAACCAATCAGATAATCAAAATATAGAGCTGGCTCTATTTGCGCAAAGTCTCTATTAGGTGGATCGGAGTGCCAGACCCGCGTCCATGCATTGATATGGCGGGGGACACCTTGAGCTGGAGTGGTTTCGGAGGTCAACTTCAACCGCTAATGACCTTCCCCAACCACACCCTAATTTAATTTCTCTCTGTTATTCGATAGTTCTGCTTCTTCTCTACAACATGACAGAGCCGGATTAATCTTATCCTTTGTTGATTTTCTAAAAGTTGGGTTTTTCGGTGGGTGCCCAGCCAATGTCGCGCCCATAATTGCCTAATTGGGACAGTAAAGCTACTCGATTAGGAGTGCTTGTATCCAGATTAGGCTGAAAGTTCTCCTTTGAGGGCGCCAAGTGGTTACTCTTGGCAAGCTACTAGCAGTTAAATGGTTAAATAGTTACCTGATTGGGAAATTGATCGTCCATCTTAAGGTGTCCCCCGCCATACGCTACCTTCAGAACACACGTGTGAATGTAATTCCTGCACGTTCTTTTTTTTCTCTTTCTTTTTTTTACATAAGCAACATCTCATGCACGTTATTTTCCCCCCACCATAATTTTCAGAAAGTTTCACACGACCCCCCCCCCCCACTATACACACTCTCATCTCGCCATCTTCCAACACTTGCTTCAAACCTATTTCTAGTACAAAGCTTTACCATGTTTGCCGCCAGAGCGATCTCCCGTATTGGGCGGGTTCCCTTTACCCGTTTTGCAGCTTCCTCGCCCTTTGCCCGATCCATCTCAACCAAATCGCAAGCTTTTCGAGTTTATATGCCAATAGCCATTCATAAAAATCCTCGCTTGAATGCTCAATTTTCGACTTCGTTTCGTTCATTTGAAAAAGAAGGGACGGGTAAGTTACTTCTATTTATGTCGAACGCTTGAACCACCCTAACCCTACCAATTACTACTACAGTTGACGAGGAATTGGCTGCCAAAATCCAGGCCGAGCTGGAATTGGAGAAAATGAGAGATGTAGATGATGATATGCCACTCAGCGTTAAAGAGTTTCTAGAAAACGGTCCATTCAGGATCGTAGACAAGCCCGGCGAAGAAGAAGTTGAATTGATTCGTCAGTTTGGTGATGAGACGTGAGTTTTCTAAAATCTAAAGTTGGACAAGCATTCATATATTTAACCTCGTAGAATCCGTGTCGAATTCTCAATCGCCGATTTGAACGCTACATCTCCCGACGAGTTAGATGAAACAAACTTATTCAGCGATGGCACAGAAGAAGATATTGCCGCCGGTCAATCTGGTGGCGCTCAATCAAAAGCTGCAAAGGCCGATGGGCGTGTTCAAACTGCGAATGATGAGATGGATGGGGAGGATGAGGAGTTTGATGATGAGACACCCGTCAGCTTCCCATCACGCGTGAATGTTACCATTGAGAAGGTTCGGTTGGCAAGCTCCGTATAATTTCTGTATACTGATGAAAAGGACAGGCCAATGGTGGAGCACTTCAGTTCGAAGCGGTTGCTCAAGATGGCATGATTGTCATTGATAACGTCTTCTATCACAAGTCGGCGCAACTAGCCACTGCTAAGACCGCTAATGCCGACTGGGAGAGAAGAGGACTGTATGCTGGGCCTCCATTCGGAAATCTGGACGAGGATCTTCAAGTCCTCTTGGAGAGATACCTTGACGAGAGAGGGATTAACACTGCCCTGGCTCTTTTCATCCCTGACTACATTGACTACAAAGAACAAAAGGAATATATCTCGTGGTTAAGCAGTAAGTCCTAAACCGAACCCTCGAGAGTAGTATCCTAACTAATGGGTTACAGATGTCAAGGACTTCGTTGAGAGTTAAGCGGTCTTATTTCCTTCCTCCTCGGTAATCCCCTTCTTAAAATTATATTTGCTGTACAATAGGCTTTACACGGTCATACTCCACTTGCTGTCTACACCATCATATGTAGCAGGAAAAAAATAGCACTTGTTTTTATTCTCATGGCAAGAGCTCTTTGGTGCAATATGAAGGTGAAATGTTAAGGTGAAATGTTAAGATGAGAAATCCTGCTAGCAAATTATGTCGATAAGTTTACCCTCCCTAGGACCTATTCCCAAGGACAATCCTCTAGCCAATCCTGCCCAATTAACACCCTCCAGCTCTGGCTCGTTTTGATAGTGAGCACTTCTCGCGGCAAGCAGGGCCTCGGTAAGTTGACCCTGGTGCATTTGCCTTGTTATCAGGGTATCATGTGCAGCCGGAATGTTGGAATTCCGAATGTAATTTTCAAATATTTCTTGCTCCTCGGGCGTGAAAGGAAGATTTATGAGTTTGAGAGCGTTTGATTCCTTTTTGATTGTAAGACAATAGTCGATCAAGCTCTTAAATAGGCCCGGCTGAATGCGCAAGGGAACAGTCCGCTGATAAACAAATGCTGACTCAATTGAAATGGCCATCAACGCGCGAAAATAATCATTGATGGAAGTGTCTGTGTCCAGGACTGGCTGAACAGTTTGTACAAATGTAGTTGCTAGTCTAGGGCCGTTGGGACCTGCATGTGACACAAGGGTAGAAAGGACTTTGTGAGGTTCAACCGGGATGACGGAAGGTTCCGTAAGATGACCTACAGCATCCTAGATGTATCTTCTTGTCAGATACATAAATAAATAAGAGAACGGAGAAACTATACCTCAAAGTCAAAATTGTCTAATGCATATAAGCCATCCATCAAGCTACAGAAATTCGGTGTGATCAACACCTTGTTTGCGTATTGAGTCGCGAACCCATATCCAGGGTGCGCACGATCATAATCCTTTAATAGGTAATACACAAAGGACGACTTTTTAAGACAGTCGAGCTCCTCCTTCTCCTCAATAGTGTGAACGAGTAGGCGTAGACCTGTGACATTCTTCGGGGGGTATATTTGGTTGACTAGCAATGTGTAAGACGCATGTAACAGTAGTAAAGAAGGAGAAAGGTCTTACTATCGTCAACGTGGGCTATGGTAGAGAGAACGATGTCAAAGAACAATTCCCCACCAAGAAGGGAGCGATTGCGCAAAATCCTGGAGATACGCTCCTTCGAAAAGGGGAATTTCTTGTCATCGGGGAAGATTAAACGGTAATGGTTGAAAGTGTTATGATCGATGTCCATAGTAGTTATGATGGATATTCTTCGGATTTGGTAGATCAGACTGGGGTGATTGAGCGAATCAATATTATTCAAGCGAGAGTGACTTTATCAATGTCGTACCTATTCTACAGCGTGAGTTTTTTGTTGTGATATGTGGTCTAGTCGGGCTTGATTCACGTGATTGCGATTTGTCATCATAGGCTTGGCTTAATTACAATCCTACTAAATACACGATAAAAAAAACCCCCTCCAGATAAACCACGCTAATGCATGAGAGAGATTTCGCAGAAATGTCTCCTCCTCCGGATACATACATGTATTCAGGTCAGTACGATGACGACAAAAGTAAACTTCAGGGCGAGGCTCAATCACTAGCCAAGCCAACGATTAACCTATCACGCGTCCTCTCGGAACGTTCGCCCAATTTTCCCCCACACTCTTCAGTCAATATCTAGCCGCGTTACCCTGCCCACCCCCGGTCAACATACTACGTCGACATTATTTCACAATAGATCTAATACTACCACCACACCCTCGATATGTCGCAACAACTCTGTAGATATTATCAGAATGGCTCCTGTCATTTTGGCTCAAACTGCCAATTTGTTCATCCTGGAGAAACTCGTAACAACACGTTTGGAGCTACCCGTCAAATAGGTACGATTGTATCCAAACTTCCCCTTTCCTTATTTCCCCAATCCAAGGGACACCTCACGGTGTCCGAAACAAATATGGCTTACATCTGGTTACCTTTATAGGTTATGGAAACAATAATACTGGCGGCGGAACCCAGTCAAAGTTAGGTGAAGGGTGAGCTTCTCTTCTTTAAAGCAACCACCTGCACAACATCATTCTCTTACCTCCGATCGTTCCTAACCGATGGGGGTTCAATCTCATACCATTCTCCTGGTACCCACTTACTATCCATATATACGCTTGACCTAATTGGATTCAACTCAGCTTTAATCTTCCCACCCAAGACTCCATCAAGACGGATTTGACGGAGCGACCAACATGGCCACTTTCTAGCTATGCCCCCGGAAAAGACCCACCTTCACAACTTATCGATGGGAAAGATATATCGCCTGAAGAAGCTCGGGTTTTGGCATACAAGTGTAGAGCAGATGGAAACCCGGGTGCTTATGTATATCACTTATCCCAACTAATTGTCTTCCCACCTAGATATCCTGACGTCCCTATAGGAAGCAGAATGGCAGAGATTAACTTCAGAAGCCGATGGCCAAATCAAAAACATTTTAAATGATCTTCCAGGAGCTGTGAATTTTATGAAGAAAGCTTATGAGAATAGAGCCAGCTCACGCTACAGTTCAAATAATGTACCCTCGTCAACATTCGGCATCACGGTATGTTATTAGTTAGATTTCTTATTCTTCAAAACGATCATTCCATCTGTTCTGACTGTATATGTGCTGATATCAAGTGCAGGTCTCCCAAACATCGCCCTTTGTGAATTCGGGTCAGACTGCTTCTACTTTCGGTCAACCAGTACAACCAGCACCTGCTTTTGGCCAACCGTCACAGCCAATATCTCCCTTCGGCCAGCCGTCACAATCAATTTCCACATATGGCCAAACATCTCAGCCAACCTCTACCTTTGGTCAACCACCACAGCCGATTTCTGCCTTCATTCAACCGTCACAGCCTACTTCTTCCTTTGGTCAAGCGCCGCAACCAACACCTGCCTTTGGCTCTCCTTCACCATTTTCTGCTCGTCAAACTCCTGCCTTCGGACAAAGCTCATTTGGCCAACCCTCAGCTCCTCTTACACCTGCCTTTGGTCAACCAGCATTTGGTTCAGTTGCGCCGTCTGCCCCTCAGCCCCAAAATGTGTTTGGTCAACCGGCATTCGGTCAGCCAGCTCTTCCTAAGCCAGCTCTTCCTAAGCCAGCGTTTGGTCAGCCAGCATTCGGTCAACCGGTGTTTGGCCAACCTGTAGCTCTAGGGCAATCCTCTTTCGGGGCTCAACCCTCTGCCTCACAGACCTCCGCGTTTGGACAACCTACCACACAGCAGCCGATATCGGCTTTCGGGCAGCCTTCCCCTTTCGGGACAGGAAGTGCAGCTAAGCCTGCCTTCGGCCAACCTGCTTTTGGACAATCACCTATTCCCCAAAGCTCACCATTCGGGGCTTCTAACGCTGCCCCGCAAGGGCAGCTTCAAAATCCGTCGCCATTTGGGCAACCTCCGCAGACTAGCCCTGTGAATACGCCTTTTAGTCAACAAGCCTCTAACACAAACATTGGTACGACAGCAAGTGCCTTTCAACAGACTTCTGCTTCTCCTTTCTCAAGCGTCAATCCTTTTCAAGGTCAGCAAGCTACTAGTGAGCAGACACAATCACCATCAGCATTTGGTCAGCCACAGCACCAAGTACCTGCTTTTGGGCAACCTATCACTCATGTTTCTACTTTTGGGACCCTCGGGCAGCAAAATTCACCATCATATAATAATCCGAACCCTTTCCAAACCGCGCAACAGCAGGTACAACCAACAAGTCACCAGGTTAACCCCCAATTACGTGAAGCTCAGAAAACAAAAAAATGGGATGATCCTATCATCGATTATCTGCGAGTAGAGATTGAGGCCTTCGCAGCTCCGACCTTCACCCTCGGAAGTGTGCCCACTGTGGCGCCAAGTAGGGACATGTGTTGGGCGTAAGTAGTTGGAGGGACATGGGGGTTTTAAAGACCTGTTTCATATTTTCCACGTATATCTGCTGTTATCCACGGGCGTACAATATTTTGGGAGTTAATTTTGCTTTGTTTTTTTGTCGTTCAATAATCACGTGTGTATCGTACATCTTCTGCACGGGCAATCAGCCGGGTAAAGAGGAGCAAAGACTCCGCACCCCATCCCATAAGATAGAAAATATACACCACCCTATACACCACTTCTCATAAGATTTGTTGGTGGATTATATTTGGCCAATTAGAGAAGGGTCGGAACTGAGGAAGGTGAAGTGGACAGACGTGCACGAATTTATCCGGCAGTTTTCTTCAGACTTCACCCGTCATGCAGGGTGCAATGGCCCATGGCCACAAACTCTCATCACACTGCCTTCCTATTGGAAGCACGTCTACTCAGACGCAAATAGATGGGTCACTTCTTGTGCAAAGAAATGTTTCTGATTCACTGCCAGATGGGGTCCCAAGGCACGTAACAACTATTTGCTCGGGTGTTTCATGAAACAAGCACACCAGAGAACCCTTTTCTCCAACCAACTGCAAGTTCATTAAAGTTTAAATGGTACTTCCCTCAATAGTAACAACACATCCCGGGTGAAATAAAAAAAATTGTATACCGGGTGTCTATCCCCCCACGTCAATATTGTATCTGTACCTACATTGTAAAGGTGTGTACATATGGGTCTCCAGTCAGCCTAATATGCTATCAATTCACTTACCAAAATAATAAACGTCAATTCTAGGCACACGGACCTATGATTTCTTTTTCTTTTTTCCAGAGCGGTGGAACGGGGTGTCGTGACTGTTCGACCAATCATGTCGTATCACTCGACTACTATATGCACCATGCCAGGTCGAATTCCAACATTTACAGGGAAAGAAAGGCGGGTCAGAATAAAAAAGATAAAAAAGATAAAAATATATATAAAGGGGGTATACGCAGGGGAACGAAAAGAGTATAACTATGGGGTATGGAGGCCGTGCGGGTTTGGCCTTGTGTGCGATTCTTTATTTACCTACCTTTGCTCCTTCCATGATCCAGGCGGTGAGGTTATTGGGGGAAAACATGTGTTTTGGCGGTGAGCTGTGCGGGACTTTCTTTATAATGCTCCAAAAAGTTTAGCCAGTTAGATAAACCCACGAGAATAATCACTGGAACCCGTATCTTGAACTAACTGAGGGATTTCTCTAGTATAACAAACCAGCATTGATTTATTTTCCTAACTTGAACTGGCCACAAGATGGGCTCAGTACTAAAGCATTAACGGATGTGTGCCCACTTCTTGTTTAAAATATCATTGACATTGAGCTGATATATCTTGGATTCAATTTATATTGGCATATATTATCCCCCGGTTACGCAATCCACGAACAAAGATACAGTATCATAAATGGGGCTAAAACTGATACCGCATGATTACCGCAGTGGTACGGCATTTCCAAAGACTGCGGTGGTCATTTTATCCATGATTCTGTCACTGTAGCTAGAGATAAGGGAAGCTTAGCGAGAATGGATTAGTGCTACATGTACCTGCTTTTCAGGACAGCTATATGTATCTAGTACATGTAAGTAATTTATACAGTGAGAGATTGTATGGCTGGTTAAGCCCTCCCATATTTCTAGAAGAATCTTACCCCAGGCTCTAGAAAATTATGTTATCATATAGAGTACTCATTCGTTCGGAATTTCTAGTAGGGATTTGGTTGCAACGATTAATGAATGCCCGAGTACACACATGTTGTATTCCCTTTGGAGTGTCTGATTGGATATTTTCCTCAGCCATTCTTGTAGACACTACGCCACAAAAAAATACATCCTTGTTGATGTCTGAAAAGGACGAGAATCGTTGGGCAGGTATTTTGGTACCTGAGCTACTCTAGGGCAGGGCTGAGGGCCATGGCATATATTTCTTCTGTCCCGCTCCAATTAACAAGAGAATACATGTATATCGACCCGAACTAGACCCTGAGAGCCACACCTGAGGGGTTTGAGGTGCGTCAAATTCCATCGAGCTACAAACTCACTCATTTGGGCTTTCAGTTGTCTCGGCCAATTGATCCCAGGTAGATGGTAAAAAACTCTCCGACGGTAGGCTTCCAGAAATAAATTCATATATCTGCGGGCCCAGTGTAAACGCCACGTTTCCAAACGTGTCACTCATGTCTTGGATTGTACCGTGACTCAGTGCATATATCTCAGAATATGAAGGACCATGCACCGATACCAAAGGGGAGAAACCCCTCGAAATATTGCAAGCGACTCCAATTGACCTACCAAGAAATTATTTCCAGCTTCCTTCAGGTGTGTCACCAGGTAGGAAAAACGCCATGAATGGTACCTATTTGAAGCAATCCTCATGATCTCAATTTCTGCACGAAATTCCTCGGGGAAAGGAGACAGCAATCATTTCCAGTACCTAGCAAAAGAAAAAAGGCCCAGAGTATCATAAAGGGTTTAGGTTATTAATTAGATTTACATTGATATTATTAATAACATCCACGATGTGGTGAAGGTTCTTGGGGATGGGAACTACCAAACTAGAGTACCTTCGACCATTGGACAGGTACGATCATGAAGGCCATTTAGCACCCCGAGGAAACCATTGGGCAGAATACAATAGAATCCGAGGCAGTCCCTTATCTCACGCCAAGGATTATCAACCAGTGTAACGGTTGGTTTTCACAAAGCACTTATTCCCGCCCAATCTGATGTGATTTTGAAAGTCCGTGTCTTTAGGAAGCCACTGGTGGATCTCGAGGGAAGAGAAGAGACTGCCCAGAACATCCCTCGTTTCTACACACCTCTACAGCTGCACGGTACCTCAATAGACCCGATGACTCCAGATGAGGTGTGAGTGATAAGGTATGACTTGTCTGGTCTAAGTGAATTAGATTGGACTAGCTTTAGGCTCGTCCCCAACCCCCCTATTTCCACTCGTTCCAGGGAGGGGCTTGTGCAATATCTCTCCGATTCGGGTGTATGGGGGTATCGACGTCGGGGTGACTGTCGGGCTCAATTTACATACAAAAAACAAAGCCCCCTTAGCTTCCGACATTATTATTAAGGTTTATTCTAATATCACATTGTCGGCCTTTATATTACAAGTCGGGCTCCTACATCACAACTCAGAGCCCGATATCACATTTTAGATGCCGTCGACGAGAGTGCCGACCGACATTTGTCGGGAAGATATGTTCCAGACCCTACTAACGAGCAGTTTGCTGCTATGTAGGTGATAGGTACGAGACTAGGCTAGCTTCTATAATTATCTTATAGACCCGGAAGCAATCCTATCGAACTATGAGTAGTTAAGAAAGGAGGGAATGATCGCTGATGTATTACTGTACCTAGTTGTAGTAGAATTAACGGATGTAACAGTACTGAGTAGGGTTATCCATCAATAACTTTTTTCAAAATCCTTAGACTGATGGATGTACACACATACATTACATGAAGTTGCCTGGTCATGGAGTGCGTACAGCGTATTTCCCATTAACCTTTAGCACACTATAGCCTATTCACCAACAGACGGCGCTCGTAGATACTTGTAGTCTGAGTATTGCGACTAGTCAAAAATAATATAATGGGACGGCGCAACGGGATTCAACTTAATGCTTTCTCAATCACAATCGACCATAAATACTGCAAATGATAATAAGGAATATAAGAGGCCTTAAACATATTTTCATCCTATATCGCCGTTCGTTGGTGGCAGGGTTTGGTCGCCTGTCGTTATGGTGTTTATTCCCGTTGCGTCCCATTATTTTTGACAACCCGCAATACATATAGTTGCCTTCCGCTATACCGAATGCCAAAAAAACCACAAATCCGCTATAACGAACGGGTTTTAGGAATCCGAATCCGAATTTCACCTAGAAAATGATAGAATTCTACCTGCTGTACCGAACAACTTGCTGTAGCAAACGAGAAGCTTTGGATATGCAGGTTCGTTATAACGGAAGGCGACGGTACATACATGGATACACCATTCTCCGCATTGTTCCCACACCAAGAAGAAAGTGCTTCCTATCCCGCACGCCGCACGCCGCACGCTTTCCCGCCCTGTGCAGAAGGAGAAACACCATTGGTTGTACAGTAACCAAACAACAGTTAGTGTATGTGTGACGTCACATCCACCCATCTGTTCGGTGCGCCAATCTCCAAGACTTACCTGGTGGAGTTTCTGCACACCTGAACACCGGTCCAGTCCAACAACTGTCCCAAGTCTTTGCAGTAAACAAAATCTGAGCGTTCTTCTCACAGGAATCCAGGAGCAGGGTACTGTTTAAGATACCACCCGACGTAGATCATCCGTGCACATTTCATGAGATCCAGGAAGTTAGAGTATTTGTCAATCCCGATCTTACCAGATCAGGGGTCCGAGTATGATACATGTCTCAGTTGAGGGGCACTCTGACTGTCGATTTCTCGGAGAGGGCGGATGTTCCCGCCGTTCCACTCATACCCTGGGGATAGTTTGTCTCAATCCCAGATCCTAGACCCTTGGCGCTTAGGGACAGCTGCAGTCAAAGCAACCACAATAATGAAAGCCACCCACCGATCATTATGTCCTTCCCCCTTTGTGGAAGCATTGTATAATGGGGTATGTAACCAGAGAAGTGTAACTACAGTACCTGTAATGGTATGTACAGACTGTAGTTGCATGTCGGTAAAACACCGGTCCAGTGTATGCGGGGAGAATCAGCAGCTTGTGTTTTGAGGATATGGCGATAAAACCAATAAGACCACCAAGGCTATTACTGAGAAAGTATAATTCAGTTAGCTGGTATACTGGACCATGGTCCTTTTTGACTACATGTAATATCCGTAATAGCGGTTGTGCACGTATATTAATACAATTCAAAAAACTCAATACACCCATCTGAGACCCCCAGATCAGACACGAGCGACATAGAAAACCGGAATTATTGCCTGGTAAAAAAAAAAAGTACAGGCTTGTATAATTATAAAGTACTATCAAGGAACTTGTAAAAACCCAGTTGCAACAACCTCTTTCATATAGGGGCAGTTTAGAATGGGTAATCATTTATCTAAGGTATGTCCCCGGGTAGAAGATCTTAACATTAAATCCCCTGAAGATAAGATTTCGGGAACCTGCTCAATTATGATAGGCCTGAAACAAAACTATAGAACTGAAGAATACGCGTGACGAACCTTTTGTACTTCTAAACTCTGGAAAGAGGTCCCCTGGTTATGGCTCCCGTTGGCCCTGAGAACCAAAAGCTCTCCAGATCGAAGGCAATCAACAAATACAAGGGTGCCTCAGAAAGATACGCGAGGAGGAGCAGGACTCCCGAAACCGAGTAAAGATCCATTGTGTACCAACATATAAGCAGTTATAATACCCTGAGTAGGACAACTTTTCCCATGTCCCGGTGCCTCGTCCAAATCTTTAGGATTAGCATCTCGACGCCAGAAACGAAATACGGGTATTGACTGCACAACACCTGCCTGCTAACTACAAGTGAAGGGGTCTGCTGTAGTTTTGGAGATGTTATACCACAAGAGACAGAGCCCCTGTCTTTTCGATGTTTCTCGGTCTCAGACAAAAAAACTAAGAAAAGGAACTTAGTTGATAGAAAGGAGAGATGTCAGGACTCATGGTCTTTGACATCAAATTCATGGTGCTCTAATTTCTCATGGGGGGGCCTTACGTCGGCGTACAGCCAAGACACTAGATGTTTTTAAACATGTGGATCTCAGTTCATTGAGATCGATCTTGGGCCCTAGCGTGGCACGCGAATCGGTTGCCTCCTAGATCTCGCGTATCGGCACGAGCAGGGTTTGGACTCCGGAGGTGAGATCCAGCTTGGCCGATCTGGGACACTCTATGTTATCATCGGGCCCACGGGGAATATTTTGTGTATCCACTTTCTCAGTGCCAAAATCTTATAAATTCAATGTTTACGTAGCCGAGACGTGAGTATCGTTAGCGGGTCCCTCAACCCTCACAAAATCTACGTAGGACCAAGTTTGTAGGTTTCCCTCGGATAAAGCCGGAATAAATGTGACGAGTGTATAAGGGTGCGCTCGCCCTACGGTACAACACCAAAGCAAAGAATTTATTCCCGAAAGAAAAATAAGAAATAAACAAAACCACCTCAAACAACAATATACTGATTATCGTATCTATTGCGGTAGTGACCTCCTCAATATTTTTTACTTAGCCATCCCAATAAAGATATCCTTCTCTCTTTCTCTATTGATTGAGGTGGATATTGGCTATTGCTTTATCCAGAGGCAACCTCAGGCTCAGTTACTACTGGTCTACACCCGCCCGGACCGGATAGATACATGAAGCAGACAAGCGAGAATAAGACGCTGCCAAGGATTAACAGCTTTGTGATCCGCGTTATCCAGCCCAGGCACTCGGCATCGACCAAGCAAGCGAGCCTGGCGTTCGACGAAAGCCGAAACTTGTGAGTGAGAGAAGTGTGAGTGGGTGTGTGAGCTAAGGGACTGATTCGTGACAGCAAGCAGGAAGCAGTAAGAACCAGCAGCAAGAATTCAAACACAGCACACCTGGCCGAATTCTCCCCAGTCCGTCCTTTTTTCCCCAACATTAGTGGGTAGTCTCAAGGCTAAGAGTCTCAAAAAAAATAAAGAAAGGGTCTCTCCAAGGACCACCAAGCCGGCAATTTCCCTTCCCCGAACAGGTTTCCGAAGAGACAGCTGTACTAGCGTCTTCCAGGATCACAGTGCGTGTTGTACTAGTTAAAACTGCTGAACTGAATCCCACGGGTCTCTCCCCACCCCTCCTGTCTTGGGATTCTTGGGAGTGTCTGTGCCCTCCACCCCCCCCCCCCCCACACGCACACACACCACCTCCTCTCCTCACTTTCTAACTCCTCCTCCACTACCTCCTCCTCCAGGTCCCCCTACCTGCTCAACCCACTCCTCCTTTTCATCATCCTCCTCCTTCTCCGCTCTCAAAGTTCCTCTCACCCCACGATCGTTCCCTCAATCTCGATCATCATCTTCATCCAACACTTTTACCTACTCACCCTACATTTTAACTCTGCATCAATCATAATACCAATCAATCTCCTACGTATTATACACATTACCAGCAGAAGCAGTTGGAACAGCCCATTATCACATTTTGTAACACGTTTATTGTCATTGCTGGTCTTTTCTTAGACCCTCAGTTCCCAAATAGCTATTCTCGCTTGTCTATTCTGAGAAAACCTTATCTTGCTTCTTTGCATCCTTCTCTCCCTTCGCCTGCAAATCCTCCTTATCGATCGATCCACGATCCTCACCACTTTTTCGATCCTCTTCCCCCCATCGCTACCAAGCTTCCCCAGATTTACAACTGGAACACCAGCCATTGATTCATTTAATCTACTGGAATCCTGTGCGGTGATCAGTAATTATGCCTCCTCAACGGACAAACCCCCCAACCAAGGCCGTCAAAACCGAGCGCACACACGAAGAAAACCAAGAAAGGTAAGTCGTTTAGATTCAATAAATACCCATCTCAAGGTTCCCATTGTCTGACTAGTTGCACGTGCAGGGCGTACATTGCGGCTTCCCGGAGAAGTGATCGCAGCTTAGAGGCTCGCATCGAGTCGGCCCGTCGAGCCTCAGAGATACATAAGAAGAGGACTGGCCGTGCACTGCGAGTGACAGAACAAGATGTCGTTAATGAGGAAATGTACTCGGAGGAGGATGACGACTATCCAAACGTTTACAGAGGACTCACTCGGAACCTGGCTGCAGGCACAAACGAGTGGAATCGCCGCCTCAATGCTTATCTTGTGAACCAAGTCGCCGTACGGAGCGCCCTTAACTTCGATCCAGCGTTCATGCAATATAACCGCGGTGGAGGTGCTTATCCTCCAAACACCATGTATCCACCTGGGTTCATGACTCAAAATCCCCAGATGATGCAGCATCCCCAAATGATGTCGCATCAACAGCTGATGCAGCCAACACCATTGATGCATACACCTCAAATGATGCATTCTCAAGGCATTCCCTCGCCGCAGATTCAGAATACACATGCTTCCCTCCGCCAGCAACCGTACCCTTCTCCTAACGGTGGTCAGAGGCTCTATGCAAGACAAATGCAGGTGCATGTTCCTCAGGGAATACAAATGCCACAGTATCAACAGGAAGGAGCAGGCATCCGGCGCTCGTCCATTGCGGCCCCACCCGCTGCGTCGCCGGCTTCTACATCGTCAACTACCAGGAGAATGAGCTCCCCACCGACAAACTCTACAAGTCAAATGAACTCAACTCAATTGATATCACCACAAGCAACACCTCAGCCACCCCAGAACCGTGTGTTACAACCTACATTCGAGCAGACAGCATCCCCTGAGAGTGTGCATACACCATATATGCCACACAACGACTTTCCCTTCGGATTCCCATTGACCACTGAATTGCCACCTGAGGCACAGCAATTTCTGCACAGCGCGCTTGATCCCAATGATAATTTATACCCATCATTGATGAATGGCTATACAAACCCGACTTTTATGTTTAATCCCAGCGCAACAGGATTGAAGACACTCGCTCCAGATGCACCCTCTAACTATAGTTCTTATGATTTTAATGATTTGTGTGGGATTAACCAATATTCCCTTTGCGGAAGCTCTGACGTGGATATACCATTTTGTTCACCAGAACCTAGCGCACCACAGATGATGCCTTCACCTTTAAAATCATCACCAGTATCTCCTCTCGGCACTGATGATGGCCTAGGGTTGGCAGATGGGTCGTGGTATCAATACATCAACACAGAAGATGCTGCCAAATAACCCTGAAACACTGGGAAACGAATACATGGAATGACAAGGAAACGTAAATTGTACAGGCAGGGAGGGCGTTGGTCAGGTGTTTTCGTTTATTTCTTGATCATTTATCTTTATTTTCATTTTTGACCAGTATTGGAAGATGGCGTTCGGTTTTTATGTTGTTTTTTTTCCTTTCCTTTTTACCAGGAATCTCACCAACTAGGTTCTAGCTGTTCCGTTATTTGCCATGTTCTTGTTAAATTTTTACCTAGGAGTTTATTTTCTAATGTCAGTTTCGTTGGTTGCCTTGCTCTATCTCATATTTGTGGACCATGGGTGAATTACTACTAAACGGGTGAGAAGAAAAAAACCGTCCTGTCGCTTATCTGTCTGAGTGCATCGTACCTCGATAGCTCCGCATTACATCTACTATTCCTAGAGGGTGTTGGGAGACTTTCCTTAATTTCTATTCTTGCTGCGGTTATTATGCCTTGTTGAGTTCTCTGTTGCAAACGTATTACATATTACCCGAGTGATGGGCATCAATAAACAAACAAAAATACAAATTTTGATCAAGCCTTAGCATCTCACGCAGAGGTTTTTTGGTAAAAATGAGATGGACAAAGAAAAATAGGTAAGCCCTACCAGTGTGGTTCACAGCTAATAATATTATCAAGTGTTCTACCCTTAGCTGCCAAGCAAACATCAGATCCGGATCGATCTCGAACCTGGTACCCGCAATTGGTGCTTCAGACGACTTTGAGTATCGTGAGGTGCCTGATGTCAGTGTAGGGTAAGGTGTATACGTACCTACATAATTACTTCATATCTAGAGTATCTCGGCTCATAGCTGGCATCATCTAGTCGTATCCGCCAACAGCAGCTCCATACCTGAGCCCGCAACCCTTAATAATTTATATGTGTACTTGAGGGCCGTATCACAAAATCATCAGTAGAAATGCTCCCAATGCCTGCTCCTATCATTTCTCGACAGCATAAAATCCTGCTTGGGGTTTTTCATTTTTTGCAAAATTTACAAAATGCCTCTAAAAAAATAAAATAAAAAGCAAGAAAGAAAAGAAAGTACCCCTCCTCAAGCACCCAACCCCCTTTAAAAGAGGAGAGGGAGAGAGAGGATTATTTGCGTTCCGACCAGCTCATATACCCCTACCTAAACCGGTATTCGTTTTGGAGCAGTAACAGCAAAAAAGAAAAGAAGAGGAAAAAAATACTCTTTCTGTTTCCATTCTACCCAGCTACACGTTGCACGTGGACAATGACCTCGCTGCTCACAAAAAAATAAAGCAAAAAGAAGGCAGCGACGACGAGTGCAGAACAACACCAAGTGGGACGCAACGTGCAGTCGTGCTCTTTTCTTTTCTTTTTTCTACGTGCTGCCAGTTTCCCGTTCCTCTCGGGTTCGGTTGTTACGATACCCACTTTATTCATCACAAAGGGAGGCAGCGGCGGTTGGGAGGAATTTCCCCATGCGGGAAAACCCCGGATTCTGATTCTCGGCCCCCACATGCTTCACGAACGAACGAAAAAAAACTCCGGTGTGCTGTCTTGAAATTCCTCCGCGGCCGTGGACGATCTTTTGAGAGGAAACAATAGCCTTGGGAACCACCTCCACGCCTTGTGACCTTCAATACCGTCGCCCGACTTGCTTGTGCAGCCGGGCGCAGGTGTTGTGACCTCGAGGCGACTAGATATGAGTTGAACATTCATCTGTGCACGGCCCCATTACTATTGGCCTGGCCAAGCGTGGCCAAGCAAGAATGGCCATTGTTTTATTTGACTCTCGAATCACAGGCTCACTCACTCATTACTGTGGCACGGAAGTAAGTGCCTTTCGCAGACAGGCATTAAAGAAATGTAGTATTTACAATTCGACGGGACAAAGGTTAAAGAAGATATTGACAAAAGAAACCCGACTTCTCCAGGCCCAAAAGGTTCGAGATTATCCCATAATAATTTCTCGTCTGACTGCCTCCATAAGGGTTGTACACTCCTCTTCTTTCACAAAGACTACGAATCTGTCAGCATTCACCCAAATGGCATCCCACCCTGGAAGAACATACCGAGAAAATATGGAGTCGGCGGATTATTATTGCTATCGTGCGTAAATACCTCTGACACATTACTAACTTCTGTAACATATCCATCGTTATACTTGCGGAAAACCTTTTTTTGATAGTCGTAAATATAGATCCAGTAGTGGCCGAAAGTGGCCGAGCCTATTTGGTGCTCATTAGCTTTCATGGTTTCTCCTATCTTTTTTTTAACGCAGAATTTGTAAACTCACCGCGGTGGATGAATACGGAGTGGATACGATAACCATGTTTATGCATGTCTGTGAACTGTGAATTGATACGAGATTCGCGGTCTTTTATGTCTTGTTCCAAAGCTATAAAAATGATGGTTAGTCTCTGTAAAAGCAATGCCCATCCCACCCTAAAGGTGAGCGAGATAGACTAGTAAAGGAAAAAGCAACTTTACCCTCAAGTTCACTTCTCATTGCTTTTGATCTCTCCTCAAGCTCAGCCAAAACAGTGGGATTTATCTCCATGTCATCCTCTGTGCTATCAATCCCAGAAAGCCATTCCCTCGTAAGGTCTAGAGCCTCCGATAACTTAACACCAGCCTTCATATACCATAATTAGTAATAGCTTTAGTAAACACAATGTATCTCTTTCTCTTTTCTTTCTTTGGATATTTACCTGTGTTTTCGTCATCGAAACTTTCCGTCTCTCCAGAATTTTCAATTCCTCCTTCCATTGCCAAGACTTCTCGCGCCTCTCCTTGAGGTCCTGGTTATCTGTATCAATATATCTGTCCAGGTAGATTGTCTCATCAAACTTCAGGTGCGAATTTGACTTATATGCTGCAGATCTTGCTCGGTCAAACTGAACCCTCTGAACTTGAATCTGAAGAATGGGTGGGAGGTGGCTAATTGAAAGGTAGCGCCTGGCCTCACGTCCCTCAAGATCAACTTGTTCGATATCAAAACTACTGTCAAGAGCCGAGTAAATATCTCGATCGCCCTCAGCAACGTTAACTAGCAAATGCGAGAATAATTCCTACTCGTGATTAGTTTAGTTAAATACGACACAGTTTCTTTTCATATACTAACCTCTTTAATACGTGTTTCGGCAGAGTTTGGAAAGGTCAATGTTTGTTTTGTTTTTCCATAAAAGAGGCGCTTAACGATGTCAATTTGTTCCCCATTCTCATCAATCTCCTCGGGCTTAATTGCCGCCTCAAGTTGGAAAAGTACATTTCCGATGCATTCTGTGACATCCTGTTGTTTCCCGAACATCATCATATCCACTTTTGAAGAGTCCTCCCTTTTTGGGCGCGGTGGAATCGGCGGTGGCGGCCTATTTGGCACCTCCGGTGGTGGGGTTAACGGCGCCTCAACTTCTTTCCCCTTTTGAAACCCACCAGATCCTTCATTGAAATCTACTCCCTGGAGAGGAGGCCTTAGAGGGCCAACAAATCCAAAAGGACCTTCCGTTTTTGGCGAGTAGTTCTCCTTATTATCCATATGGGTTGGTTTGGTGTCCATATTGACCATAACATAATCTTCTTCACTGGGGCCAGAATAGGGAGGTGGGAGGTCATCGTTAACCAGAGTGGCTTCACTGGCGTCATCATCAGCAGTGGCTTCCGTAGTAGACATTGGTTTTTGATCAATTTCCATTTTATCACTTTCATCAGTAACGTTGATTAGAGGTGGCGCCGGGCCCATGGCGGTCATTGACCCACGTCTCACCTCATCCTCGGCCTCATCTTTAGAGCTCACAAGCGCTAGATAAGCCAACTCGCGCTCAGGGGTGACAGATGATTGTGCAGATACGATTAAATTCTGATAGAGAGTACGAAGGCAGCGAACAACTATTAAAAGTCAGGTTTGAAACTTTGAGTCATGAGAAATCACTCACATCTCTTCGCTCTCTCAACCTCCTGCGCAGTGACTTTCCTTCCCCCAACTCGCTTTCGCTCAATAACTTCATCAGTGATTTCCATCTCTTGGAAGTTATCGATATCTAGAATCATGTCTCGTAGAGGCCTGACGGTAAAATAGAACTGTAACAGGCTATTCAGGTAGCATGTATTTCCGATATTTTCAATACCAACCGGTGAGTCGGCGGAGCCCATGGTAGGCTGATCAGACTGCCCTGTTTCCAAGAAGTTCTTGATTTTGGCACTGCCACGACTACCCGCAATAGCTCTGAGAGCTGCTCTTAATTCCTGCATACGCTTTGGATCATCTTGAAGCTGTGAAACCTAAGCAGATGTCGTCGAGAAAAAATTGACCGGTTGAAGCTTACCCTGAGATTGAAGACAGATATGACCAGATCATCTGGAATCGATCTATCATGCATTCCTAACCGAGCGTACGCGGCGCCAGTTTCCATGGGAGTTTCAATTGCGCCTGTCTCGAGAAACGTGAGCAAGACATGGCTCTGCCGAGCTTCTGCGATGATTCTCAACGCCTCCGTTCCCGTACTCTCATCCGTTGCATTATCACCAACCTTTGTGACCCATTAGAAATATTCATATGAGAAACTTGAGCTATAATGAGATAGAATCCTTACTCTGACTTTGTACGCCGATAAAATGAAGTCGTCTGGCGTTGCTGATGTGACGTTAAGCCAGTCATAGGCAGTATTTATATCTCGAATTGATACTTTTTCCACGTCAGAACAGATTACCATCACTCTTCTAGAAGATATCACCTTTATCTGACGCATTCAATATCCTCTGGCTCTTTAAAGCATGCCCAATGATTCTTAAGTTGGCTCTTGCTTGATGCTCGTGTACTGGAGCATCTCTCACACGACTTTCAAACGACCCAATAATAAATGTCTCATCGCTATTATATTTACCTGGGCCAATACCAAAATATTCGTAACTTGCTGATAATTCGGCGAGGGTATATGCTCCTTCGGAACGTGCCTTGGCAACTTCGATATTCAGCATTTCGCTAACACGCCCTCCAGCGATGTTTTCAAGACATTGGAAATAGTAAGGCTTATTATCAGGATCGCATGCGCTCTGCCGTTCGAACGCCCAGAAAACTAGAGGATCCGCGAAATCCCCCACTGCTCCAATGCCTGCATAATATCTACAGATGCAGAAACGAACATTTCGGTCAGATGAGCTGGCTGTAAACCTTTTTATACTTGGATGATTTGAGAAAGCACTTACGGGTGTTCGGGGATGGTAAGGTCTATGGTCCAATTACTAGAAGCGCAAGGGTCTAAATCGCAAGAATCAGCAGAGATATATGTCAATATAAAACCTCAAAAGGCCCTTACATTTCTCGTTTCCAAAAAGCCTTTTTATTTCTTTGTTTGCTCGTACAATTTGCTGGCGTACATCCGCTTCAAATTTTTTCATTAGCTCTTTGATCCTAAGGATTCTGAGATGAGGCCTGTTACGCTTGGTCCAATCAGGCTTGCGCTGATCCTTAAGAATCATGATCTCTTCTAACATATCCTGCATGTTTTTGAAAACACCTGACTCTGGATTATCCAACATCTCCAAACTCGGCGGTTTCCAGGTTTCACCCTGTTGCCCGTCAGCCCAACCCCACCACTTTCCACACTTCACACATACCTCCGCGCTGTTCGTAAATCCGGCCAGCTCCAACAGCACTCCCGCGTCCCTCCCAATGTTCGTCGCAAACCTCAGGTTCTGTGAGGGTATAGGCCTCTGATCTCTCTGCTTTGCATTTCTGATATACGTGAGCAGCGTCCCGAGTGCAACATATGGTTGGGTCGGCGCGATCTCGCTTTCTTCAGCGAACAAATGTGGAAAGCTTTCCTGGGCGTCCTTCATTCGCGCCCTCAAGGCCTCTGGATCGACAAGCAAAGACGTCAACTCTGGACTCAAGATTGGAGCTTTCGTCGTGATTGTCACAATAGCCGGGCATATTGGTCCCGAGCAACTGAAGACTAACTTATCCACCCATCTCCCTTGTGGGTATTGTTTAGTGAAATCTACCGGCTCCGAAAGTTCTATCTCATATCGAAAATGGTGTAGTGGATCCCCCGCTGGGCAGATGCTACAATCGTCGCACTTCTTGTTTTTCGTAAATTTAACTTCGATATTGAAATGTAGCCGGCACTCGTCACAGATGGCAGCGACGTTATATGCCTTGGAAATCTCTAGTACGCCCGACAGCGGGAGGACACAGTCATCTGTGAGCTGCGAGAGCATGTGCTTATGCCCGGGGGTGCTTAAGGCTTTGCCTTCTTCGAATTTTGGAGGTTGTCTCGCGAGGATATTTGCACTCTTAATTTGCGGCGAGTATTGCAGTAGATCCTCCCATAGTCGGGGACCGGTTTTACCTGGAGCTCAAACCATAAGTACAGGAGACATCAAACAGAGGTGTAGACAAACCCGGAACGGGAGATGGATTTGGTAGATCTTCTAGCATCTCGTCTATAGCTCGTTTAATGGGGGTGGGGGGGGGCTGTCCTCGGGTGTCAGAAACTTTTATAGGTCAAATCAATGAGGGGTTTATAGGAGAATAAGGGCGAAAATGATGATGAAAGCAGATGAGATTGAGTGGATCCAATGTTGGAACGTTTCTATGTACATGGCATGGTATGTATCCTTCTCTCATGTAAGCATCACTTACATAGATGTGTAGGTAACTCCCTGTTGCTGCTGTTCTATCGGGATTCGAGTTGAACCGATAGCTGTTTGATTAGGGTTGGCTTGCAGTGGATGTGGGGGCTCTGTTCTGACGTGCGGTGGGCAGTTGTAGTACAATAGCAGGGGCGGCTGCTGCGTCTATCCGTGGCCCCAGTGAACCCAACTTCTAACAATGTAGGTACCGCACATGTGGACCGCACGGTTTCCGAATTTATAAAATCACTCTATCTACCCTATCTGGGGCTACTTGTGCATCAATGTTATTCTTTTTTCTTTCATTGAATTATGACCTTCAATCTCACATCAAGTCCCTTAGTTGCTATTATAGGTATCTAGGTATCCACATTCAACCCTTCTCTTTAAAGATATGAATAATCTTAAACGCCTATCAGTAATATCGTCTCGTATCTAGTTATACAAATATCATCCCCATTTCTCCATTCCTCCCACCTCCCACCTTCCCTCCCAAAGAACTAGGAATACAGGATTAAAAATAAAAGAAAAGAAGGGGTTTGGCCAAGTATTCACTCGAAGTGAAGAAATAAATAACGAATGATGAGAAAAAAATGACATTCGAAGAGTTGGGAAATATTAAGGCCATATTTGTAGGAGCTTCAGCTTATTGCCCAGCAGTAGTTTTCACAGCAATTTGTGAGAATCTCTCCCTCTCTTCCTTCTCCTTCTCCATTTTCTCCTTATCCTTCTTGGACATGCGAGGCTTCCGAATAGTTGCGCCGCGCGTAGAAGTAGTTCCACGGGCGGTAGTACCACGAGCGCGGCCCCTACCCCTCTTTACAGTTCCATCGGCCCTATCATAATGTCAGTACGGTTCTCTGTGATATTGATATTGAGTGCTGTAAGATATTACCGTTCAATTTGAGGCTTCTCCCCTTCTGGAACCAGCGGTCCGCTATAGACGAAGAACCCGTCTTTGGATGCAGCAGCCTGTTCTTCCCACAGCATCTCCGTGTCGTCGATGAACGGGTCATTCTTATCGTAAATATCCTGGTTCTTCCTCTTCTTCCGCATCTTCTTTCCCTCTGCCGCAGAATCAACACCTCCCATAGGTTTGTCAACCTCCATGTTCGATTCTGATTCTGACCCATCCATCATCATTTCATCTCCACTATTATCCCCTCTCATCATTCTCTCCCTAGCTTTTGCAAGCCTTGGGTTTAAAGCGGCCCATCCATAACGCTCTTCTGCCAACTTGGTAAAGTTGATATACTTATTGTTCTCACCATTGAGCGGGACATGTATATGAATATTTGGAAGTTGTGGCTCTATTTCCTTGCTTCCCGAGGCACCAGGTAGAACACCTCCAAGCAATCCGTTTCCAGATGTTGAAGCGGGCACTGCACGATGAGGTTTCGGAGAAGGTGCAGCTGAAGGGGGGGCAGTCCCGGGCTTGGATTTTGGCGAGCGGTTCAAAGGGTCGCCGGCATCGGCTGATCTGGAAATGTTTTCAACTTTCATTACATTCTTTTCGGGACCAGGAACATATGCCAATGTCGGTGAGTTGGTAGTTGGGTTTTCGGTAGGCGCCGTACTCAATTGGGGCGGGGGTGGTTGGGGATCGATTAAAGACGCTATAGAAGGAGATGCGGAAGCACGGTGGGCAGATTTTGTAGAGCCGCCAGTAGAGCCGCGTGGGATCGGGTCGTAAGGGGGCTGAAGACTCTGCCGATTTCTTGCAGACGAAAGAGATGGGTTGCTATTTTTTTTAGAAGAGCTGCTTGTTTCTGTGTCGGAGTCCAGATTGATAACTTCGGGACGTTGTTCTGATTGGCCAGTTGAGTGACGATATGTTATAGTTTTTTTGTTACGAGGAGCAGTTGTCGATGTTGGGTTTGTAGTTGCGACATCTTGAGGATATTTAAGTTGACGATGTGGGTGAGATGACGACGGGGGTATAGTTGTGGAAGAGGTCGACAACGGCGAGTTGTTATTAGTACTTCGCGAAGCAGAAGCATTAGAAGAAAGGGTTGTTGACGTTGACTTGGGATCCGTGGTCGTGACAACACCATGGGTTGATGAATTGGACTTTGACGACGACGACGACGGGTGAACACGAGGGTGCACGGAAGAAGAGGGACTCCCAAACGACGCTGACATGAAGGGCTATTCCTTCGTCCAACGGATCAAGAAGAGTTGTTTGGGAAGGGGGGGGGGAGGGGATTTTCGGGAGTCCGGGAGTCCGGGATATTTTCTATCTCTGTGCGTGTCTCTCTCTCTCTCTCTTGGACTTCTTTATTTTTGGTTGACGCCTTATTTTTTTTTTTTTTACTTATTTTTCTTGATCTTGCTTTTAGAGTTATTTTGAGGACAATCCGTGGGAGATAAAAAGGGTGATCTGGATTGATTGCAACAGAAAGATACGATGGCGACTGAGAAAATGGTTGTTGTGTTGTGATGGGAGGAGAGAGAGATGAAGAATGAAGCGAGGGGAAACGGACGAAGAGGAAGCGAAAGAATAAAAGACAAAGACAGGCAAGAGAAAGGAGATGGAGCTCGTACAAGAAGGAAAAGGGTTTGGGTTGCGTGGCCGGGGAAATTCAGGAGCAGTAAAGCAGTAGGGCCTTCAGAACATCAGAGGCAGAGAGGGAGAGAGGGAAAGAGAAAGAGGGAATGACAACGCCCTTCCTAACCAACGCTCATTTGCTTTGCACTGACAAAAGGTAAATAAATTTGTGTTTATGGATGGCAACAGAAAGCAACACCAGATGTGGGCACAGTACTTTGGATGATAAGTGGCTGTGGGACGACTTCCCACGAATATCTGCGAAGATACCATACTGCGAAACCTCTGTAACAGCCTTGGTGAGATGCTCCTGCTCCTCTTTCTCCTCCTCCTCATTCTCTGCAACTCCCCATCCTCATCTTCAGTCATCGATGGGAGGTCCAGTTGAAGATGATGGCATGGCATGGCATGGCATGGCATGGCATGACCTTCTGACCTGCCCTCACTCATTCACCTGCTGCCTTTCTATCTGGAAATAAATAGATAAATACAAGGTCCTTTGGTAAACACGGCTGACTGGAAAACTCCAATATGTGTTCCCTTGCTGTGTCGGTCTGCACCGACGAGGTGTGTACACGTCCTTTAAAACACCCCCCTCTAGAGCCTGCAGAACCCTAAAGTGTTGTCCCAGAAATCTTAAACGGAGTTGTTTAACCGGGACTGCACCTACTCAGGCCGTGTATAAATCCCTGTCCCCATGCCAAAGAAACCAGTGGCTCAAGCTCATGCTTATTCTGCGTGAGTGTGGCCGCTGTGGCGATGAAGCAGTGCTCGCTGGAGTGATCTATAGCTCAGTTGAGACCTCCTCAAGGCCTGTATCGATAATCCGATGACTGAGTATGTTATGAAAGTCAAGCTTCCGCAGTGCCCAATTTGCGTGATTTCGATATCGAACTGAACATTGGTTAAGCTTTGAGATTGTCGAAGGGATTTGCTTGACGTTCTTCAGACGACCCAGGTGCAAGTTGATTTGACTCCGTTGTTCGAGACAAACGAGGTTTCGTGATTCTAGGTGGTCCGTGCGCCTGCCAAGTCTCCGGCTGCATTAGTGTAAGTGCGGGATGCGCTCCAACCCCACGTCACCACGCTACAACGTCGCAATCTGATCTCCCAAGCAGCCGCATCCGTTCCTGCAAACCTCCCCATCTTCTAGAAATCTGGTGGAACGCCCCCTCAAAACAGATGAGAGTATTTAGCTTGATAGACGCCGCGATTGATTCGGAAAAACTTTTATTATTAACCAGTGGGGTTTCTCCCATCTTGGCGAATCAAGCAAAGGGTTTCGAGGGATTTAGCCCCGATTTCAAGTTTAAATACCAGCGGACAGGTATCAATAGGGTGTAACGAATCTTTAATCTGAGTAACATACTCCAGCAACTCCTCACGAGTTCAGCTAATATGCCATTACTGTAGAGGTAGTAATTATTGATTTTAAGTGTAGAGGAGTTCCCATATGATGAGTATAGTAAATTGGAAGAAGGCTTGGGCATATTGGAAGGTGCTGAGTTAACATCAAGTTGACCATGTACTACATGTACCTATTAAGCACCTTATAACCAGAGATATCATCTCTCCGCAGAAATTCGGCGTGAGATTGTGCGTAACGTGGTTATAGAGTGTTAGCTCCTCAAGGTATCTGGTGAGTAAAAAGAGCTCGAGCCAAATCGGTGAATATGCTGGATTAGAGATGGATATCTCATTGGCGACACCAATTATCACTCGGGGTCGAGTCACATCATGCAAGCGAGACACTGGCGAATATATCATAGGTCGCGCGACTTGTATTATAGCCTGTGGAAAAGTCCTAGTCATCGCGGGGCTCCAAAGGATTTAAGAACTGAACAGTCGGAGCGGAAGGGTTCAGTTTGGCGGAGAATCTTCCAGGTGGTGTGGCGGAGCATCTTGAAAAGTTGCTTGGCTGAAGGCACTTGGTCTGTTTCAGGAAACGCTCGGGTTACTTTGGTTATATAATCATGGCATGTATTGTGTGTAAAGCTCACCCCTCAACGCTAAGACGTTTCACCATCGCCTTCAACCCTTTCTACATCCTCCCTCATCTTGCTCCCCGGTCAGTGTGAGGCTTCTTCTTAAACTCTACTTTACTACTACCGCTACTACTACTGTTCCTCCTGCTATACCTGCCGCCCGACATATATTCTATCCCTTCGCCTTCCATAAGCTTCTCATCAGTCATTGTTTATCTTGTTCCTTGTCTCCTTTCTAGTACATAAACCCATTTCACCATTTCTCATGGGTCCCAGATACGAGAGAGTAAGTGCCCCCCTGAGATCACATGTTCGTGTGTTGCAAGCATGCGCGTCCTACTGTTGCTAACAACGCACTTCAACCCCCCCCCACTAGCTTGCTCACCAAGATGAGGATCTCGATGTCCACGGCAACATAACAAGCTCTCGGGCAAACACCTCAACTTCGATTCCAAGCTCCGCGCCCCCCTCATTCCGGTCGTTTCCGGAAATATCGGAGCCAAACACAGAGCTCTCTGATTCTTTCGATAGCCCGAGCGATGACGAGGACGATATGAGAAATGTGCGCGGGTCGCAGAATGCGAATTTCCGAGAATCGATACCTTTGGTCTCGACGAACTCGAGCACCACACAGGCTAGCTCGGCAGCTGGGGGGATACCAGGAGGAAGGATTTTTGGTGGCGGACAAACAGATGGAGTATTCGCTAATATCAGCGCGAAGCCTACAGTTGGAGAGAAGGTTGAGGAGCATCCACCGGTAGGTTCCTACTGGGCAAGGGTCATGCAGATAAAGAGTTTTAAATTCAACTGACAGTTTTGTGTTTTTTGCCAGTCATATGAACAAGCTGCCGCCGATGCCACTCCTCCATATTGGGAAACTACTATCCTTGCTCCTGGGATGGCTAGTGATGAGGTCTTTATCGATGGATTGCCCGTAGGCTCTGTGTTTGCCTTTATTTGGAACGCTATGAGTATGCAATTTCCCCAAGTTCTCCAATATCACTTAACAGGCTCACTAACGTCGTCCAAGTTTCCATGTCGTTCCAGTTTGTCGGATTCTTACTCACATACCTGCTTCACACGACTCACGCGGCCAAGAACGGCTCACGCGCAGGATTGGGTATCACGCTGATCCAATATGGATTCTACATGCGCTCCCGGAGTGACGATTTTGGAGGAACCTCCCCACCAGCTGAGAATGAACCCCAATCACCAAACTCATACGATTTAAGCGCGCAAGACATGGTCGACACCGGTTCTAGCGACAGCATTGGCAAGAACGAATATTTGAGCTATATCTTGATGATAGTTGGATGGTTTATCCTCATTAGATCGGTACGGAACTTTCTACAGGCCCGGCAAATGGAGCAAGTGGTCTTGTCAAGCCCAGACCGTGGGCTTGGTACGGCCATCATTGCCGAGAACGAGGATTCTGCAAGAGCAGTATAGGAGCGATACACTCATTTGATTTATTCTACTCTTATTTTGTAAACGATCATGGGGGGGGGGGGGTAGCCAAAGGTACTACTCACTGGGATTTCTCCCTCTATGCATCCAGGCTGTTCTTGGGCACAGGTTCTTTCTTTCTTTCTTTCTTTTTTCCCCCAAATTTTCCTTTTGGTGCAGTATGGGTTTAGGTTGGGTCTGGGTTGGTATAGTTTTTTCTCCAGTTTCGTAACCTTTTTTCCCCTCCCCTCTTCCTTTTCTTTGCCCCTTGGGCTAGTCAGTGCCTCTTTTTGTCGACACATAGGCGTTCTCCCCCTCTCCTCCCCTTGGCTGCGTATTTCGAGCTCTTTCTCTGCTCTGTGTTGTGTTCTTCGTAGACATTTGAGCTATGACGAAATATATATCTGTATTATAAAAGGATCCTGTTTTTATTTTTTTCCTTTCTCTTTCCTTGCTTTCGCGGGCAAAAAGACATGTAATTGGAGAAATAACGATTGTCTTATCAGCGATTATAAAAAATAAGTAACATAAGATGTAACATGTACATGTAGTTAGCAGAAAAATCTAGGTACTCTACATATTACACACCTCGCACCTCACATATGTCTACATACATGTAATCAATGTATGTAGGTAGACGGTAGACCAGAGAGTGGAGTACCTACATGTAGGTACCGGAATATGTTACTCTGCGATATATGCAACAGGGGTTATCCCACAGGCATACATACCGACTGCCTCATACATTCTCCACTTTCCTCTATGCACCTAATCCCGGAACGCATCGCCACCACCACAAAGGCAGGCAATAGTGTAGTGCAACAATGACGCTGCAAGCCCGTCACACCTTACTCGTATTTTCCTGACATTTGTAAAAGGAACCGCTATTGCATACCATACTAAATTGTAGACATGGGGCGTCTTTGTATGGTATGCAATAGTGGCTCCTTTTACAAACACGAGTATATAGTGAGAGGGTAGGTGCGGATGGAGAATATGTACCCCGCCGCCGTCCCGCGGGGTTGTGGTTGAGATCGTGGAGTGAGTGGTTGGGGGGGGGGGGGGGGGGGGTGCTGTCTTTATGTCTCCTACTGAATAAAACTCAAACCCAGAGGCTTCCACATACATGTACCTACGTAAATACCTACACTACTCATATCTGCCATCAATCACCGTCATTTGTCCACCACCACAGCTTTGCTTTCCCTCCCCAGCACAGAATACAGTACTCACAAACAGACTCCCAACCTTCACAAACAAACAACCCCCCACCCCCACCCAAATTACCGCAACTACAATGAGCTGGCGCTGCTCCTCCACCACAAACGAAGGCCTCGTCACCAACCTATGGCGCCACGGCCTCATCAAGAGCCCCGTCGTCAAGGCCACTCTGCTGAACGTATATCCACTTCCCTCTACCCCAGCCCAATCCAATCCAGCCCGCCACGCCCCGACCAACTCGCACCGATAGTAGTTGAGTAGTTCATGGCTGAACGAGGAGGAGGAGAGAATGTAGGTTGATAGGGCGCACTTCAGCCCCATCATGCCATATGAGGACTCGCCGCAGAGGATTGGGTATGATGCTACTATATCTGGTAATTGTTTCCTCTCCGTTTACTAGTGCTGGACTGGGGGGGGGGGGGATTGGATTTTAGCTAATAGCGGGTTTGTAGCGCCGCATATACATGCGAATGTATGTTTTCCCGTTCTTTCATCCGCTTGTTACTAGTTGCTCCTGGTATGCTTTTTTGGGGGGGGGGGTTGGTAGATTCTTTTTTTCTACTTTATTTTTAAAGAAGTGGTAACTACAGTCACGACTCGATATGCCGGATTGCCAAGATTCGAAGGATTTTGTACGGGATAGCAAAACATCTGGGATAGCAAATTGATTTTGCAGTAAGAAAATTAAAATCCCAGAGGACTTTGTACGGGACAGCAAGGGATCCGGTGTATTGAGATCCGGCATATCGAGTTGCGACTGTACACAGTTCTACGGGGTACAGTTCTAGTTCTGACATTGGAGCTCTCCATGTGCATAGGCCGCAGAAGCGCTTCTCCCGCTCTTGGGGCCCGGGAAGAAAGTTCTTGATATTGGCAGCGGCAGCGGGTACCTCACGGCCGTGTTTGCACACTTGGTTAGTAGTAATAGTCCTCGCTGTCTCTAACTACCAGTCAATTCGTTCTTCTATAATCACATTCCCCCCCCCCCCCCCCCAAAAGAGCTATATTGGGAGCTCCATATAGCTAAATAGCGTCAATCCTAGGTGCACTTCGACGGGCTCGTAGTCGGGATCGACCATATCCAGCAGCTCTGCGACATGGGCATCAACAACCTCCGCAAAGACCCCGTGCACGCACATATGCTCAACACCGGCAACATCAAAATCATCAAAGCCGACGGACGACTCGGGTGGGCCGAGTGCGGTGCGTCTTTCCCTCTTTCTTGCGGGGTTGCAGGTGTGATGGTGTGCATGCTAAAGGATGAGGCGGAGGATGGGGAGGATAGGCCCGTATGATGTAATTCACGTTGGTGCCGCGGCGACAGAGATCCATCAGAACTTGGTTGACCAGTTGAATTCGCCCGGGAGGTGGGTAGTTCAGAGCGGGTTGGTGTGGAAGTGGCTAATGGGGAGCGCGGCAGGATGTTCATTCCGGTCGATAATGGTTTTATGGGACAACATATCTGGGTGGTTGATAAGGACAAGGACGGGAAGGTGACGAGGGAAAAGCAGTTTGGCGTGATGTATGTCCCGCTGACCGACGCAAAGGTGTATAAGGATGAGTTGTAGTTTGCTTTTTTTTTGGCCCGGGGGGGGGGTGTTTCTTTATTTTATGGTGTTTTAGGTGTTTTTATTTTATCTGGCCTGTAATGTAGGTACTCATAATAAGTGCATGTAGTCTGCGGTTTCAGTTGGGAGCTTATGCGTACCCGGTTTTTGATACTGAGGGACAGGTAGCCCCCCACAAGCAATGTCCGAGTAGTCGCTAGATCTACATGTAGTGTACCAGGGCCACAGTTAAGGAAGTTTGTGTAAGTAGCTACATGCTACATATACCTACACAGCTCGCACTTGCAGCTGACGGTGGCATGCACTGCTAGTACTCAGGTAAGTAGTAGCTGGCCTTTGAGTATCTCGCCACACCTTAAACCCCGGGCCTCCTTAAGCCCCACAGCCATCTCCTGTCTGCCTAAGCTCTCACCCCCCCTCATTGTACACTCATCCCGTCATCCCCCCCATTCCCCCCATCCCCCCATCCCCTCATCCCCTCATCCCCTCATCCCCATCCCTCATCCGCAACATTCGCCTTCCCAAGCACCTGTCGAACGACTGCAGACCAATCATTACCCCCAGCGAGCCCTCCCCGGCAGGGTTAGGTCTGTCTGCAACGCTTGTCCCCACTAGCGCCTTGGCATACCACACGCAATGCCTCAATCTTCAATCTTTAAATCCTCACCAACGTTAAGAAAAACAAGTTCCCTCACCGCCCTGGCCCGCATTAACCAATGGCATCCGTCACCGCCACCGCGACCGCCGTAGGACTAGAGGTACCCCCACAAGTAAGAAAGAAAATACTTGGGAAAATTGGCTCATATAGAACAGGAGCGACTTCGCAGACACTCTGCGGCGTTTACGCAACTGCTCAACCTTATCCCCGCAAAGAACTACTTCAGCGTCGGCGACGGCAGCGTATGTTCTCTGCCCCACCTACCCGCCTGCCCTTTCCTGCCCTGTGCTACGCTAGCTAACCATATGTCCGTGGGGCCATACAGACGCAATGGAATAAGCGCAAACAAACCAAAGAGGAATCGCAGCGCGCAAAGAAAGCCAAACTTGACCCTGACGCCTTCATCACAACCTCCGACTTTGGGCGCCAGCAGCAGCAACAGCTCGAGGCCAATGACACCATAGTGCTCGAAGTCCGTGGCGCCGACGAGCCAATGACGAAAAAGCAAAAAAAACAGCAAAAGAAAGACGCAAAGGCCGCCGAAGCAAGCAGCAGCACACCCAAACCGGCAAAAGGCAGCAAATCCAAGCCCGCCACACCCGCTGCCACAAAAAAAGAAGCCGACGCCGCCCCCGACCCCGACGACGACGGCGGCGAAGCCGAGGAAATCCAGCTCTCAGGCTTCACCTTCAGCACAGACCTTACCGCCACGCCGCCCCCCGCCCCCTCCACACCAGTCTCTAAAAAGACCGCCGAGATCTCGCCGGAAAAGCGGTTAGAGCAGAAGGCCCGCCTCGAGGCGCGCATCCAGCAGCTGCGCGCAAGACGCAACGCCGACAGTCCCGACGGCACGCCGGCGCGCAACCGCAACGAGCTCATGGCCGCGCGGAGGAAAGAGGAGGCGCAGACCCGCAAGGAGCGCAAGAAGGAGCAGCGGCTGAAGCAGCGGGCGGTGAAGAGTACTGCGCGGCCCGGGAGCAGTAGTGGTGGTGGTGGTGGTGGTGGTGGTGGTGTAGTTGTGGGGACTCCAAGGGGGACGCCGGTGCCGACATCCGCGCCCGCTTCTGCGGTTACCACCCCAGCGCCTAAACACGCGCCTATGCATGCGTCTGCGTCTGTTGCGGCGCCGGGGAGTAGCAGTGCCGGTAAAGCGGCGGAAAAACAGAAGAAGAAGGCCGGAGCAAAGAAGAGCCGGCCCGGGTTTGAGGGGAGCATAAAGGCCGGCAAGGGCGGCAGTAGCAAGAAGGGGAGAAAATAAAATAGTGTATGTAATATTAAGAGACAAGAATAATACGTAGTTACATGTGTCATGTACCTACAAAACAAAAACAAAACCCAATTGCAAGTGTTCTCTGTACTCTTACTCACTAATGTCGCTGCTGTCTTTGGGCCGAGTGGAGATGAAGGCCAGCCAGCCAGCCACTGCAGATTGGGGTCTCTTGATAGGAATAGTCTTTTGTTCACAACAATTGCTTGTCCTTCTGCTTGTTCCCTCCCCCAGACCCGGAACACGCGAGAAGGCTGGGAGGCTGTCTGCATTCCCACTCACTGGCCACTGGTACCTAGCTACCTAGCCTTTATTGCCCATCCTTTGTGCACCAAACAATGCCGTGCTTTTTTTTTTTTTTTTTTGTTTAACTCATTAATTACATGCAGACCGTAGTCTATGGTAATAACAATGCCGTGCTTTGCACTGAAACGAATAAAGGGACTTTCATTCACCCAGCACCACAGACAGGGACTCGAACTATCCATTGTGTTGCAACACACTCACGCACATAAAGACAAGCAAAAAGGGCCAATGACCAAAATTCCCAGTATGACCAACACCGTAAAAAAATCTATTGTAACTAATGCTCCGCGCAAACAAAAAAAGCCAGACCATCTTTTTTTTCCTGAGTAATGTACATTACAGAAAAACAGATATGTATATTTCTTTCTCTCCGCACCGGAACCATTAATTCAGTGATGAATCGAACCCTAAAAAAAAGGAAACCCATGGAGGTATAGAACATCATTTAGGAAAATAGGAAAAGGGGGGGAAAGGACGTATAACTCCTAGAAAACTTCGATCTCATCACACCCACCAACCTTCTAATGACAACCACCTAGCAATAACTTTGCTCTTTCTCTTTCTCCTTCTTTCTTTCCTTCTATCCTGTACAGTATTGACAGGTAGCAATTGGCTGTAAAAAAATTTGAAAAACGTGAGTAGGAAACAATAGTAAACCATTAAATGTAAAATGAAAAGAGGTATAGAAGACAAGAATAAAAGAAAGTAAAAGAAGAAACCCTTAGGATTCACGCCCACACCCACACGCGACGCCTAGGCATCAGCGTCCAACTCATCCTCAATGACCTCGTCCAGGTACGCATACCTGATGGCCAGGCCCCACGCCAACGCCACACTCCTCGCCACACTATTCCCCACAATCTTGAACGCCTGCGACGCATTTCCCAGCAGGACCTCGTCGTCGGGGAAGCTCTGCGCGCGCCTGGCCTCCAAGATGGTGATGAGGCGGTCCTGGTCGTAGTGCACCCACTGACCGGTATACGAGCACTGCGGTGTCAATGTAGTAGTGACGGTCCTGCAGAGGCCGTCGCCGAGAATGCGGGACCAGGTCTTGCACCCGTCACGGACCTTGTATTCTGATATTGACATTTCGTAGCCGCAGCCCTTGGGCATGCGACCGGCCTTCATGGCGGCGCGCCAGGAGTTCTGGTGGACGCCGAGGCCGTGCTTGGGGACGTTGGCCATAATCGTGCGCGTTCTCCATGACTCGATACGGGAGATACGGTGATCGGGGAAGGGGATACAGATGCCGACGTGGTTGTTGCCTAGGAAGGGGAGGTCGTCAAAGCCCTCCCTGGAGGTGGGAGCTGGGTAGGTGCACGGGCCGACAAGCTCTCTGCCGCCAAACTTCAGTCCGTTGGGAGCCTTGAAGAGGGAAAGATCTCGAATTGACGAGGGATGCTCGTGACTACGGGGGGGGCGCGGCGGGAGCCTCTGGCCAGGTGCGGCAATGCTGAGGAATAGACGTGTGCGTGATTGCGGGCTGCCGAAGGACCAGGCGTCGAGTGTGAACTGCTGGCACTGATATCCCATGCCCACGAGACAACACAAGAGCTGCGAGAACACGTTGATTTCACGTTTGTCTGGCATGATGCGGGTAGCTGCCATGCCGTGGACATTTTCTAGTAGTGCGTACTTTGGGCGGTAGAAGTCTACAGCAGTGGCCACAGAGGCAACAAGTGAACAGTTGCGCAGCGATTTCTCACTGAACTTGTTGCGGTTTGCATTGGAGAAACCTTGACAAGGTGATCCGGCGCTGATAAAGCCAACCTCCCCCTACATAGTGTTAGAGATTACGGAAAAAGAAAGGAAAGTGGGGTTCTTACAGCTCCAGCGATAATGTAACTGGTTTTCCCTCGGATTGCATCACGAAGATAATTGTTAATACTTCCCAAGTAAAGCGCAGTTTCGTCTGGTGTTCGTAGATTCGCTCCATATGTGTGGATCGCAGGTACGTCAATGTCGACTCCCCATTTCATATTAACCACACCGCCTTCCTCAATACCTCTTCCGAAGTTCCCTCCTCCGCAGAACAAGTCCAGCCCATTGAGAATTGGGGCATTGGGCGGATCATGCGGGTCAAAGCCTTGATGTAAAGTTTGGGGGAACTTATCTAACTCGAAAGGTTGGATACCCTGCTCGCCGTCCGGGCCGTACAAATATGACGAGATAAAAAAACAGTCGCCGGTGCCGTTGCGGTCGTACGGAAGCGGAATATTCCCTGCATTTACATCCTCTTCGTAAACAAAGCGTATATGGCAGCGCCTATGTATGAACTGAGGATTGATAGGCACTGTTTTGTCGGTGTACAAGAGCTCGTTTGGCCGAGCTTTACTTGCGTCTTCAAGCGTGATACGGCGTCCCAAAACCCTGACGTGAACTTCGCTTGTGAAATCGTCAAAATGGAAGATTTCGACTGGCTCCAGGATATCCTTCTTTCCATGAACAGCCCCGACAAGAACCGTGTCCCCTATTTGGTACTGTGATACTACGGTCTGGTATGGGGATTTCAGTATCCTCCTGTGCCTGCATCCTGCAAGGTCCTCTTTGGACAATGTCAAGAATGCTGGATCACCAGTACGGTATTTCTGTCGAATGAAAAACTCCTTTCCATCATTGGGTCCTTCGAAGAACCTTACAGCAAGGGTAGTAACGACATCGCTGACGTACAACTTGTCTTCGCTACAATTGCAATGGTCTGAAAAGAATAGCTGTATCAATTAGTCAAACTGAACGCCACCTATGCATACATGTAGTCTCTGAGGGTAATTTTCTCACTTCGTTTTTGAACGGATATCTTTCCTTTGCAAGAGTTGTGTCTGACGGAGCATAAAGCCAGATAACATCCAACGCATATGGCTTTGTATCGTCATTTTTGCTGTACTGGATAGACTGGACGTAGGCATACCAGGTATTACTTGTGCTCTGCCACTCCGTGCCTTCGTCTTTCTGGATAGCGATGACATCTCCAACCTTGACTTGCACATCCACCTTGACAAGATTACCGTTTGCATCACGTTTTGCTCTGATTGGGCTTGGAATGTGGACACCCGAAAACTGCAAAGATTCAATGTTCTGTGGGGGTTTGACAACCATCATCTTATCGCCAAACATGTGCTCAAAACATTCGTGTACATAAGGCGTGACCACGGTTTTTTCTATCCAGGCCCCTGGCGCCTGTTTAACGGATCTAAGGTGAAGTACTTCATTCCAGACGTGTCTAGTAGTAAGGTCTTGTGAGTAGCAGCATGTTTGATTCCACAGCCAGTCTCTGTGAACAGCTACAGGTTGCCGAAAATCATCTTTGCCATATTCATCAAACCATCGGTCGAAGGTCTCATGGCCTGCATGATGTGTCTTTATCCATTTAGAGAACTTGTATTTAAAGTCCAGCAGCACCACAAATTCATGCTCGCTAAGGTAGTCTCTGATACGGATGGATCCATGTCAGAAAAATAGACTTCGGACGAAAGCAGGGGGATAGATGACGTACACAAAGTGTTTAGCGAAATTGGCTAGCCACACAAAAGGAGTCCAATAGTGTGCGTAAGCACCCGACGGAGTGCCCAACGCATACCAAATATTGCTATGGGAGTGGGAGTTCAGCGCGGACTGTATCCATAGGCTCTGTGATACATCGTGCTTTGTCAAGTCCGTATAGTTTCCTACGGATAATACCTTGAACGGGACCTTTTCTACGTATCGCCGCTGCTGCCCGTCGGACAGGACCCCATCAAAGAGAAGGTCAAACCCTCCCCGGGTACATATATTCGACACGCAAGTGAGTTCGCCGCTAAGTCGTTTGTCATTGAGTGGATGATAAATAGAAAAATCGTCCAGGCGGTATTGATGAAAGAAGTCTGGATCGTCAGAGAGATCACCACTCTTTTGCTCGTTACTCTACAATCAACGTTAGCAGGCAGACATGATGAAGTTCTCTTATGTTTTTTTTTTTTACCTGAAAGAACTGGACGACAATTCTCTCCTTCTCTTTGGGAAGTTCGTGACGGTATCCTTCGTATTGGGATCTTGGATACACCAAATAAGGTGGTTGGATTCCGCTAAAAACCAGTTTACTCTCGCGAATGGGGATGTCTGCGGCCGCTCCCAATCCGTCACCAACCTCTGCAGCTGCTTCAAGGTTGAGATTCGGTTCGATTCTATCCTCGAAATCGTTTATCTCATCGAAGGTGCTCTTCTTGCTTCTTTTGACAGCGGTGGCGGTCTTCTGAACTGCGTCCGTGTCGCTGGAGTCGAGCGCCTTGGAGCTCCGCTTCGAGGGTACACTTGATCCAACACCACTATCATTCGTTACGGGGGGTTCGAAACCGAAGGAACTCGGGGCCATGCCCTGTGTTTTCTGTAGAGACATTGTGACGTTCCCAAATTGAAATCTGGGGTCGCATCGATCGATGCGCAAACACTTAGATTTAAGTATAACGCGTCGAGGAAACGCGCCGGAAAAACAGGGCGCGACGTGAGAGCCTCAGGGGAGGGGTGCCACCCCCCCCCGTACTTTTCACCCACACCGAAATTACAAGCACACTTTACACCCGTTCTAGGTGCCAGTCACACGATTGTGTACAATGAGCACATTACTATGTATACGGTTTAAACAGTGAGACATTTATGGTTAATTCTTTGTCCCATGGTAAAAAAATAGGTTACAAATGAATAGCAATCGGGTTTCCTTGCCCAGTATCTCCTCGAATGTCGCGATTAAAGATGCGCTGTTTCAAAGAACAAACGACCGCCTCCGTAATATCCGGATACTTTCGTCCTTAACCTCCCGTTTTCTCCTTCCCCAATTTTTTCTGACGCAAGGTAAAAAAAAAAGCTAGAAACACAAGACTATGAATTGGAATACAAAAAAAAAGACAAGGCAGCGCCGGCCTGGAAACCCTGACACATGATTTTCCCATTTGGCAAACTAGAACAAGCGAAGATACAGAACCAATGAACAGATAATATTGATGCAAGCCTTGAATTGAGAGCCAAATCAAGTTTCACCAGTTGCCCGCTTACATGATTTGATCTTGAGTCAAAGCTGGTTCAGTTACCTCCATGGCATCCCCACCACCGTTGTTATAAGTGTTGGTGGTGTACTTAACAAAGGTCAGGCCTAGGGGGCGACCACCATACAGGTAGCCTGAGAACTTGGCTGTAGATTTTATCAGCAATATTATCTTAAGGAAGGATGAGTATGATGGGAGGATCATACCAATTGCTGTCTCGGCATTCTCTGCACTATCGAACTGAACGACACCAGTTCCTCTAGAACGGCCATTCGGCTCGTATTGGATCTCAGCGCGTTCAACCTTGCCAATGGTATTGAACAACTCGACCAGATCGTCGTTGCTGGTTGACCAAGGAAGCTATGTAATAGTGAGTGTATGTAAACAACGAGAGAAGGAGGAAGACATCTTACATTGCGGACGTAGATAATAGGGCTGCGCTCCCCTCCGCTCGTAGCATGGTCCGTGAAGTCGTTGGGAGGTACAGAAGCATAGCTACTATCGCCCACTCCTGCGGAAGGTGCTCCACTATAACCGCCCCCAGCACCACCTCCAAAGCCTCCACGACCTCCGCCATAGCCACCTGCAAACCCTCCACGGCCTCCGAAGCCACCACGGCCAAAGCCGCCGCCGAAGCCACCACGAGCGCCAGGGAATCCACCACGGCCTCCAACGAACCCGCCAGACGAGCCGGCAAAGCGGTCCTCTCTGACCTCCAATTGACGTCCTTGCCATTCATAGGTGTTGAACTGTTGAATAGCTTGGCGTGCATCTTCTGGTGTCTCAAAAGCTACGACTCCACTGCCCTTGGGACGCCCATCGGGGCCAATGTGAACATCAGCACGAACAACAGACCCTGTGAAATCTGGATCAGCGTATGACCAAGAGGGCCCAATTGTTGCAACTGGAATTCAATGTAAAATTAGTGTCCTACGGGGGAATACTGACCAGATTGACGGAACAAGTCTTTCAAGTCCTGCCAGCCGACTGTATACGGAAGCTTATTATTTTTATTAGTTTCAAACTTGGGGGCCAGTGATTACATCCATCTATCATAACTCACATTAGATACGTAGATCTGGCGACCGCCAGCCCCAGGAATACCGCCAGGAGGGGGGCCACCTCCGGGAGGGCCGTTGTATCCGCCGCCGCCGCCGGGGTAACCACCGGGTCCACCGGGTCCACCTGGTCCACCGGGTCCTCCAGGCCCACCGCCATAAGTTGGGCGGACACTCTGCTGTCCGGTAAAACGGGGCTCGGCTTCACGATCCTGTTCCCAGAGTTCCGCTGTGAGTCGTTTTTATTATCAAGGGAACCGGCCTAAACTTACCTCGCGAACGTAGACTAATCTACCCATTAAATTTTGGTTGCTGAGGGTGTTAACAGCAGCTTGCGCTTGATCCCTTGTGGCATATTCCACAATCCTGATAAATATCATCAATGAGAGTCCTTTAAATGTAAAAAAATATTTGAGGAAAACATACCCGCATCCCTACAATAACCCGCGGACGACCGTGTCCTTCCCCGTCAATCCACATCCGTCAAGAAGCCCACAAAAGGAAATAAACCAAATCATCCACTATCGTTCACAGTAGTTCCCACCTTTGACATTCCATTCGGGAGTAACAAGACATCTGCGAAGAGTACTTCTCCAGCTATGGGTATTGAAAACGAGTCAGCATTATGACAACCACCGAAAACCCTACACAAGTAAGGCCCAATGATAGTGACAGATGCTTAATGGTGAAATCACTAAACCGCCAGTAATGGACCCCATGCTTGTTGATAAAGATGACAATATTGCTCAAAATGGTGATCAAAGGAGGGCTTAAATCGACGGGATATCAAAACACTGGACTCACCTTGTCGCATGAAGTCTTTGAGATGATGCCATTTGACATCGTATGAAAGATTGCCGACGTAGACGCGGCGGTCTTGTTGGGAGCTGTCACGGAGACTCTGCATCATGGCGTCTTTTGCAGCGGCGCGTTCTTCGTAGCTTCGGCGAGGCCCACCGACTCCTCCACTACCTGCGTATCCTGAACCAGTGTATCCGCCTGGGTGTCCACTGCCACTCATAGGCGAACGAGAAGGCCGCCTTCTATAATCGTCCCGGCTTCGAGATCTGCTTCGAGGTGAGTACGATCTACGACGTTGGCGAGGACTGCGAGGTGACCTTGCACGATCACGATGGTCTGGCGAACGACGACGCGGAGAACGAGATCTATCGCGCTGCTGTATTTGTGCAGATGAGGGGTGGTCCATCAGCATGATGTACCTAAATGGTAGAAACGTCCAGACAGGAAAAGGACAGAGAGATGTTAGGGGGGTGGGGAAGAGAATGGCGTGTGGTGCGGGAAGACAGACGGAGGGCGCGCCAGTCAGGAAGATGCGAACGGCTGCGACCTTCCCACAGTGGACGTAATTCGGGTGGGGGAGACAGAAAAATCACAGGGATAATGACGAGGGGCAGAACGGCCGGCAATGGCAGAATTATTTTGTTTCTTTTTGCTCTTGTTCTCTTTTCTTTTCCTAGACTCAATGTCACTCATCCCACGGAAGAGGGAGAGTAAACAAGAGGGAAACAATAACAAACAAAAAACAAAACAATTGTATACCGTCACTTTGCTCAACAGCAGCAGCCCGCAAAGATAGCAACAGCCGACTTGAGAGCAAACACGGGGGGTGCAGCAAGCAAGCAATCTCAAGCAGTGGTAACAGCAACAGCAGCAGTGGGGGGCAGCAACTAACGACCGGGAAATGTACAGACATACAACCAACACGCAGCAGTATTAAAGCAAGGGGCACAAGAGGCGAGGGGGTGTGATAAAAAAACGATGAGCATATAGAAAAACCAGTATGTAACGTACATGTCTATATTCACTTGTTCGTCCACCTTCTAGTGGTCCGGGGCGGTAAGAATCACTCTCTGCGAGTAAGTATATGTATGGTTAGCCTGAGGAAACTTTAGAGAGTGCAAATGCCTTGATTGGGCGAGGGGGGGGTTCAATCGAAGAAGGGGGAGCAGACCCATAGGTGCTCTCCTTTTTATATATAAAGGTTAGGTGGGATAGAAGTAACGTTTCTCGCAAGTCAGTCCTTATAGGGAGGGGTGTGTGATCGGTGTGCAGAGTGTGTTTTCTGGCTGTCGATGAGAAAAAAGTTTGGAGCGATTGGGGTAAGAAAGGTGTGATAGAAACAAACCAGGGGGCTGGATGATTTTGGTCACTTTGGAAAGGTTGCTAGGTTGTTGGTTGCGTGAACCTCTTCTCCGGGTCGTTTGGCAGTTGCAGCGGATAGAGGGAAAAAAAGATGGAGGGTAAAAAAAAGATGGGAGCCTTGTCTTGTGTGTGTTATCGCGCGGGCGGGCGGAGACAACGGGACAAATATCAATTGGAAGCAACCAACAACAGGTGTCAACAACACTAAAATGGACGACGCGTGCTCCCAGTAGTCATGAACCTCTGGTGCTAATTGATGACGTTCCAGCTTGTAGAGAACCATGAAACAATGTTTATGGTACTTGAGGCGTGGGGGTTCTACATATATTCCTCTAAAAGCCACTTTCAAGTTTCAGCTGTCTTTTGACTACATACCTACACTTTCACATTTCTTTTTCCTCCACCCCAGCTTTCTGTATTACGGATTTACTGGCCAGCTGCGGCCAAACGAAAAAAGAGCCAACCGAGGAAATTACAAGGTTATAGCCGGGAAAAATTAATGAATGGCTGATGTTGGAATTTGCCAATTTTCACAACTGGGGCCTGTTTTGCTAACGGTTTAGGTAGATTGAACCTTTCAGATTTCGAAATGCAGTGTGCAAGAGGGGTGAGCGGCACTCTCCTCGTAACTTATTTACTAGGCTCCGGCGGCAACGGACGAAGATAGACCATGGCAGGCCACACTGTCACATTCTATACGGGCCAATCGTCCCCGGCAAGACGAGAAGAGTGACCGATATCACTTGATATGGAAATCTAACCGTTCTGTCCTCGGAAACAGAGCCGAGGGCAGAAGTTTTGTGCAATATATTAGGACCGGCGAAGACATATATATATCTACCGGAGGCGGTTTTGGTCATTGAAACAGTATACGAATTGCGTGCTGCTCCCTTCCATTGTCGGGCCTCAAAAGGAAGCGGTGGGGTTTTTTGGTATGATATGCGCAACTTGCAGTGGGGCAAATCGAAGCGAGCACTTACATACATTCTCACAGTGGATGTGAAGAGCTGATATCCGCAACGGCTATCGTACGACATCAGTGGAGAACGAGGGGCTGCCTGCTGCATGACATGCACTGTTACGCACAGAAAATGCTGCTTAGTCGACGATCAACCTAGATTATGAGGTTCCGAAGACGAAACAAGTTGAAATGGCGCATAATGCGCAGCTCCAAGTACTCTTACTTATCCCTATTTGTATGATTTATAAGTGAAGCATCAGCCTCCGTGTCAGGCATCTAAAGACATTATCAATGGCCTCTCAAAGGACACGGTCTTCTAACCCTCTCAACCTCTGCAGTTATGCTTTTGTTCGTCCCTGTGATTGATACTGGTGTCTTCATAACCTCTATATATTCCGTGCAATACTGAGGATTAGACTAGTGAGCGGATTCTATTTCGTGCATGTTCTACTAAATAGCTTACACGCTTCTATTGGTTAACTTCAACTGCCGGGGTAATTGAATACGACTTGATCACTATTTGTTTTTAGGGTTCAATTGTAGTCGAGCCGGCTTACTGATCGTAAGCAATTGGCTATTTGTTATGTAATTCGGCTTGGATGTCAACTCTTTGGACGGTTGATACATGCGGCTCAACGAAGCTGGTGGGGGAAGGAGTGCTCGGTGTGATGACCGACTTCAAATATCAAAAGATAACGATAACGCTACATACAGTTGACAACCTACCTCGCCCCCACCACCAAATAATTCACGATGATTAGCACATTGAGAGTATCCCCCCTTGGTCTTGCCACTGCCTCCAAGGCCATCTCCATCTCCATATTTTGCTTTCCAACACATCGCCGGTACCACTCGTACCAACATCCGTCACCTGCGTCCCCATTCACCCCAACAGAATCATCAATACTTTCTGCCGCTCTCCGCCATGTCCCTTCACATGGGTTTTCGACCACAACATTGTCTCTTGGTGCTCGTGATGTTGGATATCTCGACATTACAACTAACTTGTTCCCCCGGGGTGTATTCGACCTTGTAAACTACCACCTCGTTACCGAACGGCTACGATTAGGCCAGAAAGTCGACTTTAGTAAACTTGAAGATAGCTCAAAGCGGCTCAGTACTCCAGCAAAGATTCGAGTTCTCTGTATGGAACGGCTCAGAGCAAACTCTCCGTTAATAAACCGATGGCAGGAGGTGCATTTCCCCGTTTCTACACCAATTTACTACATTCATACTCTACGACCGACATTAATATCTAATTAAGCTAACAACATGGCTTGTTGCCGAGAAAGGCATTGGGACTTATGTCGCTAGCAGGAAACATACCCGCTTCCGTCTCTGAATTAGCGAAGCTGTCCGACGAGATGTGGTTTCTTGCCGGAGATGACAGTCACGACATGAATTGGTATACTAAGAGAGCAACACTCTCTGGAGTCTACGCCAGTACTGGTGAGAACGAAGACTATCTAGTATTACTGAGTGTTTTTTCCAATCTTTTAATTCTGACAATGTTCCTTGCGCAGAGCTCTTTATGACGCAGGATACGTCGCCAGATTTCGAGGAGACCTGGAAGTTTCTCGACCGGAGGTTAAACGACGTAAAGTCGCTCGGGAGTTCTGTTTCTAACATCAGCTCGTACCTTGATTTTACCGCCCACGCTTTCTCGAATGTTCTCCGCTCGAAAAGCGTCCCTTTCTTTTAAACAGGAATTCCTTTATCGGTTCACCCACTAAAGTGCAAAATAAATTTACTTTGAATATATACCATACTTGCGATTGCTTTTATCCGTAGTTAGAACGGTTACCTGCAGCTAGCTAGCACCTGAACTCGAATCTGAATTCAAACTTTAATTTTTTATCTGTCAAACGGTACATGATACCGCGTAATTATACAGCTTCAGGTTTTCAAAATTCTTGTGCACGGCATGTCTAGTAGATACCCCACATCTTACATGTGGAACAATAACGAATACAGTGTCTCACAATCCCACATATTGCGCACGTGTTGTATGTTTATTAGGACCCCGTGACAAACTCAAGAGTTTGAAACTGAGCCTATGACAGAGAGTTTTCAACTGGTTAAAATCTGGCTCTCGAAAACCTGGGTGTCACTGTCATAAACTCAACAGCCATTTTGGGAGTGGTTTAGGGTAATTTAGGGTGGATTAGGGTAATTCTGACAGTTTCCAGTTAAAAACAGCAGTTTATGACAGGCCGAGTTTATAACGCAGTTGGTAACTCCAGCTCTGAGTTTGTCACGGGACCCTAATGTTTATGCTTCATGCTGTATCTAGCTAGAAGTTACCCTACCCTCGACGTCAACTAACTACCACCGAGTGATGGTCTATGAACTAAGCTTGGCATTGAGATGTGTCATGCAACCTAGAGTATATATATATATATGGTAGCGATAATAGGACCGCAATAAGGTAAAAGTAGACGCTAGCGGGGGGGATTGGCTTACCCCATTCTTCGCTGAGTTGTAACCCAGGAGACTATTATCATGATGGCGCTTTCTAGATGTACAGCGGTAGGTAATATATAATGAGTGATGGAACGGGCTGGGACAGAGTGGTACCTGTTTTGGGTAAACCACCACCAACATATATACGGTGTTTGCAGGTATAGCCATATCTCAGGGCGTTCCATCACTCATTACAGCCACCCATCAAAAGTGTTCGTGAGTCACATCAAAGTTGGTCAGTGCGTAATGTGGCTTACCAGATTTTACGGTCAAATTAAGGAACTAAAGTGCATCTATATAATCGTATCCAGTGGATGACAGAGAATAAAAACACCATGAATGTCTAATATTGACTTTGACCACCATTGACTGTTGCTGTGCTAAGATTTTGAACATTTTAATGGACACCTTGATTCCTGACTTGAGCCGGACATGTCACATTAAATCCGAATCACGAACACTTTTGATGAGTGGCTGTATACAAGAGAATATATGATTATTTGATTACATGTACAGCGATGGGTAATAAGTCATCAGACGGAATGCCACCAAAGTACGCGTTTGCAGGCAAAATTGTGGCTAGGTCATCCGATGACGTGACTTATTACCCACCGCTGTACGTCTTCATTGATTATGTGGCCGTGGTAAGAGACAGAGTGTGAATATGCATAAAATTATATAAAGGGCTGGGGTATATATAGTTAATTAATTATAAGTTTAATTATAAGTACTAGCTGTATGTACCTACAATAAAATGCGCCGCTTTAATCGTATGAAAAACTATGTCTAGAATACACCAAGAACACGAGCCATTTCGATCGGTTATAAAATAAAAACCCAGGAGTCTCATTTTGAATTTAATTTTATATAAATACCATCTATATAGAAGTAAACTTAAATACATCTAGCTATTACAGGCATATTCTAGGCGAGCACCAGCAAATAGAGACCGATGTGATACACCCCGATTTATCAGCTGGCGGTAAATATAGACCTTACATTGGGTTCGGCTTTGGCGTAGACTACATGTAGTTGCGGGGCCCGCACCGGGGTAGTTAAATGGGCCATCTGGCGATCCAGCGAGGGAAACTATAATAGCCATATATATATATAAGTCGTTTCCGGCCTTCGGCCGGCCGCGGTTAGGACAATAAAATCCCCTGGAAAGGTCCAAAAGAGGAATTTTCATTGAACATTGCGTCGGAGGCATAATCTTTTTGGGATTGCGGATCTAGAGTTCAGTTGCACAGGTAGAAGAGAAATTGAGTTTGTGGTTGCAATTTGGAGAATGGGGTGCGATTAACCTCAATTTATATAATATTTAACTATCAATGTCAGGTGACTCCAATCATAATTGTAAACATACAGACAATCAATTACTACTAAAAAGAAAGCTCAAATGTTGGAATCCAATAGAAATATACTATAATCGCTACAAATACCTACAACCAATCAATACCAAAAAAGAAAGCCCAATCGTTAGGGTTCAATAGAAGCATACTACAATCGCTACCAATACCAAAGAGCAATTAATTTCAGCAATAGAAAAAAGAAAAATATCTCAAACTCTATGTCCCTGCACATGTTAGTATCTTCTAAAATCCATTATCAGCTGGAGGGCGTCGATTGATTGATCGATCGATCGATTTGTTATATAATGTAGCCTCTCAGATTCCAGCGCTTAGAGAGCACAATAAATATATGACCTAGTGCATGTATATATAGCCGATCAAAATCATCAGAATTCACGCTCAATATTTCACGGATTCATCTCGTGTAGGGTTGTAACGTTCATTACTAGCTATAGAGCTACATGTAGATGCGAATATGATAGGCCAGAATCTGGTTCTTTAGAAGTAAGGAGTTTATTGATGGGGTGATAATGTTACATAAATTAAGGGATAAAAAGAACGAGGAAGTGAAAAAAGGTAAAAGGCTTGAGCGGTGAGCAGTAATTCCAAGCTGAGCGTTGAGTCTCATGAAGCCAACCTGTAATATGGGAAATGGTGAGAGTAGTAATAGGAGAGGCTGAGCAACTTGTACTGTGCAGCTTGGTTATTCCATCGTTCGCCAGTTTTTACCCCGATGAAATAGGTTGCTAAATATTGGTATATTACGAAAACCAGGGTGAAATCGCTATCATGTACAGTCACGTCCGCATAGTTTTGGCACCCTGTAAAAACGTCCGCGATTGCAACAAACAAAATACCTTGGTCCCCTTCCCCGAAAGGTGGTCATACAAGGTGTTGTGATATACAACAGTATGGAAATATCTATCTATAAATTTCTCTTTGCAGTCGTTCTTATATATCCGGTTGTTGATATCATCATTTAAACTCATGAGCTTCGAGACTAGGGGTACCAAAACTTTGCGGACGCGGCTGTATATACAGCAGACTCTTGCTATTAGGATATTTGATATAAGGATGTATTCGCTCCAAGGATACCGGCGGCCGGTCCGCAATCGCCGTTCTGCTGGCGTTCCCTAATTTCTATAAGGATAATTCGCTACTGATTTGCTATAAGGATACATATTCTTGGTCCCGACCGTATCCTCACAGCGAGAGTCTACTTCATATGAGTACGGAGTTTAGTGAAAAATACGGAATTACACCGGCGAGTTCTTGTTGCTGTATTACTAGCCCATTAACGATAATTCCGCACCGAATCCACACCGTTTTTTGGTACAGTTTCATCTCATAAAGTATAGGCCCAAGTGTTCCTATGAGCGAGTCCTAGGATGAAGCTTGATCTGACCATGGGCTATCCTACCAGTGTACATGTGTCTCTACACCCAACACTAATAGCGGGTTGGTCATTCTTTGGTGCATTTATGCGTAGCCATATATATATGCGTGTTTCTCAAAACATTAACACGTATGCGTATATTATAAAACTGCCCACAAATAGGTACTCCCTCGAGATACTAAGAATAGTTCTTTCCTTATATATGCGCTCCCTTGTATATATCTATAAAGAGGTCCTTTTTAAGTCTCCGTCTCTATCTATTGAAGTACGAATATTATAATGCTCAATGATCGCTACAAACTGCAGCGGCTTAACAGCTGACACTTGATCCAGCATCCTATCTGCATACCCGATATCTAGAAATCTCGTCTTCGTCTCTAACACCTTAGGGGTGAAGTAACGTTATTGTCCATGAAAGCGGTATTTTCTTGCTTAATACATGTACCTATCTAGCTCTTGACCTGTTAGTCGTATGCTGGTAGGAAGGAAATCTCGCTCTTATAATTATATATTTATTATTTTTATACTTTATGCATAAAGAGATATTTCCCGCGCTTATTAGGACCCAGTACATAGATAGTATAATAATCCTATCTAGATACAGCTTTTGAGAAAGAGGTACAGTCACTTAGCAAAAGTGTTCGTGATTTGGTCTTAATGTCAGTGCGCAGTGTGACGTACCCGTAATGTTGATGTTATTAGAAACTTTAGGCCAACCATCAATTTTGTCCAAAATTGATGGTTGTAGAAATTATTTGGCTGGGTGACGAATAGCATTTTTCAAAACTGACCGTTGGCCTAAAGTTTCTATTGGTGTTGAGGTTCGAAACTGTGCGAAATACATATTATTGTTCGTGACTATATAGAAGAGGGTAAGTCATTGATTTTGTTCTCCATTTGTTCTGGGCGCCATTGGTCACCGGAAAAGCCTTCTCGGGGGTTTTTGAGTACTACTACATACTCATGGAGAAATGTCTCACTCCGAAATCGGAACCACCAACCTTTGCAGAGTGGTTGTAGATATAATTCAAAGATTACTCTCTATCTCGACACAAATACTATAGTAGAACCCAGCAACTAGCTTGTAGCAATGTTATTAGTGAAGAGTGAAGGATCAAAGAAGGATGGGACGATAGATACTGGGGTTGAGAGCTGCGGATCCGTCAAGAGCGCATCATGAACGCCGAAGATGAACTAGCCCAAGGAGATATTCCGCCAGTCAAGTGATAAGGATGAGATCCCGGCCGATGTTGGAGTAGATAATAACTAGTTCTGAAGCATACGAATATATTCTAGACCCAATTGCCCTTCTCATGATCAAAGTCAAAAATTCTGCGATATTGTTGTTGGCCCGCAATTGGCGGAGGTGACCGGTTAATGTTAATGATCGATAGTGACTGAAAGGCCAGACCACAATTTCAGTCACAGAAGTTTCGATCCTTGGTAGAGCAGATTGGAAATATTCTTTCTAAGTCGTCCGGATAGTACTTCCGTCACCTGTACCTCTAAAGTACGTCGTCTCAAATGGTGTCACGACAGCCAGACTACCCCGTCCAGTAGAAGTAGAGGTACAGCGCCGGATTAGTAGAATAGTGGATTATTCAAAGTGTAGGAACTCGGCCTCTAATATGAGCAAGTGGGAATCTTACCAAACCTCCTGCCTTGCCCGAGCAGAGTATGCAGGTATGTATGTTCCCACTTCTGGAGAGCAGTAATTAAATCACCCATCACAAGCAAATTCTCTGTTCAAATTAGGGACAAGACGGCTATCTGCGGTCTAGAGTACAGTCTTTTGCCGTCTCTTGACGAATACTGCCACTTGACGAACAGGGACTTTGGGCAATAGAAATTAAAAGGACCGGAGATCTCGTAGCTTGGCGGTTGCTTGACTGGTTGTTTCCATACTTGGAATCCTTGTTCGTCAAGTGGCAGTATTTGCTACGCAGTATTCGTCAAGAGACGGTAAAAGACTGTATCTGTCTATCCAACAAGGCTGGGAGATCTAGAGCACCGCCGCATGAGATATGCACAAATACTTCCTGTGGATGAGGCTGGTATGTACCCATCGGCATACGCACGCATGTAGGTACTCTACTCTATGTCGATATCCATCATATTAGAGACTTTACGGAAATGGAGCCAGCTTCATTTTCCGGTAACATCATTAGTACCAATCTCACCGACTATCAATCAGATAACAAGAATATAGAGCCAGCTTCATTTGCGCAAAGTCTCCATTGCGAGGTCGAAAACCAGATTTCCTATGGCATTTGAATCTTTCCTAATTTAGTAGTTGTAATGACATAACTTAATTGGGTGCGCCAAGGCGGAGTGCATCCAGGGTTATTCGTATCAACTAACCGAAAACAGCTACCTTATTACTTCCCCGCAAAAATGGTTGCTACCAAGGAGGTGATGTCACATCTCGTCACTCGCACTGGACAATACAATAACGTCATAGTAGATTTGAACCCTTTGGCTAGGGCGTGTCCCTGAAGATCATAACAGAGTATGCCATGAGGATGGAGAGGGAAATATCTATATAAACCGCCCAATTCCCCGCTGGAATGTTATTCCTTTTCAGTATCATCACGCTCTAGCATCTTCACACTTCAATTACAAAACGAACAACTACCAAACTACCTCCCCAAACCAAATACTTCAACATGTCAGATATCGGCCGCAAGGACTTCTCCACCAAGGCCAAGGAGGAGATTGTAAGCCCCATCTCTCTATCTTCACTGCCTCTTCGAAGCTAGTTTGCTAACATCACCATTTCAGACCCCCGACAACTCCAAGTCTACCGCTCAGAAGCTCAAGGAGGGAGTCACTGACACCGCTGACCGCGCTGCCGGAGCTGTCAACCCCGACGAGAACAAGTCCAGCACCCAGAGTGTCTTTGACAGTACCCGCCGCGAGAAGGATGCTCACACCGAGGGCCCAATTGACAAGGTTAGTACTCAGAAGCAGTAGTCCTAATAATCTACGAGCGAGTATTGACCACTGGAATAGGTCAAGAACACCCTCGGAATGAATAACTAGCAGAGGAGGACTTCTTTATTTATTTCCTTATTACTTCACAGTCTTTACGAATGTTATGGATACCAATGATTAATTAATGCAATCGCTTTTAATCAACCGATCAGGTTCTTCTTTGCCGAGTGATAAGTTGTGATTCATGATAAATATTAGTCCTAGTCAACGCCATTTGGTAATTCGACTATTTCCTAAGGGAAATAGTAACATGATGTTAATAACATGAATCTGGCTGCTCAGTGGTTTTCTACCCAATGTAAATACAGCTAACTGTCCAAGTCACCGTACTCGAGGACATGTTGCTTCGGGTCTTGCACAATATTCATCCTATTACTAGTGCAGTGTCTCACCATTTACACCGCGTATAATCTACTTACCTGGTGTAGAGTGCTGGTTCGCCCGCCCACAACTAAATAATATACTCGTAGCTTCATGATATGCAATAGGAGTCGTGTCCGGAAATGCCAGAAGCTTAGGAGTAGCACTCCGCTCCAGACCTGGCGCCTGCACAGCACATCCAAACATAACGCAAAGATTGTGACCAAGGCTTGAGGATCACTATTCACACCCACACTCGAACATAGACCCACATGCCGAGTGAGGATCACGCCTTATTCATCTCGACTGCGGGAGAGCAACATGTTTGCTTATTTCTGTTCCACATGCCTACACACCCGTGTGTCTGTTTGGTGCGGGGTACCAACCACAATAGGTATTGGGCGTTCATGGATACGCACTCGCCAAGGAAGTCTGCGTTACACCGCTCACTACTTTATGCAGACATGCAGACCAGTGACCAGAGTCCTAAAAGAAGTGTACTCGTAATTTCATAGCATTTGTGAACATGACCTCTATTGCATACACACAAAAAACCTCCAAGACAACCTTTTTTGTATGGCATGCAATAGTGGTCGTGTCCACAAACGCAGTGAAATTACGAGTACAACAAGTGTCTCAATTCTCGCCCGTCTAATTCTAATATTTAAATATAGACCCTCTTTGGATCTACCACATCAAATAACTCCATGGTCTTCTCGTACATCGTAAATACCAACCCACCACTTATCTATATAATGCATTAGTGCCTCATCCACACTCATGTTCATGGCTATTAAAAGAGTATGTTAATGTTAACTCACCATAAGTCTAGATAGTCGGGGTAAAGCACCAGCCCAGAAGGCGCGGATTCCTTCTTCAGTAAATATCCGGTAGGCACAGTGGAAACTGTTCCTGTACTCTGCACGTGCCTCTATGGATTGCATTCTATCCAGGATTAGTTAGCAGGCTAGTATGCTAGTGGGCTGGATAGAAATGTGGGGAATTACCTAGTCTTGACCACATCCAGAGGTTGAGTGCAGTAACTGTCGTCGACCGTCAATCATTAGCAATCTCGCTACTTCATATTCAGCCCTCGAGTAAAAAACCTACACAGTAATCAACCCAGCCGTAGCCCCAATCCCGAAAGTCGACAATGGGCCCAGCTTCTCTCCCGGTGCAACATAGCCCTGTGCGATCTGCTTCAATGTCGTATAGGATCCGAACCTCGTCGCCGAGTTTGCGGCCTGGCGTGCAGTCGTTGGAACAAGACCCTGAAAGAATCCGCGGTAACCCTTCTCGCGGAAAATCATTGCTGATCCATGAAGAAATCCTCGCATTCTGTGGGATGAGGGGTTTAGTATCATGGGCGCAGGTTTGGGGTTGGAATTTGCTCTACGAACCTTGGCTTGCCAGATTTACGGTCATCGATTCTGTTGACGCACGATTAGCAGAGCCCTTTTGGTAAAGAAGGAGGGCATACAATTGCGTCTTGATACTCTCGAAGGGCGTCACTGCGACAAGGGACTCCGTAGCACCAGCTCCTAGACCAGCAAGGACGGTTTTGGGCCCACTTATCTTACCGTCCTCATCTTGAAGTGCGTGCTTGAATGCGTCGAATGACCAGAATCCTAACATCCACACAATTGGCCTTCAAGTCCACTTCTACCTTCCGAATAGATGCGTATATCAAACTTACGGACTCCTGCCTTGACTGAGTTTCCTATGATTGCTGTTGTGCAACCTGCATACCATTCGGGCCCAAATTTCGGCCTAATGGGTATGAGCTTTTATGATACATTGCAGCTTGACAGATAGCTTAGTAGTCTGCAATTCTCACCATGGTAGTTTCTGGCCACCCCCAAGACGGCGGTTGAGCTGCGAGCGGGTCTTTGCGAATTCGGCAGGATAGGTGATCGCTAGAGGGCACACGTGAGATCTTAGTTGGGCGAGAGATAGTTAAAACGGAAGGGCAATATACCAATTTCTGTCGCGCCGGCCAAGGCTGTGATTTGGGTAGAATATGTTAGCTTAAGAAATAATTTTGAGACTGGAAATGTGTAGGTAGGGCTGGGTAGAATTGTAGAATACCTCCTGCGATCAGGGAACGAGCGACGCTGGGCTAGATTGCAAAGTTCTATTAGATAGTAGGTTCACAAGATCCTAAAAAATTTAAGCAGGGAGAATTATTAGGTCTCAAGAAACACATGCCTTATCCTTCTTCCTGTTAACCGACATCTTGCAAAATCCTCACAAAAAAAGTTGTTCGGTGGGATGTAGTGGGGAGGACCCGAAACCCAGGGCCAGTGATAGGTCGCACAATCCGCGAGGGAAGGAAGGGATTAACCATCCTCTGTGGCTTGTGCTCTTGGCGCTGCGTGGTGGGACTCAACCTCCATAGTAGCTCTCTCCACTACTAACTTACCCCCCACAGCAGCTACATTCGACGACATTCCCATCCCATAATTTATCGTCCGCCATCACAGTCTTGCTCCCATCGGAATAGATACATCATGGATGACCTCATCGCCAAATACTCAACCCCCCAGGACGACTTCTTTGACGAAGACGAGAACTCGGTGCACTTCCAGTCGACAAAGCCATCGCTGGGTCTGAAGTTCTCCCTGCCGCCCATCTCACAGGTATGCATATAGTGCCACCATAGATTACTGTTGATGGAGAAGAAGGTCGGCGCTGATAATTGGGATGGACATATAGCCAACTGCTTTCCTCCGTGCTGCAACAGACGACCATGCAAATCCAGAATGCCCCATAAAGATTGCCCACGGAACCACAACACTCGCGTTCAGGTTCCAGGGTGGTATCATTGTCGCCACCGACTCCCGTGCTACAGCTGGAAGCTGGATCGCATCGCAGACTGTCAAGAAGGTCATCGAGATCAAGTAACCACCTCTCCCCCATCTACTACTACCTTCAAGGTACTAACACTACAAACCCAACATAGCGACAAGATGCTCGGAACGATGGCCGGAGGTGCCGCCGATTGTCAGTACTGGCTCAACTACCTCGGTATCGAGTGCCGTCTCCATGAGCTCCGCCATAAGCGCAGAATCTCGGTTGCAGCCGCCTCAAAGATCCTCTCTAACCTTGTATACTCTTACAAAGGGATGGGACTGTCTATGGGAACCATGATGGCCGGTGTTACGGCTCTTGAGGGCCCAGCTCTGTACTATATCGATTCGGACGGCACTCGTCTTTCTGGGAACTTGTTCTGTGTGGGATCCGGTCAGACCTTTGCTTATGGTGTTTTGGATCGGGAGTATGACTACAACCTGAGTGTTGAGGATGCATTGGCGCTGGGCTCTAGATCCATTTTGGCTGCTACTCACAGAGTAAGGATTTCTTATACTACTACCTGAATATCGGTGGGTTCTGACAATGGCTTTCTCTAGGATGCATACTCTGGTGGTTCGATAAATCTGTACCATGTTAAGGAGGAAGGATGGACCAAGCACGGTTTCACCGACACCAACCCTGTGTTCTGGAAGACAAAGTTGGAGAAGGGTGAATTCTCGAACGTGGCGACAGACTTTTAGATGTTTATGCGCTCCACTTTAGAGATGCAGGCTTAGCGCTAATTTGAACATGGAGTCCCATTTGCGTATCCTTTTGTAGTTATTCAAAAACATGACCTCGTGATAGAGATTCCCGTGAAATTAACTGGCCATCCCAGTGCTACGAGATCTAGGGAGATGAACATAATGGCTCTATTTTCACCCAAGAACACCCCATCAATCCAGGCCTCGACTATTTTCCCCTTCCGGCTTGTCTTCTGGCATACTCATATCTGTGCCTCTTATATTATTGAAGTGGGAATGTGCAACCTGGAATTTGGCCTACCGGTTTTCCCACAGAAAAGGCCTCGCATTTTAATCATGAGCGATCACTCGCATATTGAGGATCCTGTGAATAAAGCATTTCTAGAAGCTTTTTGTTGAGTCAGAGGAACTTTTTGAAAAACAAACTATATAAAGGGAATTACAAGTAATGTGTACCACGAATCGTAGTTCGAAATTTTAAATTCGTCAACGATCATAACGAGTGATCGCAGGTGATCATATAAACATGTAAGTGGGAGAAACCTGGGCATCTTCTTATACAAACTTCCAGACCAACATCATGACGGCACTACTAGTAATAGAGGTCCAGAGTGATAACTACGCACACTAGAGGGCGCCAAACCAGTTCCCACCACTTTGCTGGTAAGAGCGGTTAATTTAGAGATCTGGTAGAGTACGATAAGTAATGGCTAGGCTGTTTTTAGTACGACGTAAAGTTCCAGCAACCTAGGCTACTCAGTATGTATATATTTAGATGGATTTGGAGGCTTTTGACTCCCTGGCGGCTCGGAAGTCCCGCGTTCTCACCGCCACGGGGTGTTGCCGTATTCAATGCCCTTGCTCGACGCAGCTGAAGACATATTACGTAGACCGGCTCGGAATTTAAGTAGAAACTCTATATCTGTCTTGCCGATAGAGTTATTCCAATAGCTGAAGCTGAAGCTGCGATGCTTTATAGAAAGCGGTGTCAAATGCTGTGGTACGACTTCGGTAGCCTTACGCTACCGGGAATAGATCTTATACCCGCAAATCCCCTTCGTCCGATGAAACTATGATTGAGCTTGATGATAGAGCCTTGACGCGTTTTAAGGAATAACTACTGCACCTGTCTTTGAAAACATCTCTGATGGCTGTGGACCAGTCCTCCAGCTCCGGGTTACTATACACGGCGTCAACTATTCACCAGAGAAAAGAGGATGTGGTCCCCGGCCTTGGAATCACGGCGGTAACTTTATGGGTTGACCTGCCATGATGGGCAGTAACAAATACGCTTTCTCTATACGGGCTGGGGTAAGTGTAATCATATACTATCACTCGGTAATTTCGAAGTACAGCTCTTTTTTTTTGCTAGTTGCATTCACGAAGTACAGCTCACAAACCTAACTATTCTAACATCAGTAGATTCCATATGAATATGGGATATTTCGATGAAGCTATAGAGCGCGTGCAAACCTGGCCTCGCATTGAAAATTTACCAGGAGAAACTAAAGCGTATACATACATGTATCTAAGACCACCAAAATATCAGTCATCCGAGAGTCATACCAATGATTACAGTACTCGCTAGAGTGTTTATTTCAAGATGTCCCAGGTCTAGGTTTTTGGGCCCGAGCCATCTCTTCCCCGGGTAGAACATCTGGATAAATATCTGGCATCGTATAAAAGAGAGTATTAAATACTATATATGCACCGCTGTACAGCGATGTGTATCAAGTCATCAGACGGAATGCCACCAAAGTACGCGTTTGCAGGTAAAATTGTGGCTAGGTCATCTGATGACTTATTACCCACCGCTGTACAGATAGTTTATACTATAGAACAAGAATATATATAGAGTGAGAACATCTATATTCAATTGCCATAGACTACGGTCTGCATGCGATTAATGGATTAAACAAAAAAACAAAAAAAACATGTATATTCATCGTTTATCACTCGATCAGAGGGAGTTGGTTACCCTCGATCCTGAAATCGCGACCCGCAAACCGATGCCGCATTACATAAATTCGAATGAACGGTCGGTCACAGAAGACGTCGAGATTTCTACTCCAAGCTAGTAAGAAGGAAGGTTAGGGGGTGTATTCAAGACAAACAACGTTTTTTGTGACCGGCCGTCTATTCGAATTACACTAAAACTTGGCCGGGTCAACTTTTCACACACAAAACGATTCCCTAGACGGGCAATTTATATTACCTAAACAAGTATCTGGAATTAAACTTTCAAAAGAGTTTCCTAAAGGCCATCCGGATTGCCAAAGTAGGTAATCAATTTAAGATTTCTCAGATGGCACTGTACATACAGCGGTGGGCAATAAGGCCCTGGCATACAGTCATACCTGCAAACACCGTATGTTGGTAACGGTTTGCCCAAAACAAATCAATATGTCTCAGCCCGTTCCACCACTGATTACCCACTGATGTGTGAAAGGTTGACGTGGCCAAGTTTTATGAAAACGACTGTAATGCCGTACGGCGAGGCGGTAAAAGGCGTTAAGCAAGAATAAGACCCTCACGCACACGGTACTGGATCTAGAGCGACACTGTAGCAGATTGTTACTCTCCTACTTTACCACCTTCGAAAACAAAGATTTCCAGTGTCAGACGAAAAAGATTGCGAATAGAGACGGTTATTTCAATTTATGCGCTCCATATACTAGATACTACAGTAGAGTGTTAACCGGGGATTTCCACCATTGATACAAAGATCAAACAAATACACAGAACAGGAGAATAAATAGAAAAAATATGACACGGAACCACATTTTTCTTCAATCCCCATACCCATCGACTTGCTTAGACCTTGGATAATAAATAGTATCCAGAATGCCTCGTCTCCGTTCGTCTCATTTTTCACTTATCTTTTCGAAACCCTTCGATCGAGTATTTCCTTCTCTCAATTCGGAGAGAGATTTTCTTTCTCGATTGTCTAGAATTCTCTCCGATACCAGTCACCAAAAGACGGTAATATACGAGTAGATAGCTCATAAAAGACTGGTAGATATCCAATCTCCATCTCCCAAGCTTCCCGCCCCGTGGTAGAATAGCACCGGAATAGTTCACTCCTCTGCTAGTATTCGAATTGTCTTTGCAGATTGAAATGTGAATATTTGTTGACCGTTTTTTGTTCGTTTTCGTGTTTGCTTGTCAAGAAAAAACGCATAAGCGGCTTGTCGAGTTGTCCCAAACCACACCTGCCACCTTCCCCAAACACCCCCTTCACCTTGATGAGAGAACCAATGTGAAAACCACCCGCTCACCAACAACACAGACCATAGGCAAATGCCCAAATCTTCCGCCGTATGCACATCCAACACCAACCCTAGCTTCCAATCCTGACCCCAGCTCTGATAAATCCGACCCACAAGAGAAGCGAAAACACAGCAGCACAAAGGCATATCCAGGTGCCAGGACAACAGGAAGGATCAAGGAACAAAAGCCACACCGAAAAACCATGCAAAAGAGAGATATTTAGGAAAAAGTAGAAAACCATGCGCCTTCGAAACCCAACAGCCCTATCATCATTCGTCCCCGCCAACCACCCCAGAAAGAAAAGAAAAAGAAAAAGAACAAGAAGGATAAAATGAATGCAGAAGACTAAAAAGAACTTTACAAAAGCCCAATCGAGAATGAAGAAAGAAAAGGGCCGGTTTATTGCTGATACCCTGATAAATTTCGGTTTATCAACTCAAACAGTGCTTCTTCTGCCGATCCCCTTTGTCGTAATATACATCCCC